>CM062297.1:727324427-728524427 GCA_031216915.1 Pictodentalium vernedei | reverse complement strand
ATCTCGGAAAGATTTTGATTTCATACGTTTTTGTAGTGTCGACTTTCTGAAGATGGCAACACCCTGCATTCAGTTACGAAGAGTTTGCACAAATGTCGCACCTTGAGGTGGAACAAGGCGCCATCTGCAATGCTAAAGCATTGCAGATTACGTTCAACTCAGGAAACGATATATGGCTTTTTCTTTATTCACCTTGGTGATACCTGGCAATTTCTCTTTTGAATCTACTCCCATTGCTAGCCCTGTTGCTAAGATAACTGCTGTCGTGAGTTATCAGCACTAGACAATTAAGAACAGAAAGTGTTCAAACCCATTTTGGGCAGTGTTAAAGTTAAAGTGATAGTTTTCAGTAATCGAAATGTCAAAGCGTTAATGAAAGTTCAATGCACACCGGGTTCATGAACTGGTCCATGCGAATATTTTATTGCCTTATGAATAAGTTATTTAACCCTTCACCCAACGTAACGGTCAAAACCGGCCAGCGCTATTCACAAAAATCGCCAATTAATTTTCATTATTTTTTTCATTTTTTGTCTCATAAACATAGGCAATGACCTCACTTTTTAACCCTTTACCCAATATCAAAAGCAGACGACACTTGCAAACGAAATTCTTGAATAACTAATTTTATTTCATTTTTTGTCTCAAAAACATAGGTTATGACCCCACTTTGGAACGAGTACGGTCCAATGAGGGTCATAACCTATGTTTTGAGACAAAAAATGAAAACAATGAGTTATTCAAGAATTTTGTTTGCAAGTGTCGTCTGCTTTTCATGTAGGGTAAAGGGTTAAGCTTTCAAAAACAAGTGATTGGTCCATCTACTTATACTCGCGACTCTGTAGTCCGAAACACTCTAACCAGAACGCATAATGATACTGGGTTGACAGGAAATCTACACAACGCTAGTGAAACAGCCGAAATGGCGTATCGGAAGGTGATTCGATTCGAGATTCTATTCGGTTTCGAACATTTTCCCTGATTCGATTCGAGATTTGATTCAAGCGAAAAATCGTGATTCGCAGGTCCCTATGATTGGAGTCTTATACATCAATCTGCTCTTGTTCGTAATCATGTACTGTCTGACGAGACAACAAACTTTCTTACCAGACATGCAGATGGGGATGTCTGAGAAAAATGATTCGGGCTGTTGGGACTTAGCATGAGCAATCCGAAGCACTATATGCGCTGATTAAATTATCTAAGCATTTATACACACTTTTTTCAAATTGTAGCTTGCACCTTCTTACAGCCATGGAATACAGCAAATATTATCAGTCTTCACTTTATCATTGTATTCAACAGCGAGTCGCCTATTTGGGAAAATCAATAAAAATACGAGATATTTTAGAAACGGAATTCAGTTAGTTTCGGAAACGGAACCTCCTTGAACTTTTGTTTTTTCATAAGGTGTCTAGGAGACCTGATGTTATCAGAAATGATAGAGAAGAGATATTTGTCAGGAAACTGATAACACCTCGATAATTCGAACATTCCCGCATCAATTCGATTCCAATCGAATGAAATCCAATCATCAGTACGATTTCGATTCGAATCGAATTTCGGCAATTTGTTTGGCTCTCATATGGACGTGATGTACGACACGACTACACAAACATACTGACAAACATACTGAAATATCAGTCGAATGTGATGAATATTCTGCTTTTCCGCGCATCGATTGTTGATAGTTAATCCAGCGCGAGATTGAAAGATATATTTTATAATTACATGTAGTAAAGTGCAATCTGTTATACTAAGGGCCATAATACTAAGAGCCATAATATTTGAAATCATGGGAAAATGACTCGTGCGCTGTGTTATTTTTGTTATTTTAAGGTGTGCACCTTCTTTTTTCTTCCTCTGTGTTGTTTACAAAAGTCGCCGTGGATTGGTAGTAATCGCCACGTGGGCTGTGATGTCCACGCATGCGTTTACTAGGTAATATAAATCATCAGCAGCAAAATTTTAATTAATGAAGCACCGGGTTTACCCGGTGCTTCATTAATTAACTTTTTGATGAATATTCCTGTAATTATTGTTTGGAATCTGATATTATTGCGTCCGTGGAAATATCGCCAACCTATGGAAAGTGACCAGTCCGCGGAGACTGTGCTGTATCTTCTACAATGCTGCACACTCTTCTGTGCTGTTTCACGTACGCCACCATGTCTTATTGTCTACTGTCGCCAGATGCATGGCTAGACTTCAGAGTCCCAGTTTGTCGTGCCTGATTGTGTGCTGGTGAACATTTTGAATACAACATATGCAACCCACGCACACATGTGACCTTTCCAACACATGTGACCTTTCCACTGTCTTCGTTCTTCGCCACTCTGGGTGTATCTCCTGTCGAGAAAATACATTCAAGTTATTTACTTTCGGGGTTATGTACTTTGGGGACATTCAGTCAAAGCTAATCGTTTCTTTGGAATATTTTGGAACATATAAAAAAATCTTTTTTTGTCGTCGTCTGACAACGTATTATTGACGTATAATTTGGTGGATGTATCATCTAATTTGAGTTAGAGGTGAACGTTGAGGTTGGCTAGTTTTAGGACATGATAAAACATAATGCTGTGCCCTTTCAAATTCGTATCCACAGAAACATTTTCTGCTAAACTGAGAATCTCGAGCACCGCTTCTTTTCCTATATGTATGGCGTAGAGTTCTTTCACTTTCATACTCATAGCCACAGAAATATTTTCTGCTAAAATTAAGAATCTCGATCGCAGCTTCTTTTCCTATATGTATGGCGTAGTGTTCTTTAACTAATATAATAGTTGCCCTGGGCAACTCGATCACATGAACGTATGCGTGTTTGCAGTAGCTCCAGTGACAGAGAATAGCTAATATTTATATGCAGGTTATTCCACAGCCGATAGCACTATGGCCAATGCGATCGATCTTGTCGATTTAGACAACTAGCAGGACATCATGCGCACTAGATAATTATGCGAGTGCATCATGGATACTTTGGCTTTGTTTTTTCGTGTATCTTCTAAGAAAAAAACCGATTCCTTGATACACAATTGAATGGTTTGTGCGCTTCCGTGACCTCTTTTTGTACAAAGAGCACTTAGTTGTACATATTCTAGTATTCAAAATATATAATCAGAATAGTTATCCTTAATAATAACTGTATAGCCGAAACGAGGCAAGACAAAAATAATACATATATCGTTCCTTGTGTGCAACAAGGCGCCATCTACAATGCTTCATTGTAGATGGCGCTTTGTTGAACTCAAAGTACGATAAATATTTTCTGATACTGATCGTGACAACTTTTACTTGACGAGACGAAAGCAATTACTTTTGGCTCTACTTTTCATTTCTTATTGCGTGTATGTACATATACACCCCACAAGCTTGGGCTTTGATAATTTAAATCTGAGACCTCAGAATCAAGGAAATGGCATTTGTAGGGATCCAAAGTTCACATTTTCTCTAATCTCTGACAGAAACGAGGCATGATAGGTCCGAGGTGTCTTGAACACTTGCGCCCCTGCCTCCACCCTGCATTTCCCCGGAGATTCCACCGCCCCAAAAAGTAATTAATTGGTTATTTTTCTTCACATCCATACGGCTTTTCCAATTGTCCTTCTCGTGTTGTTTTTTTCTCATTTCTGACATTCTAGAGATGCTATTCATTGTAGAAAAATAAACAATTATTTGGTATAACCCTATAGGTTTTCTCGAAAATTTTATTGGAAGTTAATTGTTTGTTCGATGGAAAATACAGTCAGGTCGACTTTGCAGGAAATCAGATGATACGAGTGCGTTCAAATGCCATTCTGATTCTGCTGAGTTCGTCTCTCGTGCAGAGTAAACTATCTCCCACTGCCTGTCCTTTGAGATACGCGTGGCCGCCATGAGCTACCAAGTAAAATGAAACATGGAGCAATTTTCACTTTTAGAGATAAAAAGGGATGTCAGTTAAACCACTAAAACCAAACACTGACAGATTTTACTTGGAAAAACATTTTTAAAAACAAACATTCGGAAGAAAATTATATTGGCCATGAGCACAAGTGTCAAATGATGATTTTTCACCATTTTTAAGGAAATTCGATCTTCAAAACACTGATTGTTTTGGATGAGATATTGATACGAACATGATGCAAAATGAGATGTCTTTCATAAATGTAGTCACGAAATGAAATTAAAACAGCGCTAATTATATTTGTCACGTACAAATTGCGCAATAATAACAACCGGCCACGCATAAAACGAAAGTGGTGCGGAAAATAGATCAATTAACTTCCAGCATGCCCTACCCAACAAAGGAGCAAACCTGTACTAGATTTTAACAAAGCATCGACAAGACAGTTCATTAGTACTAAAGGTTATTTATTATGATTAAATCGATCCTGGACGAAGAAACTCTCAACTTAATTTTTTCATACGAGTCTCATTTTTTCTAATACTAAAACTATGGTCGATCTGCTCGTGTCTTGTTCCACGAGAGAGCCATATGATGTAGACAACTATTTGTTTTCTGTTGTGGTGGAAGGGTCTGGTTTACTGGTATAATAGGACCAGGCTATCTGTGACTGAATTGAGCGGTGATTAAAATCCATGCGAGAATCAGAATAGCTTCTCTCAAACGATTACCAAATGAAAACATAATTAGGTAAATATTGATTTAGCAGTGATGTCTAGTAAAGTCTTGGCTGCCTGTACTTCACTAAAACCACTGCCAAGGTATTGTACCTTCTCTCAGAAAGACCGACAGAGGCCTGCACGTCGGAAGCCGTGTTCTTCATCTCCACGTAAGACAAGAAACTCATCAAAATGAGATCTAGGCCCTTCGGGGTTAAACTCAAGTAAATATGTTAATATACAGAGGTTTAGTATATGAACTGCCTGCACTCACAAGCTTATAACAGTACCGTCCAACCTTCGGTATGCATTTTCAGAGATAACTATAGGGCTTCCATTTGCTGACAACTGTCCCCTTCGTCATGCGTTGTCCCTCATAAACTGGACTGCTGTCATGATTGTCAGAAATGGCCAGCCTAAAGTGCATAGCACTGCTCAGATCTTGGCTTTAGTTTAATTATATTATTTCGTTATTGAGCTTTTATTTGCAAATGTCAGTCTCATTAACCTATTGTCATTGTTTACCTTTCGTTTTCGGGAGGAGAAGACAGGTTATTGAACATACTTTTATTACCTGGTCACAGTCTCTTATTTTATTTTCTACTTGCCGTACTTAAGTTTTAATGTTTGCAGAGCGTTCAACGCAAGCCAGAAAATAAATAAGCAGACTGTCATCTGCAAAATGAGGTCCCCAGAGGGTGAATTTAGTGATGCTACCCTGCACAGCAGGGTAGCATCACTAATTTTACCCTCTGTGAACTTCAATCTGAATCAGGGTCTCAAAACTAAACAGAAAGAGGTACCCAGAAGATCAATTGGCCCACTGTATGGGACAGCATCATCAAATTCACCATCTGGGGACCTCATTCTGCAAATGGCAGACTGCTTATTTTCAGGCCTGGTTCCACGAGAAAATGTAGCTCGGTTTAAACTGAATTTAATGTAAAAAAAAGTCTGGTCTTTATGGTGATGGCACGTAGACAGCCAACCTGGCTATGTCATCTCCCAGCAGTATGTATCAAATGTTTTTGTCCATACGATATTTATTACTCTCTATATATGCACATGTTGCTGAATAAAGTATCGGTTATCTATCTGGCTGCATTCACAAGTCTATAACAAGTACATAACAGTACTCTCAAGGTTTAAGTTATATATGAACTGAAAGCTGATTCTTGCAGAAGAGGTTCACGAGAAACAAAACTAGTTCTTGTGAATCGGGACAAATTTTAAGGCCTGGTGAAAGTCCTCGAAAATGGAAATCACAATTATAAGCAGTTAGCTAAATGTTACTTTTTATTACTTTCCAAAGTGTGATTTACTGGGATTTCCGGGTTTGATTATAAACGATAACTTCGCAAGTGAATTATGCAATCAACAATTGTGCCATGTATCCGTGCGCGCAAACGAAGACGCTTTGCCGTGGATGTAATGGGGACTTCATTGTTTTGTTTTGCTTTTTTAACCCTTTACCTAATATGAAAAGCAAACGACACTTGCCAAAAAATTCTTGAATAACTATTAGTTTAATTTTTTGTCTCTAAAACATAGGTTATGACCCCTCATTGGAACGAGCTCGACGTCTTCGTTTGCGCGCACAGATACATGACACAACTGTTGACAGCATAATTCACTTGTGAAGTTATCGTTTATAATCAAACCCGGAAATCACAGTAAATCACACTTTGGAAAGTAATGAAGTAGTAATAATATAGAGTGGTTGTCTGTATTACAATGTATAATTACGGCCATATATATTATTGCAGTTGTTTGTATTACAATGTACAGTTACGTGGCGCAAGTCTCTTGGCTTCATTTTACTTCAGTCCGGATTTTATAGGAAAACTTCTTCCAAGTCGAAAGCCCAAACATCCCTCTCGTTGACATACAAACCATACTCCCGTGACATCGCCATTCCATCGGGACACGTTACATAAAATACATTTCCACATCTGAAAGTTATGTAGTGTGTGTTTCCTGAAGGATTCATAGGATTCGTAGGATTCATAGGATTCTCGGAGTTTAGGAGTCCAGAGTTCGTTGCAAATGTATTTTGTACATGACTGTGTTCTTGTATCCAATAGACACAGTTTATTAAGGAAATAAAACGAACCTACGTTAAACTTTATTCCGCCTCATCTTTTGTATCAGTGGGTCCAGGGTTGAGTTGCCTGAATACTATTAGTAGCCAGCGAATGAAAGTACTTTCCACTTTTCCTGCATTCATTGAGGTTCCAAAACAAGAAATAGTTTGAGGGAAGTATCTGAAAAAAAATGCGTTCAGGGCTGTGATGTTTTGGTTGACTTGTGCTGTAGGTTCTTACCCTAATGCATTACTTTTCGAGATGTCTTGAGTGTACGTTTAACCCTTTACCAACGAATCGGCCACATCCGCCCACGTAATATGCAAATTCTGCAGCTGAAAAAATAGTAGTTGTCAAAATATTTCAACAAAACCATACCATGTGACCCCCTCTTTGGAACGAGCTAGTCCAATGAGGGGTCACATGATAGGATTTTTTAAAACTTTTTTGCTTGAAAAATTAAAAGAAATGATATTTAAAATAATAAATTTTGATATTGGCTGCGTTGGGTAAAGGGTTAATCACGTAAAAGAGTGTAGTGGCGCTTGTGGAAGTGAACAACAATATCCACGAGTATCAATCTGATTTTGTTACTTCATATTATCGGGGTTCTGTTTCCATCCTTACGTGAATCTTGATACAGTACTCACCTGTATTAAGGGGTCGTCCAACCTAACTTTGGTCAATTTGTTGACATTTTTCCCAATGCCCCAGAAACAGATAAGAGAAGCAAGGAAAGGCAAATTATATAGCAAAATAATGAGTAAAGTGCAGAGAAAAGCTACATATAATTTTTTTCAGGAAAAAAAATTAATTTTATGATTTTGAAGAACATTAATGTGCCAATGGCGTAAGTAACGAACCGGTAAAACCACAAAATAATCGGTAATTCGAAAACCTTGTCCTCAATATAATGATAACATACTACAGACTGGGAGAAAGCATTTTTTTTCACACACATTCTGGTGGGTTTTGATGTTTGAATGTAATAACACCAACACAAATTTTGGATGTTCCGGATGTGGCCATGTTTCAATGATGTTTATTCCGGTCATGTGATTATGATGTGGTTCTTGCAGAAATACTCAATTTGGGCAATCGTAAGAATGCAAGGACGTGATCACGCCCTTTATTCGTTCGAGACAGTGTATGAGCGGATTTACAAATAGATGACAGCAAATACTTGAGCTGTTAATGTCATAACTGCAAAATATGGTTCGAAATTCCCTCTCGTATTTACAGGCCGTCTGAACATTTTTGTTGACAAAAAATCTGAATTATTGCGCACTAGAAAGACAACATGAACCACTTGTAAAAAAATAACCGAGTGTATAAAATCGGGACGATACACATAAAATAAGGCAATATTCATAACAAAGTAAGCAGAATGCTTCAGAAATCACTTTTTCACGAAGTATATTCCAAGTGACCTGGAACTATATTGAGCGTGTTGATTTCCCCCGATGTTGTGAAGTTATGTACTTCCTAGTAACCACGGAATTTGTCGCGGCTCTATTTGAAGTCTGCAAATGACCGGTTCAAGATGGGTTGAAAATGATGCATTTGCGCTTTTAAATAAGGTGCATTTGGACGATGCTGAGAATTTAGTTTTTTTTCCAACCAACCATACTAACACAAGCGTCGATCAGTGTCTTTTGTCAACGTTTTACACTGACAAAATGTGACAAATCTCCTTCACCGGAAACTGTCTCCCAATTTGCATATCACAATAAACATAACCGCTGTCAGCGTGACCGTGTGGTCAAAACCGAAACGAATTATCGAATCCACGGTCAAAATTAGCTGCAATTGGCTTTTAAACAAATGAAATACACGAAATATTCGCAATTTCTTCATTATCCATGCCGAGTTACTTTTTAACCAGACCACATGCGTTCAGTTTCGTTTGTCGGCATCAAACTGATATTGTTTGTGGTAATTAATAGTACGAGAAGGCGAAAGAAGCCAAATATTTCCCATCATCTATAAATTAATTAAAATTGATAATTCCTTTTTATTTTACTGAAATTATGAATTGATAAGGTGGGTGTGTTGCGATTATTATGCCCAGACCTGGAAGTTGTAAAATCAAAGATGCATCTAGGGCCGTGCTATGGTGACCTCTGTCCTCTTAGTCTTACCCGTTCATCATTGCCTGTACCAACATTCTCCCTTGTACCTCAACCACTGCTACTCCAATTTGAAGGATATTTGGTGTTATGATCGAGCATTATGGGGAAACAATGCCTGTGTAGCTGTTGTAGCATGTGTTTCTTCCCACATTTTTTCAGAGTTGTGGTACTTTTTCACTCTTTTGAGTTAGAAAATTTTGTTTATAACTTGTTGATTTGTTACAATTTGGAAAGTGCCTGCTGATACCCTCAAATGTATTGCTACGAAATATTTCTGGTGAAGATTTCGTCCCTATTACTTATCAAGCAATAACCTAATGAATATTCTGTATAAAGCCACCAATCTGATGTTTGACACTTTTATCGGAGCTGTTATGAAGGCTTATGGAACTCAAAATGTTGATTATGGCAGGACTTTTCTATTCACCCATTACTCAATTAATTAAGTGTTATAGTTGGAAGTGAGAAGCATGAAAGGTCCAGAACTTAAAGTCTAAAAAGAATGTTTTGCAATGTAACATGATTTTTGCAGATACACTTATTTGGAGGGTTACCTGTCTGATAGTGTTTGGAACATGTGTGGCCAGGATCTTCAAAAAGAAAAAAAGAGTTAAACTTTGAGAAAAAAGGCATATGCCTTGAGTGCCGGAGGTAGAGTCATACAAGAAAGAGAGCCCCCTCCCCACCCACCCCCCCCCCCCCCCCCCAGGAGGATTTTTTCTTGTGTCAAATAGAGCTCACTTGTCAACTTTTGGGGATTGCTTTGTGTACTGCGTTCTTGAAAAAAATATGTGAGACCCTCTGGATGTGCCCTTCTGATCTCAATATGCCAATAAGCCTCCTTGGGGAAAGTACATGCAATAATAGTTATGTAAGGTTGATTTGATGTGTTTTGAATACCAATGTACTTTTAAGTACATTAGGTGGTTTATTACAGTGACAGGTTACAGTTACCCTTATTTCTTCTCCAACAGATATCATGAGTGTATTGGTGTCCAAGAGTAAACGAAGCTATTATATTTATTGATAAACCAGACAAATTTAACAATTTAATCACTATCAAATTGATGCATGGGATAAACGGGGTTACAGTTGAAGGGGTTTGCAAATATATTTTATTCAACTACAATGTATGACTTTGCAGTGCATTCTACATAGGAGAATATCATAGTTTCTTTCCAAACCACCACAGTGTCACATACATCTTAAAACTGGGAGACACTGTTTTGTCCTTCCATACTTCTTCTGATGGACTCCTTCAAGTTGACCTTTGTTGAACTCCCCAAATCAAAGCATAAACAAAAGAAAATGTCTGCCTTCAATCACTGAGCAATCCACTTATAACATTTGGTCTCAGTCTTTATTACTTTCATGAATTAGGAAAAGATTTCTTCGAGTATGTACTCCAATGTTTATAGAATACAGCTGTTATTTTATTTTGAGATATTTTATTGTAAAAACTTTGTTCTCTTACTTATGCCATAGCCGACTTTCAGGTGGTGCTATTTACACATGGCAGCAGTTCCATGGCAAATTTCAGTTTCCACATGTTCTATGTTTCATTTCAAGCATTTTGGTATATAATTTATTGGGGTTATTCATTTTGGGCCTTTTTTAGACTTGAAAAAAAATTGCAGGAAATTTGACCAAAGTGAGGTTGGACGTCCTCTTAAAAAACAAACTCTAGAAATGAACATCGGCATGGATTTTTGATTTTTGAATAATATAATTTAGGCATTGCTCATATCGTAAATGTAAGACTCCCTTGGCAAACCCTAAAATCTATGTTCCCTTGCTCCAATCCAAAATTTGTTTAGTGTTATCTGGGGATATTTCCTCTTGTCGATATATTTCACTGACCACAGTGGTCACTTTCCCGGCGATTATTCCCATCATCTTCGATTTCTTTAGCCATATATATTCAAATGTTACTGGATAATCTCACGAAGCCCTACTACAAATTCGGCAGATGCGATTTTTGTTCTTTCCAAACAGTTTATAGAGCCCTCGTTGGTAAAAATTTGTTCGGCCCGTTACAATGCGAGATTACAAGCTATGTATTGTACCCTCTGCAAAATGATGTCGAAACATCACAATTTCAAGCCTAAGATGTCCCATAGTGCAACTTGAAATTTAACTAATTCAACCTTGCTTGACAGAGCTCACTCAGCTATTCTAAACAAGATTGATCTGTTAACCCTTTACCCAACGCAGACGATATCAAAATTTATTATTTTGAATATCATTTTTTCAAAAAATTTAAACAAAACCATATCATGTGACCCCTCGTTGGAACGAGCTCGTCGAGCTCGTTCCAACGAGGGGTCACATGATATGGTTTTGTTGAAATTTTTTGAAAAATAATATTTTTTCAACTGCTGAATTTGCATATTACGCGGGCGGATGCGGGCGATTCGTTGGGTAAATGGTTAAATTCCTAGTTGCATTATAGGAAATATTTACAACTTAAAAGGTCATTATTTTGACACCACAGGGGTGGCAGAACGATTTTCAAAGTGTGAGTGTGTGGGGGGGGGGGGGGGGGGGGGGGGTGGGGGGGGGGGGGGCTGGATCGGGCGATGGATGGTCGTCGGTATGACGAGCGACTATGGTTCGGCCCGCCGTACGGAAATTTTAAATTCCAGGTCCCAAAACTCCCATTTCCATGCAATATGAGCGGATATTTTGAGATTTTTCAGGAGATGTATTTGAAATATTTCACATTTTGAGAGCCGTTAAGCATACATGTGAGGTATATTTATCAGCTTTGGTCGTAGCGCCCAAAGCTGATAAATTGACCTCACCCGTATGCTTTACCAGACGTTAACGGCAATTATACTGTCTGTGGATTATCTTGTCTGGGGGTGGATTTGGTACTTTTATGTCTGTAAGATTACGATCTACTTCCGTTAACCGATTTTTCAACAGACTGTATACATTTTAGCGATTGCTGCCACTAACTGCAAAAAATGATCCGAAATCCATGGAAACTGAACCAGTACGAGAGAAACATAGCTGGCGAAAATATGTGGTGGCTCTGGATTCGCCCCTTGTTTCACCAGTCATTGGTTGTGTTAAAATATATGCATACAAAAAAACATGGCCCGGCAAAAAAAGAAAAAGTGGAGGGGCTGAAGCCACCCCCCCACCCCCGCCTAGCCCCCCTCCCCCCCCCCCCCCCCCCACACACACCGGTTCCACCGCCCCTGTATCAGTGTGCTGAGGAGTAACTGAATATGCAGTGGATGAACAGAAAACGATTGTAAGGGTAGTCCTCTTATACTGTTAGGAAAAGGGTGAACAACATATGCGTAAGAAGAAAATGTCATTTTCCCGGAATCGCCGCATTTTGTTTCAGATCAATATAGGTAAATTGTTATGCAACTCATATTCGTTTTTGTGTGTAAAACTAGTGCTATCGAGGGAATCATTTCAACAGCCTATAATAACAATTTGTCTCCCACATCCCACGTCATCTGTTTTATTATGCTTTATTACACCTAAACAAAACATGTGTACTGTGTGTACTTCCAGGAAAACATTCTTGCAAAGTAATTACTTTATTCAGCAGGGACAAGTTATGTAAATAAAATTACACCGTCGAGAAATACCACCACTTTTTCGTGAATGGCGAGAACAGCAATGTATCAATTAATGTGTTGATACTAAAAATCCAATCAACATGAGTTACAACACTTTTATTAACTCTGAACCACCCAGAAAGTCATGGCCTGCATGCACTAGCTGTGCGGCACTGAGAGCGCATTAACAATCCTTCATACAGAGTGATTTGCAGCAGAACTATTTTCAGTTATTGAGAAGAAGGACAAAGAATACTATTAACCCTTTGAACCCTGGTAATATCGTCCATATCAGTTCAGTCAGTGGCTACGATTGGAAGAGTCCATATTCATTATATGGGGGTAGACCTATTAATATTTTCAACGTGATGCGTTGGGGCTGAACGTTGGAAATATTGATTGGTCTCCCCACACATTCATTTAGCAGCCATCTTACTAAACGAAATTGTGACGTATCATGTCCCCATGTTAGAAAAGCGCCCTCACCCCCTCCCTCCCCCGTGTCCATAGGGTTAAGGTGCCATGTAACTAACGACAAACACATTTACTGTGAAAATCCCAAGTCTGAAATTCCATCAATTTCAAATAAATACATACAAATTATTCACCAACATGAAGGTTGTGGTGAACAAAATTAGAAACAATTCATGCTTTTAACTCTCGTAGTTGATGGCAGATATAAACGGTTCCTGAAAGTCTGGTATCGTATTCATACCAGAACTCAAAACAATATAATATTTCATGAGAACAATTCTTGGCCAAATGGGCTTAAGATATACAAGAACAAAGCTACTTTAAAAGCAGCGACACAACTGCATGTGGGAAATGCCAAAACTGTTGGCTTTCTTTTGGGATGGACGCTGTGCCTGTTGTTTATTACGTTTTGTCGAGGTCGGTAGGGTAAAAAAAGTACCGTTTTTCACTGCCTTCTGAATTGACATTACGCCTTTTCACTATAGACTGTCACCAAAAGAAAACGTAGCAGTTGGAATATTGCTTGCAAGGAATCGTAACATTTGCTTGAATTTCGTAGAATTCTAAAATCAATTTCCCACTGAAGTTGGGAAACATCAAGTGACAAAAACAAAAACTTCCGATTGGAGTCCTTCTTCTAGAACAAACTCAAACATTGCTGGCATTTTCCTCCACACAGCCCTGTCGCTGCATCCTGAGGTGTTTTGAATTCCTAGCTTTGTTCTTGGATATCTGAAGCATATTTTGCTACTAGTTGTTTCTGTCAAATGTTAGTTTATTATCAGTTCTGGTACGAATACCCTAGCAGGCTTTTCAGGAAACGTTTATGCCTACCATCAGCTATGTAAGTTGAAAGCAAATATCTTACGTGTTCTATACACTACAACCATCATTTTGGAGTATAATTTGTGTATGTTTATTTGAATTTTATAACAATTCAGTCTTGGAAGATACCACCAACGTTCAAAGGGTTAAACGTCCCGCTGACTTACCACAAGAAGGGGCGTCGCGAAGGTGACCTATTGAGAGGTGTAAATCTGATTTAGTTTAAACAATATTTATTTGAATATTATGTTATTTGTATACAACACAGAATATTAACTTCAGAAAACGAGAAAATGTAACAATTCACGATACAACTTTAGGATGAGTATATAGCAATGGTCAAATTGCTGTGGGAAGGAGAGATTCGACAGAAGGCTTAGAGCTTAACCCTTTACACAACGCAAACGATATCAAAATTTATTATTTTAAATTTAATTTTTTTAAATGTTTCCAAAAATTTCAACTAAACCATATCATGTGACCCCTCACTGGAACGAGCTCAATGAGCTCAATGAGCTCGTTCCAATGAGGGGGACACATATTATGGTTTTGTTGAAATATTTTAAAAAAAATATTTTTTTCAACTGCTCAATTTGCATATTACGCGGGCGGATGCGGGTGTTTCGTTAGGTAAAGGGTTAAGCAAGTCGTCACACTAGAGCCTGTATACGTAAGGTCATGTAATTAATACAGATCGGTAGATGAACCCATATATCACAGAGTGAAGACCAAGACCTCTACTTATTTGGCAGATTGACTTAAGTTTAATACAAACCGTCGTCCCTTCCCGAGAGCAGGCCTGAACGTCGTAACCCCACACACGCAGCCGAATTTATCTGTAATCGCAACGGATGTAGATAATAACCGTCGTCTCTACGTGCCTTAATAACATCCCACTGCTACAGACAAAACCAATCGCAAGTGAAGAGGTGCGATGTATCCACCTAGCACAGCACAAGTGAAAGCGTTGAACCTAACTCCAATCAAAAACAGAATCGGAGAAGTGGACCCAGACCACCAGACAATGATATATGAGAATGCTTAAACTTTACATGTGCAGTGGAGAGCAAAAAGACGAAGGAATAAAACGAACGAAGAAGCCCAGCTTGAATACATAATGCATTGCCTTCACACACTGGAAAGTCATAAAAAGTGAGTTTATATGATTACCACTATGGTTATTAAGAGAGAAATATAAATAATCTGAATAAGTAAGGACTTTACATGTTTGTACCTGAAATTCGATATCTGTGAATTGGTCTATTTGATAAAATGGCGAAGCACTGTAATTTAACTTTTTGAACCCGAAAAACCGCTTTTCATGTCCAGGATATGTCACGACTTCGTTAAGTAGAATGGCTGCTTCGTCAATGTAGACCAATCGATATTTTTTACGCGCAGCCTCAATTGATCTACACCCAGATAATTAATATAGACTCTTCCAATTGGTGTCATTGAACTGATATGGAAAATACCATCTGAGTTCAAAGGGTTAAGTCATAGAGAGAACACAGATATACAAATTGATGATGGTGAATCTGTTAATTCATCAACATCAGCAGAGAATGACGTGAGACATGTGAAGTATCAGAAGTACGAGATTGCAAACTGAATGTTGAAAAAAGTTGTACAAGTGAAAAGAAAAACTCGCTAATGAAGGATGTTGAAGACATGAAGATAAAAAGTCAGGGAAAATGTTTAGTTATAACACTGGATATCGAGAAATTTGGATTCCATAGCAAAAGTTTTTGTGACAAGGATTGGAATGATATAACACAAATTGAAAAATGAAGTTATTTGGGAATGCATATCTTACCATCAAAACATTATAGTTGAGGGTTAGGAACCCATGAATGGTCAATTCTTGTTCTTTAGATACCAGTATATCTGGTATCTAAAGAATTGAGAGTTCCTAACACAGATCAAATAATACAAAGATCCACAAATATAGGACGAATAGTACATTGATGAACAATGGTAGAACAGAACATCCGTTGGTTGATTATAAAAGAGTTGACAGTAACTGTTATTTGTAAATGTTGCTACAATACCGCTTTTGACGGAGTTATTCAAGGAATCGCCGACTTTGTTTATTCAAACGGGAACAGGAGGGGTGCATCCAACAACTCACCAGAGCTTAATCCCAGCGATATTGCTGTTACACATAGGAAAACCCCACCGAAATAAACATAAATCTTGAAACATTGCTGCATTCATAATGCCATAAAGGTTAAGGAAAAGTGAAGAGATTGAACCGAACATCAAACCATATAAATTATTTATATTCATCACCACTAAGGAAATCTATAGAGGACATTCCGATGACGTTAGAAGAAATGAAACTGGTATCTAAAGAACAAGAATTGACCATTCATGGGAAAATTGCGGACATGCAAAAACAAACGTAAAACGCAACACGCCTTCCTATCAAAGAAATGGAAAAGAAACTTAATGAAGTAGACACAGAAAATAAATAGATAAAACAAGAAAATAAGAAATTAAAAGCGAAGTTGGTGTTTGCAAAACAAAACTTAAAAGAGCTGGTTGAACAACTTTTCGGTGACGCATCACTCCATATCAAACTATGTTCCATAAGATTAAACAATGCTCGCCATCTGATTGGACAAGAGCTCGCGTAGTTTTTTCTAGGTTTACGGCTCAAGTGGCATATGTTACCGTCTGACGTCACCAAGTGAAATATTTGAAAACATGATAACAATGGGAGGAGTTTCAAAGTGCATACTGCCTATAAAATCGTATTGTTCGAGGCCAGTGATCATTCTATCAATGTATACTCACACCCACTTATAAAAAAGTCGAGGCAAGTTCATGATTTAAACTGAGATGGAGTAACCTCAACCTTTATCTTAGTTATTGATTTCTTGTTGCCCAGTGACACGAGAGGTTTACTAAATTTGTTATCGTTAAATTAGTCTTGTTCGCTGAAGTTGCCTTGTACATTTCATGATGTGGGTTTTGGGCTTTGGGTTGGGTCTTATTGGAACATATACGTTAGAAGCGTCTCGGTTGAACATAAGCTCTGAGCCTCAAACCTCAGACCATGTTACCGTCAATTTATCACAATAACTCACAAGAACGGTCAATCATGCATACAAAAACCCTCAAACTATTCGTCCACAAAGAATTACAACACTTTCAGTCTATCGCATCAAAATGAAGACAACTCGCAGCTGTCTGCTGCCGATCACAATTATTGTTTTCGCTACTTAGAACAGATGTTATGCGCTGAATTGTATCAATCGGCCAACTCGAGCGCAAAGGTTGCAGTATTTGGAGATACTGGTAAAACTGGTCAGAAAAGCTTCAGTGGAAACCGGGATGTCAATCTGGACAGTACTTATACAGATTCCTTTTTTCATAAACCATCTCCACTCGTACACCTCATTATATGAGATTTTGGGATTAAAGGATTTTATTACTTTCCAAAGTGTGATTTACTGAGATTTCCGGGTTTGATTATAAACGATAACTTCACAAGTGGATTATGCAATCAACAATTGTACCATGTATCCGTGCGCGCAAACTAAGACGCTTTGTCGTAGGTGTAATTGGAACTTCATTGTTTTTTTTGTTTTTTTTTAACCCTTTACCTAACATGAAAAGCAGACGACACTTGCAAAATTGCAAAAAAAAATTCTTGAATAACTATTATTTTCAATTTTTTTGTCTCAAAAACATAGGTTATGACCCCTCATAACCTATGTTTTTGAGACAAAAAATGAAAATGAAAAAATAATGAAAATTAATTGGCGATTTTTGAGAATAGCGCTGGCCGGTTTTGACCGTTACGTTAGGTAAAGGGTTAAATAAAATAATTATCTTTAATAATGTAAAGTAATAAACAGAGTAATCGCTTGACTGGACTGGTTACGTGAAATAATTCCTTCCAGGCGAGGGACTATATGGTAAAACACTCGTGCGCATTCGCGCACTCGTGTTTGTACAACGTCCCACACCTCTCATGAATTATTTCACGTAACCAGTCCAGTCAAGCGATTACTCTCTATATAACACTC
This sequence comes from Pictodentalium vernedei, assembly GCA_031216915.1. NCBI lineage: Eukaryota > Metazoa > Mollusca > Scaphopoda > Dentaliida > Dentaliidae > Pictodentalium > Pictodentalium vernedei. Next base: position 728,506,692 of record CM062297.1, on the reverse strand, counting down.
GTAAATATCTCTTAGGGGGGAAAAGTGAAACTGTCAGTCGAATATCCATCCAAATGTTTAAACAAAACTTGTGTATGTGGGTATAAATTCTTGTAGAAACGATGTTGAAACAAAAGAGGCAGAAATTGACTCCTTAATCTCCATACTAAATCTAAAACACCCGCAAGTAGAATTACAATTATCGTCTGTGTCAGGGCAAAGCCAGCCTAAATATAGGGGCAAGGGGCCTCATATATAAAGATATTATAAGTTCAAAAGATACCCCGCATCAAGGCGAAAAACCCTACGTGAATTTCACTTCTCTGTGAAGCTGGACATGGAAAAAACACACGTGGTGTATATCCAGCTTCAGCGCAGGGACCCAGGGGAGAAACGGTATGTTAGATAAGGTCTAATCTCATTTAAGTTATACAGTAGTCGCGAGTCTTACGAGACGTAATCGGTTGGTGGCAGGATATCGTCACGGCCAATTGAGAAACGAGATTCTAAACGATAGAAATGTCTGTTATGTTGTCACCTGATCATTAGTTTTGCAATGAGATGGCAGGAACGAATCGGTTTTCTCGACAAGTGAAATCACCGTTAAGTCACGCGCGAGATGATTCGTATTGATTCTGCCTCAATATACGTCATCTCCCACCGTTTTGACAGATGGACAGATGAGCGTCTATCCACCTGACACTTTAGGGTAAAAAGTATATATACCTTGAAGAGCAAAGCATTAGACACACACTTGAGGTCACACACACGTTGGTGAAGTCCAGGGCAGGCGGACTCTGTTTCCTGGCATAAGGGTACCTTCGATCACAGGACCCTGAAACGGCTGGAATCGCCAGAGAGGGCATTCCACGATTGATTTAGCTTAAGGTTGATAGGCGGCTAGATTTCCAAATTCGTTGAGAAGGAAAACCCAGGTGGAACGTTAAAGTTTAGATTGTCGAGTAGCAGGTATCAGCCTGCAATAGTCAGAAGTGTAGGTTAATTGTATTGTGCGTATTAACCCTTTGAAGCGTCAGACTGATTGCGTTCCGAGTAGTTTGTTTTGCTGTCAAAGCATCGTAATACCGACTGGAGATCGGTGTGAGTGACAAATTCGCCCTAGCACAAAAATGGGCATTTGTGAATCGTGAAGTCAACCAGGAACGGTGAATATTTCAATAGGACTTTCACGGAGGACTTTCAAAAGGCACATAAGGTATGAGTAGACAATATCTGACCCAAATCAGAAGTACGGTGGCTTTATAGATGACGAACATTGCTGGTCGGAACCCTCCGACAGCCAGAGGTACAGTTACGCGCCGACGTTGACATTTGAGCCTAAGCGGGTGAAGCTCTTATGGCGAGCTCACAGTAATAACATTTCAGATTTGTGAAGCTCTTATGGCGAGCTCACGGTAGTAACATTTCCAGTGTGTAGACTATAGTGCCAGTACAGGGCTATAGAATGACTATATGATTGTTGAGAATTATTTAACTCTAGCAACCAAATTTCTGTGAAAAGAATCGAATTGTTGATTGTTGAAATATTGAAACGGCTTTATCTTTATGTGTAAATAAAAGAATCGTTGTTACTTTAAGTCATTCTTTCCATTACACAGCCTGAAGTGATTAGGAATCACACCTAACGGAAATCGAACCTATTCCAGGCCAATTTGGCAGAGAAGGAATCACGGCGTCGGTCTAACTCAGCTCCCTGCGCCGAGTTCACGACACTTGGATTCCGACCCTCCACGTTGGTCTAATTTTCCCGCAACTTCATCAGTGGGACTAAATAACCCCACGTCAGCCCAGGCCTTACGGGGCCTCAGGTGTCCCGACAGTCTGCATTGCTGACTCTTCACTCATCAGACGTAAATCAGATTGATGAAATTATAAAACAAATCATCAGTACCGGTCAGCGTGTGAAGGGCGTGGATACGTGTTTATAGATAATACTAGTGGATTTGTTGTATCGAGCTGGGCGCCAGGTCGACATCCATACAAGGACAAATGGCATGTCAACCAAGTCGACACGAAGGTGCTTGCAAAAAGAATCATGTATCCCAACCTAATTAATGTCACATGAGCAACAAATCTGAACAAATTGCTATTTAATTTTCAGTAGTTTTTCATTTTTTTTTGTCTCAAACACATAGCTTATGACCTTTCAAAGGAACGAGTTCGTTGAGCTCGTTCCTATGAGGGGTCATAAGCTATGTGTTTGACGCGAACAAATTAAAAAAAATGGTTATTCAAAAATTTTGTTTGCAAGTGTCGTCTGACTTTTGTGTTAGGTAAAGGATTAAAACTGAAATAGAATAATATTGCATTACACAATCCCTGTGTAAAACATCCACATTGAGTTCTAGAAAGAAATACTGATTTAGAGGCGCCCCTGATGGACATATTCAGTTTAGAAAATAGCATCCCAACAGCCTCAGTGAGAACAGCGACATGTACCAGTAACCGCCCATATTGTAACCCAGTAACAAAATGGTGTCTTACGCGAGAGAGGGAATTTGTCAACTGCACCAACAAATGGCACATTTTATGAACTACATGAATATGAAATTTGCATAAGATTCTCAGTTATCCATGTGAAAGTGTGTACTTGTTAAGCTGCAAACCAACAGATATGATTATTCTTGGTGGAGATTTTAAATCTGAAATTGGGAGAGAGCCGGATTATGTTACAAATGACCCTGTCGGATAATTATACCATCGACGAATCATCTAAGGATAGACAAAGCCTAAACAGAACTTTAAATGGATTCAGTCGACACATTTATCGCTGTACAGGGCAGCAAAGCTTGGATTTATCAATGACCGCTGTTTGGGGGGATCGTTTGAGAAGTTTCGCAAGCTATCAATATAATGGTACGAGCATTGCAGATTATGTCATAATATCCGATCGATAGCTCTTGAAAGTAAATTATTTCTGCGTGAAACCTCCAAGGGAGCATTCTTCTGACCATTGTCGGTGGACGTTATACATTGACTGTAAAAATGAACCATAGATACAAACGACATTCACGGTTTAGCTATACGAATCCAAAATTTACATGGACGAATAATCATGGACAAAAGGCAATAGTATCATTCAATAGGCCGGCAATAAAATGCAACATTTTAGAATGAAAGTATACTCTCTCACCAAACAAGATACATAAACTGTTGCTCATGACTTAGCATGTATATATAGAATATACCCATAGTAGCTTGGTGTGCCAACTGTTCCCCACGAGTGGTGAATTGGTGTTAACCGTGAGCCTTCGGCGCGCGGTTAACACCACTTCACCACGAGTGGTGAACATTTGGTACACCAAGCTACTTTGGGTATATTTGATTTATACCATGATCGTCAGATTATTAAGAGTCGCTATTATTTTTTTCTCGATTTTACTGAGCACCAGACGTACATACGAGCGAATCTGTTTTTGTTTACACGAGCATCGGTGGGCGGTAGTTCCGCTGTCAATTTTATCGCCGAAACGAAATGAAAAAAAGAAACTGAGCCTTTTTCGTTTTAATAACATAATAACATACTATTTCGAGTTATGCATGCTTTATTAACATGAGACAATGCATGTTTGTTCATGTTTGGCATCTTATTAGGTGAACCCATTTAAAAACGTAATAAATAATTGCCACTTCCATTTCACTCTTCGCGAGGTGACGTGCGATAAATTTAGACAAGTTTGCATTCAGGTCGACGTCACCAAAGGTCAACGTGGATGTAGTTCTACTGTAGGTGTAAAGTTTTACTACTGGAATCCCATTGCTGACGTGTTCACCACGGTTGGTGTGTAAAGCTAAAATTTATGTCATAGGCTTTTCATAAAAAGTAGAATAGGTAATCATGGTATAAAATAAATTAAGTCAACAGGTCTACATATAAATTGGTACTACAACTCAATATTAAACAAAACCTTAAGCATAAATGGTTTGATACCAAGTGCAAATCTATTGAGCAAAAGATGAACACAAATATAACAACGATGAAAAAAGATTCAAGGATAAATCTTTGCTATCCAAATATTACTACGATAAAGCTGTATAAAAAAAACAAAACAAAAACAAAACGCAAATCCACATTATTCTGTCAAAATATATATAAGTAGATTTAGACATTAGAATTGTCAGATCCCAAATATTATTGGGAGGTGACCAGTAAACTTCCTCGGATAAAAAGGAACCATATCCAAATGATCTCGACACGGATACAATGGTCAAATTTCTTCAAATAATTGTTTTGCAAAGATATTACATGTGGCAATTTCATCTTACAAAACAAAAACAGAAAATAATTTCAGTAACTCTTTAAAAATGAAAGTATAACCACTAACGAGATAAATACAGCCCCCCACCCCCACCCCCACCCCCGACAACTGAAAAACAAAACGTCTCCTGGTTCAGAGCAGGTGATAATTGAAATGTTGGAGGTTGTGGTACCTTTTATTGCAGATGAATTTGTTAAATTGTTCAATCAAATATGGGGGCAGATGAGATCCTAACAATTACAAGGCCCCGAGCTGTAGTTTGCGAGGCTATTCTAAAAGTATAAACTCGAGACTGAATGATTTCATAGAACATAAATTAATTAGTGAAAATCAGTTTGGTTCCCGCAAAATATCGTAGCACGATCGACAATACGTCCGTTCTCAACACTGCAATTAACAAATATAAGGAACTCAAAAAACCTGTGCATGCTGTGTCTGTAGACTTTAGGAAACCGTTTGGCGCGTAGATAAGATAGTTCAATACGTTTTGAGGCAATAACAAGAATTGGAATTACAGGATCCATTTCTCAAATAATTTTAGAATATCACTATCGGTACTACCTCACAAAAATCAACCTGGGAATTGCTATCAATGATCGGCGAGAGGCAAGGCTGTATCGTTTAACTGACATTATTTAAGGTACTTATTGATGACAATTGTAAGATCGTTGATGAAAACTGTGCTTTTTTTGGCCTTACATACTGAAAAGTGAATCACCTCTTGTTTGCTGATGACTCACTGTTTGATATCAGACACTCAAAAAGGGACGAAGAAACAGAGTACACAAATTAGAAACATATAGAAGGCGGGACAACCTTTCGATAAATATGGACAAAACAAAGTGTAGGATTTTAAGGTAGGAAAACCTCGATTATTTTAGCTTTCATATAAGTGGAAAGGAAATTGAATATACTCCTAAATAAGCATACTTGAGGTTAACTTTGTCGGGGGTATATTAAAGCATACGCAATCCGAACTCGGTTTCAAGGTTCTATAAAGTTTACACAGTTCTGAAGGTTATATAAAGTTTGGACAGTTCGTTCCATAAAATGTTCTCCCCGTCCGTAAAAACGCCTAAGCTCTTTGACAGAACTTGGTCGATACCAATAACATTTGAAGCTTTTTGACGTTTTGCAAAACAACTGAAACTGTTAGCAACTTCACCAGGTGCTTGCCAGAGTGACACTTATTCAGAATGACGCTTATTCAGAATTTTAGAAATGTCGGGGAGGCTTAGCAAATGAAAAACTTAAATCTCAGGGTTTTAAAAACTTGAACGAAACTGAAATATCAAGTCGCAAAATCACTACTTAGAAGCCAAACTCAAATCAGGTTATATTCAGTCAATTAACCCTTTGCCTAACCTGAAAAGCAGACGACACTTGCAAAAATAATTCTTGAATAACTAATTTTTTTTCATTTTTTGTCTCAAAAACATAGGTTATGACCCCTCGTTGGAACGAGCTCGACGAGCTCGTTCCAACGAGGGGTCATAACCTATGTTTTTGAGACAAAAAATGAAAAAAATAATGAAAATTAATTGGTGATTTTTGAGAATAGCGCTGGCCGGTTTTGGTCGTTACGTTAGGTAAAGGGTTACAAAAAGCATACACAATGACTGATGGCTTTGAAATCTCAAACCGAATTTCCAGAAGTCATTCAACGAAGCACAGCCAACGCCTTTTGGGGAAGGGGAGGGGGAGCAAATCTGAAATGTGTATCGAAGTCTGAGGCTAAAAAAATGTTTCTTTATTCCCTCAAAAACGTTTTAGTTTTTTTAAAAAAATGAAGAGTGTAAAAAATAGCTGTACTTTGAAGTGACGCAAAAACGCCAAAATGGCGTTAAATTGAAAAAAAAAACCCAAAACAGGCGGCAAGACATTTTAGATATTGTTTTGCTTGGAGATTATATTCTCAAAATTTTGAAAGGCTGAGGCTCAAAATGAGGTTGAAAATTGAAGGTATACAACATAACACAAAATGGCATCATTGGTATTGGATGTTTAAATTTGAAATGGAAACGTAAAGACGCATCATTTCAAATAACCAGCAACTAGTGTGTTAAGTTACGTAATTGTATCCCTTATCAACAGAAAACTACTGCAACCATTAAAGTAGCGTTTTCAATAATGAATATAAATTATAGGCGAAACATTGAAATGACGTCAAAACGACGTTAAATCGAAAACAGAAAAAACAGCTATCTACTTATTTTTGAGCTCTACAACATACTAAAATTTCATGAAAATCGGCCAGACTTAGTAATTTGGACCTATGACACATAAAGTTGGCATCGAGTGTCGAAGTTTGAAAAGAAAACACAAAGCCGTACCACTCCAGATAACCAGAAATAGGTGCATGCAGTTTCATAAAGGTATCCCTTACATATATATAGAGCAATTGAACCCACAAAAGTAGGGGTGTTTTTAGTGAAAAATGTCAAATATTCGAAAATAAACACCTGTCTTCTAATTTCTAGTCGTCTACAACACACTACACATTCACGAAAATCGGCTGAAATTCCATATTCTGAGAGTCTATTAGAATTGTCCAGGTCGCCCCCTCTCACCCCCCCCCCCCCTCCACCATTTTTAGATATGTTTTTTTTTGTTTGAGGTGATATTTTTAAAATTTGAAAGAGTGAACGTGATATAACAGTTGACATTAAAAGCTAGAGAAAAAAACTTTAGAAGTGACGTTGTTTTAGTTAAAGGTTGGAAGTCAAAAATGCCATTCCAAAATGTTCGTTTACAATTGTGCCGAATTTGGTGGCAGCAGCTTCGGAAATTTGGTCGCGATGAACTGAAGGAAAACCAAAACAAATTCCAGGCTAATAATCACTACAAGTCAATTGAATGATTTAATAATACAAGTGGCGGAAAAAATAAACTAAGAGTTTATCGTCTGTTTCAAGTAGATTATAATACAGAGCAGGGTTGGGGTATTCGTATTCGGTATTCAGTCGTATTCAATACATTTTTTCAAGTATTCGAATGTATTCAGTATTCATACAATTTTAAAGTATTCGTATTCGGTCAAATTTGAGGTGTATTCATGAATACTTTTTGAATACTTTTTGAATACTTTTCTTGTTTTTAATACACACAAATACAATATTTGTAAAAAAATATTGTGATTATCTCTATTAGAAAGTAGTAAAGAATTAAACTAATACTTTTGAAGTGCCTTTTAACAGCAACAGGCTAATTCACTTCAATGGCTTAGGACAAAGGATATTAGTCTGGCCAAAGTATTGATTTTTAATCCCTAAACAACTCCATTATCCAATTAATACTAATCTAATATTTTTCTACAGTAATATCAGAAATAAGGTGTAGACTGATAGATCTGTAAAATTATTGTGCTTGAATTACAACATTTTTCCAATAGTGCAGTAATTGCTTAATTGATTTTTGTGAATAGCACTGGCCATTTTTTTTTATTCTCACCAGCAATGTATGTTTAAATATTAACAAAAGACATGAAGCAAAGAAGCCACAATTAATAGACATTATTGGGGTCATAAAATGCAGCTTAGAAGAAAAAAACTTTAAAAAATACCCCAAAAATTGTGTTAATTTCTCACAGTTCCCTATTTAATGATTTTATTTTTCCCTTTTTTCCTTCCAAACTGAATCTTATGACCCTACTTTGGGGTCACAAGATGCAGTTTAGAAGAAAAAAATCCTGAAAAAAAAAAATAATAAATTGGCGTTGATAGTATGTATATGGCGATATATATATATATTTAAAACGAGCTCATTCCAATGAAGGGTCATAAACTATGTTTTTCAGACAAAAAAGTTAAAACGTCATATAGAAAAAATGGTAAATAATTGGTATTCTTGTTCTGTAATTTTTACATAGAAGTGTTGGCTTCAATGGCATCCATATTTTTATGGCTTCTTTGACATAATACCAATAATATTTGAAAAATAATGAAGAAAAAAGTTAAGTGTAATATTTTTGTTGCTAATGTATAATAATTGTCTTTTTGTTGAATAAATTGAAAAACATGTTTACTGTATATGCACTAAACAACAAAACAGTGGATGAGTACTGTGTACATTTTGCTAATTGTTTTCTAAATAAATTGATATTTGAATTTTTTTTTTATTTCTTTTGTTTGTCATTAATACCAACTTATGTCTGTTGATTGGATTCTAAAGGATTAAGAGATCCACCCTCTGAAAAACTAAATCTTCACCTATAATCCCTTATACCCTTAATCCCAATAAGAATGATCAAATTATCACCCATTTACAAGAAATAATTTTGAAAAGTATTCAAGTATTCATATTTGTATTCATGAATACATTGTAAAGTATTCATATTCGTATTCAAATACATTTGAAATCTGTGTTTTCGAATTCGTATTCATAAAATTTCAAAGTATTCGTATTCGTATTCAATACATTTACAATGTATTCGCCCCAACCCTGATACAGAGATGCATCCCATCCGCCCATCCTCAACTGATGCTAGAAACTGTTTCACGCGATTACGTATCAACAATTACAAACTGTGGATGGAACATTGGAGGCATTTACAATAGAGATGGACGGTATTAGAATTTTGAATTCGGTATCGGTTTCGGTATTTTTAGGGGGAAAAACTGCGGTATCAGTTCGGTATTCTATATCTGACTTGACCGAGATTTGTTGATAGTACCAAAAGGAAATTCACATCGGAAAAATACAGAATAAGTTGTTATTGTGGCATTCTACCACAATGCCACTGCCAATGACGCCAACATTGGCTTTCTTTTCAAAATCAGATCTACAGTAATTTTGTGACATGCTCCAAACACACCTTAACCTTTAAAAGCCTATTCAGGCTTTTGCGATCTCGGAGCATGTGTCCTAACTTGCCATCATTAGGAGGTCCCGCTGGCAATAGAAAAATAACCCGGGCAATGATTTCTAGTCAATTCTTGGCTGCCTCAACAGGCAGCCAAGACCTGACAAGAAATCACTGCTATGAAACTATACATGTGCAGGTTGCAGTTTAGTGGGAATTCGGGACGATTGCCCTGGCCTTTATTGGTTAACAAAACTGAAAAGAAAATCAGTCACTTCTTCCATAAAAATGAAAACTTCAGCTGCTATCAAGCCTCAACAAGGCTTTATAAATAGCAAATGAAGGGACAATTTGAAAATATTGATGATTTCGGTATTTAATAATTGGTTCTGTTCTGTTTTTCGGAACCCCCATGATTTCGGTATCGGTTCGGTTTTTCGGTATATTGCCCATCCTTAATTTACAACCCCCGCGTCCTATCGAACGCAGGGTATGTGAAGTGTGTAGAATAAAAGAAGTGGATTGGGAATGGCATTTGATTGTGGAATATCTAGTCTATTCATCTCTGTGAGAAGAATTATTCCAAACAATTTTGCACGAAATAGTTGACTTCTCCAAATGGATAAAATGGGAATTCAAAGTCATAATGGCAAACAGCATCTCGACGCTTTGCAATACCATTTGTGACATAATCCAACTCTTCTTCAACACGAATGTCTCAAGCCTCGGTCCAAACAACTGATTACCGACTTAGAGTGGAGTAACTTGCAAATAAGAGGCAATCTGAACTGATTTTTCTATTCTTTAAGAACGAATGCCAATTTTTGTATCACTGTGACTACTATTAATTTTACTGTTGTTTATATGTTATATTTTGTTAACTGGTAGAGTGCTAAATTTTTTTAGTCATCACAGTTTGTTTACATGTTTTTGCCTCTTTACATTTTTGGGGAGAGTTCAAGAGGCACGCTCCCACAACTTATAACATGACAAATCGATACAGACTAAATAATTTCATTTCAATGACAAAAAGAAGCACATCCATGAATAATGAAAATATTTGTGTGAAATGGGCGTAATTTCAACCAGTTAACCCTTTACTCAACGTAACAGCAAAAACCGGCCAGCGCTATTCTCAAAAATCGCCAATTTATTTTCGTAATTTTTTCATTTTTTTCTCAAAAACATAGGTTATGACCCCTCGTTGGAACGAGCTCGTCGAGCTCGTTCCAAAGAGGGGTCATAGCCTATGTTTTTTGAGACAAAAAATAGTTATTCAAGAATTTTTTTTGCAAGTGTCGTCTGCTTTTCATGCTAGGTACAGGGTTAAACACATTTGGTGATGTTTTGCGTGTTACTATCGCGGTGCAGTGATCGAATCGTCAACGTGATAAGGTGAAGGTATATACCACTTCATAAATAAGGCGATTCTCCTCATAACTCAATAGTTCTGAGCCAAAAAGAAGTGTGGATGCATCTACTGCAAATGGTAGTTAATGGATCATATTATCGTGAGCATCTTAGAAAAGTGGACAATGTAAGAAAGGGTGTTCAGGAGTCTCACACCCACCACACTGACAGGAAGAGGTATGTGATAAGTGATTATCGAGCAAATTGGAGTTAAAGATACTGGGACGCAATCTCAAACTACAATGATATATTTGAGCTGTACGCGATTTCGCACCACTGTAAAACGGTGGTGGTCGTTGGTTGCTATCATTTAGGAAAGTCTTGAAGTTAATCAAGGACGAACTCTATTGGCAATATATGATGGTGGCATGTGATGAAACATTTTGAAAAACTTCTTTAACTTATGTTTACAGCATTTGCAGGGCATTCTGGTGGGTTTCAGAATAAAGCAAAGACTTACTAGCACTAATGGTTCGCACCATAATGACCCTTGCTACCCCAATCTATACTTTTCTTTTTCAGCGACTTTGGCTACCGAACAAACATCCCAAACAATCTCAGCGTATTCAAGAAGAGGTCAAAAGAAGGCAAAGTACGTTTGTTTTTTTCTAAGATGCGGCGATCGAGATTAAATTTGTGCTTCCTCGGCAAGTCTAATCGAGACCAGGTTTTAGAGCAGATATGGTAAATGTTGTCGTCCCATGTACAGACGCTATTTAATGTGAACCCAAAGTGCTTATGGCTCTCAACTTCGTTTTTCGTGGCTCACACAAAAATAAGGAAGGGTTGATTTTATGTGATATAAGCATACTCTCTGTTTTCTTTAAACCCAACTTGTAAGGCTTTTGCCCAATGTTCAGTTGTGGCCAAATTATGGTTGATTAAGAACTAAGCTTGCTCTTTTTTTTCTACAATTAAATATAGGAAAGTGTCATCAGCAAAGAAGCATGGACTACCAAGTAAATCTTCAGTTATAACATTAATGTATATATCATAGTTGAAGAAGGCCTCGTTTAATGCCCCATAATTTCCCTGAGGATACCGCCATGTCCTCTTCAATGAAAGGGCTAGGTGGTTTTAAAAACTTGACTGCAATTACGATGGGACAATGATAGCGAATCATGTCTAGAATAATTGGTTCAAGGAACTCACGGGCCTTCACATTGATCGAGTCACTGACAGTTAAAAGTCCCATCAACGAAGCCGACGAGTCGGTAAAGTAAGTTGGCGCATTCACAAGTTGTCTCTTTTTGAAATTATTCTTTTTTCAGAAAGACTGCCTCTTGAGGAAACCATTTGGCTGTTGTTGAAATCGCCTGTATTAATTAAGTCGACAATTGTCGTGCCTTGGACTTTTTCGGTGGATGCTGACATGGCATCCCATGTATCTGGAGAATTGGGTTGGCAAACAGCATGCTTACCATAGTAAACAAGTGTTTGACCACCGAGGTGGTATTAGTCCCCTACGGCGCCTTTGTGACATAAGGTGTTTTTGTCACAGAAGACACTAGAGTATATAAGCATCTTGGATTTTGAAACAAAAATATTGAGCGTGCATAATCCCCTCACAACCCTTTATCCATGTACCATATATGAAAGGCGTAGCTTGAACCATGTTGGAGGGAGGGGTGGTAACATAAAATAGAGAAAAAAGCTTAAAAACACAACAAAAATGGCCGCCATTCTGCCATCTTGGATTTTGAAAAATAAATATTGACTGTGCATCATCCCCTCAGAACCATTTATCCATGTACCAAATATAAAAGGTGTAGCTTGAAGCATAGAGGGAGAGGTGGTAACATAAAAACAGACAGACAGAGAGACAGACAGAGAGAGAGAGAGAGAGAGAGAGAGAGAGAGAGAGACAGACAGACAGACAGACAGACAGACAGACAGACAGACAGACAGACAGACAGACAGACAGACAGATGTTAGATTTTGAAAAAAAATATTGAGCGTGCATAATCCCCTCACAACCCCTTTATCCATGTACAATATATGAAAAGTGCAGCTTGAACCATGTTGGAGGGAGCAGTGGTAACATAAAGTAGAGAAAAAGGCTTAAAAAACACAACAGAAATGGTTGCCATGGTGCCATTTTGAATTTAGGAAAACAAGTGTTTGACCACCGAGGTGGTATTAGTCCCCTACGGCGCTTTTGTGACATAAGGTGTTTTTGTCACAGAAGACACTAGAGTATATAAGCATCTTGGATTTTGAAAAAAAAATATTGAGCGTGCATAATCCCCTCACAACCCTTTATCCATGTACCATATATGAAAGGCGTAGCTTGAACCATGTTGGAGGGAGGGGTGGTAACATAAAATAAAGAAAAAAAGGTTAAAAAACACAACAAAAAATGGCCGCCATTCTGCCATCTTGGATTTTGAAAAATAAATATTGACTGTGTATCATCCCCTCAGAACCATTTATCCATGTACAAAATATGAAAGGTGTAGCTTGAAGCATATTAGAGGGAGAGGTGGTAACATAAAAACAGACAGACAGACAGACGACAGACAGACAGACAGACAGATAGATGTTAGATTTTGAAAAAAAATATTGAGCGTGCATAATCCCCTCACAACCCCTTTATCCATGTACCATATATGAAAAGTGCAGCTTGAACCATGTTGGAGGGAGCAGTGGTAAAATAGAGAAAAAGGCTTAAAAAACACAACAGAAATGGTTGCCATGGCGCCATCTTGAATTTTTGAAAAAAAATATTGAACGTGCAACATCCCATTACAACCCTCTATCCATGTGCCAGATATGCAAAGTGTAGCTTGAACCATGTTGGTGGGAGGGGTGGCAACATGAAAATAGAGAAAAAAAGCTTAAAAAACACAACAAAAATGGCCGCCATTCCGCCATCTTGGATTTTGAAAAAAAAATTTTGAGAGTGCATCATCCCCTCAGAACCATTTATCCATGTACCAAATATGAAAGGTGTAGCTTAAAGCATGTTGGAGGGAGAGGTGGTAACATAAAAAAACAGACAGACAGACAGACGGACGGACGGACGGACGGACAGACAGACGGACGGAGTGCAATCCTATAGTCCCTTTACGGTTCCCGTAGGGGACTAATAAGCACTGCCTCGCTCCCGGGGGTTCCCACTGGGAGGCAAACTCGAAAATATCAATTCCCAGCAGGAGGCCAGTGCGACAAAATAAACAGAAACGGTACATGCATGCACCATGCGTGGTATCTGAATATTCTGTTCAGATTAAAAAATCGTTGGAGAGAGATTAGTAATTTATTACTGCAAATGTGGAAATGGCAGGCCAATTTCCGTAACACGGCCGAGATAAGTGCATCACTGCCAGTTTGTTGACACTGAGAGAATCACTCATCAGAGCTCGACAACAACAACTTCCAACCATAAACCAGTGCGACAACATAAACATAAACAGTACATGCATACAACATGGGTGCAGGGCTGGTAGCAGTTAACGTTTCAAACGTAAACGTGTTAAATTATTTTAATAACGTTAAAAAAATTAACCAAGTTAATAACGTTTAACTTTGAAGATTATAATTGTATAATATGTAGCATGGCGTCGTTATCTTGTGTTTACCCAAGCCGGATCGCGCGTGCCGATGACGTCGAATTTTGCGCCATTTGACGAAATTGAAGAACACGAATAATTTAGATGTCCGTAGCCCTCCTACAAACGTTGGCGAAGTTGGCCCGCCGATATTTGACGATACAGCAATATCAGCTTCATCCGGACGCCTCTTTTCCATGTAAGGACTGGTATTCGAGCAACGGCGGATGTCTCTTTCTAAGAGTACGGCCGCAGCGATTGTATTCTCAAATGATAACATCACTGAATGTTAGAATTTACGATAACCAGAGAGAACTATCTTAACTACTCGTCCACTGAGTTCCAATGTGTTCTATGTGCCATTATGCACATAGAACACATTGGAACTCAAGAGACGAACTGTGCATGAGTTCAATTATGTTCAAATTCAAATCAATAAAAATGGCCGAAGTTATTCAAATTTTGTTCATTTTAACATTTAACGTCATTTAACTCGTTAACGCAGAATTATTTAACACACCAACGTGTTAAGGAAAATTTTAACTCCTCCCTGCTCTGCGTGGGTGGTATCTGAATATTTTGTTCAGATTAAAAATGAAATCATCGGAGAGACAATCGTAATTTATTATCGCAACAAATCGTGTATTAACGACCCAGAAACATTTGGACGTTTAATTAAAATTTATAATTGTAGAGAAAGAAAATCAATATTCTATTAAAACTACAATAACATGAATTAGGCAACATGTTTTTACATTTTTCTCTGGTCGTATTCATTAAAGATTGCAAGATGAGTGTTACAGGCGAGATAAAACCTTTCCACAAATACTTATTTCTTATTTCATATGATTTTGCGAAATTGGTGCCCATGGCGTCGTTTTCCCCCTCTTGAACCGATTTTCGCTTTTTTAAAAATAGCACATTTTTCAGATTGAAGTTAACTCATCACATCCAACGGGTATGGAATATAACAACGCCACTTTAATATTTGCAAAATGTCAAACTCTCATTTTACACAAAGTCCACAGCCCAAGCTCAGATCTAGTCCTGCACTAAATACAGGGAAAGTCAAAATCATTTAAATATTTGGCTAAAGGGTTAATGACAGTAAAAACTTAAACTCGTTTTTAATTATGAATTATTGCATTTTGTCCTGTTATCGTAAATGCGGTAGCTGTGAACTG
Organism: Pictodentalium vernedei; assembly: GCA_031216915.1. NCBI lineage: Eukaryota > Metazoa > Mollusca > Scaphopoda > Dentaliida > Dentaliidae > Pictodentalium > Pictodentalium vernedei. The sequence continues at coordinate 728,491,487 of CM062297.1, read as the reverse complement.
GCAGAGTTCATTGTCGTAAGGATGAAGTTACCTCAAAAACAACTTACAAAGACCCTTCGAAGCCACTTTTAATGACCTTCCAGGTAATTTGTGAGACTATTCCAAGCTATATGCATTTTACGTTTAATCAGACTTTTGATTAAGTCTACAAAGATATTTAATACCCAGAAGGCAAACGCCAAGTCTCATCAACACTTAGCGTATGGGTATTTCATATAGAAATTAAAATATCGAGAAATGCAGACGATTTCAAAATTTATTATTTTAAATATCATTTTTAAAAATTTTTCAAAAAGTTTCAATAAAACCATATCGTGTGACCCCTATTTGGAACGAGCTCGTCGAGCACATTCCAAAGAGGGGTCACAGGATATGGTTTTGTTGAAATTTTTCGAAAAATATTTTTTTTCAGCTGCTGAATTTGCATATTACACGGGTGGATGCGGGCGACTCGTCGGGTAAAGGGTTAACGACACATTAACAGCCAGGGTCATGTCATGTCGGTGACAATTTTACGGGAGGGGGAAGCTGGAGAGAACCACCGAGCAACGACGAGCAGCTGCCAGCTCTCCAACATCGTAACTCTAACCAGCGGCACAGACAGGGTTAGATTGGTTGAAGACATGCGCACCTTCGACGTGCAGTACGCCTTGGTACACAGCGTCATCGTGCCCCCATGTAGGCAATCGGGGTTAAGTGCCTTGCCCAAGGACCCAACACGGGAGCGCGAATCAAACGCTGAAATGGTCACCCATCCATCTACTAACCGCGCTCGACGTTGCTTAACTTCGGTGATCTGACGAGAACCGGTTACCGCGACACCACCGCACCCCCACCTCTCGTTTAGATGAGCATGCCGCGGTGCGGTCACTGCCTGTATATTGACACGTTTGCTTGCGCCCATTTTAAATCATTGGTAACCGCGCAACGTGTTTGTGGAAAAAAAGTGGCGGGCACGTGTCCTCTGTGGCCCATGGTTCCGCCGCCTCTGAAGTTGTATCATCGATGTTCACAAACATCAGGCATTTCCATGCACATGAAGAGCTGTATAAAAATCTAAATTTTATAGTAAATTTCCTTTCTTATTATACCTACCACAATTGTTTACTTCAGGCTTGCACTACAGTGGAAGTCCCTAACTCGGATAAAATACTCTCTATTTTTGTCTTTCCCAAGCAAGTTGGGAAAGAAAAGTGGTGCACCAATAAAAAATAAGCCAAAACTGGGTCGAGTGCAACCGGCGCAGACCCAGTACGGGACGCTCTCTCCCAAGTACAACTCCACGACTTCCGTTGCCAGTGCGCATGTACCGTCTCTAAAGACTCATTCTTTTTGAATCCGTCAACGTTAGAGTTATGTGATCAGCGGGGAGGAAAGATTCTTTAGCCGTAAAGAAGACGGGAGGGCCTCCATGTAAACAATTGTGGTAGGTATAATAAGAAAGGAAATTTACTATAAAATTTAGATTTCTTATCAACCTACTCACAATTGTTTACTTCAGGCTGAATAGACAAAAGGCTGGAGGGAATCGCATAACCAACCCACACATAACCCCAGTGCACTGGAACCGTGAAGCAGAAGGAAGAGGTCCCGAGGCTTATCAACCATAATGTCGCAATCATTGGTAAAGGACAATGAAAAGAGACATATGGGCCTGTGTGACACACAGACAGAAAAAGGGCAGTAACAGCACAAGGCTGAAACTGACCTTCAAGAAGCCTAATGGCTATGGCAGACAACAGCCTGAGCAGAAGAAAGAGGACCCAGGGCAAAAAGGTCCTCCGACTGCTCCTGCAACTGGCGCAAATAAAAGGTGGAGAAAGTAGAAGCATTTCTCCAGCAGGCTGCCTGCATAACTTCCGACAACTTGACGGAGTTAGAATAAGTCCAAAAGGTGGACAGTGCCCCCACCTCGTGGGCAGAAATACGATTGGTAATACAATCGCCAGCTGCTAAACGACCATAAGCCGTACGAATAGCAAGACAAAACCATCGAGAAATGGATTGAGGAGCGATCTTCTGTCGACCCGGAATGAGAGACAGAAAAAAACGTTTCCTGCCTTTCCGTATGAAGCGTGTCCGATCAAGATAAATGCGAATAGCACGGACCGGACAGAGCAAAGGGCGATTACCCTCAACAGAAGGAAGAGCCCTGATACAGATAGGAGGAGGAGTAGTATCTGGTAACTGATTCTTGGCCAAAAAGGAGCAATCAGTGGTAAAAGTAACACTGTTGGGAGAGCTCCTAAGAAAGGCCGGATCAACCGAGAGGGCGTGAAGCTCACTAACCCGTCTTGCCGAAGCAAATGCCATCAGAAAAGCCGTCTTATATGTGAGAAAATGCATATCCACCTGGGATAAAGGTTCGAACGCCCCCCCCCCCCCCCCCAAGCAAAGCAGCACCCACGAAAGACTCCATCGTGGAGTAAGCTGCAAAGTCCGAGGCCTTTTCAAAGAAAAGTGCCGAACAAGCTTGGAGAGGTAAGGATTAGTGCCGATACGACGCTTCCCCACATAAGAAAAAGTCTCTGAAAGCACAGACCTGTAACCCTTGATGGTAACAGGCTGGAAACCACGAGAATCAAACAGATATACCAGAAACTCCGCAATCTGTGAAATCGAAGGATTGGCATAATCAACAGAGTGATCAGCACACCATCGACAGAAGACCTTCCATTTAGCTGCATAAGCTAAACCAGTGGAGTGCCTCCTTGAAGAAGAAATGCACTCCACTGCTCGTCTCGAAAAACCTCTACGGAGGAGACAGGACCTGACAAAAGATATGCGTGAAGGCACAACGAAGTCGGGTCGACGTGAAACCACCTCGGGCGACCTTGACAAAGAAGGTAGCGACGTAGCGGGAGACGTGCCGGAACCGCCGCCATCAGCGAGCGGAGCTGATTGATCCACACCCGCTGAGGCGACAGGGGAGCGATCAGAATGATTCGACAACTGCAGGTTCGAATTTTGGCCAGAACCTGAGGAGGAATCAGAGCCGGTGGGAAGGCGTAGCCGACTAGACCGTTCCAATCGAGAGACAGAGCGTCCACGGCAAAAGCCAGAGGATCTGGACACGGGGACACGAAAGTGTCCACCTGATGGTTCCAATGAGTCGCAAAGAGGTCGATGTGGGGACGTCCCCAGAGATCGCAAAGCGACTGGAACACTGCCCTGTGAAGCATCCACTCGGTGGAAATAACCCTGCCCTGCCGGGACAGGGAGTCGGCTAGGACGTTCAGACGACCGGGAATGTGACGAACAACCACTCCAGCGTGAACATCCTGAGCGAGCAGTAGAAGATCCCGAGCTAATTCGTACATCGGAACCGAGTGCGTGCCGCCCTGGTTCCAAATGTAAGCAACCACTGTCGAATTGTCGGATAGTAGAAGGACCTGGCGATTCGACAGGCGAGGGATCCACTGCCTGAAACGCAGAAGAAGAGCAAGAAGCTCCTTCTGGTTGATGTGTAGAGCTGCTTGATCCTGGTCCCACATCCCGTGTAGGGAAAGACCGAGAGGATCCAACGTCGCACCCCATCCGAGATCGCTGGCATCTGCCGTCAGAACGCGATCGGACGTGGGTAAGTCCAGTGGAACACCCTGCGTAATCCACTGAACATCTGTCCAGGGAAGAAGGTGAGGATACGGAGAGTCCGGAAACGGAAGCACCTGATCCAGAGACTCTACATTCGGCCTCCAACGACTGAGCAGAAAGTGTTGGAGAGGTCTGACACGCAGCCAACCAAGAGGAATGAGATCCGTCACCGAACCGCAGAGACCGAGTCGGCCGTCCTTCTTCGGCACCAAGAACAGACGGGAATAGAAACCCACTGACTGAATGTTCTTGACGACCTCGATCGCCCCCTTTGCCAGGAGATTGGCAATCTCCGTGGACAAAAGTTCCCGACGTAAAACGTCTGAAGGAACTGTGGTTGGAAGAGGCACCCTTAACAGAGTGGGGTGCCGTCGGAAGGATATTCGCAGCCCGGATCGAACAACATCTAACACCCACGGATCGGATGTGATGGTGGTCCAATGGTCTGCGAACTCTGCTATCCTTCCTCCAACCTGGGACGAGTCGAGGTGAGGACCTTCATTTCGAGCCCCGACGAGGCCCGCGAGAGGAGAAACCACCTCCTCTACTAAATGAAGAATCCTGAGACTTCCCTCGATTCTGCCGACCCTTACCTTTACCCCTTGTATAAGAAGTAGAGGCGGCGACAGAAGGACCAGCCTTTTGCTTCGCTGAGGAAGCAGAAGGGTACTTGTTAGGCTTGGAACGGCCCTTGCCTCCCCTAGAAGGCTGATCAAGCTGACGAAACAGCAGCTGATCTTCGGAATGACGTAGGACGTCATCCCGGACCGTCGACACGGAACCATGGAAAAGTTGCGGACCTGCCAAAGAAGCAGATCGAAGAGCAGCACGCTGCTCCTCGGGAAGGGATCGTCCTGTGTCCAGCACAGCATCCCTTCGAACTAATTCCAGATTAGCCGTGTTACAGGCATGCGTGTGAGTAAGGTGCATAAGCGCCTTGGACAGCACACGCAAAGGGGCCTGTACCTCGTCAAACTTATCTGGAGGAAGATAAGCAGCCAAAGCTGAGACGACGTGATCGTGATCTGAGAGAGAAAGCATGCCAAGCATCTCTCTAGATAAGCCCAACGTGGACTCCAGAGTAGTCATTGGAATGACGGCAGACTTGGGCTTGGAAAGCCCGAGGGAAGCGGAGTCCTGATCCAGAACCGTCAAAGTCTGGCAGACCGACGGATTGGCGGAATCGTAGGAACGATAACGCACAGGAGGCAAAAAGGTGTCAACCCTGGTGAAGAACGAAGTCTTCAAAGCCTTGGAATTCAGCTTGGAATCCAATGCTGAAAAAGCTTCAACCACCTGTACCGACTGGCACGGTCGAAGGCGCCCAGAAGCAGGTTGCTCCATAGGCTGTTGGCGCGCGACCGATGATCGCGGCCAGGCTGACACTGTCGGCTGGTTAGCAGGTTTGAGATCAGGCAGAAACCCAAACAGTCAAGAGCTGCCCCCAAGTCCGAAGACTGCTGGCCCTCGACCTCAAGCATGTCGGACTCCTCCCCAGAGTCGGAAGACACATAGCCCATCGTGGGAAACCAGCCGACGCCTCCCATGGTGTCGGGACACCAGAGGAATCAGAAACCGGCCTGTTTCCAATCCCGGGAGGCGGCGCCATAGGAGGCGCCTGGAAACCACTCATAGTCTCGCTGGAAGCAACAGGAAGGCTCTTAGAAAGAACCTGAGTGAGTAAGGAGAGGGCCTCCCTAAGCTCACTGCCCGTACCGACCGGTTCGACAGGGGAGCGAACCGGCAAAGTGGCTTCACCTCTGACCCTCTTAACCAGCGAAGGGTCACGATCCTCCAAAACACCCGACGCGGGATGGCGGGCGGCAGCCGAAACATCTGAAGGCAGACGTGTATAGGGGTACGAGGCACCCCGAGGATCAATATGACGAGAACTCATGAGAGTCACCGCAGACCTCTGCGGGGCAGAAGGTCCAGGCTGCACAAAAGGCGTTGGTCCCCCAAAACTGGCCGTGAGGCCAGAATGAGTAGACGGAAACGCCACGGAGTTCATAGTGTTTCCACTAAGAACATCCGAATCCAAAGACACAACTGTGGTGCTCGACGGCGAAGAGACCACAGAGATGGGTTCGGCCGGCAGCCCCTTCCGACTTCGCCGAGTTGAAGTCAGGGAAGGCTGAGGCCGATATCCCACGTCTACAGTACCGGACATTCCTGTAGTCCCCTGCAGCGAAAAGCCGAGGCCGGCTGAAACTGACGACGAAGCAGACGGACCAGCAGTAGTAGCAGATACGTCGAGAGTCGTTGAGGCCGGTGAAATAGTGGAGAGAGCACACCGGCTCGGCTCCGAAGGAGGAGTCACAACCCTAGTGACAGCCTCAGAGTCGACTGGAGGGGGACCGTAGTCCCGGAACCAGGCACCTCTTCACCAGAACACTCAACGGCTCCCACAGTATCCACCACAGGAAAAGACTGCACATCCCCCACGGAGGAGGAATAACTCTCACCAGACAAGGTCGGCTCGGGAGGCCCCGAACGACCACGTTCTCCTTTCCCGCGGGAGCGGGAGGCACAGCCACGAGAAAGAACGACACGGTTAACTGACGCCCAGAAAGTGGATGACCATGATCCACAGACACCACATGGCCGCTCGGCCGAACACCCATTACAGGAGGAACAAGACGAATGTAAATCGTCCACATGCTTTGGCAGCAGACATTGCCCACAAGGAATTGTCGTGGCCATGATAGAGGTGAGAGGAGCAGAGAAGGTGAAATCAGAAAACAGAAGAACACCCCCAAAGAAGAGAGAAAGGTGACAGAAACAAAGACCCCAGACGGTCGACCGGGAACCACACAACAGGATGACTACTCTCAAAAGAAAGAAGAAAAACTGCAGGAGTGGTACCCGCTGACACCTAACTCTAACACAATTAAAAAATTTAGCAAAAAAAGCATTAACAATAATTGTGAAATAATATAAGTCCGAACCGCATGGCACACGAAATTCGCGCTCAACTCGAGAGAGAACAATTAAATATACATTACGGACATATAATATAAAAGAGAATATAAAAAACACTGTTCCTGAGAATACAAAGGATACACTGAGGTACAATGAATCAGGAATCATCAAACATCGAGCTGGAGGAACACTGATAAGCGTGCAAAAACATCTCGACACGAAGTGGACTATAAAAAGAATGAGTCTTTAGCGACGGTACATGCGCACTGGCAACGGAAGTCGTGGAGTTGTACTTGGGAGAGAGCGTCCCATACTGGGTCTGCGCCGGTTGCACTCGACCCAGTTTTGGCTTATTTTTTATTGGTGCTTTTGCACCACTTTTCTTTCCCAACTTGCTTGGGAAAGACAAAAATAGAGAGTATTTTATCCGAGTTAGGGACTTCCACTGTAGTGCAAGCCTGAAGTAAACAACTGTGAGTAGGTTGATAAGAAATCAAGAAGCTGGCTTCCCCCAATCAGTTTGAACATTTCACTATAATTCTCTGTTTGAACCCATTTAAAAATAAGAAAACGTTGCTTTCAGCATCTTTTGATGTTATGTTACTTACTGTGCATTACAATGTGCGCAGCGTGACATATAATACCGACACTATCGTTTTTATTAATATAAAAGACTAGGAGGTAAGATGTGCTAATCGTTTTCTGGGAAGAATGAAAACCTGCAAATTACTGTAAAAATACATTCGCTCAACAAAGAACCTGTGGGGTTTGAAATTTTCATTTGTACTAGACGGGCTTTTTCGTGGGTCTCATCGATCTTTTCTTGGTATAAACTCGTTCATCAATAGTTTCTCATCGAAACCTAACTTTTGAGGTATGCGAAGACTGACACGTGACGAACGTTTACGTGCCGTTGGCATGTTGGAATCTGGCAACAGTCAGACTGCAGTGGCTCAAATTATCAATGTTACTCAATCGGTGATTAGCAGTTAGTGGTCACACTACCGTCAGACAGGCAGGTCGTCCAAGGGCGACAACTGCTAACCAGGATCGTTTCATCCGAACCACAGCATTACGTTACCGCCATCAAAGTGCCTCAGAAATTGGACAACAGCTGCACCGAGCGACAGTTGAGCGAGTCAGTGGTCAAACTATCCGAAATCGCCTACACAGCTGGAATTTGTACGTTCGACGACCTCGAATAATTCCACGTTTGACAGAACGTCACATCGCAAGGCGTGATTGGTGTGGTGCACGACAGCGCTGGGACAATCATCGGTGGAGCAACGTCATGTTTTCCGATGAATCGAGGTTCACTCTCGACTTCCACGGCAGGTGAAACAGAGTGAGGCGGCGGATGAACGAACGATACCATGACGTAACCGTTTGGCAGCACGATCGCTTTGGTGGTAGACCGGTTATGGTGCGGGGAGGCATAACCATGACAAGAAGAGCAGCATTACAGGTCATCCAAGGGTGTGTCACAGGGCAGTACTACCGTGACAACATATTAGCAGCTCTTGTTGTGCCATTTGCGCTACGTTATGGCCGTCGATTCATTTTCCAAGATGACAATGCAAGGGCACACAGGGCCCGTGTTGCTACAGAGTTCCTCTAGGAGCAGAACGTCAGTACACTGCCTTGGCTAGCACTAAGTCCAGACCTTTCACCAATCGAGCACGTCTGGGATATGCTTGGCAGGCGCCTACGACAACGCCAATAGCATCCTACCAATGTCCAGAAACTCGCCGCTGCACCACAGGAAGAATGGAATAACATCAGTCAAATTGATGGGAGACGACCCAAATAAGCTCTAAGCTTTCTGTCGAATCCCTCCTTTAAAATGTATCTTCTCTATTCGTATACGGTGTAATATTGTAAAATACTAAGTTTTGTACAAGTATTCCATTCTGTATACAGCAAATGTAATATGTTCCAATAAATATTGTTTAAACTAAGTTGATGTTGGACGTTTAGTGAGGAGTATACCACGTCGGATCCGCGCTTGTCTCGCGAACCGAGGAGGATTTACAAGGTATTGAATGTGGTAAATTCTCTTACTGACCGTCCATGGCTTCTACATCTCAATGCGTGGAATGTGTGCTTGTCAGACATCTAACTATCGTTGAAATTATTCACCAGATGTCACAGTGCAATGCCTCGACTGGCTTTTTGGTGAAAAAAAATAAAATAAATTTCTTCACATATCTCACTTTTATCAAATGTCCCCTAATTTTTTTGAATGGTATATGTTTTGCGGTCCTACTATTTAACGAACACAAACGAACATAAACGAACAGAAGAGAAAATAATAGGAAATACAAGTTAAAAATGGTTGAGGGTGCATATGCAGGTATATGTGGGTATATATTATTCGTTTGTAAAATTGTATTCACTTCTGATGAGTATTTTGATGATTAATAAGGTTTATAAAATGTACGACGGCGCGAAATTCTTGTGTTCGTTAAGTAGAAGCCTGCTTGAAGCTGTCGACAAGATGCGACAAAGGTGTGAAATCAATTAGCTGTCTATCTGAGGAAGAATGTCGCTGAGGAAAACAGCGAAATTTAGGTTTAAGAGGATGGCAAGCGCCTATTTTAATCGTGTGTAAAATTGTATCCATGTCTGATGAGTATTTTAGTGATAAATAAAGATTATAGCCATTATTTGGATTGACAAACATGCATCAAACTCTCGCTTTGGATTCCGAGGACGCATCACGGCGAGTCGGGGACAAACCGTGATCTACCCTTAGAAAGCGGAGCAAGACTCGGATACATGTAGCATATTGTACACCCACAAAATGATAATAATCTAAAGATCTTACAATATCTTGGGGATAAGTCATTAAAGCCCAGTTTAAGCTTTCCAGAAAACTTTCCCTGAACAAGCTCACCCTCCACCAACGCGGGCTCCCACTAACGAGAGAGGACAACCAGGCGCGTAGCCAGGAAAAAAGTTTCCTGGGGGGGGGGGGGGAGGGCGATAACTGGCGGGGGTGGGGAATGGTTATAGCCATCAGATGCGCGAAAGGCGGGGGGTGGGGGGAAATAAGTTGTATGATACCCACTAAAACGAAAGTGACCATTTTAGTGGGTAACATACAACTTATTTTCGCTAGTACTGTAGCAGTGCCTTTTTAGCTACTGTAAGCAGTGCATCTTCTGCTGTGCGGTGCATATTTCTGCTACCGCAGCTGTAGAACATTCGGATTTTTTGGTCATTTTTGACATAGCAGTGCCTTTGGCTACTGACAGTACAAGTCGCGGAAAATAAGTTGTATGATACCCACTAAAATGAAAGTGACCATTTTAGTGGGTAACATACAACTTATTTTCGCTAGTACTGCAGCAGTACCTTTTGGCTACTGTAAGCAGTGTGCTTCGAACATCTCCTGCGATGCGATGCACATTTTTGTGCTACCGCTGCGGTGCAACTTTTGGCAACTGTGGGCAGTGCACTGTGGCTGCTGTCCTCTTTAGCATCATTTAGATACAACTTTTTTGCATTTTGTTCGGGGAAAGTGTTCAGAAAAGCTTAAACTGTACTTTAATGACTTATCCCCAAGATATTTTAAGATCTTTAGATTATTATCATTATGTGGGTGTACAATATGCTACATGTATCCGAGTCTTGCTCCGCTTTCTAAGGGTAGATCACGGTTTGTCCCCGACTCGCCGTGATGCGTCCTCGGAATCCAAAGCGAGAGTTTGATGCATGTTTGTCAATCCAAATAATGGCTATAATCTTTATTTATCACTAAAATACTCATCATAAGTGGATACAATTTTACACACGATTAAAATAGGCGCTTGCCATCCTCTTAAACCTAAATTTCGCTGTTTTCCTCAGCGACATTCTTCCTCAGATAGACAGCTAATTGATTTCACACCTTTGTCACATCTTGTCGACAGCTTCAAGCAGGCTACTATTTAACGAACACAAGAATTTCGCGCCGTCGTACATTTTATAAACCTTATTAATCATCAAAATACTCATCAGAAGTGAATACAATTTTACAAACGAATAATATATACCCACATATACCTATATATGCACCCTCAATCATTTTTAACTTGTATTTCCTATTATTTTCTCTTCTGTTCGTTTATGTTCGTTTGTGTTCGTTAAATAGTAGGACCCTATGTTTTGCTCCAATACTGACAGCAGACAGCGCATCAGATTCTGATCAAACAAACCTATGGATAGTTAAGTGTAGACATTTGACAAAAGACTTGATGAGCTTCCACATAAATTATGAGATGGATAAGGACTTGATCCTCAGTCAACCCAAAAATAACTATGTAATGATGTTTCAAGGCCTTATGCAGTCTGACAAATTTCCATTCTATTTCAAGAATTTCAGGATGGCAAAAGAACCCCGCTCAAGTTATGATACAGTCAGTATCTGTGTCCTGTGATATCAATTTTTACCAAATTTTCTAATGCATCACACAAAACTCATGATGAACGCATATTGTCTGCAAGGGAGTGTAAAATGTCTCCACAACATAAGACCAAAGCCTAATGATTAATCACTTTTGCAGACAATGGGTGTGTAAAGTAAATTACTTAGAACTAGATGAAATCATATGAATATATTTTATTTTCAGAGGAAACGTTTTCAGAGGAAAATTTTAAAAAATGCATTTCCAATGAAAATTAAAGAATATTGTGCAAAGTTATCAACAAACATTCTATAAAATTATGAAAGGTTCCATAAATTTACATCCATAAAAATACATTTATAACAACTATTACTCAATTCGAAAATAAATTAACAAATATTAAATCTATCATCAAAAAACTCTTATTATATTTTTAACTCCCTGCACTACTAAGAACAAATTTTACCTACATATCCACACTGGGGCACAAAGAGAAAACTCACATGACTAAAATCCTTCCAGATATAAACTCCCAGACAAAAAACAACCAGACAGAAACTCCCCTACATGGGCAAAACCCCACATTTACGATTTCATATATTGGGCTTGACTTATCGGCCATCGAATTTCCTTTGTTCACACTGCAAACGGATATAATATAAAGACCTTTTCATATCTTTGAAAACAGGCAAAACCCTTACATCAAGTACACCAGAGAATAAAAAGACCATACATGTACTGTAGTTTAAGCTAATCAAATTGAGTGTCCAATATCATTCATGAACTTTGGCAATGTTTTCTTTCCTTTGTAACAGCTCAAACGAAGATTTCTAAATTTTCTTAAAGATTTTTGTGTGCATGCTTAATTCGTTTCTAAGGTTGTTCTTGAAAATCTTGTAAAAGAATGGCAAGTACAAGTTTCTAATCTTTTCTGAGACAGTCAATGGCTTTCCACAGAGAAAGATGTTTATGACTAATAAGTTTTTGAAACCCCTAGTTCCAACTTACATATATACTGTGTGTCCTGCTCTTACCATTCAATGTAGATGTATGAACATTCCACTTTTGATTGGTAGATGGTGTGAAAATTAATCACAGCTAAAATGATTAAGTCTTAAGGGAACAGCAGGCAAATTTACAAACGCATACTCATTTAAAATCATATTTTATGTACAATTATGAATTATGTAAACAAAATCCACCACCTACACCCTAAGAAAATTTAAAAACAAAATATCAAAGTACGTTAAATATCATGAGAGTTTTCACAAAATATATTTTAAAACCAAAAGACAAAGTAGGATTTCACCCTGCTTTTCATACATGGAATTGGGATTTTGTGCAGTGAGTTTCTGCCTAGGTGAGTTTTAGTCCGGTGGACTTTTGTCTGACAACAATCCATACTGCAGGGCTGGCATTTTTAGGAGAGCGATTTATTCGCTCACCGACTGCTTGCCTTAAAAAAATTGAGGAGGGAAAAAAATAGCCCCCCTAGCCTTAGAAATTAATGATTACCACAACAGTCTATTCCTAAAACCCATGGATTTTCAGATCTCTGCTATGTTAGTGGTCTCTGCAATATGGCCACACTGCCCCTCCAACACCTCCGGGCCTTACCAAGCCCCGGAGGTGTGGGAAGGGCAGTGTAGCTGTCTTACAGAGATTACCTGGTTAGTAGCACCAAATAAAATGTACAAAGCCCACAAGGCAGAATTCATTAATAGTACAACTTCATTTCGCCACTTTTAGCTTTTGTAAGCTTGAGGAGAGCTAATCGCTCCCATGGGCCATACGAGAAGAGCGATTTGTAGCCCTCCTGCATTTTTAAGAATGCCAGGCCTTACACTGTAGTGCCAGAATCCATTAAATATCTGGCATATGATTGAAGCAATGTCGCAGAGCATAGTTTTACCATCCATGCAATGAGAAGCTCTTGCTCATAATATCCACTTGGGAAAAAAAGTGATGGAGAAAGATGACGTGAGAGAAGGCAAGATACTTTGAAAACTACAACAAAAATGAAAGTGTCAATGACACTGTAGCTCAACTTGTGTAAGACATGTACATGTATAGTATGTGACACAGCAATGACACACATCTAGGTAATGACCTGATAACAAAGGTACATATAAAGTACTGTAACAGTCTGTACATAAATGCTGACCGTAGCCTGTAACAAATGCATAGGTAAAGTATTGTAAAGGTGGGCGACAGGTAGATACTGAACTAGAAAAGAAATCTTTGAGTCCCAGAGTGGGTCTGACTGAAACCAAAAATATTTGTTCTCATAGCAGAGTGATAACAAAGGCACCCCAAAACACTCATTCCTGTCCTAAGGTGATAACAAAGGAACCCAAGAAGTTTCGTGAAGATCAGTTCATAAATACAGCCTCTAGCCCCAGCCGTATTGACATGTGCACTGACTGTGTATAAGTAGCACAGAATAAATCAAAGTTCATCTAATTTGCATAATTTCTGCACAAGAAAAGAAACAGTATTATATGTGATGTATTCCATGTTACTAAACATTCATTCAAAAATTTATTCAAATCAGAACCTTCAAATAGAAGTTCTGTACCAAAAACTGATTGTACCTAATTTTGGTACAAAATGGCCGCCGGCAGCCATCTTGAATTTTGGACCGCACCCAAAAACAATCATTCCTGTCCCAAGGTGATAACAAAGGTACCCAAGAAGTTTCGTGAAGATCGGTTCATAAATACAGCCTCTAGCCCCAGCTGTATTTACTGTGTATTTGTAGCACTGAATAAATTAAAGTTCATCTAATTTGCATAATTTCTGCACGAGAAAAAAAACTGTATTATATGTGATGTATTCAATGTTACTAAACATTCATACAAAAATTTATTCAAATCAGAACTTTCATACAGAAGTTCTATACAAAAAACTGATTGCACTAATTTTGGTACAAAATGGCTGCTGGCGGCCATCTTGAATTTCAGACTGCACCCAAAAACACTTGTTCTCGTCCCACGGTAATAACAAAGGTACCCAAGAAGTTTCGTAAAGATTGGTTCATAAATATGGCCTCTAGCCTGAGCCGTATAGAAGTTGTGTACAAAAAACTGATTGGACCCAATTTTGGTACAAAATGGCCACTGGCAGCCATCTTGAATTTTGAACCGCACCCAGAAACACTCATTCTCATCCAAAGGTGATAACAAAGGTACCCAAGAAGTTCTGTGAAGATCGGTTCATAAATACAGCCCCTAGCCCGAGCCGTATTGACATGTGTACTTGCTGTGTGTCAGTAGCATTGAAAAAATCAAAGTTCATCTAATTTGCAGAATTTCTGCACGAGAAAAAAAAACGTATTATATGTGATGTATTCCATGTTACTAAACATTCAGACAAAAATTTATTCGAATCAGAACTTTTATACAGAAGTTCTGTACAAAAAACTGATTGCACTAACTAAAGTACAAAATGATTGCTGGTGGCCATCTTGAATTTCGGACCGCACCCAAAAACACTCGTTCTCGTCCCACAGTGATAACAAAGGTACTCAAGAAGTTTCGTAAAGATCGGTTCATAAATACGACCTCTAGCCCAAGCCATACTGAATTATTGACAGACAGATGGATGATGGGCCAAAAAACCATCTGGGTATCTGAAAATCTTAGGCACTATTTTCAAATGGTTCTTGATTCAATTTTCATTGCCCAGTTCAATTACAGCTGTTAAAAAGCAATTGAAAACAGACAGCTGCTTTTCTTTCACAAAGTTGTTGGATGTGTCAAGGACACAAATTTAATAAGGCTATCTCATGTCAGATTAATAGGGCCCTGTGAATCTCAAATGTTGCGTGTCATTGAATTCTGAGTTGAATTAGGTTGAGAATTTCAAATTGAATCATTATGCTCTTCAAGTTGTAAATATTGCACCTTATGTTTTACAACTGCACATATTGTCAGTCTCTAATTGTGTATTGTATTCAATACTGTCTCATATGTTAGAGCAAGTCAATAAAAATAAGTGGAATATTCAAGGATAGAATCAAACAAAGTGTTTTCAGATCTATGGCAGCACCTCCTTGAACTATTCTACCATAAGGTTTCCTGATGATAAAAGAAGAGTTCAAAAGTAGAAACTTACTAGGATTTTGAGAACATATCAATGATTCGAGAAATTTCCTAACCAGCATGACTTGAATTGAAGCATTAACCCTTTACCTAACATGAAAAGCAGATGACACTTGCAAAGAAAATTCTTGAATAACTAATTTTTTTCATTTTTTGTCTCAAAAACATAGGTTATGACCCCTCTTTGGAACGAGCTCAATGAGCTCGTTCCAAAGAGGGGTCATAACCTATATTTTTGAGACAAAAAATAAAAAAAATAATGAAAATTAATTGGCGATTTTTGTGAATAGCGCTGGCTGGTGCTGGCGTTATGTTGGGTAAAGGGTTAAGAGGATTTCAAATCAAATTGTATTTCAAAGCTTCACAGAGCCAAACAAATTACTTCAAATGCCTGTCAAAAAAAAAAAAATAATAATAATCTATTTTTCTCAAATTTCCAAAAGAAGAAACAATAGGCAAGGTGCTATTTTTTGTACATAATCACCATCATATTATGATTCCCTAGAGAGTGTTCAGAAAAAAAAAATGTCCATTAACAGAAACAACAGGTTATAAATATGAATCTGACCTCTGGTCACTTGCAGTGAGATGTTGAAAGGCACGTCACCAGGGATTCTTCTTCCCTATTTTGGAAAGGGTCCAGGATTCAGGCAACTCACAAAATTCCTGTCATAAAGGCTTCAATGGGGAATTTGTTTCATGAGGAGAAGAAACACACAAAGTGTGAGAAATGTTACCTTCACACTGAACTGAGGACAATAATACAAAAGCTAGTGCACATATGCTACATGCAGTAAATTTATAATAGTCACATAAAATCATGAACAATCCAGTCTTTGTAATCTCTATTAAGCTGCTCTTATACTATTAACCCTTGAAGGACCAGCGATATTTATGTATTTCTAGTATTTCTAGTATATTTTGATAGTCTATATTGTGTGATTTGTAGTTGTGTCTAGGCAAGTATTGGCTGCCTATACAGGCAGCAAAAACTTGCCAAGAAACAACTGACAAGGTTCTAAGAATGTAACTTCCAAGTGTATCGAAAAACTGCCTGTTGAGGTACTCAACTACCTGTTGAGTGTTAAAGAAAAATCTGCTGTTTGCCTTTGACTTCAGACCCGTTCTATACTTCTTTAGATTGGTAATTATTAGCTTTCTGAGAGCTTGTGATCACTCAGTTAGGGACACCATCTGTGAATTACTTTTTTGTTTGAATACGGACAGAGATTGGGAAGTTTTGGGTTGGGAACTGTGATGAATCGTGTGAAAATGTCATTGGAAAACGATCCCATATCCAGCCCCTCTAGGCACCCAAACGAATCTGTGATAACACCTCTCATTCTTGCTATAGTTGCATGGCACTGTGTGTTATAATAAGTGGCATGCTCATGGTGGATGTATTTAACCATAGAAGTAGAGGGGACTGAAAGTTACATGAACAACTGATCAATGGTTCTCATGGGATTCTAGCTCTCGTCACTGAGATAACAGTGTAATGATATAATTTAAAATTGTAAAATTTCCAAGAAGAAAACAAATAAAACATGACAATGTAGAATGTGTGAAGTAATGAAAGTGGTTGTAAATACTTCAGAGTACAAATGTGACAGGGGCTTTCAATATCAGGAATGTTAAGTGAACAAGAGTTGAATCAGTTTTGAATATGATTTAACCAATTTCCCAACTAGGGCTGTCACGATTTTTGAATTTAGGAATCGATTAATCATCGCAAATAATCGATAATAATCGATTAATCACACCTAGATGACCCCCTCTCTTTGAAGTCGTTAAAATGAAGTTCAAACCAGTTGACCTACCTCAAACAAACAAAGAAATTTCATGAAAAAAACTATTGTTTCTAGAGGTAAAAGGCAAATGTTTCTAAAGGCTTCTTGAGGTTTAACGTCAAAGTTCTTGACCTTTTACCTCTAGAAACAATAGTTTTTTCATGAAATTTCTTTATAATTATTAAACGTCTAAAACGGGGTAAAATAACCGATTCTTCGACAACAAAAAATACTAATCGATTTCAGCGTGACCGATCGACAATCGATTGATCGATTAATCATGACAGAGTTATTCCCAACATGAACAAAAGATTACACTGGAGTAAAATATCATGAATAAACTAAAAAAAATTCAATTTTGCCTCTGAAACATAGCTAATGAACCCTCACTGGAGTAAGCTTATTAAGACAAAAAAAATGAAAAAAAGGCAAATTTTGGAACAGCACTGTCCAGTTTGGGCTATTGTGATGTGTAAAGTGTTATTTATTTATTGGGGTTTAGCAACACTGTCAACAGGCAGGGACACCTCGTGCCAGGCAGTTTTACAGATGAAGGAAGCAGGGGAATTCAGAGAGAACCATCGAGCAACTGAGATCAACAGTAAGACCTTCCAACATACTAACTCCACACAGTGTTAGCAATGGTTGAAGACAAGTGCACCATCAACATGCAGGCAGTACGCCTTAGTACACAGCACAATGGTGCCCCCATGTAGGCAATTAGGATTAAGTGCCTTGCTCAAGGACATATCACAGTTGCCCCTAGCAGGAATCGAACCATGGACCCTTCAGTTCGAAGTTCAATGCCGTAACCACTGAGCCACTGTGCTTCCTGTGTAAAATTCTTTTTTCATGCATAACATTTTCACAGAAAGAGACATCTTGATTTCAAATTGTATACTGTTCATAAAAAGATATTTTTAATAAATTTATTTGAGAGTGCCAATAGGCACTCTCAAATAAATTACTGAAAACATACATTTTATTAACAGAAATTTATGGTCACTCAAGTTCTTACCAGTTGAAGCCCAGCACTATCCGACTGAGCCTAGATATAAGCTTCTGGCACTGAACCAATTAGATAAAACCGGCAATCTAAGGTGATTATCTAAATTCAAAGAAATTTTGGGTAATTGGGGGCCAATATGTAACTTTTACATAGAGGCACATTAAAAATTCTGTTGTCAATAAAGATGTCTGGCATCTATGTATGAGGACTTGAGCAATGAGCAATATAATAATGGTGGGTTCCTCAATGCTTCCATCCAACTGAATGCCCATCTATCATCTGGGGCTCTAAAAATCCCCTAAAGCTGGAACCATCAGCAGTCCATCTTGCCCCATACCCTAAAATATAAACAGTTAGAAAAGTTTGATAGTCAGTGGTTTGCAAGTCAATGCAATATCTTATCTTACATCACGAACATTTTTCCCTCGATACAAGTAAAAGCATCTAGACAATTCTAGACAAAATACAAATCTGTACTGAGGGTATCAACAGCACATGAGATAATTCAAATCAGAAAGAGAACATTTTTACCTGCACTCAATTGGTATCGAGTTATTACACATGTCATGGTCACTGTTTTTTTTGATAACAGTAATTAAATGAAAAATAGATCACCAGCTGAATAAAATAAATTAGACTACATCATTTTTTGCCATGATGATATTTTATATAAGCATACTGTGCACGAAACATAAAAAATAAAACAAAAAAACACACAGCTGAAACACTATTATAAATTTCAGTGGTTATAGTACAAGTAGAAAAATGAATGGGGATTAAATCATGTACAGTGCATGAATGTAATACTTTGATGTCAAAGATCTTCATCCATAAAAAAACAATTCATAGATCATGACTGAGTGTCAAAACAGACGCCGTTAAAAACTGTTCCCAATCAATACATTATGCAAACAAAACAAGAAAGGGAGGAATATTGTAACATAAATTGTTTTTTCCACCGTGTGGGTTTCTGAGATGGTGTATTGAAGTCTCCACCTCACCTCAGGGGCATATATCAACTCATCCTAATGGACTTGATGCATGACCAGAAATGAGGTCTCAACTTTAGTACACCATCTCAGAAACCTACAAGGTGGTATAAACATTTATAGATTGTTCTGCAGAAACTCTGCAATAAAAGTTTTTGTATTATTTGGGCAGATATATAAAACAGGGCTCTGTAAAGATTTGAAATTTGATTCAATATAGCCCCAAATCATTTGATTCAAGTCATGCTGATTTGAAAAGTTTTGAATCATCGGTATGTTCTCAAAATCCTACCAAGTGTCTCTTCTTCAACTCTTCTTCTATCATCAGGTCTCCTGTACAGGAGACCTGATGACAGAAGATGGGTTCAAGGAGGTTCCGCTGGAATATTCTGCTTTCTGTAGCTGATCTGCCCCAAGATTTGAGGTTTTCAGGGCACCAATAAAAAAATAAATAAAAAACATATACAAATAAAGAGTGCTACGTGAATGCATATAGCCTCAGATGCCCTATGAGTACACAATATCAATTGTATATTTTGGGGGGGAGAGGGTTAAAAAGGACTTCTCTCAATACCACATTACACATATAATAATAATAATAAGAAGAAGTGGAAAAAAAGACCAATGCAAAGTGTTGCATATGCCACCCTCTTTTTTTTTGCATGTAATAACTCCCAATCCTTCAAAACGCATTTTGGTAAAAATTGCCTAAATGACACTGGAGGGTGGGGGGGTGGGGGGGGGGGGGGGGTATCGGGTGCAGGGCAATATCTCTGACAAGTTTCATCAGATAATGGTGGTCATCAAAGCTGAGGTAGACATTGTTACCAAAGAGATATACATGAAAAAAAAATTGATATTTCGTTACTAATGTTTAAGTTATTACATAAACAAGCACGACACAACATTTATTAACAAAGGGTAATAACTCCCATAATTTTCACTGGATATGGTTGGTCATCGAACTCAATGTAGACATTACTTCTATAGAAATATATACCAAAAAGAAATGAAATCCATTAACTATTGTTTAAGTTATGCCATAAACAAAGTCCTGAAAAAATATTGATTGAAATATGAAATTTTTTAAGTCGAAAAGCCCCATAACTCTTGTAAAAATCATCGGGAGATGCCCCAGTTCGAACTTAGCCTTTATTTTGATATAGCTGAGGCAGACAGTAAGTTTGGACCTGATCTATGAATCCAAACTCAAGTTATCATTGGAAACCAACATGTTGATGGAAATGAGAAATTTCCAAGTCGAAATGGCCCATAATTGATGTAAAAATAATTGGACGGAACCCATAATCAAACTTGGCCTGTATTACTCTCTGGGTAATACACATACCAACTTTGGTTGAGATCAAATAATACCATCTTGAGTTATCGATCGGAAACAAAAAATCTTAATAGAAGGTTAAATTCTGAGTCGAGAAAGGGGAATAACGCATGTAACACTAATTGAACGGAACCCATAATCATTCTTGGCCGGTATTATTAGCAGGGGAATACACATACCAACTCTGGTTGAGATCAAATAATCCAAATTGGAGTTGTCGGTCAGAAATCAAAAATCTTAATAGACAGTGAAATTCTAAGTTGAAAAAGGGTTATAACTCATGTAAAAATAATTGGACAGAATCCATATTCGAACTCTGCCTGTATTACTAGTTGGAGAATACACATACCAACTTTGGTTGAAATAAAAAAATCCAAACTGGAGTTATCGGATGGAAACCAATTGTTTATGGAGAGAGAGAGATAGAGAGAGAGAGAGAGAGAGAGAGAGAGAGAGAGAGAGAGAGAGAGAGAGACAGACAGACAGACAGACAGACAGACAGACAGACAGACAGACAGACAGATGGACAGACCATTTACATAATACAAACAGGCATATAAAAAAGCAATGCAAAAAGATCATAGGAACTTTTTTTTGTCTGACAACGGACATAACTGAGTAAGTGATTTCGAATTCAATAATTTGAGTTATGTTTTCAGATCAATTTTAATCACCTTGTAGAGACCTCCAGAAAGGAAAATGCAAAAATACCCCAAATCAATTCTGGTGCTTACATGCATATTTTGAACACCTGATTGGCTAGACAATCAAACTTTTGGTTTGGGTAAATAAAGTTGCTATCACCACTGCTCAATGAGATAACTGTTTTTTTTAACACTAAGTTTAAAACTAGAGGTGTAACTGTCCCAGATGGGCATGTCCATACCCCCTGCCATCCCCACTGCCATGATTATTCTAAAATGAAAAGGGGCACAACTCTGGTAAAAAAAAGTCTGATCGAAACTATAATCACAGGTGCACAGGTTCCCATGGTAGTGAGCATCCATACCAAGTTTCAAAGGTACTGACTCACAAATATCCCGAGAAAATCTCCAGACAAAATATAGGCATTCTAAAATGAAAAGGGGCATAAATCTAACTAAAAAAGTCTGATCAAAACTCTAATCGCAGGAGCACAGGTTCCCTTGGTAGTGAACAACCATAACAAGTTTCAAAGGAATTGACCCATAAACATCTAAAAAAATCTCCGGACAAAATTCAGACATTTTAAGATGAAAAGGGGCATAACTCTGAAGAAAAAAGCTGCATAAATAATCGCAGGTGCACAGGTTCCCATAGTAGTGAATATCCATACCAGGTTTCAAAGGAATCAACCTAAAAACATCCGAGAAAATCTACGGACAAAATTCTAGGCAATTCAGGCATTCTAAAATGAAAAGTGGTATAACTCTGCCAAAAAAGTCTGATCGAAACTATAATTGCAGGTGCACAGGTTCCCATGATAGTAGACATCCATACTAAGTACTAAGATTCAAAGGAATCTGCCCATAAATGTCGGAGAAAATCCCAGACAAAATTCTTGGCCAGCTTTTTCAAGTCGAAAAGGGGCATAATCCTGCCAAAAATAATCTGACCTAGCGATAATCGCAGGTGCACAGGTTCCCATGGTGGTGAACATTCATACCGAGTTTCCAGCAGATTGGTCCATAAACATCTGAGAAAATCTCTGAACAAAATTATGCCTCTGGATGGATGGATGAGGTGATCCAGTACACCACCCCACCCCCCACAACTGGTTGTGGGGGGGGGGGGGGATGATTATGATGTAAGAACATCCTGTCAACCTGCTTGGACACAAGCAGATAGCCATCTGCAGAATGAGGTGCCTAGAGGGTGAATTTGGTGATGCTACCCTGCTAGCATTACTAAATTCACTCTCCCTCTCTGAACCTCAATCTGAATAAAGTCTTAAGCCTTAACAGCAAGAGGTACTCGGAGGAATAAATTGGGGGATTCTAGCACACTGTATGGGATAGCATCAGCAAATTCACCCTCATTCTGTAAAAAGTCTGATCGAAACTATAATCACAGGTGCACAGGTTCCCATGGTAGTGAGCATCCATACCAAGTTTCAAAGGTACTGACTCACAAATATCCGAGAAAATCTCCGGACAAAATATAGGCATTCTAAAATGAAAAAGGGCATAAATCTAACTTAAAAAAGTCTGATCAAAACTCTAATCGCAGGAGCACAGGTTCCCTTGGTAGTGAACAACCATAACAAGTTTCAAAGGAATTGACCCATAAACATCTAAAAAAATCTCCGGACAAAATTCAGACATTTTAAGATGAAAAGGGGCATAACTCTGAAGAAAAAAGCTGCATAAATAATCGCAGGTGCACAGGTTCCCATAGTAGTGAATATCCATACCAGGTTTCAAAGGAATCAACCTAAAAACATCCGAGAAAATCTACGGAAAAATGCTAGGCAATTCAGGCATTCTAAAATGAAAAGTGGTATAACTCTGCCAAAAAAAGTCTGATCGAAACTATAATTGCAGGTGCACAGGTTCCCATGATAGTAGACATCCATACTAAGTACTAAGATTCAAAGGAATCTGCCCATAAATGTCGGAGAAAATCCCAGACAAAATTCTAGGCCAGCTTTTTCAAGTCGGAAAGGGGCATAATCCTGCCAAAAATAATCTGACCTAGCGATAATCGCAGGTGCACAGGTTCCCATGGTGGTGAACATTCATACCGAGTTTCCAGCAGATTGGTCCATAAACATCTGAGAAAATCTCTGAACAAAATTATGTCTCTGGATGGATGGACAAGGGGATCCAGTACACCACCCCACCCCCCACAATTGGTTGTGGGGGGGGATGATTATGATGTAAGAACATCCTGTCAACCTGCTTGGACACAAGCAGATAGCCATCTGCAGAATGAGGTGCCTAGAGGGTGAATTTGGTGATGCTACCCTGCTAGCATTACTAAATTCACTCTCCCTCTCTGAACCTCAATCTGAATAAAAGTCTTAAGCCTTAACAGCAAGAGGTACTCGGAGGAATAAATTGGGGGATTCTAGCACACTGTATGGGATAGCATCAGCAAATTCCAGGCTTGACTGTACTTGTCAAGGTACACAAAATCCAATCATGAATGAGACTTCCCAACACTGAATAACTTCACAGTATACATTACAATAATCATCATCAGATCACTGGTCTGCAAGCCTGGAAATAATGTATCATTTGCAGAAAGAGGTCCCCAGTGGGTGAATTTGCTGATGCTATACTATACAGTGGGCCAATTTATCCTCTGGGTCCCTCTTTGATTAGGCTTGAGACCTTGATTCAGATTGAGATTCCCAGAGGGTAAATTTAGTGATGCTAGCTCGCTGTGCAGGGTCGCATCACCAAATTCATCCTCTGGGGATCCATTCTGCAGAGGACAGTCTGCTTATTTCCAGGCTTGCTGGTCTGCTTCTCAGAAGATTTTAAATGAAATTTTCACCATACAATACGGTGATGCATCAATATTCTTTTTTGATGTCACTAACATGTCTATGCCTATTGCTCCTTTGATCCTTACCTATGGGAAGGCCACTTGAACTCTGACTCAATTGGAAGAGAATTCAGAGAACCACCCACTTTTGTTCTTTTGAAAGTACATCAGTGGATAGAAATATTATAAACAATGTTGGGGATTTTATAGCACCTGCATTTAATCTCTCAATTAGCATAACAAAAGAAGTGACCAACACTGTATTATAACTTTACATAAAATAATGGATCTCAAGATTATATTTTAAATCTAAAGAATCCAATCTATCAGTGGGGAAATCTCAAAATTATGAATCAAGTGGTTCTGAGTCATTGAAAGACAAGAGAATGTCACTCGGAAGTGACTATGTCCCGACATGGCAACTTGATCTCTGATTTCGACCTCCATCAAACAAAATAATTTGTTTTTTGCATGACACATCGTCTCCCCATAAGGAACATATATGTATGCCAAGTTTCAACAAAATCCATTGAAGCATCTCAGAGTTATGGAGCAGACACGGAAATCTGATGAACAGGCAGACAGACAGATGGAAGTGACAAACACTAAATGCCCCCAAATATTTTTGCGGGGCATAAAAAGGATTAGAAAGTGTCCATAGGAGTTGGGAAAAAGAAAATGGTAATTTATACCATGGCAGTACAGTCAGTTTACTTAGCTGCAGTATGATGAGAAACTGTAGGTGAAGTTCCCCAAGTTGATTAATGCCTCTTTCTCAGGGGAACTTCCACAATCTAAAAATACTAAAAGTTAAAAAATTTATAGTAATTTATATATTTTTTATACTTACCAATGACCCAGACATAGCTGGTGCTAACTCTTAAAATATAGGGCCAAACACAAATTTTGCCCCCCAATCCCCAAAATTTGCATCTAAAACTAAAGAAAACATGTCCTGAAAGGCCCTCCACACTTCGCCCCTACTGCGCATGCGCAGTGTCAAGGACGTTCCGAAATTGGCGCCATTTATCATTCTAATAACCAGTGCCTGGTAAGCGCTATGTACTCAGCGGGGAGGCAAGAGTTCCCAACTCCTGGGAGGGCCATCCCCGTCTGGGTCATTGGTAAGTATAAAAAATATATAAATTACTATAAATTTTTTAACATTTTTATACTGTACCAATGACCCAGACATAGCTGAATAGTAAAAAGGCTGGAGGGCCAAGGACATAGAGCAAAATGGAATACGCTCAATAAAATAAAATAGAGTCATCCCCTGTAGGGAAAAGAAGTAATAGGCCTTACATGTATCTTTCTTATTTATGATAAATTAGAAAGATACAACACCTTCCAAAAATTGAGCTTCATACATCCATGTACTCTATTAATATCCAATAATCCTTATACTAATAATTTTTAAAGTAAGCCAATAATAAAGTAAGTCTAGAGAATAGAGACTCTTATACTCCTAAAAGTGTGTGAGAATTGCATAATCATGTCCGTTGACATATGCAATATTCAAAAGCTATACTTTAAAAACTAAGACTTGAATGAATTTTATAAACTTAAACTTCTCACTAAACAACCATCCCAATAACAGCTCAGAATTACTAACTCCGGAGGAGGTATCCCCTTGTTTTCATAGTAAAAACAGGTGACCCAAGGGAACACCCTCCCCCCCCCCCCCCTTTTTCTTGCCCTGGGTCAAATAGCCCAGAGCGAAGAGGGCAGCCGAACGGAGACACTGCCGAAACAGACAGCCTACCTAGCTATAGTAGCAACTGTTAAGTGAATGACATTCTGAGCAGTAGATAATAGACCTAACAATAGAGGCCTCCAGAAATGGACTCGATATTTCTGAGATAAAATTCATGAATGGATGGCTGAGCGCAATGAGCAGCCTTCAAAAATCTATAATAGCAACACTATTAATGTAAGCCCAAGAAGTAGAAGAACTCTTACTTCATGAGCCGAAATCTTAAGCACAACTGCTAGGCCAATGATATACCATAAGCAGTACGCTAGTTAATAGAATCCATTAACAATAAAATGGAGCGTAACGTCCTTCTACTAGACATCAAAGACAGAAGAAGCTTACGCCCTTGTAATAAACAGATATCTGTTTATAAATACATAAACTGCACCCGGAAAGAGTAAAGGCCTATGCCCATACGAAGACGGAAGGACCTTAAAATAATAGGTTCCGGATAATAGGAGCCTAACTCTTATGCAACAATCCAACCTAAATAGTAACGGAAGTATTGATTCCGAAACTATGAAAGTGAAAATCATCCATCAATAGTGCATGAAACTCACTGACTCTACAGTAAAAGAGAAATCAACAGAATTACTGTCTAAAAGGTCAGAATTTGAAAACTACTGTTTCCAGAGGCTCAAATGATTACTTAGCTAAATAAGAACCTGAAGTTAAAATCCGTATAGGAATTTAATCTAAAGATTCTAAGTCTATTTATCAAAAAGTTACTAACTGACTTAGATAAAGAGACAAAAGACTCAATTGTAAACTATCGTAGAGTGCATAGGTATGAGGTAACATAAACCTATAACCTAAATAACAACAGGCTGCAGTAGATCTTGTGAAACAAGTATACTAAAAAATAGCAATGAGTAGTATGGAGGGATCAACCATATGAACATAATGATCCCTACACCACGACGGAAGAACCTCCACTTTAGTCGCATAGAATAGCGAAGAAGAGGATCTCCTATAGTAAGAAATCGCGTCCAAAGCTCGTCCAGTACAGTGCTTACAATGCAATACGGACCACACAACGGAATACATGAAGGTTGCGACCTTGCTGGTTGTGATAAAGATGACACGATTTACCCAGTGAAAAAAGATCCTCACATAGAGGAAGATTTCACGTTAAGATCCACAGTAGACAAGAGAGTAAATTACTCATGATCTCTGTGAAGATAGAGATGCTATCAACAGAAATGTATTGTGGTTGTTTATCTTAGCAATACCTGCTAAAACAACAGCGCCGGAGGATACGCGTATCCTATCATTCCGTCCTATAGATCAATAGAGCGTTAACAGTATTAGCTCAGAGATCTGGACAAGCCAACACATACGTCTGCAAATGATTAGCAAGCTGTGTCATAAATAAAACATCATTGGGCGCTCCCATAGATAGCAAATCTGATTGAATACTTGTTTGTTGAGAGTCCATTCTGACAGCAACAAGCGACCCGTAAGAGAACGGGAGTGCGATAAAACAATCAGACGACCCAGAATATGACGGATCAAAACTGAACTTGGTGTACTATAACCAACAGACGGATTCTTTCCATTAAATTGAATAACGGAAACGAAAGAGTGCCTCCCTGGTTCCGGAGATACGCCACTACTGTCGAATTAAAGGACAGGAATTTGGGCATGCGTTTCTGAATAATGTTCATGCAATGACATAAAGCAAGCCTAAAAAACATTATTCCGCGGAAGTTAAACTGATAGCTAAAAGACTGCGGAACCCAAAGACCCTGGCACTTCGAATCCGTAGGGATCAGTATATATCCCAATCTGTTTGACTGGCAACCGTCATAACAGCCACACTCGGGTCCGGCAACTGCGGCGGCACTCTCTGAGTCAACCACCGAATGTTTTTCCCAGTCTGAATCTCTTGTAACACTAGATAGACAAGAGAATGTATAAATCAAGCAATTCATGGATTGCCGGAAAGTTGCCGTCGAAGAGAAGCTCCTCCGAGAACGAAGCGACTCTGAGAGAGTTCTTAACCTTACTATCCACGCGTGTGGATGTAGCTAGGGCTGCGTCGCGTCTAACTAACTCCAATCAGCCACTGAAGGGCGGAGTTATACATGAACAAACTACTGCCCTCAAAAGAAATTACATTGAGAATAATATCCCGTAAATCTTTTCTTGAAGACGTAATGATAACGCCTCAGTAAGGCGGATTACGTATAATAAAGCGTCTAAGTTAAGTCTACTATACATAATGTCGTTCCCAACATTGAAATTGGAAAAGACATAAACGGCGAAAAAGAATATATGCAGTCTTTAATCACACCGTCTAGACGCATATGAACTCTCGGTATGCCCTGCTCTGCCAAAATAAACTATATGTAAAAAAGATAAAATGGCAGAAATGAGCCACGCGGACAAGAAACTAAACTATCATGCTTAGTAGCAGGCTTGTATATATATATAAATATATAGCGTCGAAAAATAAAACACATGTTGTAATGACAATATTGGACTGCGTCGGTAAGTCAGGGACAAAGTCCCTGTACCGATCGAAAAATCCGAGTCCAATGACGCTATAAGTCTCTTATCCAAGATCGCAGCAATGAAGTCCGAAAAATAATCACTGGAAGAAATGCCAGAAGATATGAAAGGCATCTTCCGATACTATTAAAGGGAAAACTCGAAATCTTTCGAATCCCTTTCGCCATCCTGTCGGACCCTATAAAGCGTTCGGTCGTCCGTAGCTTGATGCAACTGCGGACCGCACCGACCCAGCGCCGTCGGATAATTCCTGATTCGACCGAGAAACCGTCAATTGCTGGGATGCTGCGAAACAACTGTGCTAACTCGGATAGCACGTCCGTCACTGAGGCCTGAGGAGCAGCGGTCTTACGATGCATTGCCGCAGGAAGCTCCGAGATCGTTACCCCGTGCATACTTCCAATATGCGAGCGAACGGAGTGTATAGGCCTCGTGTCCCTTGGCTACCGGATGGCGCGACCTATTCGCTGTGGAATCACTGAATGCCGAAACTGATCGGATACTCGAGGTCACGTAGCCAATGTGCGGTCGTGTGCCCTGCTGTGAGGATGAGGAAGCATTAAAGACAGTCTCTCGGACTGTCAATATAACGGAGCGTCCCGAGCAACGGACATATGCTCCGAGTGTAAAATATCTGAACCACAACATGCGGTCCCCTATGTTGTTGGCTTCCTCCGATCTGTCCTCAATCTGCCGTCACTGGGTGAGTACTAAAGTAATTAAAGTGCTCGCATCACCCAAATCTCCTTCCTAGACCGCAACGGACGAACCCGGCAGCCGAACCATTCGATGAATGTACGCTACACCGGGTGAGCTAGCGAATGTCACTCCGTAAGCGATAAACATATTCCATGAGCACTTATTGCCGCTAACTCCTCATTAACTATGACGACAGAGGCACACTTTTGAAAGACATCTCCATAACTCTTCGAACAAGAAACCAGAAATGCTTGGATAGCAAGCATAAAAAAATAATATATATAGCGTCGTTCAATAATTCGAAAGTTTGTGTGACATTATTGGACTATGTCGGAACTGAGGAACGATGTCCCTGAACTGAACCAAAAAATTTCTAAGTCCACCGACGCTATCAGTTTCTTATCCGGCATCGCAGCATATGTTGTTCCGAAAGGGAAAGCTTGAAATCCACCGAATCCCTTTCGGTATCCCGTCGGACCGGATGAAACTTTCGGACGTCCGTACCCGCTTCCGCGGAGCGTCCCGACCCAGCATCGTCGGATAAAATATATGCGACAGATTCAGTTGATGCTGGGATGCTGCGATAAACTGTGCTATTAAGGAAAGCACGTCCGTTCCCGAGGCCTGTGCAGTAGCGGACTTACGATGCATTGCCGCTGGAAGCTCCGTGTACGTTGACTCCCGCACACTTCCTATGCGAACGTCCGGAGTCTGCAGGCCTCGAGTCCCCGGCTACCGACCCAGCGCTGTCGGATAATTCTCGATCCGACACCGTTTCTGTCGGCTGCTGGGATGCTGCGATAAGCTGTGCTATGTGCACAAGAATGTCCGGCGTCGAGACCTACGGAGGCGCAGTCTATCGCTGCTTCGCCGAGGGCAGCTCCGCATCAGATGGCTCCCGCATACTTTTCCTATGCGAACGTCCGGAGTCCATCGGTCTCGAATCCCTGGCTGCCGGATGGTGTGACCTGGTCGCCGAAGAATCCTTGATCGGCGAAGCTGGTAATATATCGGCGGTCACGCAGCCAAGGTGCGGTCGTGTGCGCTGACGAGAAGAGGAAGCCTTAGCAGTCTCAGCGGACTGCCTATACAACGGAGCGTCCCGAGCGACGGACGTATGCTCCGCTAACGACACATTTGTACCACAACATCTGGGGCCAGATGTTGTTGAACGAGAGAGGGGCCTCTCTCGCTTGCCGTCCGGATGGACCGGAACGAGCTATGAACCGGACTAAAAGGCTTCCTCCGTTCTCCCTCCGATCCGCCGTCACTGGGTGTGCATTAAGTTAATTTTATAGTGCTCGCATCACCCCAAAATTCCTTCTAGACCGCAACGGACGAACCCGGCTGCCGAACCATTCGGTGAATGGACGCTACACCGGGCGAGCTAGCGGACGTCAAAGGCCGTCGAACCTACTAGGGTCCTCTTAGGCAATTGGCGTATTACATGAGCACTTTTCCGCTAGCCCTTCATTAATTGTGACGACGGAGGCACACTGTTGGAAGACATCACAGATACATCACCCTAATCTTGATCGTCTGAAATAGAAATTGATAAAGTAGAGTGACCCTGCGGGGAAAGGACCGGAGTGTCCAAATCCCCAACAACATACCGTGACATACGCTTCCCATATTGTCATCGAAATCATACGATACAGAACAGGAGTTAATGCGAGTACACTGACCACATATAGAATGATAATAAGGTCAGAGGAAGACTTCCTCTTAAAACAATTGATCAATATCCTTTCAATGTGAAAAGAAAACAAGTCCTGGTACTCGCACTAACCCCTGGCAATCAAAATACATAATAATAATATGATCCATTAATATAGAAAAAATAATTGAAATCAAAATATTTTGAAAAAATATTTTTTCAGAACAGCCCAAGTTTCTGAAAAGTAACGTTGAGCCCCAATGGATCCCAAGCCTAAGTGTGGACAAAAATTTTAAAAATATTTTAAACAATTTATTCAACACTTACGAACAATAATAATGTATCTAGTTATGATTAAAATAACATAAAGATATTATTATTTAGAAATCCCCCCCTCACACAGAGGGCTGTTGTAAATGTAAACAATGAATGTAAAAACACTAAAATAAGACTCCAGGCACCCAGGCCCGAAATCAGTTACCAAAAATACACCATCTGATGCAAAACAGAGACTTCCAGGGAAGAAACTGCAGAACATCAGATGGTAGATGCAGAACACAACGCCTAACCACCCGTAGGTGAAGACGTAAACATGGGGAAAGAACAGAATTCATTCTGTTATTCAGCTAAAACTCCCAAGAAATTTTAGTAATAATAATTACAGAAATTATGCCAAAAGCATGGGAGAATAGCAAGGGGGAACTTAAAGGACAGGGAGAGAGGAAAAACACTTGAAAAAACAGTGTAACTAAATAATCAGAATGACAACAAAATGGCTGCTGCCTCGAAAATAGGTAACTTAACATAATTTCATTAAAAAATTTTAAGTTACAGCCCTGATAATATTCTGTCACACATTCTTTTCCTCTCCTCCTTTTCTATCCTCCTTAGAATCACCATTTCACTAATATTTATGTGTCTGGCATCATTTAAACTGAGATTTAAAAGCACAAAGATCAGTCAGATGTTAACTGATGAAGGGCCAAACTTAGAATGATAAATGGCGCCAATTTAGGAACGTCCTTGACACTGCGCATGCGCAGTAGGGGCAAAGTGTGGAGGGCCTTTCAGGACATGTTTTCTTTAGTTTTAGATGCAAATTTTGGGGATTGGGGGGCAAAATTTGTGTTTGGCCCTATATTTTAAGAGTTAGCACCAGCTATGTCTGGGTCATTGGTACAGTATAAAAATATTGTTTCAAGTCTAAACAGTTGTTTTTTGGTTAGCTACCAGATCTAGATTGAGCCTGCTAGTTGCTATTTCTGAGCCCTTCCATAACATTTTGAGTCAGTCCTCCCAATTATCACTTCCCTTCAAGGAAATGTGGTTTAGGGTAACGACTGTGAAATCCTAGTGACAACTACTTCAACAATCATCAATACTGTCAGCACTTTTTTGGGAGTGGGAGTTCTCATGCAGTTCTTCAACAATGCAAACCGAGCAACTAAAAGTCCTTCATCAAAAGTACAGGAAATCCACAACATAGTTTTCATTCCCTTTCAAGATCCTTTGTTATTCATATGCCATTACAAGTACCTTGAAGCTTGGAGACCTTTTTTCTCTGAATGCAAGGACTTTCATGGACCTGCTGCAATCAGGACCTAAAATTCATGAGAAGGCTTGTTTTGTTGCCATGGTGGTTACATAAAACCAAATTCATGCAAATATTTGATCAGGTAATTACATTTTTTCTTCAATCATTCTTCCAGCTTACAGCTTGGTGGGAGGGGGGCATAAGGAGCCCAAATTTCAAATCAGGGACCCAATTTGAACACACCTACCTGAACTCTCTATAGATGTTGTATACCAAATATGAAAGAATTCTGACTGGTGGATCTG
Organism: Pictodentalium vernedei; assembly: GCA_031216915.1. NCBI lineage: Eukaryota > Metazoa > Mollusca > Scaphopoda > Dentaliida > Dentaliidae > Pictodentalium > Pictodentalium vernedei. Next base: position 728,459,417 of record CM062297.1, on the reverse strand, counting down.
AAGAAGATTTTCAAGAAATGACTTCATATTGCACTAAGATGAAATTTTGGGCTACAATAGAGAGAGAGCCCAAATATGAACTCTGACACCTGATTTGAACAAACTTGAATCTGAACCCTCTAGAGATGTCATATACCAAATATCAAAGCATTCTGGCTGTTGGGTCTGAAGAAGAAGATTTTTAAAGATTATTCCCCATATTGCCATAAGTTAAAAATTCGGGCTCCTGTATTCAGCCCAAATATGAACCGAGGGCTTCATTTTAATAAATTTTATATCTGACCCCCCTATGGATGTTGTATACCAAATATCAAACGATTCTGATCATTGGTTCTGCAGAAAAATGTTTTTAAAATTTCTGCAAATATGCTGACTCAACATTTTTTCGATACCCTCTACAGAACACCCTGTTACAATTGTTGGCAATTTTTTTATATCATTCAGTTCTATGGGTCCTAAGGATGCCTCATACCAAATAACAGTTCCCTGTTTCGTGGGGTTTGGGAAATATTGGAGGTGGAAATATTTCAATTTTTAGCTCCTAGGGTTCCCTCGGGGACACAGGAAGAACCTTTTTTGCATGAACCAAGTACTTGTGACCAAACAATATCACAAAGCAAATCTGGTTCAAATCAGACCATCAGTTCAGAAAATAGAAATTTTGGGCGGAGTAAAAAATCTTTCCCCTCCCATTACAAAGGCAAATATTGCTGATAGTGCCAAAAGAGAATTCACATCAGGAAAATACAGTAAAAGTTGTTCTTGTATCATTCTACCACAGCTCCACAAATGCCACTGCCAATGAGCTCAACAGTGGTATTCTTTTATGAACACAAATCATATCTATAGTAATTTTGTGACTTCTTCTAAACACACCTTAACCTTTAAAGGCCTATTTGAAGCATTTCCAATCTCAGAGCATGTGCACTGACCATGCCCTCTTCAGGAGGTCCTGCTGACAAACAAATCAACTGGACAGTCATTTCTAGTCAAGAGTTGGCTAGAAATCACTGTTAAGCAGCTGGACATGTACAGGTTGTAGTCTAGTGAGGTCTATTCAAGATAATTGCCCAGGCCCCTGAGGGTTAACAAAACGGAAAATACAATCAGCCACTTCTTTCATGAAAATGAATCTTTCAACTGCTATCAAGCTTCAACAAGGCCTTATAAATACTGAATTAAGGAAAATTTAAAAATTCACTCAGTATTGGTATTCAATTATTGGTTCAGTTCAGTTTTTCAGTATCCCCATGATATTGATATCAATTCGGTTTTTCGGTATATTGTCTATCTCTAAATGCCAGTTTCAGCTTTTGTGCCTGGCACTATTAGTCACGTTTGGCATGGTAGTATTTCAAGAACATTTGTATCCTGGATAATTATACCAATTAGCATTCTCATCTGCAGAGGCTGCCATGAAAAGTTAAAAAATTTATAGTAATTTATATATTTTTTATACTTACCAATGACCCAGACTTAGCTGGTGCTAACTCTAACAAAACCAGGGCCAAACACAAATTTTGCCCCCCAATCCCCAAAATTTGCATCCAAAACCAAAAGAAATCATGTCCTATAGGACCTCCATACTACGTCCCCACTGCGCATGCGCAGTGTCAAGGACGTCCCGAAATTGGCGCCAATTATCATTCTTACTGGCAGTGCCTGGTCAGCGCTATGTACTCAGCGGGGAGGCAAGAGTTCCCAGCTCCTGGGAGGGCCATCCCCGTCTGGGTCATTGGTAAGTATAAAAAATATATAAATTACTATAAATTTTTTAACATTTTTATACTGTACCAATGACCCAGACTTAGCTGAATAGTAAACAGGCTGGAGGGCCTAGGACATAGAGGAAAATCCAATAAGCTCAACTATATAATAAAGAGGTAACCCCTTAAGGAGAAAAGGAGTATTAGGCTTTACATGTATCTTTCTTATTTAATATTAAATTAGAAAGATACAATACCCTTAATAATTGAGCACAATAATATTCATGTTCTCTATTTACATCCAGTATAACCCTTATACTAATTATTTTTAAAGTAAGCCAATAAATAAAGTAGTCCAGAGAATTGAGACTCTTTATAATCTTTTAAAAGTGTCCGAGTATTGTATATTAAAGCCCGTTTGACATTTGACATATACAAATGCTTCACACCGAGCTACACTTTAAAAATAAGACATGAATGAATTTTAACATTAATATTACACTTTAAAACCATCCCGGAAGCGACTCAGAAATACTGACTTTGGAGGAGGCATTCCCTTGCTTTTCACTATAAAGCAGGTGACCTAAGGGAACACCCCCCCCCCCCCCCCCTCCCCTTGCCCTGGGTCAAATAGCCCAGAGCGAAGAGGGCAGCCGGACGGAGTCACTGCCGGAACAGAAAGCCTGCATAACTATAGTTGCAACTATTTAGTGGACGACATTCTGAGCAACAGATAACGGACCTAAACAATGCAGGTCTCCAGAAATGGACTCAATATTTCTGAGATAAAAATTCGTGAATGTGGATGGCTGAGACCAATAAGCAGCCTTCATTAAATCTGTAATAGCAACACTATTAGCATAAGCCCAAGAAGTAGCAAGAGCTCTTACTTCATGAGCAGAAATCTTAAGCACAGACTGCTGAGAAGATAAACTCTCATAAGCAGTACGGATAGTTAATTGAATCCATCTAGCAATAGAATGGACCGTAATGTCCCTTCTATTAGGCATCAAAGACAGAAAGAAACGTTTCCGTCCCTTTCTGATAAACTGAGATCTCTGTTTATAGATACGTAACGCTCTAACAGGACAGAGTAAAGGCCTACGCCTGTCTGAAGACGGAAGAGCCTTAATAACAATAGGTTCCGGATATTTATTAGGAGCCTGATTCTTAGCTAAAAAAACCCACATTAGTAGTGAAGGTGATAGTGTTCCCGACACTACGATAGTGAGAATCATCCACCGACAGTGCATGAAGCTCACTGACTCTTCTAGCAGAAGAGAAAGCTAAGAGAAAAGCTGTCTTATAAGATAAGAATTTGAAATCTACTGTCCCAAGAGGTTCAAATGGCTTTTCCTTCAATTTAAGAAGAACCCAAGCTAAATTCCATTTAGGAATTAATCTAAGACTTCTGGGTCTATTTATCGAGAAGTTTCTAACCAACTTAGATAAAGAGACATTAGATCCAATTTGTAAACTATCATGATGTGCATAGGTATCAGATAACATAGACCTATAACCCTTAATAGTAACAGGCTGCAGTTTGATTTCGTCAAACAAGTATACTAGAAAGTTTGCAATGTCTGGTATAGAGGGATCAAAAATATCTACAGAATGATCCCTACACCAACGACGAAAAACCTTCCACTTAGCCGCATAGTTTAGTGAAGAGGAGGTCTTTCTACAGTTAGAAATCGCGTCCACTGCTCGTCCTGTAAAGTGCTTGCCATGCAAGAAGGACCGCACAACGGAAAAACGTGAAGGTTGAGACCTTGCGGGTTGTGATGGAGTTGGTGCGATTTCCCCTGCGAAAGAAGATCCTCCCGTGGAGGAAGCTTTCGCGGTAGGTCCCACAACAGACACCTGAGTAGATTTATCCACGGTCTCTGTGGAGACAAAGATGCTACCAACAGAATCTTGCATTGAGATTGTTTTATCTTTAGCAATACTTGTTGAATTAACGGCGCTGGAGGATACGCATATCCTATCATTCCGTCCCAAGGGATTGACAGAGAGTCTACTGCAAATGCTCTTGGATCCAGACACGGAGACACATACGTCTGCAACTGATTGTTGAGATGTGTCGCAAATAAGTCTATCATTGGCCGTTCCCATTGGTAGCAAATCTGATTGAATACTTGTTTGTTGAGAGTCCACTCCGACGGCAACAAGCGACCCTTTCGTGAAAGGGAGTCTGCTAGCACATTCAGACGACCCGGTATGTGACGGACCGAAAGAAGAACCTGATGTTCTAGCGCAAACAGAAGGATTCTTTCTGTTAGATTGAACAACGGAACTGAATGAGTGCCTCCCTGATTCCGAATATACGCCACTACTGTCGTATTGTCGGATAGGATTTGGACATGAGCATTGTGAATAATGTCCATCCAATGACGTAACGCAAGCCAAATTGACATCATTTCCTTGATGTTTATGTGCTTGCACAGGAATTGCGGATCCCAAAGACCCTGGCATCTCGAATCCGTTGGGATCAATGATGCACCCCAACCTGTTTGATTGGCATCCGTCATAATGGTAAAACTCGGATCCGGCAACTGCAGCGGAACTCCCTGAGTTAACCACTGAATGTTTGCCCAAGTCTGAATCTCTTGTTTCACTTGATCTGACAAGAGAACGTCTACATTGAGCGAATGAATTTTCACACTCCAATTCTGAGTCAAGAAAATTTGGAGAGGACGCGTGCGTAACCGCCCCATCGGAATGAGATCCGCAGGGGCTCCGCACAGACCTATCAGTCTCATAAATTCTCTCGCTGTGACTTTGCCTGCGTGCAGACAATAGCGAGCGTAACAACTGACTAATTTCGCTCTGGTTAACGGCAGACGAACGAGATTGTTGTGCGTCTCGAAGCTCATTCCCAGATGAGTGAATGACTTGGATGGCACCAGATCCGACTTCTCCTCGTTTACTATAAAACCGAGACGTCGGAGCAATAGAAGTAGATTCTGAACATCGTTCTGAAGCGTTAACTCGTTGCCGTACCTCTGAAGAATGTCGTCCAGGTAGGCCGACGTTACCGCAGACGAATGAGCTCGGAAATAGATCATTACCGAGTTCATTACCCGAGTGAAAGCCCAGGGTGCTAGATTCAATCCGAAGCACATCGCCCGGAATTGATACACCACTCCTAGGACTGCGAAGCGTAGATACTTTCTGAATGTCGGATGTACCATGACGTGAAAGTACGCATCTTTGAGATCTATGCTTGTTGCATAATCGTTCACCCGAATACTCGCTCTGACCGACCGAATCGTCTCCATATAAAATTTCGGAGCGACGATCAGCTTGTTTATCCAGCTCAAATCTATGACTGGACGGAACGAGCCGTCTGGTTTCGGAACCAGAAACAGATGGCTGTAGAATCCCGGAGTCTCCTGGTTTTCTGCGAGCTCTACCGCGTTCTTCATTAAAAGAGACTGCACCTCTGATAGCAGAGCGTCTCTTTTCTGCGGATTTGACGGAAGTTGAGTCCACTTCGAGTTAATGGAGGCTTTCGTTTGAAGGATATCTTTAGACCTTCCGAAGTCACTCCTCTCACCCAAGGGTCATCCGTAATCAACGCCCATTCTTGTGAAAAGCTCGACAACCTTCCGCCAACCAGTACGCGATAGAGGTTTAAGCCATCACCTCCTGGACCTGCGAGGCCTGCGGTAGGAGAAACCATGTCCTCCACGACCCGCACCTCGTCCCGTCGACCTTGGGGCGTCCGACCGGTTGTCCCGGCCCGAAGGACGTCCCGAACGAGAGTCGCTACCCTGACGGTCTCTCGAATAAGACCAAGAGGATGCACCGGAACCTCTATAGGAACCTCTCTTGGGCGCATTAGACCCAGAAGTGCCTGTCTTATTCTTGTCTGCTGTATCCGACTTCTTAGAAGCAGATTTGAACAACAGAGAATCTGAAGCTTTCTTTGTAATTTTATCATAAATAGCAGAAAGCTTGCCGTCAAAGAGAAGTTCTCCGGAGACCTAAGCGACTCTAAGAGAGTTCTTCACCTTAGTATCCACGAGTGTGGATGTAGCTAGGGCTGCGTCACGTCTAACCAACTCCAGGTTTGCCACAGAAAGGGCGGAGTTACACGTGGAATAAGCTACTGCCCTTGAAAGAAGTCTTAAAGAGGATTGTATATCCTGAAACTCTTTCCCTTGAAGGCGCAGTGATAACGCCTTAGTAAGGTGATCTGCGTAAGATAAGGCATCTAAATTGGCTCTGTTAGACGAAATAGCTGTTTCCAACACCGCGGTTGGAATAGAAGCCGACGACGGTAATGATAGCTCTAAGTCTTCCGCCTCGTCGTCCATACGCAGAGGAACTCTCGGGATACCCTGTCCTGCCGTGTCGAATTTATTCCTTGCATTAATGAAAGGCAGGTTGAGAGTATTGGCGGACAAGAAACCTGCTTTCCCCATCTTGGAATCAAGTTTAAATATAGCATCGTTCAATAATTCAAATGTTCTTGCAACATTATTGGACTGCGACGGAAACTCGGGAGCGATGTCCCGGAACCGCTCAAAAAATTCAGAGTCCAATGATGCTATAATCCTCTTGTCCGGAACCACAGCAGTCTGGCCCGACGGAACAACTTGAGGGAGAAAGTGCCGGATGAAGTCCACGGCAGCTTTATGTTGTTCCGAAAGGGATAGCTCCAAATCATCCGTATCCCTTTCACCATCCGGTCGGACCTCATGATGCTCCCGGTCGTCCGCCCCCGATGCTTCGGCGAAGCGTACCGACCCAGCGCCGTCGGATAATTCTCGATCCGACAGCGTTTCTGTCGGCTGCTGGGATGCTGCGATAAGCTGTGCTATCTGCACAAGAATGTCCGGCGTCGAGACCTGCGGAGGTGCAGTCTTTCGCTGCTTCGCCGAGGGCAGCTCCGCATCAGATGGCTCCCGCATACTTTTTCTATGCGAACGTCCGGAGTCCATCGGTCTCGAGTCCCTGGCTGCCGGATGGTGTGACCTGGTCGCCAAAGAATCCTTGATCGGCGAAGCTGGTAAGATATCGGCGGTCACGCAGCCAAGGTGCGGTCGTGTGCGCTGACGAGAAGAGGAAGCCTTAGCAGTCTCCGCGGACTGCCTATACAACGGAGCGTCCCGAGCGACGGACGTATGCTCCGCTTGCGACACATTTTGTACCACAACATCTGGTCCCAGATGTTGTTGTACGAGAGAGGGGCCTCTCTCGCTCGCGGCCCGGCTGGACCTGGACGAGCTAGGAACCGACTCAAAGGCTTCCTCCGATCTCGCTTACTATCCGCCGTCACTGGGTGTGCACATTGAATGTTTATAGTGCTCGCATCACCCAACATTTCCTCCTGGACCGCATCGGACGAACCCGGCTGCCGAACCATTCGGTGAATGGACGCTACACCGGGCGAGCTAGCGGACGACATTTGTCTAATCTCCATGAGCACTTTTGCCGCTAGCTCTGAATTCATTTGTGACGACGGAAGCATGGAAACATCACCCTGTTCTTGTTCCTCTGAAATAGAAACTGAGAGTGTAGAGTGACCTTGCGGAGAAAGAGCCGGCATAGCCCTTTCTCCAGAAACAACATACCGTGAGACACGTTTCCAATGTTTGTCATCCCAATATTGACATATAGAACAGGGATTAGTGCGAGAACACTGACTAAAATTAATACAATGATCATGAAAGTCAGAGGAAGATTTCTTCCCATTACAATTTGAACAATATCCTTTCATTGTGAAAAGTCAACAACAAGTCCTAGTTACTCGCACAAACCCCTGACACAAAGATACATAATAACATGATCCATTAATAAATGAAAAAACAATTGCAAATCAAAATAATTTTGAAAAAATATTTTTTCAGCAAAGCCTAAGTTGCTGAAAAGTAACGTTGAGCCCCGATGGATCCGATGGCAAAGTGTGGTCAAAAATTTTAAATTTATATTAAATAATGAGACACTTACGGATAATATAAATGTATCTTATAGTGAGATAAACTACACCAAAGGCAAACAGCCCCCCTCAAAAAAGGCTGTTGCCAATGTAAACAAACAGTGTAAAACACCAGAAAACATGACTCCAGGCACTGAAAAAACTGGCCCGAAATCAGTCATCAAAATTACTCTCTATCTGATGCAAGACAGAGACTCCCAGGGGAGAATCTGCAGAACATCAGATGGAAGATGCAGAACACAACGTTATACACCCATGGGTGAAAACGTAACTATGGGGAAAATAACAGAAAACATTCTGTATCCAAGCAATTCTCCCAGGAAAATTTTAGAAATGAACTTTCTCAAAAATATGCCAAAAGCATGGGAGAATTGCAAGGGGGGACTTTAGAAGGCTAGGGGAGAGGAAACACTGAATAAGCAGTGCAACATTTAGCAAGAATGACAACAAGAGGCCCATGCCTCGAAAAAAGGCAACTTAACATAATTTCATCAAAAAATTTTAAGTAAAGCCCTGATTATTTTTTGTCACTTCTTTTTCCTCTCCTCCTTCTATATCCTCCTTAGAATCACCATTTCTCCAAAAATTACGTGTCTGGCATCCTTTAAACTGAGATTTACAAGCACAAAGATCAGTGAGATGTTGACTGATGAAGGGCCAAACAGAGAATGATAATTGGCACCAATTTCGGGACGTCCTTGACACTGCGCATGCGCAGTGGGGGCGTAGTATGGAGGTCCTATAGGACATGATTTCTTTTGGCTTTGGATGCAAATTTTGGGGATTGGGGGGCAAAATTTGTGTTTGGCCCTGGTTTTGTTAGAGTTAGCACCAGCTTAGTCTGGGTCATTGGTACAGTATAAAAATATGAATGTTCAATGAACAATGCAAAAAACTGGGACCTGGGGACAAGCGAGAAGACTAAGTGACAAATAACTGGATGGAAAGAAAGTAAATAGGTGGATGGATATAATTAGAGACTGGTTAAAAGAAAGCAGATCATCAAATCAAAAAACAGTCTTGTTTAAATCTTTATAGAACAAGACTTGCAAATGACAGTTTAAATGTACACATTATTAAATTGTCCAGTGTATAGGGACAGTCTCGTAAAGCATCTCATCAATATTGCTCTTCGTCAAGCTTTCGGCCTCTTGGCCTTCTTCAAGGACCGTTGATAAATTTGCAAACTACATCTCCGCACTCTACTAAACAACAATGAACCAATGGGTTCATTGTTGTTTAGTAGAGTGCGGAGATGTAGTTTGCAAATTTATCAACGGTCCTTGAAGAAGGCCAAGAGGCCGAAAGCTTGACGAAGAGCAATATTGATGAGACAGTTTAAATATTTTTCCTAAATAAGGCTACTGAAAATTTTTTTTTGTTTCTAAGGCACCTCCCTCGTCATAGAAAATCTGCCTCATCACCATTTTTTTCACCCTGAAATCTCTTCTATGATACTATTTTGCTCTTGCAGGACAAATTTTCAACCAACTATACCTTGTTGGTCAGAGCTCACTGAGCTCTGTCAAGCAAGATATAGTTGGTTAAATTTTCAACAACATTATGGGAAAATTTCACTGCTGAAAACATTGGTTTACCACATAATAGTGTAAGTAGTTAAACTTCTGCTTTGTACTATTTCAGAACTATTTTGTGAATAAACAAATAAAAAAGCCTCCCTCCCTCATCATAAAATTGAGGAAAAATTGCCTGAGAAACAAGAAATTATTTTTATAGGCCTAACTAAAGAACAAAACATATCATATGAGCCTTCCTTGGAACAAACCCACTGAGGAGTCATAAGCTGCATATTGGGAATGAATATTTAAGAAATATGTTCTGAATGGTGACTTTTTGTCTATTAGTTTCAGTGGAAAAGGTCAGAGAAGAGAGTTAAAAAGCTAAAACAGAGAGCTTAATAAATAACATCTACAAACAAACCTTGATATTCTCTGGCCTCTATCACATAAACATCATGCTGTAATGATAAATAATGGAAGTTTACTGAAATACAAAAAAAACACAACACCAACTTAACCCTTTGAACCCCAGCAGCCGCTTTTCCGGCCAGGAACCTGATACGTCATAACGTCATTATATTGGATAGCTGTTCAGCCCAAGGCTGCATGTTGAAAATACTGATTGGTCTACCCCAAATAATGAATATGGACTCTTCTAATTGCTGCAATTGAACTGGCATGGAAGATACCACACAAGTTCAAAGGGTTAATGAAGACAGATTGTGTTTCACAGGCTTTCCTTTCAGTTTACATTTCAATATAACCAAGCCTGGAAATAAGCAGACTGTAATATGCAGAATGAAGTGCCCAGAGGGTGAATTTGGTGATGCTACCCTACATACATGGGTAGCATCACTAACTTTACCCCCTGTGAACCTCAGTTTAAATCCAAATCTCAAACCTAAACAGAGAGGTACCCAGGGGATAAATTGGCCCACTGTATGGGATAGCATCAGCAAATCCACCCTCAGGGACCTCGTTCTGCAAATGACAAATTGCTTATTTAAAGGCTTGACTATAACTGCAAAACTAAACATAATTCTTGAAAAATGTCAGCATTATTTATATTCATGCCTGAAATCCCTAAAAGTGGTTCATGTACAGTACAGCCTACAATAAAGTGGAAACCTGGTTGTGCTAATAACGCATCACATTTGTATCTGAATATTGCAATATTTTTATAGGAATAATGCGTCAGTTGGTCGTGATTTGGCCGGTCGATTGCACTAAGATGACGAAATAAAAGAAACCTATATAACTTATTAACTTCCAAACCAATTTTTGTTGTATTGTTTAAGTAATAAAAATAACACTTTGGCCTGCTGCTGGTTTGTCACGGTTCTCAAATGAGAAGGCCTTGGTTACCCCTGTACTCCCAACTGCCTCCCTATTCCCACGCTTCTCTCCTCCCAACACTCGGAGATGAACTGCTTGATGACATCTCTTGCCCCATTCTTCCCAATCTCTACGATTAGCATATTAACCCTCTCCTTTGAGTCTCCCACTAACCACATGTCCTTCATTCTCCCATCCCACTTCCCCATTATACTCCCAGTGAATCTTATTCTTTTAGACTGGTATTTTGGGCATTCTAGAAGAAAGTGTTCCAAGGGAGTCTCCACCACTCCCAAATTACACATCTGGCACTCCTTTTCACTGTTTTTCCCAATTTTTCCCCTCAGCTCCAGGGACCGCGATCTCAGCTTGAACAACAGTGACCCCCCAAAGGTGCCATCAAGGTACTCTTCAAAACCAGGCTTCTCTTTATCATGCAGGCCCCCAAAGATCTTTTTGATTTGACCCCCTCTCGCCAATTAAGGTTACCATCTTCCATGACCCTTTCTCTGACGAATTTTTTACCCTGGTTTGCCCCAACGTCTAGGTCCGAGATCTCCAATGAGTAGTTCTCTATTAGTTCCCTCACTTGGACCATCCATCCTGTCTTGATATTTGTGTTGAAAATTCGAAGGAACATTACTTTACACCATCGGCTGTCGGGGAGATTTACCAAATAATTAAGATAACCGACTTTCAATAAGTCTATCCTGTCCTTGATCCTCATCCACCCAAGCTTACCCCTGATTGCTGCTAGTGCTGTGGCATTATTTGACCCCGTTATCCATCGGCCTGCGTCGTTCTGCAGGATTTCCAAGCTCTTTACAGCCATCTGGTTTAGGAGTACCACTTCCGTTTGAGTATTTTTATATTATTTACAACACATACACCACATCAAGATACAAAATTACAATAGATGGAAATCTAGAATAAATAGCATATGTTATATTATTTTACATGTAACTTGTAACCATTATATTTATAATATATACCTTGAACAAAGAAATTATAGCATTTGAAAGATAAACATAAAATAATACAATGTATTTTTATATTTAAAATAAAAATAATCCTCAATGAATAAGCTACAAACAGTACAAAAGTATATATTTAAAAACTAACGCATGATTAATTTTTAACTGGTAAAGTGCTGAGTTTTTTCTGACAACAAATCAAAGCTCATCATATACTGCTCTATTACATTTAATTGGATAGTGCCTTATAGGCACTATCCAATTAAATGTCAGAGAGCAAGGTATTGTATAAAAAATCTGATTCATATCAGGGACAATAAAGGCTTCCTCAGGCAGAAGGTAGGTACAGACAGTTATTGCTGGTCACTTTTAGTAATGCCCAAAATAGGGCTTCCAGCACTCTACCAGTTAAGAGTAATCATTTCTGTTAAAAAAAGCACAAAGAATTTATGAAGTCGTATCAATACTAAACAGTAATCAAATATAAACACTCAAATAATTGTTAACAAAGATCATTTCAAAGCAATTACAAAACAAACAAGTCCACAAAGACATGTTTTAATAAGAACGAAGCTGAAAAAACAATCCTGAAATTAAACACAGTATTTTCCAGTCAGTTCATCAGTTTGGATATATTCTTGCTTATATGTATATAATTCGGGATAATTTTCGAATTTTACAAAGGATTATGAAGAATATTTTTCACTGTGGAATTTAATTCAAACAAACATGTAAGTTCATATTTTGTTAAAATTTATAATATACTGAGTCAAAAAAGAAAGTATAATAAACTCTGAGGGGCTATTTTTTTAGTATTATCGACTTTAATCCCAAACAAATTATTGTAAATTCATTTTTCGAGTCTAGCAGTATGAATTTGCATAATTTCATGTTCTTACTGTTGCCAGAGTCAAGACAGGACATCGCAATTCAGACATGGGGTGAAATGAAAAGTTCACACATAAAGTCAATAGCGTGTGTGTCCATCGTTTGCCTCTTGGATGGCAAGACATTGACAGTGCATGGACCTGAAAAGTCTCTGGATGTCACCCTGTGGTACTGCCTTCCACTCCTGCCTTAGAACATTACATAAATCACCTAACGTCTGAAGATCATGAAGTCGTACCCAATGGTCCAATTGATCCCAAAGATGATCGATTGGCGACAAATTTGGCGAAAGTGGGGGCAGGGAAGTTCGAATCTCTGCTCCTCAAGAAAGTCACGACAGATATGTGCCACGTGATTTCGGACATTGTCTTGCTGCAATAACTGCAATCTGACGTTAGCATTGAACAACGGTAAACAACAGCATTAGGAATTTCATCCCTATATCGCTGTCCATTCAGATTACCGTCGATGAAGATAAACTGCATTCGATGGTGCAAGGAAATTCCTGCCCAAACCATTAACTACCCCCACCAAAATGGTCGCATTCCCGCACAAAAGCATCAGAAAACCGTTCTCCTTGTCGGCGATACACTCTTGCCCTACCATCAGCACGCTGTACACAAAATCGTGAGTCATCACTAAAAAGAACTGTGCTCCAACGCTGTTGAGTCCAGAGAACCCAATGACGTACCCATTCCATTCTGATGGTATGATGATGTTGGGTAAGGACTGATCTGTGGTATGGATGCCTACTTCGGATGCCGTGTTCAGCAAGTCTGTTGCGGACAGGTTGTGCACTGATTCTATTGTTAGTTCTACCCGGAGTAATTGCTGCTGTCTTCGGTGCTGGAAGGAAGCGATCCCACAAGTGAGACGTCCTGATGTGTCGGTCTTGTGCAGGGGTTGTAACTCTTGGGTCGACCTGAACGTGGTCGGTCGGCAGTAGATCCAGAGGTTCTATACCTTTCAATCAGACAGTAAATAGTGGCCACAGTGACTCAGAACACAGAAGCGAGCTCATCTGGAGGTATCCCAGTATCATGCATACCAATGGCACACAACTTCTGATTTTCGGTTAACCTTGGCATTTTGTAAAATGTCGGAAGACAAAAAACTAATGTGTTTTCTCAACAAGAGGCCCCACGGGGCCTGAGGGCGCTCACCTGATACTGGCCGAGTCATATCACCAAAATAGCAAGGGATTCTGCCTTGTGGTTATTATCAGTTTTTCAACATAAAAGTGTTTTCTCTACTTAGTAACCCAGAGTGTTCATATGTTAGATCCCCATATTGGGTACTCAATAATTTATCTATTTATTTATTGGAATTTAAGGTCACTTTCTAAGGCTACATCATTACAGAGGCATAATTATAATATCAGGTTTGGTCAATCGTTTATGCCTATTACTGCCCACTTTACAGGGCTTTCAACGCAGGAATTGGTTACTGGGCCCAATTTTATCAATAAACCAGAACTTGAACAAATTTCAATTTGCCGCTTCTAAGAAAACTAAAAATCAAATATCAAAAGATTCTGAGAGGAGTATCAGAAAAAAAAGATTTTTTAAGAATATTTCTCATACTGAATTAAGTTATACATTGGGCTCCCATAGGGAACCCAAAAACAAAAGCTTCTGAAGCAGTGGTTTGGGAGAAGAAGATTATTCAACGTTATTCCCATTACCTACAGTGTTAAAAAATGATGACTCGGCACTTTTAGTCCTGGAAAAGTACTTATGATAAAACCAATGGCATTTTTTTCACCATTCCTTTCTCCCGGCCCTAAGGAAGCTTCACATTGTATAAAAATTCTCAGTGCCATGTAGTTCTGGAAATATGGGCATTCAAAAAAAAAAAATTTTTTCAGCTCCTGTAGTTGCCGTGGGGGACAGGAAAACAATTTATGGCATAAATTAGGTATTTGTGACCCAATAAGCCCTCATATCAAATTTGGTTCAAATCGACCTCTTGGTTTGGAAAATAAAAATTTTGGTATAATTTGGGCTTCTACAGTGAGCCCAAATATGAACCAAGGGACTTGGCTTTAACAAACTTCACTCTCAGCCCCGCCCCCCCCCCCCCCCCCCCCCCCTACAAATGCTGTACATCAAATATCAAAAGATTTTGACTGGTGGATCTGAAAAAAAAAATTTTTTTAAAGAATATTGCTCAGGGTAAACAATTTTCGGCATAAATTAGGTACTTATGACCCAATAAGCCCTCATATCAAATTTGGTTCAAATCGACTTTTTGGTTTGGAAAATAAAAATTTTGGTATAATTTGGGCTCCCACAGTGAGCCCAAATATGAACCCAGGTACTTGGCTTTACCAAACTTCACTCTCAGCCCCTAAGAATGCTGTACATCAAATATCAAAACATTTTGACTGGTGGATCTGAAAAAAAAATTTTTTTTAAAGAATATTCCTCATATTGAACTAAGTTATAATTTGGGCTCCCACAGGGAGACCAAATATGAGCCGAAGGACTTGACTTGAACAAACTTGAATCTCACCTCCCTAAGCATACTGTATACTAAATATCAAAAGATTCTGACCGGTGGATGCGAAGAAGAAGATTTTAAAAGAATATACCTCGTATTGCACTAAGTTACAATTTGGGTTCCCAAAGGGAGTCCAAATATGAACTCAGGGACTTGGCTTGAACAAACATCAATCTCACCCCCCTAAGGATGATGCATAGCAAATATCAAAAGATTCTGATTTGTGGATCCGAAGAAGAAGATTTTTAAAATATATCCCTCATATTGCACTAATTTGAACATTTGGGTTCCCATAGGGAACCCAAATATGGACCGAGGAATTTGATTTCTACAAATATGTGAATCAATGTTCCAAAGATGTTATATGTAAAATATGAAAGCTTTTAGAGCAGTGGTTTGGAAGAAAATAATTCTTTATTTTTTTCCCATTGCCTACTGTGTTAAAAAATACTGACTCAGCACTTTTTCAGAGTCCCGAAAAAGTACCCTATGATAAAACCGATAGCAATTTTTTTTTACCAATCCTTTCTGTTGGTCCCAAGAAAGCTTCACACCAAATAAAAATTCTCACTGCCGTGCAGTTTTTGAGATATAGGCGTTTTAATTTTTTTCTATTTTTAGCTCCTGTGGTTCCCACGGGGCTACAGGAAAAAAAATTTCTGCATAAATTAGGTACTTATGACCCAATAAGCCCTCACATAAAATTTGGTTCAAATTGGCCTCTCGGTTTAAAAAATAGAAATTTGGGGTGGGGCCAAAATTTTTGCTCCTCCCATAACATCGCCAAGTATAGACCTACAAACTTCTCTTGAACAAACTTGAGTCTACACCTCAAAAGGAAGCTGCATACCAAATATCAAGTCTCTGCTATTGCTGGTTCTTGAGAAGAAGATTTTTTAAGAATTGGAGCATTTTTGCCCCACCCCTCTGCTCAATATGAGCCGAAACCTAATTTGCCCAAAAATCAAAATGCCGCTATATAACCCCTACTCACATGAAATTTCATTAACATGCGGCCAGTGGTTTGGAAGAAAAAGACCCAAACACCACCTTCACGCCGGACGACGGACGCCGGCCGACGGACGACGGACGACGGACGAAAAGTGATCAGAAAAGCTCACCCTGACTTTCAGTCAGGTGAGCTAATAACCCAGGCTGTCTAGCTCAACATAACACAAAGAAAATCATCAGTCACCCATTCAATTTGACATGCTTGGGTAGCACATGCTATTTTGAAATCCGTAGCAAAATTGTATACGGTTGGGTGGACAACAACAACATGTCATTAAACTCTTTGCACGACTTCTTGTCCACAAACATGCAACATTAGAACTATATTTCATCCGTTATGCTATTTTTCACATTTGTTTCTATTATACTTTCTTTTTTGACTCGGTATAGATATTTTAAAATGTGTCCTAAATATATCACAGACGGAGCCATTTAACCTGTGATTTGGAAATATGGTCTTTTGCACATCCAAACTGAGCTCTCAGTCTGATCAGATGGAGTTTAATAGCAGGGCTCGGGAATTTCTGTTTCCTTTTTTAAAATAAATTTTAATTGGCTCATTTCACACATTTAAG
Organism: Pictodentalium vernedei; assembly: GCA_031216915.1. Lineage (NCBI taxonomy): Eukaryota > Metazoa > Mollusca > Scaphopoda > Dentaliida > Dentaliidae > Pictodentalium > Pictodentalium vernedei. The sequence goes on along the minus strand of CM062297.1, from coordinate 728,442,959 downwards.
TAGGCCATTTAGTTGCCTTCACAGATATTTCTATTTCATTTGACATAACCCCAATTTGTGCTTGAATTCGAAGGGAAGATTACCCCGCCATTTTATTGCATCGGCATCAACGAATACATCAGGTCGTTTAACATTAAAAGCGTTGCATGACTCAAATCGCCCATATTATTATAAGTATTCGCTCCTCTTCTTATCATCCAAACATTTACGAACGATAGTTATGAAAATTTAAATTTTATACTAAATTCCTTTCTTATTATACCTACCACAATTGTTTACAACAGGCTTGCACTACAGTGGAAGTCCCTAAGTCGGAAATATACTGTCTATTTGTTCTTTCCCAAGTGATTTGGGAAAGAAAAAGTGGGGCAAAAGCACCAAGTAAAAATAAGCCCAAACAGGGTCGAGTGCGACCCAGTAGGGGACACTCTTCCTTGTACTAATCTACAAATTCTGGTACAAGTGTGCAGAAGTATAACAAACGTGTCATTCTATTAGAATCTGCCAACACTGTAGTTATAATTATGTGATCAGTGGGGAGGAAGGATTCTTACTGGAATAAGACAGGAGGGCCTCCTGGTAAACAATTGTGGTAGGTATAATAAGAAAGGAAATTTACTATAAAATTTAAATTTCTTATCATCCAACCTCACAATTGTTTACAACAGGCTCAATAGACAATAGGGGGAGGGAATCACATAACCAACCACCCACATAACCCGACTGCACTGGAACCGTGGATGGAAGAAGAGTACCCAGGCCTATAAAACCATAGCATCACAAACATTAGTAAACGACAATGAGAGATGAGGCATATGGCTCTGTGTGACACACAGACAAAAAGAACAGTAACCAAGCACAGGGCTAGAACTGACCTTGGAAGAAGCCTAGGACTGAAAACAGCCTGAGCAGAAGAAAGAGGGCCTAAAGAAAAAAGGTCATCAGACTGCTCCTGCAACTGACACAGGTAGAAGGTGGAGAAAGGACAAGCATTTCCCCAGTAGGCATAACACCTGACAACTGGATGGAGTTAGGATAAGCCCAGGAGGTAGACAATGCACACACCTCGTGGGCAGAAATGCAACTGATAATAATACAATTGTCAGTCGCTACTCGAGCATATGATGCACAAATAGCAAGACAAATCCACCTAGAAATGGATTGAGGAGAGATCTTCTGTCGACCAGGGATAAGAGACAGAAAGAATCCTTTCCTGCCTTTCCTGATAAACTGCATCTGGATGAGGTAAATGTGAATTGCATGAACCGGACAGAGCAAAGTGCAATTACCCTCAACAAAAGGAAGTGCCCTGATACAAATTGGAGGCTGAGTAGAGTCTGGTATCTGATTCTTGGTCAGAAAGGAGCAATCATTGGTAAAAGTAATACAGTTGGTGGAGTTCCTGTAAAAGACTGGATCAACCGAGAGGGCGTAAAGCTCACTTACCCTTTTGGCTGAGGCAAAAGCCATCAGAAAAGCCATCTTGTATGTGAGAAAACACATATCCACCTGATGAGATAATGATTCGAACAGTGCACCCTCCCCACCCCCCAAGCAAAGCAGCACCCAAGAAAGATTCCATCTTGGGGTAAGTTGCAAAACCCTATGGGTTTTCAAAGAAAAGTGCTGAATAAGCTTGAAGAGGTACAGATTAGTGCTGATATGACGCTTTCCCAAATACAAAAATGTCTCCGAAAGCATGGACCAGTACCCCTTGATGGTAACAGGTTGGAGACACCAAGAATCAAACAGATATATCAGAAACTCCGCATCTGTGCCATGCCTTCCACTTAGCCGCATAGGCTAAACCAGTGGAGTGCTGACTTGAAGAAATGCACTCCACTGCTTGTCTCGGAAAACCTCTGCGGAGGAGACAGGATTGAGCAAAAGATATGCGTGAAGGCACAATGAAGTCGGGTCCATGTGACACATTCTCGGGTGACCTTGAAAAAGAAGGTCATTGTATCTTGGCTAGAACCTGAGGAAGAATCAGAACCTACAGGAAGGCGTAGCCGACCAGACCGTTCCAATTGAGTGACAGAGTGTCCATGGTGAAAGCCAGAGGATCGGGACACGAAAGTGTTCACCTGTTGGTTCCAACAGGTCACAAACAGATCAATGTGGGGACAACCCCAGAGATCGCAAAGTGACTGGAACACTGCTCTGTGAAGCATCCACTCGGTGGAAATGACCCTGCCCTGTCAGGACAAGGAGTCAGCTAGGATGTTCAGACGACGGGGAATGTGACGACCAACCATCCCAGAGTTGACGTCCTGAGCGAGCAGTAGAAGATCTCGAGCCAATCTGTACATGTGAACCGAGTGCGTGCCACCCTGATTCTGAATGTAAGTGACCACCGTCAAATTGTCGGACAACAGAAGGACCTGACGATTCGAAAGGTGGGGAATCCACTGCTGGAAACTCAGAAGAGAAAGAAGCTCCTTCTTGTTGATGTGAAGAGCTGCTTGATCATGGTCCCAAACACCGTGAAGGGAAAGACCTAGAGGATGTAATATCGCACCCCATCCGAGATCACTGGCAACTGCCATCAGAACACGATCGGACGTGGGCAAGTCCATCAGAATTCCCTGCATAATCCACTTACCATCCATCCAGGAAAGAAGGTGACAACTGAGATATGCTGGTAACTGAAGCACCAGATCCAGAGGATCGACATTCGGTCTCCAACGACTGAGCAAAAAGTGTTGGAGAGGTCTGACATGAAGCCAACCTAAAGGAATGAGATCCGTCACCGAACCACAGAGACCGAGCAACCAGAGAATACTCCGAGCTGTCATGGATGTGGACTGGGTCAAAGTCAGGGTGAAAGCTGAGAGAATCACTGACCTCACCCGGGGAACCGCCACCGTATTCAGCTGAGTACGGAAGTACATCCCCAGATGACAAAACAACTGAGTAGGGGCCAGGTAAGACTTCTCCTCGTTGACCCTGAACCCTAGCGACTAAAACAAGCTCAACAATGTGTCAACAACAAACTCCAGAAGAGAAGCATTGGAGTGCCTCTGGAGGATATCATCCAGATACGCCGAAGAAGTCACCCTGGACTGTGTCTAATGAAAAGCTATCACATGCGACATCAGTCGTGAAGGTCCAAGGAGCCAGGTTGTGGCCGAAAGGCATGGCCCTTAACTGGTAAACTCACCCCCAGAAAAGCGAACCTGAGAAACTTTTGCGATGTCCGATGAATCGGAACGTGAAAGTAAAAGTCTTGCAGGTCAATGCTGGAAGCAAAACCTCCCAGGTGAATGGAGCGGCGAACCGACCTGCAAGTCTCTATGCTGAACTTGGGAGCAATGATAGACTTGTTCAGGATACTCGGATCGATAACTGGTCGGAGTCGGCCATCCTTCTTCAGCACTAAGAACAGGTGGGAATAAAATCCCACTGAATGAATGTTCTTGACGATCTCAATCGCCCCCTTTGACAGGAAATTGTCTATCTCCATGATCAAAAGTTGAAGATGTGAACCATCTGAAGGAACTTGGGTTGGAAGCGGCACCCTCGAAAGAGTGGGGTGCCTCTGAAAAGGTATCTGCAGACCAGTCTGAACAACATCTAACACCCAAGGATCGGATGTGATCATGGCCCAACAGTCTGCAAACTCTGATATCCTTCCTCCACCCTGGGAGGAATCGAGGTGAGGACCTTCATTTCGAGCCCCGGTGAGGCCTGTGCGAGGAGAAACCACCTCCTCTGCTAGTAGAAGGATCCTGAGATCTCCCTCTGGTCTGCTGACGTTTACCCTTACCACGTGAGTAAGAGGAAGAAGTGGAGGCAGGAGGATCAGCCCTTGGCTTCACAGAGGAAGCAGAAGGGCATTTGTTAGGCTTGGAACAGCCCCAGCCTCCAACAGAGGGGCAGATCAAGCTGGCGAAGCAGCAGCTGATATTTGGAATGATCCTAGACTGTCGTCACGGAATCATGGAATAGTCCACGGAAGGATAAGTCTAAAAAGTAAAAAGTAAAAAATATCATTAGAGACTCATTTGAAAGCCTTTCCCATAAACAATTTTCATTCCAGATTTCATTGAGATCCAATGACACAAACCTGAGATACGATGCGAACACACAAAAAATAGCCTATTTTTGTATATTCAAAGGGCCATAACTCACAGAAAAAATGTTTCAACAGCAAAATGGCTAATGCTGCTTCAAGGTCTCATGATAGTGAACATCTCTATGAAATTTCATCGAGATCTCAGCAGTAATATTGAAGTTATAATGCGAACAGACATCTTATTTCGGACGGACAGATGGACGGATGGGCTCAAAGATGCATGGACAGGCGTAATCCAGTATACCCCACTTTTTGAAAAAAAAGTGTATGTCTGGATGGTGAAGCAACAGCTACAATTCCACAATACAGAACAGGAACATCATCAACATCGAGTCAAAAGGCAACACTGTTGATGAGAAAAATAAATCAAAGCACATCTTCACAAGATGGCGAAAAAAAAAAATGACACATTCGTTATACGTCTGCACACTGGTACCAGAATCCGTGGATTAGTAGAGAGAAGAGTGTCCCCCTACTGGGTGTGCACCGGTCACACTTGACCCAGTTTTGGCTTATTTTTTCTTGGTGCTTTTGCACCAATTTTTCTTTCCCAAAGCACTTTAGAAAGAACAAATGGAGACGAATCAACCTACCTTATAACTATTTACAACAGGCTTGCACTACAGCGGAAGTCCCAAACTCGGAAATATAAGAAATATCGTGCCACACACGCGTTTGTCTTGTGATATTCACCACAACATGTTGAAAAAAATACTGCATTAATGCTATAGGAATATCGCCGAAATAAGGCACTAATTTGGGGTCATTAACAAAAGAATATCGCCTTATGATATACTTTGTTATAGGCTGTACTGTACTCTCACAATGGGATATCTTAGGTAATTTTGCTCAAGTTATTTCTTCACTTTCTGGGTACTTTAACCTTTTAAAAGTACTCAGGGTGCTCCAGTATGCATGAAAAGTTAACTGTTTTCCTTGGGGAAGACCCTGGACTTTCACCTATGGGGCATACAGTACAGCTGCTGTGGACTGATCACTTTTCATGGATGGGTGATATTTCCATGGAGGCAATAAGATTGGATATCAAACAGTTATTATGGGAATAATTCTCAAAAATGTAATTAATGAAGTATCAGGTACATACTAAATATCATGAGACTTGAATTGGTAGATCTGAAGAAGAAGAAGATTGTTAAATATCTTTCCTACTGCACCAAGTTAAAATTTAGGTTCCCAAATATGAACCCAGGGACTTGTTTCAAACAAATCTGAAACTGACCCCTCTAAGGATGTTGTATACCAAGTATCAAAAGATTCTGAAAAAGGTTTGTGAGGTGCTAACAGAATTATTCTCATTGTGGTGTACCCTATGAGTATGAAAACTTTATTTGAACAAACTTGATTGACATATGATAAAGAACATATATATCAAGTTTGATTCAAGTTGGCCCACTGCTTTATGAGAAGAAGTCGATAATGTAAAGTTCTCACCGGATTTATGGACGGATGGAATATGGATGACTGATGACAGAAGAAGGTGATCACTTAAGCTCTTGTTGAGTTACGCTCAAGTGAGCTAAATATAAGGGGGCATAAAACAACATATTTTCATGATCATTATTACAAAGGATATTTAACCCTTTACCTAACGTAACGGCCAAAACCGGCCAGCGCTATTCTCAAAAATCGCCAATTAATTTTCATTATTTTTTAATTTTTTGTCTCAAAAACATAGGTTATGACCCATCGTTGGAACGAGCTCGTCGAGCTCGTTCCAATGAGGGGTCATAACCTATGTTTTTGAGACAAAAAATGAAAAAATTAGTTATTCAAGAATTATTTTTGCAAGTGTCGTCTGCTTTTCATGTTAGGTAAAGGGTTAAAGGGACAAAATTAAGCCACTCAGTTGAAATATTGACTCTCAGATGTTGCTTGTATATGAAAGAGCATGTAAAAAATACTCTGCATACAAAGTGGAAGACATCAGAAGCAAGGCAAAATTACTTAAATCTATGACTAAAAAACTTAAATGCAGACAAAACTTCAGAGGACACGACATTGCAGATAGAAAAGACATTACCCAAAAGTTATCGGAAGTAAACAAATCACTATGACATAATTTCTGAATACACATGGTTTCTAATGTTAACTCTGCTGCTGATCAAATGAATGACTGTTACCAACAACAACTGTGTTTAGCCATTATTGGCAATTATTAGACAAAATAAAAATTGTATTATTTTAAATAAATTGCAGTTGTGCTTTCAATAAAACCCACAACCCATTTATCAACAATAGCAATCTGAAATCAACTGCATGGATGCATACACTATGAACAAAAACACGTAAACACAAACTGGACCTTTGTCCTTCTAAAAAAAAGCAACCGGTAACTTCAACGAATATGGAAAATGACACTGCACAGAATGTTCTGTGGGTGACTGGTTAACTAGATTGGGATGAAAAAGTGCTGTCATCCATTTTTAATAATTCTCACCTTCAAGTTCGTTTATTTAATTGGTCTTAACACTTTCTCATGAATGATACATGAAACAAACTCTTGCATATCAAAAATTGTGGTTTTGTCAAATGGTCGACTTATTTTTTAAATTACTGTCATTTTAATTCATAATTATCAATGAAATGAAGGAAATAAACAAAGTTTTGAATACTAGAATATCTCTCAAATTTGAATGTTTTGTTCATATTGTAATTAACTAGGCTTGTTGGCGTGATAATGAAATTTTATGATCGACTTTTGAAGAAGAATAACTGATTAAAGTCAAGGTGTAATAATAGCTCCATTGAGATTTAAGGCAGCAATTACACTCCTACTTCTTTCCCATATCAATTACAGTGTCTTTTGAATATTTGACACTTCTTCAAGCATGATGGGGGAGGATAGTAATATCTAATAATTCATCAGTAAAGGAGTAATTAAAACCCATTATTGTCAACTTTAAAATTGTAGTCAATTATGGGTTTTTCTGACAATTAGTCGAATTCTTGATTAACTCTTAACCTGCCGAGTATTTGTCAAATATTTTGCATCATATCTGGTTATGGCTGCTGTGAAGCAGCCATGACTAGATTTGATGAAAAATTCATATAAATTTAACTGAAGAAATCACTGATGAAACAAAAATCCAATATACAAGGGAGAATTTGGATAAAAGTGCCCCAATTATACTTATTTTGCTGGCAACTATTCCTTGTCATCGGCAGGAATATCTACAAGCAGTACGCAAGGAGTTAAATCATAATAGGCCAGTAATTAACATTTTTCTGCAATGCTGAAAATATGATAGCAAATGTATCACACATAAACTTACAGGTAACCAATGAATATTGATCCATGTTGCATTATCCAATATTTTGTTTACCAAATTCAAAGCATGAGCATTCTTCTGTTTCTCAGCTAAAAAGAAACACAAGGAAATGAAACACTATAAAATTGTAGGAAATGAATTTCAGAAGAATTTCAAACTTGGTTAATTCAAATACAATTCCAGAAGAATTATGGTAGATTTTAGGCAGCAATCATATTACATTTATATGGTTAGTTTAGGGTTAATTATCCACAGATCTCTGTCTTTTTTGTCATCCTTCAGTTATTTCAATGACCTCACTGTCATATCAGATTGGGTTGGTTTTCACGAGTTAATTATGACAGCACTCCAAACATGTGTGCTTGATTTCTCACTGTGTATTTATAATCAGTCTGTGAATTACATCGAAGCGACTGGGTCAGGTGGTGAATTTCCAATCAAAATTCCACCCGACTCCTCTACCACCACCTTTGTAAATTCATTGCACTGGTATAGCTTGTCAAGTGTCCTTGGTATGGGTACAATTTAGGTTGTGTGGGCATTTTTTCAGAGCGTCCCAATGTAGGCAACATGTTCCAAAATGAAACTCCCCATAGAGCAGTCATTATAATTATTCTACTACTCCTTTATTGGCTACATTGTACTTATTTTACATATATCAAACAATAAAATCTATATTATTAATTTACAGTGTAGTCCTAAAACACATACATTAGTTCTTATTCATTCTTCATTGTAAGTAGGGTTTTCCAGTCCATGATGGCTGCAAAAATATTTCAAGAAGAAACAAGCCCTATCAAAAAAGTACCTGGCTTGAGTACCACGAATGAAATTGGCTTGTTTCAGGAGGGAAATACAAAATAAAAGATCACCTCATAAATCATGCAACAGGGAGAGTTTGGTTAAGAAGGGCATTGTATGAATTTAATTTCCCTGTTAAAAAATTCTGAACCATCCTAGTGTGAAAAGCTCTAGATGTCTCTGACTGCAAATTGGAATGAGCCTGTTTCAATGAGGAGTCATCACTTTATACTGGTTGCCTACATGGGGGCACTATGATGCCGTGTACTAAGGCGTACTGCACGTCGATGGTGCACATGTCTTCAACAACTGTAACCCTGCTTGAGCGGAGCTTGAACAGAGTTAGAATGTTGAGGAGCTGACAGTTGCTCGTCGATTCTCTCCGGGTACTCCGGCTTCCTCCACCCGTAAAACTGTCACGATCACAATTAACCATTGTGCATAAGTATGTGACCTTAAACACCAATAAATAAATAAATAAATAAATAATGAGGAGTCATAGGCTATACTGATTAAGAAAACTATATTTATTTTGGAAACAGGCTAAAACATACAATACAGCTGCCATGGGCAATATTTCCACGGACGCAATAATATCAGATTCCAAACACTATTTGTAGGAATAATCATCAAAAATTTAATTAATGAAGCAATGGGTACAACCTGGTGCTTCATTAATTAAACTTTTGCTAATGATGATTTTTATTACGTGGTAAATGCATGCATGGACATCACTGCCCACGCGTGTATTATGTCCAGTCCATGGCAACTATACTTTATAAGCCCTTACTACCCACAAGATGTAAAATGAAATGTTGGGAAAGAAAAAAAACATTTAAACACTTTTTTGTAATGCAGTTAGAAACTACATGGTGACAACTCTCTTGGGTAAAGGGAAGTAAAGAATTGTGTTTTGAAGGCTCACTCATTTCTCATCATCTTAAATTAAAGAATTACTGAGGATATTTGCAGTCTAGGGGAGACAACTGCAATTTGGATGTAAAGATTCTCATGATCATTTACTTTCCAACTATTCATCTGCATATAATGAACTGCATTTCCTTTTATAGACAAAATAAATTAACCATTGAAAAGTAAAATATTGGAATATGAACTATTATGTCCCTCTCTCTGCTATAAAATGGCCATGAAGACGAATTATTAGGAAATTGCAACAAAGATGGATAAGGTCACACAAAGTAGATCTTCTGTTTCTCAGGACATTTTTTGTAAAAAATGCATGCAGGCGGGCATTTTTATTTTACTTTTTATTTGTGTACTTATTATTTCTTTACCATCAGAAGTTCATACACTTGGTTTGTTTTATATTTTAGGCCTCTTAATCTACAAAAAAGAAGGGTAGTTGTCTACTTCATCCCTTGTGTGCAACAAGGCATCAGCTGTAAAGCATTGCAGATGATGCCTCGTTGCACTCAAAGCTTGATTGTCTCTATTTTTATAAACTTGGTTAATTAATATATCTGACATAAACCAGGAAAAAAAACATTTTTTCAGTTTGCATTGATACTAAAAAGTGAGCATGCAGCAACCAAATGGACAATGAGGAAGTGCCGGAGAAACAGATTTTTAACTTTTTTAGCTCTAATACAGGTGTACTTCAAATAAGAAATAATAATGTTCTCATACCCAACCCCCAAAATGGCAAATTATATTACATCAGTCTTTAACCCTCAGCAGTCTGATATCAAAATACTCTAAATAAATAATAATAATAATAAATAAATACTCTAATAATCAAAATCTCTGTACACTTATGGCAAAATACTGAAATTTCAAGCAGCAAATTTTTTCCATAAGGCCACACAAAGTAGATCTTCTGTTTCTCAGGCCATTATTTGTGAAATTGCATGCAGGCGAGCGTTTTTTTATTTTATTTTTTATTTCAGTAATTTCTTCTTTGCCATCAAAAGTTCATGTTCTTGATTCAAGTTTTAGGGCTCATAATCTACAGAATAGCATGGGTGGTGGTGTATTTCATCCCTTGAGTGCAAGAAGGCTTTGCAATGCAAAAGCATTGCAAAGCCTTCTTGCACTCAAGGGACAAATTCATCAATATTTTTAACTTGGGTAAAATATCAGACATAAACCATTTAATTTTTATTTTTTTAAAGTTTAAATTGGTTATAAAAAGAGAGCATGCAGCAGCCAAAAGGACCATGCGGGAGGGCCTGAGAAACAGATTTTTTATTTTTTTAGGCCTAATGCAACTAAGAATCTAACCAACTGAATCTTGTTTGACATAGCTCAATGAGCTGCGTCACACAAAACTGAATTTGTTAACTTCCTTACATAGCTAGTTGCATAATGGGAAAAGTTTGTTTTTGAATTTTTTTTATATTTGACATCAGTGTGCAGAGGGTTCCAATGTTAAAATATCAAAAATCTACAATGAGAATGCTATAGACACAATAGAAAAAACCTGTAGATCATATTACTGACCCAGCTCACTCAGATTTTGAGGTTGTCGACAATGAATATATCATTTCCGTGCATTTTGGTAATTTTCGGTGGGATAAACAGAGGATCTCAAACTTTAGTAAAGTAAACAAGGCTTGGAAGCAATATTATATTGGTTATATTTCTTGTTGCTTTATGGGAAAAATTTCCAAACTGCTACATAGATATTGCTACATCATTTTCTTTTTTTTGTGGGGGGGGGGGGGGTTAACAAAGATTATCGACAACCACCAGGGTCACCTTGTGTTGGACAACTTTATGGGTGGGGAAGCTGGAGTACCCAGAGAGAACCACAGGGCAGTGGCAAGACTCCACAATGTACTAAGGCCACACAACAAGCAGGTTTAGCATTGGATGAAGACAAGTGCCCCAACTGACATGCAGTACATCTGAGTACGCACTGCCAATGGCCCCCATAAGTTTATCAGGATTAAGTGCCTTGCCCAAGGACACAATGAAATTAACCATGGCAGGGATCAAACCCTGTACCTTTCGGTTTGAAGTCACATGCCATAACCACTGAACAACCGTTCTCCAATCAACATCATAATGCAAAGGGTTAAATGGACTGAGAAACAAACATTCAATGAGACCTTGAATTACATTGTTAACCCTTTACCTAACGTAGCGACCAAAACCGGCCAGCGCTATTCTCAAAAATCGCCAATTAATTTTCATTATTTTTTTCATTTTTTGTCTCAAAAACATAGGTTATGACCCCCTCATTGGAACGAGCTCGTTGAGGGGTCATAACCTATGTTTTTGAGACAAAAAATGAAAAAAATTAGTTATTCAAGAATTATTTTTGCAAGTGTCGTCTGCTTTTCAGGTTAGGTAAAGGGTTAAAAACAATGCTCAAAAACAGAATCCCCAATGATGTAGATATTTTGAAACATTCAGAAATAAAATTTCATTTAAACAATGTCTGAAAACATATAAAATGACATCACAGGATGAAAGACATACAGATAACCAGAGGTCAGAGTTAAAGTTTTATCCAATACTAGAACTGTACACATGTGACTACTTCTGGAATGCTACTGAATGATTATACTTGAATGCTTTTGACGTATCAGTTTACAAGTCGGAAAAAAAGTCAGATAATTTTTCGCAGATTTTGAAAAATGAAAGTGCACAATTAATAACACTTCTATTTTTTAACCCTGGCATGCATTTTTTACAGTCAGGCCTGGCATTTCAAAGCTTGTGCAAGTCGGTCAATTCCCAAAATGAAAAATTGTTAAATTGACTCATGAGACTGCAGGGCAATATTATCACTGATCAGTAATAGCGTAGCTGCATCAAAATTTGAAAACATTTTAATTTCATTCAGTCTACCCTCTCTCAAACTGAAATAGTCCAACACTGTTTAACCTAAATTTACGCAAATAAAATAGTTTTCTCATTGTCTGTGTAAACTAAACCATTCAGTGTTACATGTTCTGAAAATTCCCAAGATTTTTTAAAGATAGTTGCTACGGTGCATGTGAATGCATATGCACAGTGAATTACCACTAGAGTAAAACAATCAAATGAATGAATGAGGAATAACAGTCCAGCATTGTTTACATCCACAATGTGAATGTGGTGGTTCAGAGATTATGGCATTGGATTTCAAACCGAAAGGTCCACAGATCAATCCCCACCAGGGGTAAATGCACTGTGTCCTTTGGCAAGGCACTTAATCCCAACTGCTCATGCTGAGGCATGGTGGAGCTGTGTACTAAGGCATACTGCAAATCGATGGTGTACTTGTCTTCAACCAATGCCAACCCTATTTGTGAGGAGTTAGTACGTTGAGGAGTATGACAGTTGCTCAGCATGCTCAGTAGTTCTGCCTTGGTATTCCAGCTTCCTCCACCTGTAAAACCTGTCCGACACTAGGTGACCTTGGCTGTCAAAATTGTCATTAATCCCCAATAAGAACTAGAGGTGTGACTATCCCAGATGGGCCTATCAATACCCCCTGCCACCATGAACATTCTAAGACAAAATGGGGTATAACTCTGGTAAAAAAAAGTCTGATCAAAACTATAAACGCAGGTGCTCAGGTTCCCATGGTAGCGAACAACCATACCAAGTTTCAAAGGAAATGACTAAAAAACATCCAGAAAATCTCCAGACAAAAATCAGGCCAATGCTGCTGCTATTTCAAGTTGAAAAGGGACATAATTCTGGCAAATATAATCCGACCAGAACTATAATTGCAGGTGCACAGGTCCCCATGGTGGTGAACATCCACACCAAGTTTTGAGCAGATTTGCCCATAGGCGTCGGAGAAAATCTTTGGACAAAATTATGTCTATGGATGGACTGACAGACAGATGGATGGACAAGATGATTCCACTATACCCCCTCCCCCCACAATTCACTGTGAGGTGGGGGTGGGTATAAAAAAATAGGAAGTATAATCCCCAGTCTAAGATAAACCATGTACACAAATACCCCTTTTAGTACCAATGTTGTTTGCTTCAATTATATTTTTCATTTCCAACTGCTATGAGACCCTAAGTTGAATTACAATGAATCTGTAAAGTAATTCCACTGTTCTGTTCCTATAATAACATCTGCAGATGGGGGCACCAGGAAGACAGCCAAACTGGCCATATTCCCTCCTGATGATGTACCACATGATAAAATTGTTCTTTGTGTATAAAATTGTTTAAACAATTGCCAGATACATTAATATTGCTGAATAAAAATTGACAGATTGATTGAAAGTGTTGTTAAACCCCACTAGACAAACATCTCATTAAATGTGGAGTTTCAATGGGTACTCTGCAGTGAACTGTAGAAAAAATTCATAAAAGACGGAAAAAACAATGAAGGTTGCCAGTATGCTGACTCATAAGGCTTGAAGTAAAGCTGTTCACATATTTCCACCAAAAGCAATTTCTAATATCAATTTCTCAGGCAATGTAATCTCATACATCCTACCAAACAATAAGGACTCAGTCTGGATGTGATCAACATCCAAGAACTCTCAATGAAAGAAAACTCCTGTTAATTAAAATTCAGATCTTTAAATGATCCAGCCTTTAGATTGCTTTATTTTGGGCACAATGGGTGAGGGTCACAGGACCTATCAGAGAGGCTGACCTTACAGGAGAGAAGTTTGAAAATATAGAGCCAGAACTATCCATTTCCTCATCTGTGGGTCCCCAGATTGTACCTAGGCTTGTGGAGACAGATGGGAATGATTTTATCATGACAATAATTCAAATGAACCCATAATTTGGGCACATTATCATACTGTTTATCATATTTGGAGCACAGCCTTTACGTTTTGTAATTTTAGGAATTTAGTGGCCTGAAAATTACCATTCCATAATTAATAAAGTTATATCAAATTTTGTTTTAACCCTTTACCCAACGCAGACGATATCAAAATGTATTATTTGAAAAGTTAAAAAAATTTATAGTAATTTATATATTTTTTATACTTACCAATGACCCAGACATAGCTGGTGCTAACTCTTAAAATATAGGGCCAAACACAAATTTTGCCCCCCAATCCCCAAAATTTGCATCTAAAACCAAAGAAAACATGTCCTGAATGGCCCTCCACACTTCACCTCTACTGCGCATGCGCAGTGTCAAGGACGTTCCAAAATTGGCGCCATTATCCATTCTTATAACCAGTGCCTGGTAAGCACTATGTACTCAACGGGGAGGTAAGAGTTCCCAACTCCTAGGAGGGCCATCCCCGTCTGGGTCATTGGTAAGTATAAAAAATATATAAATTACTATAAATTTTTTAACATTTTTATACTGTACCAATGACCCAGACATAGCTGAATAGTAAAAAGGCTGGAGGGACAAGGACATAGAGCAAGATGGAATACGCTCAATTATATAAAATAGAGTCATCCCCTCTAGGGAAAAAGAAGTATTAGGCCTTACATGTATCTTTCTTATTTATGATAAATTAGAAAGATACAACACCTTCCAAAATTGAGCATCATACATCCATGTACTCTATTAATATCTAGTAAAATCCTTATACCAATAATTTTTAAAGTAAGCCAATAAATAAAGTAAGTCTAGAGAATAGAGACTCTTAATACTCCTTAAAAGTGTCTGAGGATTGTATAATAATGTCCGTTGACACGTGCTATATCCAAAAGCTATACTTTAAAAACTAAGACCTGAATGAATTTTTAAAACATAAACTTCTCACTAAACAACCATCCCAATAACAGCTCAGAATTACTAACTCCGGAGGAGGTATCCCCTTGTTTTCATAGTAAAACAGGTGACCCAAGGGAACACCCTCCCCCCCTTTTTCTTGCCCTGGGTCAAATAGCCCAGAGCAAAGAGGGCAGCAGAACGGAGTCACTGCCGAAAAAGACAGCCTACCTAGCTATAGTAGCAACTGTTAAGTGAATGACATTCTGAGCAGTAGATAATAGACCTAACAATAGAGGCCTCCAGAAATGGACTCGATATTTCTGAGATAAAAATTCATGAATGTGGATGGCTGAGCGCAATGAGCAGCCTTCAAAATCTATAATAGCGACACTATCAATGTAAGCCCAAGATGCAGAAGAACTCTTACTTCAAGAGCCGAAATCTCAAACACAACTGCTGAGTGAATGATATACCATAAGCAGTATCGATAGTTAATTGAATCCATTAGCAATAGAATGGAGCGTAACGTCCTTCTATTAGGCATCAAAGACAGAAGAAGCTTACGCCCGTAGTAATAAACAGATATCTGTTTATAAATACATAAACTTTAACCGGACAGAGTAAAGGCCTATGCCCGTACGAAGACGGAAGGACCTTAATAACAATAGGTTCCGGATATTAATTAGGAGCCTGACTCTTAAGCGAAAATCCAACCTAAATAGTAAAGGAAGTAGTGATTCCGAAACTACGAAAGTGAAAATCATCCACCGATAGTGCATGAAACTCACTGACTCTTCAGTAAAAGAGAAGCCAACAGAATTACTGTCTAAAAGGTCAGAATTTGAAAACTACTGTTTCCAGAGGCTCAAATGATTACTTAGCTAAATAAGAACCGAAGTTAAATTCCGTATAGGAATTTAATCTAATGATTCTAAGTCTATTTATCGAAAAGTTACTAACTGACTTAGATAAAGAGACATAAGACTCAATTGTAAACTATCATAGAGTGCATAGGTATGAGGTAACATAAACCTATAACCTTAATAATAACAGGCTGCAGTAGATCTTGTCAAACAAGTATACTAAAAAGTTGCAATGACTAATATGGAGGAATCAACAATATCAACATAGTGATCCCTACACCAACGACGGAAGAGCCTCCACTTTAGCCTCATAGTATAGCGAAGAAGAGGTTCCCCTATAGTAAGAAATCGCGTCCAAAGCTCGTCCAGTACAATGCTTACAATGCAATAAGGACCACACAGCGGAATACGTGAAGGTTGAGACCTTGCGGGTTGTGATAAAGATGACACGATTTTACCCAGCGAAAAAAGATCCTCTCATGGAGGAAGATTTCGCGTTAAGTCCCACAGTAGACATCAGAGTAAATTTACCCACGGTCTCTGTGAAGACAGAGATGCTATCAACAGAAATGTAATGTGGTTGTTTATCTTAGCAATACTTGCTGAAACAACAGCGCAGGAGGATACGCATATCCTATCATTTCGTCCTATTAGATCAATAGAGCGTTAACAACATAAGCTCAGAGATCCGGACAAGCAAACACATACGTCTGCAATTGATTAGCAAGTTGTGTCGTAAATAAATTATCATTGGGCGCTCCCATTGATAGCAAATCTGATTGAATACTTGTTTGTTGAGAGTCCATTCTGACGGCAACAAGCGACCCATAAGTGAACGGGAGTCCGGTAATACAATCAGACGACCCGGAATATGACGGACCGAAGCAGAACTTGGTGTACTATAACAAACAGAAGGATTCTTTCCATTAAATTGAATAACAGAAACGAATGAGTGCCTCCCTGGTTCCGGAAATACGCCACTACTGTCGAATTAACGGACAGGATTTGGACATGCATTTCTAAATAATGTTCATCCAATGACATAAAGCAAGCCTAAAAAAAAACAAAACATTATTCCGTGGAACATAAGTACTTGCTTAGAGACTGCGGAACCCAAAGACCCTGGCACTTCGAATCCGTTGGAATCAATATTATATCCCAACCTGTTTGACTGGCAACCGTCATAATTATAAAAGTCGGATCCGGCAACTGCAGTGGCACTCTCTGAGTCAACCACCGAATGTTTGCCCCAGTCTGAATCTCTTGCTACACTAGATAGACAAGAGAATGTGTAAATCGAGCAATTCAAGGATTGCTGAAAAGTTGCCGTCGAAGAGAAGCTTCTCCGAGAACGAAGCGACTCTGAGAGAGTTCTTCACCTTACTATCCACGTGCGTGGATGTAGCTAGGGCTGCGTCACGTCTAACCAACTCCAAGCAGCCACTGAAGGGCGGAGTTATACGTGAACAAACTACTGCCCTCAAAAGAAATCACATTGAGGATCATATCCTGGAATTCTTTCTCTAGAAGACGTAATGATAACGCCTCAGTAAGGTGGATTACGTATGATAAAGCGTCTAAGTTAAGTCTATTAGACATCATTGTCGTTTCCAACATTGTGGTTGGAAAAGACATAGAC
Organism: Pictodentalium vernedei; assembly: GCA_031216915.1. Lineage (NCBI taxonomy): Eukaryota > Metazoa > Mollusca > Scaphopoda > Dentaliida > Dentaliidae > Pictodentalium > Pictodentalium vernedei. The sequence goes on along the minus strand of CM062297.1, from coordinate 728,425,679 downwards.
GGCGAAAAAAGATTATTTCCAGTCTTTAACCACGCCGTCTAGACGCATATGAACTCTCGGGATGCCCTGTTCTGCCAAAATAAATTATTCGTATAAATGATAAAAGGCAGAAATGAGCATTGCAGACAAGAAACTAAACTATCATGCTTGGTAGCAGGCTTATATATATATAGAGTCGATAAATAATACACATGTTCTAATGACATTATTGGACTGTGTCGGTAAGTCAGGGACAATGTCCCTGAACCGATCCAAAATTCCGTGTCCAATGACGCTATAAGTCTCTTATCCAACATCGCAGCAATGTAGTCCAAAATAACAATTACTGGAAGATAATGCCGGAAGATATGTATGGCAGCTTCCGATGCTACGAAAGGGAAAACTCGAAATCTTTCGAATCCCTTTCGCCATCCTGTCGGACCCTATAAAGCATTCGGTCGTCCGTACCTGATGCAACCGCGGACCGCACCGACCCAGCGCCGTCGGATAATTCCTGATTCGACCAAGAAACTGTCGATTGCTGGGATGCTGCGAAAAAACTGTGCTAACTCGGATAGCACGTCCGTCACTGAGGCCTGTGGAGAAGCGGTCCTACGATGCATTGCCGCTGGAAGCTCCGTGATTGTTACCCCTTGCATACTACTAATATGCGAGCGAACGGAGTGTATAGGCCTCGTGTCCCTTGGCTACCGGATGGCGTGACCTGTTCGCCGTGGAATCACTGAATGACGAAACTGATCAGATACTCGAGGTCACGTAGCCAATGTGCGGTCGTGTGCACTGCTGTGAGGATGAGGAAGCATTATTGACAGTCTCTCGGACTGTCAATATAACGGAGTGTCCCGAGCGACTGACATATGCTCCGAATGTAAAATATCTGAACCACAACATGCGGTCCCCTATGTTGTTGGACGAGAGAGGGACCTCTCTCGCTCACAGCCCGGACGGACCTGGACAAGCCAGGAACCGGACTAACAGGCTTCCTCAGATCTGTCCTCAATCCGCCGTCACTGGGTGAGTACTAAAGTAATTATAGTGCTCGCATCACCCAAATCTCCTTCCTAGACCGCAACGGACGAACCTGGCAGCCGAACCATTCGATGAATGTACGCTACACCGGGTGAGCTAGCGAATGTCACTCCGTCGATCCTACAAGGGACCTCTTAGGCGATAGACATATTCCATGAGCACTTATTGCCGCTAGCTATTCATTAACTATGACGACAGAGGCACACTTTTGAAAGACATCTCCGAAACTTTGCGAACAAGAAACCAGAAATGCTTGATAATAGCAAGCATATAATAATAAATATATAGCGTCGTTCAATAATTCGAAAGCTTGTGTGACATTATTGGACTATGTCGGAACTGAGGGACGATGTCCCTGAACCGAACCAAAAATTTCTAAGTCCACTGACGCTATCAGTTTCTTATCCGGCATCGCAGCATTCTGGTCCGACGAAAGAACCTGTAGAAGATCAAGTCAGATGACATACACAACAGCATATGTTGTTCCGAAAGGGAAAGCTCGAAATCCTCCGAATCCCTTTCGGTATCCCGTCGGACCGGATGAAATTTTCGGAGCGACCCAGCATCGTCGGATAAAACATTATGCGACAGATTCAGTTGTTGCTGGGATGCTGCGATAAGCTGTGCTATTTAGGATAGCACATCCGTCCCCGAGGCCTGTGCAGTAGCGGTCTTACGATGTATTGCCGCCGGAAGCTCCGTGTACGTGGACTCCCGCACACTTCCTATGCGAACGTCCGGTGTCTGCAGGCCTCGGGTCCCTGGCTACCGGATGGTGTGACCTGGTCGTCGATGATTCTCTGACTGGCGAAGCTGACTGGATATCCGAGGTCACGTAGCCAAGAGCGGTCGTGTGCGCTACCATGAGAATGAGGAAGCCTTATTGACAGTCTCTCCGGACTGACTATATGTCGGAGCGTCCCGAGCGGCGGACGTATGCTCCGAATGCGAAACATTTTGTACCACAACATCTGGGGCCAGATGTTGTTGTACGAGAGAGGGGCCTCTCTCGCTCGCCGCCCGGATGGACCAGAACGAGCTATGAACCGGACTAAAAGGCTTCCTCCGTTCTCCCTCTAATCCGCCGTCACTGGGTGTGCATTTGGTTGATTTATAGTGCTCGCATCACCCCAAAACTCCTTCTAGGCCGCAACGGACTAACCCGGCTGCCGAACCATTCGATGAATGGACGCTACACCGGGCGAGCTAGTGGACGTCAAAGGCCGTCGAACCTACTAGGGTCCTCTTAGGCAATTGGCGTATTACATGAGCACTTTTCCGCTAGCCCTTCATAAATTGTGATGACGGAGGCACACTGCTGGAAGACATCACAGATACATCACCCTAATCTTGATCGTCTGAAATAGAAATTGATAAAGTAGAGTGACCCTGCAGGGAAAGGACCGGAATGTCCAATTCCCCACTAACATACCGTGACATACGCTTCCCATGTTGTCATCGAAATCATCAGATACAGAACAGGAGTTAATGCGAGTACACTGACTACATATAGAATGATTATAAAAGTCAGAGGAAGACTTCCTCTTATTACAATTGATCAAAATCCTTTCAATGTGAAAAGAAAACAAAGTCCTGGTACTCGCACCAACCCCTGACAATCAAAATACATAATAATAATATGATCCATTAACATAGAAAAAATAATTGAAATCAAAATATTTTGAAAAAATATTTTTTCAGAACAGCCCAAGTTTCTGAAAAGTAACGTTGAGCCCCAATGGATCCCAAGCCTAAGTGTGGACAAAAAATTTAAAAATATTTTAAACAATTTATGCAACACTTACGAACAATAATAATATATCTAGTTATGATTAAATTAACATCAAGATATTATTTTCAAGCAATCCCCCCCTCACACAGAGGGCTGTTGTAAATGTAAACAATGAGTGTAAAAACACTAAAATAAGACTCCAGGCACCCAGGCCCGAAATCAGTTACCAAAAATACACCATTTGATGCAAAACAGAGACTTCCAGGGAAGAAACTGCAGAACATCAGATGGTAGATGCAGAACACAACGCCTAACCACCCATAGGTGAAGACATAAACATGGGGAAAAGAACAGAATTCATTCTGTTATTCAGCTAAAACTTCCAAGAAATTTTAATAATAATAATTACAAAAACTATGCCAAAAGCATGAGAGAATAGCAAGAGGGGACTTAAAGGAAAGGGAGAGAGGAAAACACTGAAAAGTTAAAAAATTTATAGTAATTTATATATTTTTTATACTTACCAATGACCCAGACATAGCTGGTGCTAACTCTTAAAATATAGGGCCAAACACAAATTTTGCCCCCCAATCCCCAAAATTTGCATCTAAAACTAAAGAAAACATGTCCTGAAAGGCCCTCCACACTTCGCCCCTACTGCGCATGCGCAGTGTCAAGGACGTTCCGAAATTGGCGCCATTTATCATTCTAATAACCAGTGCCTGGTAAGCGCTATGTACTCAGCGGGGAGGCAAGAGTTCCCAACTCCTGGGAGGGCCATCCCCGTCTGGGTCATTGGTAAGTATAAAAAATATATAAATTACTATAAATTTTTTAACATTTTTATACTGTACCAATGACCCAGACATAGCTGAATAGTAAAAAGGCTGGAGGGCCAAGGACATAGAGCAAAATGGAATACGCTCAATAAAATAAAATAGAGTCATCCCCTGTAGGGAAAAGAAGTAATAGGCCTTACATGTATCTCTCTTATTTATGATAAATTAGAAAGATACAACACCTTCCAAAAATAGAGCTTCATACATCCATGTACTCTATTAATATCCAATAATCCTTATACTAATAATTTTTAAAGTAAGCCAATAATAAAGTAAGTCTAGAGAATAGAGACTCTTATACTTCTAAAAGTGTGTGAGAATTGCATAATCATGTCCGTTGACATATGCAATATTCAAAGGCTATACTTTAAAAACTAAGACTTGAATGAATTTTATAAACTTAAACTTCTCACTAAACAACCATCCCAATAACAGCTCAGAATTACTAACTCCGGAGGAGGTATCCCCTTGTTTTCATAGTAAAAACAGGTGACCCAAGGGAACACCCTCCCCCCCCCCCTTTTTCTTGCCCTGGGTCAAATAGCCCAGAGCGAAGAGGGCAGCCGAACGGAGACACTGCCGAAACAGACAGCCTACCTAGCTATAGTAGCAACTGTTAAGTGAATGACATTCTGAGCAGTAGATAATAGACCTAACAATAGAGGCCTCCAGAAATGGACTCGATATTTCTGAGATAAAATTCATGAATGGATGGCTGAGCGCAATGAGCAGCCTTCAAAAATCTATAATAGCAACACTATTAATGTAAGCCCAAGAAGTAGAAGAACTCTTACTTCATGAGCCGAAATCTTAAGCACAACTGCTAAGCTAATGATATACCATAAGCAGTACGCTAGTTAATAGAATCCATTAACAATAAAATGGAGCGTAACGTCCTTCTACTAGACATCAAAGACAGAAGAAGCTTACGCCCTTGTAATAAACAGATATCTGTTTATAAATACATAAACTGTACCCGGAAAGAGTAAAGGCCTATGCCCATACGAAGACGGAAGGACCTTAAAATAATAGGTTCCGGATAATAGGAGCCTAACTCTTATGCAACAATCCAACCTAAATAGTAACGGAAGTATTGATTCCGAAACTATGAAAGTGAAAATCATCCATCGATAGTGCATGAAACTCACTGACTCTACAGTAAAAGAGAAACCAACAGAATTACTGTCTAAAAGGTCAGAATTTGAAAACTACTGTTTCCAGAGGCTCAAATGATTACTTAGCTAAATAAGAACCGAAGTTAAAATCCGTATAGGAATTTAATCTAAAGATTCTAAGTCTATTTATCAAAAAGTTACTAACTGACTTAGATAAAGAGACAAATGACTCAATTGTAAACTATAGTAGAGTGCATAGGTATGAGGTAACATAAACCTATAACCTAAATAACACAGGCTGCAGTAGATCTTGTGAAACAAGTATACTAAAAAATAGCAATGAGTAGTATGGAGGGATCAACCATATGAACATAATGATCCCTACACCACGACGGAAGAGCCTCCACTTTAGTCGCATAGAATAGCGAAGAAGAGGATCTCCTATAGTAAGAAATCGCGTCCAAAGCTCGTCCAATACAGTGCATACAATGCAATACGGACCACACAACGGAATACATGAAGGTTGCGACCTTGCTGGTTGTGATAAAGATGACACGATTTACCCAGTGAAAAAAGATCCTCACATAGAGGAAGATTTCACGTTAAGATCCACAGTAGACAAGAGAGTAAATTACTCATGATCTCTGTGAAGATAGAGATGCTATCAACAGAAATGTATTGTGGTTGTTTATCTTAGCAATACCTGCTAAAACAACAGCGCCGGAGGATACGCGTATCCTATCATTCCGTCCTATAGATCAATAGAGCGTTAACAGTATTAGCTCAGAGATCTGGACAAGCCAACACATACGTCTGCAATTGATTAGCAAGCTGTGTCATAAATAAAACATCATTGGGCGCTCCCATAGATAGCAAATCTGATTAAATACTTGTTTGTTGAGAGTCCATTCTGACAGCAACAAGCGACCCGTAAGAGAACGGGAGTGCGATAAAACAATCAGACGACCCAGAATATGACGGACCAAAACTGAACTTGGTGTACTATAACCAACAGACGGATTCTTTCCATTAAATTGAATAATGGAAACGAAAGAGTGCCTCCCTGGTTCCGGAGATACGCCACTACTGTCGAATTAAAGGACAGGAATTTGGGCATGCGTTTCTGAATAATGTTCATGCAATGACATAAAGCAAGCCTAAAAAACATTATTCCGCGGAAGTTAAACTGATAGCTAAAAGACTGCGGAACCCAAAGACCCTGGCACTTCGAATCCGTAGGGATCAGTATATATCCCAATCTGTTTGACTGGCAACCGTCATAACAGCCACACTCGGGTCCGGCAACTGCGGCGGCACTCTCTGAGTCAACCACCGAATGTTTGCCCCAGTCTGAATCTCTTGTAACACTAGATAGACAAGAGAATGTATAATTCAAGCAATTCATGATTGCTGGAAAGTTGCCGTCGAAGAGAAGCTCCTCCGAGAACGAAGCGACTCTGAGAGAGTTCTTAACCTACTATCCACGCGTGGATGTAGCTAGGGCTGCATCACGTCTAACCAACTCCAATCAGCCACTGAAGGGCGGAGTTATACGTGAACAAACTACTGCCCTCAAAAGAAATTACATTGAGAATAATATCCCGTAAATCTTTTCTTGAAGACGTAATGATAACGCCTCAGTAAGGCGGATTACGTATAATAAAGCGTCTAAGTTAAGTCTACTATACATAATGTCGTTCCCAACATTGAAATTGGAAAAGACATAAACGGCGAAAAAGAATATATGCAGTCTTTAATCACCGTCTAGACGCATATGAACTCTCGGTATGCCCTGCTCTGCCAAAATAAACTATATGTAAAAAAGATAAAATGGCAGAAATGAGCCACGCGGACAAGAAACTAAACTATCATGCTTAGAAGCAGGCTTGTATATATATATAAATATATAGCGTCGAAAAATAAAACACATGTTGTAATGACAATATTGGACTGCGTCGGTAAGTCAGGGACAAAGCCCCTGTACCGATCGAAAAATCCGAGTCCAATGACGCTATAAGTCTCTTATCCAAGATCGCAGCAATGAAGTCCGAAAAATAATCACTGGAAGAAATGCCAAAAGATAAGAAAGGCATCTTCCGATACTACTAAAGAGAAAACTCGAAATCTTTAGAATCCCTTTCGCCATCCTGTCGGACCCTATAAAGTGTTCGGTCGTCCGTAGCTTGATGCAACCGCGGACCGCACCGACCCAGCGCCGTCGGATAATTCCTGATTCGACCGAGAAACCGTCAATTGCTGGGATGCTGCGAAACAACTGTGCTAACTCGGATAGCACATCCGTCACTGAGGCCTGAGGAGCAGCGGTCTTACGATGCATTGCCGCAGGAAGCTCCGAGATCGTTACCCCGTGCATACTTCCAATATGCGAGCGAACGGAGTGTATAGGCCTCGTGTCCCTTGGCTACCGGATGGCGCGACCTATTCGCTGTGGAATCACTGAATGCCGAAACTGATCGGATACTCAAGGTCACGTAGCCAATGTGCGGTCGTGTGCCCTGCTGTGAGGATGAGGAAGCATTAAAGACAGTCTCTCGGACTGTCAATATAACGGAGCGTCCCGAGCAACGGACATATGCTCCGAATGTAAAATATCTGAACCACAACATGCGGTCCCCTATGTTGTTGGCTTTCTCCGATCTGTCCTCAATCTGCCGTCACTGGGTGAGTACTAAAGTAATTAAAGTGCTCGCATCACCCAAATCTCCTTCCTAGACCGCAACGGACGAACCCGGCAGCCGAACCATTCGATGAATGTACGCTACACCGGGTGAGCTAGCGAATGTCACTCCGTAAGCGATAGACATATTCCATGAGCACTTATTGCCGCTAACTCTTCATTAACTATGACGACAGAGGCACACTTTTGAAAGACATCTCCATAACTCTTCGAACAAGAAACCAGAAATGCTTGGATAGCAAGCATAAAATAATAATATATATAGCGTCGTTCAATAATTCGATAGTTTGCGTGACATTATTGGACTATGTCGGAACTGAGAAACGATGTCCCTGAACCGAACCAAAAATTTCTAAGTCCACCGACGCTATCAGTTTCTTATCCGGCATCGCAGCATATGTTGTTCCGAAAGGGAAAGCTTGAAATCCACCGAATCCCTTTCGGTATCCCGTCGGACCGGATGAAAATTTTCGGACGTCCGTACCCGCTTCCGCGGAGCGTCCCGACCCAGCATCGTCGGATAAAATATATGCGACAGATTCAGTTGATGCTGGGATGCTGCGATAAACTGTGCTATTAAGGAAAGCACGTCCGTTCCCGAGGCCTGTGCAGTAGCGGACTTACGATGCATTGCCGCTGGAAGCTCCGTGTACGTTGACTCCCGCACACTTCCTATGCGAACGTCCGGAGTCTGCAGGCCTCGAGTCCCCGGCTACCGACCCAGCGCTGTCGGATAATTCTCGATCCGACACCGTTTCTGTCGGCTGCTGGGATGCTGCGATAAGCTGTGCTATGTGCACAAGAATGTCTGGCGTCGAGACCTGCGGAGGCGCAGACTATCGCTGCTTCGCCGAGGGCAGCTCCGCATCAGATGGCTCCCGCATACTTCCTATGCGAACGTCCGGAGTCCATCGGTCTCGAATCCCTGGCTGCCGGATGGTGTGACCTGGTCGCCGAAGAATCCTTGATCGGCGAAGCTGGTAATATATCGGCGGTCACGCAGCCAAGGTGCGGTCGTGTGCGCTGACGAGAAGAGGAAGCCTTAGCAGTCTCAGCGGACTGCCTATACAACGGAGCGTCCCGAGCGACGGACGTATGCTCCGCTAACGACACATTTGTACCACAACATCTGGGGCCAGATGTTGTTGAACAAGAGAGGGGCCTCTCTCGCTTGCCGTCCGGATGGACCGGAACGAGCTATGAACCGGACTAAAAGGCTTCCTCCGTTCTCCCTCCGATCCGCCGTCACTGGGTGTGCATTAAGTTAATTTTATAGTGCTCGCATCACCCCAAAATTCCTTCTAGACCGCAACGGACGAACCCGTTTGCCGAACCATTCGGTGAATGGACGCTACACCGGGCGAGCTAGCGGACGTCAAAGGCCGTCGAACCTACTAGGGTCCTCTTAGGCAATTGGCGTATTACATGAGCACTTTTCCGCTAGCCCTTCATTAATTGTGACGACGGAGGCACACTGTTGGAAGACATCACAGATACATCACCCTAATCTTGATCGTCTGAAATAGAAATTGATAAAGTAGAGTGACCCTGCGGGGAAAGGACCGGAGTGTCCAAATCCCCAACAACATACCGTGACATACGCTTCCCATATTGTCATCGAAATCATACGATACAGAACAGGAGTTAATGCGAGTACACTGACCACATACAGAATGATAATAAGGTCAGAGGAAGACTTCCTCTTAAAACAATTGATCAATATCCTTTCAATGTGAAAAGAAAACAAGTCCTGGTACTCGCACTAACCCCTGGCAATCAAAATACATAATAATAATATGATCCATTAATATAGAAAAAATAATTGAAATCAAAATATTTTGAAAAAATATTTTTTCAGAACAGCCCAAGTTTCTGAAAAGTAACGTTGAGCCCCAATGGATCCCAAGCCTAAGTGTGGACAAAAATTTTAAAAATATTTTAAACAATTTATTCAACACTTACGAACAATAATAATGTATCTATTTATGATTAAAATAACATAAAGATATTATTATTTAGAAATCCCCCCTCACACAGAGGGCTGTTGTAAATGTAAACAATGAGTGTAAAAACACTAAAATAAGACTCCAGGCACCCAGGCCCGAAATCAGTTACCAAAAATACACCATCTGATGCAAAACAGAGACTTCCAGGGAAGAAACTGCAGAACATCAGATGGTAGATGCAGAACACAACACCTAACCACCCGTAGGTGAAGACGTAAACATGGGGAAAGAACAGAATTCATTCTGTTATTCAGCTAAAACTCCCAAGAAATTTTAGTAATAATAATTACAGAAACTATGCCAAAAGCATGGGAGAATAGCAAGGGGGAACTTAAAGGACAGGGAGAGAGGAAAAACACTTGAAAAAACAGTGTAACTAAATAATCAGAATGACAACAAAATGGCTGCTGCCTTGAAAATAGGTAACTTAACATAATTTCATTAAAAAATTTTAAGTTACAGCCCTGATAATATTCTGTCACACATTCTTTTCCTCTCCTCCTTTTCTATCCTCCTTAGAATCACCATTTCACTAATATTTATATGTCTGGCATCATTTAAACTGAGATTTAAAAGCACAAAGATCAGTCAGATGTTAACTGATGAAGGGCCAAACTTAGAATGATAAATGGCACCAATTTCGGAACGTCCTTGACACTGCGCATGCGCAGTAGGGGCGAAGTGTGGAGGGCCTTTCAGGACATGTTTTCTTTAGTTTTAGATGCAAATTTTGGGGATTGGGGGGCAAAATTTGTGTTTGGCCCTATATTTTAAGAGTTAGCACCAGCTATGTCTGGGTCATTGGTACAGTATAAAAATATCAGTGTAACTAAATAACAAGAATGACAACAAAATGGCTGCTGCCTCGAAAATAGGTAACTTAACATAATTTCATTAAAAAATTTTAAGTTACAGCCCTGATAATATTCTGTCACACATTTTTCCTCTCCTCCTTCTATATCCTCCTTAGAATCACCATTTCACTAATATTTATATGTCTGGCATCATTTAAACTGAGATTTACAAGCACAAAGATCAGTCAGATGTTAACTGATGAAGGGCCAAACTAAGAATGAATAATGGCGCCAATTTCGGAACGTCCTTGACACTGCGCATGCGCAGTAGAGGTGAAGTGTGGAGGGCCATTCAGGACATGTTTTCTTTGGTTTTAGATGCAAATTTTGGGGATTGGGGGGCAAAATTTGTGTTTGGCCCTATATTTTAAGAGTTAGCACCAGCTATGTCTGGGTCATTGGTACAGTATAAAAATATAATTTTTTTAAATTTTTCAAAAAATTTCAACAAAACCATATCATGTGGCCCCTCATTGGAACGGGCTCAATGAGCTCGTTCCAATGAGGGGTCACATGATATGGTTTTGTTGAAATATTTTAAAAATTTTAATTTTTTCAACTGCTCAATTTGCATATTACATGGGCGGATGCGGGCGGATGCGGGTGATTCGTCAGGTAAAGGGTTAAACTGTTACAAGGAAAATCATGGAAAAAGTGTTAAAAAGAAAATAATCTTACTTCCTGTGCTATCACCCCAAAATGCACTTGTATTATCTCTATGGAAATGTTTGGCAAGTGCTCTTGCTCCTACAGTCAGGTCAGAATTGGTCCTGTAAATAAATAATTTTATGAGGAATAACTTCAAAACCATTAGGCCTAAAAAAGTTGAAATCTGTTTCTCAGGCCCTCCCGCATGGTCCTTTTGGCTAAAGCATGCTCTCTTTTTATAACCAATGCAAACTTCAAAAAATAAAAATTAAATGGTTTATGTCTGATATTTTACCCAAGTGAATAAAACTAATAAATTTATCCCTTGAGTGCAACAAGGCTTTGCAATGCTTTAGCATTGCAAAGCCTTCTTGCACTCAAGGGATGAAATACACACCACCCATGCTGTTCTGGACTACAGATTATGAGACCTACGACATAAAACAACCAAGAGCATGAACTTTTGATGGCAAAGAAATAATTACAAAAAATAAAATAAAAAACTGACTGCCCACATGCAATTCCACAAAAAATGGCCTGAGAAACAGAAAGTCTACTTTATGAGGCCTTATTACTATTCATCAATAAGTATTTATTAGTTATCAAAATACATGGTGGAAACTTGTCAACTGAATAGCTCTTGTCTGTCCAAAAACAGCTGCTGTTGACGGCAAAACATTTTTGATTTGGCAAGAATAGCCTGTCCTGTCAATTCAAAAAGCGCAAACCTCTTATACAGTAAAACTCAGCAAACCCTTTCCTTCCATGTCTACTTATAACATATATGGAGAAAATATCTACATGGTTGTATGTGAGGAAGTGTAATAAATAGAAATTATCAGTACAGTGAAGTTTTCAAATGATTCAAATCAAACAATGGGGGTTTTAGCGATGATTAACATGTTGCAAATTGAGGAAATTGATCATTTTTTCACTTTTATACGACCTTATTTTCAAACTAATGTTAGTTAATCTCCATATTAATTTTAAATAGTAGATGACCCATTTTGTTGGAAAGAGGAATTTGGAACAGGCCAAAAATGAATAATGCTGCAGTTTGCAATGGCAAGAAATGCCACCGTCAAGCTTGTTTCATTCAGGAATTATATGTCACCTATTCTCAAAGTATTAAAAAAAAGAAAGAAAAACGAGTCATATTAAACCATTTTACATAATCCATGCTCTTATTTTTTAACTGTTTTGGAATGTTTTCATTTTTAAAACTACAAGCATCACTTGGTTCAGCTATCGGTGTGATCCAGCATTAAAATAGCACCTGAAGTTGGGAAAGTGTAAAATTTTGGAAATCAAAGTATTTTGCAATTGGGACAGTTCAGTTTTTGGATTTGGAATAAAATCAAAACCGAAACTGAACCACCAGTTGGTTTATTGTCATCTCTAGAAACAAGTACATATTCCATGATAAGTTAAAAAATTTATAGTAATTTATATATTTTTTATACTTACCAATGACCCAGACATAGCTGGTGCTAACTCTTAAAAATATAGGGCCAAACACAAATTTTGCCCCTCAATCCCCAAAATTTGCATCTAAAACCAAAGAAAACATGTCCTGAATGGCCCTCCATACTTCACCTCTACTGGGCATGCACAGTGTCAAGGATGTCCCGAAATTGGCGCCATTAATCATTCTTATAACCAGTGCCTGGTAAGCGCTATGTACTCAGCGGGGAGGTATGAGTTCCCAACTCCTGGGAGGGCCATCCCCGTTTGGGTCATTGGTAAGTATAAAAAATATATAAATTACTATAAATTTTTTAACATTTTTATACTGTACCAATGACCCAGACATAGCTGAATAGTAAAAAGGCTGGAGGGCCTAGGACATAGAGAAAATTCCGATAAGCTCAATTATATAAAATAGAGTCATCCACTCGAGGGGAAAAGGAGTATTAGGCCTTACATGTATCTTTCTTATTTATGATAAATTAGAAAGACACAACACCTTCCATAATTGAGCATCATAACATCCATGTACTTTATTAATATCCAGTATAATCCTTATACTAATAATTTTTAAAGTAAGCCAATAAATAAAGTTAGTCTAGAGAATAGAGACTCTTTATACTCCTTAAAAGTGTCTGAGGATTGTATAATAACGCCCGTTTGACACGTGATAAATTCAAAAGCTATACTTTAAAAACTATGACTTGAATGAATTTTTAAAACATAAACTTATCACTTAAAAACCATCCCAGTAACAGCTCAGAATTACTAACTCCGGAGGAGGTATCCCCTTGTTTTCATAATAAAACAGGTGACCCAAGGGAACACCCTCCCCCCCCCACCCCCACCCCCCCCCCCTTCTCCTTGCCCTGGGTCAAATAGCCCAGAGCGAAGAGGGCAGCAGGACGGAGTCATTGCCGGAACAGAAAGCCTACCTAGCTATAGTAGCAACTGTTAAGTGAATGACATTCTGAGCAGTAGATAATAGACCTAACAATGGAGGCCTCCAGAAATGGACTCAATATTTCTGAGATAAAAATTCATGAATGTGGATGGCTGAGCCCAATGTGCAGCCTTCATAAAATCTATAATAGCGACACTATTAATGTAAGCCCAAGATGTAGAAAGAGCTCTTACTTCATGAGCCGAAATCTCAAGCACAAACTGCTGAGTTAATGATATACCATAAGCAGTACCGATAGTTAATTGAATCCATTAGCAATAGAATGGAGCGTAATGTCCTTCTATTAGGCATCAAAGACAGAAGAAGCTTAAGTCCTTATTAATAAACTGATATCTGTTTATAAATACGTAAACTCTAACCGGACAGAGTAAAGGCCTATGCCCGTACGAAGACGGAAGGACCTTAATAACAATAGGTTCCGGATATTTATTAGGAGTCTGATTCTTAACCAAAAATCCAACATTAGTAGTAAAGGAAATAGTGTTTCCGATACTACGAAAGTGAGAATCATCCACCGATAGTGCATGAAGCTCACTGACTCTTCAGTAGAAGAGAAGACTAAGAGAATAACTGTCTTAAAAGGTCAGAATTTGAAAACTACTGTTTCCAGAGGCTCAAATGATTACTTATCTAAATAAGAACCGAAGCTAAATTCCGTATAGGAATTTAATCTAAGGATTCTAGGTCTATTTATCGAAAAGTTTCTAACTGACTTAGATAAAGAGACATAAGACTCAATTGTAAACTATCATAGAGTGCATAGGTATGAGATAACACAGACCTATAACCTTAATAGTAACAGGCTGCGGCTGATCTTGTCAAACAAGTATATTAGAAAGTTGCAATGTCTAGTATGGAGGGATCAAAAATATCAACATAATGATTCCTACACCAACGACGGAAGAGCCTCCACTTTAGCCGCATAGTATAGCGAAGAAGAGGTTCTCCTACAGTAAGAAATCGCGTCCATAACTTGTCCTGTACAATGCTTGCCGTGCAAGAAGGACCACACAACGGAATACGTGAAGGTTGAGACCTTGCGGGTTGTGATGGAGTTGACACGATTTCCCCAGCGAAAGAAGATCCTCTCATGGAGGAAGTTTTTGCGGTAAGTCCCACAGTAGACACCTGAGTAAATTTACCCACGGTCTCTGTGAAGACAGAGATGCTATCAACAGAATTGTATTGTTGACGTTTATCTTAGCTATACTTGCTGAATCAACAGCGCTGGAGGATACGCATATCCTATCATTCTGTCCTATTAGATCAATAGAGCATTAACAACATAAGCTCAGGAATCCGGACATGGAAACACATACGTCTGCAATTGAATAGTGAGTTGTGTCGCAAATAAATTGTCATTGGGCGCTCCCATTGATAGCAAATCTGATTGAATACTTGTTTGATGAGAGTCCATTCTGACGGCAACAAGCGACTCTTACGTGAAAAGGAGTCTGCTAATACAATCAGACGACCCGGAATATGACGGACCGAAGCAGAACTTGGTGTACTATAACAAACAGAAGGATTCTTTCCGTTAAATTGAAATAACGGAATCGAATGAGTGCCTCCCTGGTTCCGGAGATACGCAACTACTGTCGTATTAACGAACAGGATTTGGACATGCGTTTCTGAATAATATTCATTCAATGACATAGTGCAAGCATAAATAACATCATTTCCTGGAAGTTAAGTGCTTGCCTAGAAACTGCGGAACCCAAAGACCCTGGCACTTCGAATCCGTTGGGATCAATATTGTACCCCAACCTGTTTGACTGGCATCCGTTATAATCATAAAACTCGGATCCGGCAACTGCAGTGGCACTCTCTGAGTCAACCACCGAATGTTTGCCCCAGTCTGAATCTCTTGCTACACTTGATAGACAAGAGAATGTGTATATCGAGCAATTCATAGATTGCTGAAAAGTTGCCATCGAAGAGAAGCTTCTCCGAGACCGAAGCGACTCTGAGAGAGTTTTTCACCTTACTATCCACGTGCGTGGATGTAACCAGGGCTGCATCACGTCTAACCAACTCCAGGTTGCCACTGAAGGGCAGAGTTATAGGTGGAAAAACTACTGCCCTTGAAAGAAATCACATTGAGGATTATATCCTGGAATTCTTTCTCTTGAAGACGTAATGATAACGCCTCAGTAAGGTGGTCTACGTATGATAAAGCGTCTAAGTTAAGCCTATTAGACAACATTGTCGTTTCCAACATCGTGGTTGGAATTGACATAGACGGCGAAAAAGATAATACCCAGTCTTCAGCACCGCTGTCTAGACGCATATGAACTCTCGGTATGCCCTGTTCTGCCGATATAAATTATTTCCTAGAATTGAAAAAAGGCAGAATAGAGCATTGCGGACAAGAAACTAGACTATCATGCTTGGTAGCAAGCTTATATATAGCGTCGTTAAATAATTTGAATGTTCTAAAGACATTATTGGACTGTGTCGGTAAGTCAGGGACAATGTCCCTAAACCGATCAAAAACTCTGTGTCCAATGACGCTATTAGTCTCTTATCCAGCATCGCAGCAATGTAGTCCGACGGAACAACCTCTGGAAGATAATGCCGGAAGAAATGTATGGCAGCTTCTGTTGTTCCGAAAGGGAAAGCTCGAAATCGTCCGAATCCCTTTCGCCATCCTGTCGAACCCTATAAAGTGTTCGGTCGTCCGAACCTGATGCAACAGCGGAGCGCACCGACCCAGAGCCGTTGGATTATTCCTGATCCGACCGAGAATTGTCGTTTGCTGGGATGCTGCGATAAACTGTGCTATTTTGGATAGCACGTCTGTCACTGAGGCCTGTGGAGAAGCGGTCTTACTAT
Source organism: Pictodentalium vernedei (assembly GCA_031216915.1). Lineage (NCBI taxonomy): Eukaryota > Metazoa > Mollusca > Scaphopoda > Dentaliida > Dentaliidae > Pictodentalium > Pictodentalium vernedei. The sequence goes on along the minus strand of CM062297.1, from coordinate 728,409,492 downwards.
GCATTGCCGCTGGAAGCTCCGTGTTCGTTACCCCGTGCATACTTCTATTATGCGAGTGAACGGAGTGTATAGGCCTCGTGTCCCTTGGCTACCGGATGGCGTGACCTGTTTGCCGTGGAATCACTGAATGACGAAGCTGGCCGGATACTCGAGGTCACGTAGCCAATGTGCGGTCATGTGCGCTGCTGTGAGGATGAGGAAGCATTATCGACAGTCTCTCGGACTGTCAATATAACGGAGCGTCCCAAGCGACGGACATATGCTCCGAATGCGAAATGTCTGTACCACAACATCCGGTCCCATATGTTGTTGTACGAGAGAGGGACCTCTCTCGCTCGCAGCCTGGACGGACCTGGACGAGCTAGGAACCGGACTAACAGGCTTCCTCCGATTTGTCCTCTAATCCGTCGTCACTGGGTGTGTACTAAAGTCTATTATAGTGCTCGCATCACCCAAATCTCCTTCCTAGACCGCAACGGACAAACCCGACTGCCGAACCATTCGATGAATGGACGCTACACCGGGTGAGCTAGCGAATGTCAACTCCGTCGATCCTACTAGGGACCTCTTAGGTGATTGACATATTCCATGAGCACTTATTGCCGCTAGCTCTTCATTAACTATGACGACAGAGGCACACTTTGAAAGACATCTCAGTAACTTTGCGAACAAGAAACCAGACATGCTTGTTAATAGCAAGCATATAATAATATATATAGCGTCGTTCAATAATTCGAAAGTTGTGTGACATTATTGGACTGTGTCGGAACTGAGGGACGATGTCCTTGAACCGAACCAAAAAATTTCTGTGTCCACCGACGATATCAGTTTCTTATCCGGCATCACAGCATTCTGGTCCGATGAAAGAACCTCTAGAAGATAAAGTCAGATGACATACACAGCAGCTTATGTTGTTCCGAAAGGGAAAGCTCGAAATCCTCCGAATCCCTTTCGGTATCCCGTCGGACCGGATGAAATTCTCGGACGTCCGTACCTGCTTCCGCGGAGCGTCACGACCCAGCGTCGTCGGATAATACATAATGCGACAGAGATTCTGTCATTGCTGCGATAAGCTGTGCTATTTGGGATAGCACGTCAGTCACCGAGGCCTGTGCAGTAGAGGTCTTACGATGCTTTGCCGCTGGAAGCTCCGTGTACGTTGACTCCCGCACACTTTCTTATGCGAACGTCCGGAGTCTGCAGGCCTCGTGTCCCTGGCTACCGGATGGTGTGACCTGGTCGCCGATGATTCTCTGATTGGCGAAGCTGACTGGATATCTGAGGTCACGTAGCCAAGAGCGGTCGTGTGCGCTACCATGAGGATGAGGAAGCCTTATTGACAGTCTCTCCGGACTGACTATATATCGGAGCGTCCCGAGCGGTGGACGTATGCTCCGAATGCGAAACACTTTGTACCAGATGTTGTTGTACGAGAGAGGGGCCTCTCTCGCTCGCAGTCCGGATGGACCTGGATGAGCTAGGAACCGGACTAAAAGGCTTCCTCCATTCTCTCCTCTAATCCGCCGTCACTGGGTGTGCATTTGATTGATTTATATAGTGCTCGCATCTCCCAAAACTCCTTCTAGACCGCAACGGACGAACCCGGCTGCCGAGCCATTCGATGAATGGACGCTACACCGGGCGAGCTAGCGGACGTCAAAGGCCGTCGAACCTACTAGGGTCCTCTTAGGCAATTGACGTATTTAGATGAGCACTTTTCCGCTAGCTCTTCATTAATTGTGACGACGGAGGCACACTTTTGGAAGACATCACGGATACATCACCCTGATCATGATCGTCTGAAATAGAGACTGATAAAGTAGAGTGACCCTGCGGGGAAAGGACCGGAATGGCCAATTCCCCAGTAACATACCGTGACACACGCTTCCCATGTTGTCATCGAAATTAACACATACAGAACAGGAGTTAGTGCGAGTACACTGACTACATTATACAATGATTATGAAAGTCAGAGGAAGATTTCCTCTTATTACAATTGAACAATATCCTTTCATAGTGAAAAGAAAACAAAGTCCTAGTACTCGCACCAACCCCTGACAATCAAAATACATAATAACATGATCCATTAACATAGAAAAAATAATTGAAATCAAAAAATTTTGAAAAAATATTTTTTCAGAACAGCCCAAGTTTCTGAAAAGTAACGTTGAGCCGCAATGGATCCCAAGCCTAAGTGTGGACAAAAATTCTAAAAATATTTTAAACAATTTATGCAACACTTACGAACAATAATAATGTATCTAGTTATGATTAAATTAACATCAAGATATTATTTTCAAGAAATCCCCCCTCACACAGAGGGCTGTTGGAAATGTAAACAATAAGTGTAAAAACACCAGATCAAGACTCCAGGCACCCTGGCCCGAAATCAGTTACCAATAATACACTATCTGATGCAAAACAGAGACTTCCAGGGAAGAAACTGCAGAACATCAGATGGTAGATGCAGAACACTACGCCTAACCACCCATAGGTGAAGACGTAAACATGGGGAAAAGAACAGAATTCATTCTGTTATCCAGCTAAAACTCCCAAGAAATTTTAGTAATAATATTACAGAAAATATGCCAAAAGCATGGGAGAATAGCAAGAGGGGACTTAAAGGAAAGGGAGAGAGGAAAACACTGAACAAGCAGTGTAACTTGATAACAAGAATGACCACAACAGGCTGTTGCCTCGAAAATAGGTAACTTAACATAATTTCATTAAAAAATTTTAAGTTACAGCCCTGATAATTTTCTGTCACTCATTTTTCCTCTCCTCCTTCTATATCCTCCTTAGAATCACCATTTCACTAATATTTATGTGTCTGGCATCATTTAAACTGAGATTTACAAGCACAAAGATCAGTCAGATGTTAACTGATGAAGGGCCAAACAAAGAATGATTAATGGCGCCAATTTCGGAACGTCCTTGACACTGTGCATGCGTAGTAGAGGTGAAGTATGGAGGGCCATTCAGGACATGTTTTCTTTGGTTTTAGATGCAAGTTTTGGGGATTGGGGGGCAAAATTTGTGTTTGGCCCTATATTTTTAAGAGTTAGCACCAGCTATGTCTGGGTCATTGGTACAGTATAAAAATATAAGAAATGTTACTGGAGTGACACATGTTCAGGTCTGACATTTGCAGAATGAGATCCGCAGAGGTTGAATTTGATGATGCTATCCAATACAGTTGGCCAATTTATTGTCTGGGAACCTATTTCTGTTTAGTTTTGAGACCCTGATTCAGATTGAGACCCACAGAGAGTAAATTTAGTGATGCTACCCTGCTGTGCAGGGTAGCATCACTAAATTCACCCTCTGAGGATCTCATTTTTCAGATGACAGTCCGCTTATTTTCTGGCTTGCACATGTTCCCTCCTTAGAACAACAAGATGGAACTGACCTTAACGATGTGTTTAGTTTGATGATTGCAAAGAGAACAGTTTCCAAGTTATGGATGAGACTATATGGCCTTCAAACTAAAGTATGGCCTTGATGTTGATCCTGAACATGCACAAGCATTATATGCTACACACCTTCTGACTGTCCTTAACATTTCTAGGATGTTTGAGGATTGTGGTTTTATTTTTTTTCTAACTTATGGCTGAGACATGATTAAGCGCCACCTTGAAAATTGACCTTGACCTTAGAGTTACTGACTCGGATTTAGTCTTATTGAGGTATTTTATTTTGTACCATACTTAGTACTGAGAAATCAAATACCATGCAGGCCTAATTCACCAGAGCTATAACAGTGGCTTTTCTGGGAACATGAAAAATAAGGGTTAAGCATTAGAGAGGAACTAAGTGTTGTATTAAAAATTGGTGTTTTCATGATCAAGCTATATAAAGTACTTACGAATTTTTTTCAGTAAAGCTTTCCATTAATTTTTTCCTAGATGGTGGTAATATATCAGCAGTTCCGACAGTTTTCCTAACGCCAAGCAAATCCAACATTCCTCTCTTACCAAGAAGCTGTAATATACAGAATAACATATAAACAAGTATTAGAATAATGCTGATAATGCAGAGTTTAATCCAAGGTCTTTTGGAGGCCAAGTTTCCCAATGAGCCCTATTCCCAATGTGAAATTTGGAGTAAAATTCTCAACTGAACTCACACCTCTAAATCACTGTGTTTAACAAACAGTTAATTCAACATGAATGCCTTTCAGCAACAAAACACGTCAATATATTCAATAGAAAGTTCACTTTTCCATACTCAAAAAAAGTTATTCTTCATATGTTCCAATAAGACTAAAATCCTTTCCTTCTGATTGAACATAGGCTTGCTTAGTTTTTTTCTATGTTTAAGGTTCCAGTGGCATACGTTACCATCTGATGTCACCAAGTGAAATATTTAAAAATATAACAATGGGTGGAGTTTCAAAGTGCATACTGCCTATAAAATTGTATTTTTCAAAACCAGTGATCATTCTACGAATGTATACCCACAATCCACTTATAAAAAGGTGAAGGCTACTACGGTACATTTAATTTCAAATCATGAATGTGAATATATGTTGAAAATCTATTGCATTTTCAATGAATCATTTCTCTTCAAACTTCATACAAGCAGTATTCAGCCAGCTGTTGATTTGTCACATTTCTTGGATAATTATATAAGGTGTTCCTTACCCCTGCATCTTCCAATCTCCTCACAGCTATTAAAAAAACAAGCCTTCTCATAACTTCCCTTACTTGACTTCACAAGTAAATATACAACCTACACCCATGTGTTCCAACTCAGCCCTAATCTTCATCTTGCTATCTCATTTTTTCCTTCTGCTTCCATTAAGTCTTACTCTTTTGGACTGCTTATTTTGAACATTCTTTGAGAAAATATAGATTTCCTTACCGACAGGACTTCTCGGATTCTGAACTTTATTTCCTCGGAACTCCATATATCAGATAAGGTCTCCAGACCTTTCAGAAGTGGTGTTATGGTGGCAAAGGTAGCTTCCCTGTAATATAAAGAACTTAGATAATATAAAATACCCACTAGTTCCATACCAAAACAAAATTCAAACATCACTCACAGTATGGCTGCCTTGGACTGATCACTTTCCACAGGGTGGGTAATATTTCCATGACGCAGTACAACCTGGTGCTTCATTAATTAAAATTTTAGCTGGTGATGATTTTTATTACCAGGTAAATGCATGCGTGGACATCACTTCCCACAACAAGTCGACAATGGCTGTAGTGTATCTTAGAGATCTATTGACAGTGGTAGTTTTGTACTACTATCAAGCTAATTTGACTGTTGTCAACTGGTCTTCATCATGCTTGTATGCTGGCACACCTGTTGAGATGTCAAAGTTAAAGGTCAACAACTGGTAGAATGCTGAAAGCCCATTTTGGCAGTCTTGCGATTTTGAAATGGAAAGTGCATTGTATACAGCTGTCTACCATTTGAAGTGAGGCACACTATTGTTTAGTGTCAGCATCAGAAAAATTTTTTCAAGAAAAACATCATTCCCTGCATCTTAGAAACTCCCGAGGAAGTGCTGTGTACATAAAGTTAAGAGAACATTGATACCGATCATTTGCATATGGCTTAGACATGATTAAGTGTGACCTTGAAAAGAGAAAGAAACTCACAGACATTGATACAAATAACCATTCTCTTTCAAACTAAATTACAAAACAATTAAAGTTATTATACAGTGGGACCCTGCTAATTGAATAGCCACTTTGCCAATAAAAATTATCCAATTAACAGGAGTATTCGATTAACAGAGATTTGTCACTTTCCTGTATTCTAGAGATAAACTTAGTATTTATTCTATTATATCTTGTTTGACAGAGCTCCATGAGCTCTGTCAAACAAGATATAATAGATTAAATGCATATTTTGGATGTACTAAGGCCAAATAGGTCTTTAACCAAAGGAAAACTGGGGAGAGTCAGGGTAATTTCTCGACATGTTACAAGATTTTTTATTCAATTAACAGGAGTTTACTCTATAACCTATATTCAATTAACAGGCCAAGTTTGTACGGGAGGTGTGGTAAATGGTTCTGTGTTTGGATATTATATTCAATTAACAGGGATATACAATTAAGAGATATCCAATTAAGTGGGCTCCACTGTATTTCTGAAAGATTGTCTACATACAATTCACTTTTTCCAATGCCAATAAATATAGGGGCCAAAATATATAGTCCATTTCTTTTTAGACTAATCCTGTTGCAGCGGTAATCACATTTATTTGAGTTTGATACAGCACTGTTAAAGTGTGCCAAATTATATTGTTTAACCCTTTACCCAACGTAATGGCCAAAACCGGCCAGCGCTATTCTCAAATATCGCCAATTATGTTTCATTATTCTTTTCATTTTTTGTCTCAAAAACATAGGTCATGACCCCTTATTGGAATGAGCTTGTCGAGCTCATTCCAATGAGGGGTCATAACCTATGGTTTTGAGACAAAAAATGAAAAAAATTAGTTATTCAAGAATTTTTTTTGCAAGTGTCGTCTGCTTTCCATGTTAGGTAAAGGATTAAACACCAATTCTCAGAAAATGAAGTTTGATTAGTTTGAAGTCTTGGTTTGTTGGTTCATAATTCACGGTATATTGCTTACATTTCTGGGGGCGCAGTGGCATTGCGGTAACCAGTTCTTGTCAGATCACCGAAGTTAAGCAACATCGAGCCCAGTTAATCACTGGATGGGTGACCATCTCAGCGATCAATTCAGACTCCCACATTGTGTCCTTGGGCAAGGCACTTAACCCCGATTGTCCACAAGGGGGCACAATGACTCCATAACAGGCATTCCAGCAACATTTTGTGAAAAATAAGGGATATTTTAGGGTCATATTTCACAAAAAAAGGGTTTATTTTAGGAATTTATAGGGTTATTTGGATAAAAAAAATAGGGATAAAACTTTAAAATTATACACATCACAATAGGTAATATACTCACCTTTAAGGAAAACAAATAAAAAAACATTGTTGTTACCAACCAAGATGATCTGCTCAATGGCCATCAACGGTCATATGCAGCAACTGGACTGCAGAATTGGATAATACTAAGACTAGATTTGAAACAAATTATTTCATTATTATGTATATATAAGCAGTAAGGCTAACATTTTTTTATTTTTAGTTTTACAGATTGGCCTATACAATGATTTCCCAATCATATTTCAAAATGTAGGAATTTTCTAAAAAATAAGGTTTTTTTTACGATTTTGAAGCTTTTATAAGGAAAATAAGGGATGCTTAAAAAAAAGGAGGAAAATAAGGGCGGCTTGAAAGACTGCAATAACACCGAGCTTGTTTACAACTGTAAACAAGCACTGCTTCTCTTTCCAGGTTCCAATGGAGAACACATAAATGCTTGCACACTGCAGGTGATGAATAAGAATTTGTGTCAGAGGCCCCTAATACAAGATGTACATTCAAGTGATTATGAACTCAATACATACTTAGTGTAAGATAAAATTAGTGATGGACCGATAATTGGAAATGGCAATCGGAAGCGGCCGGTTATGGGGCATCAGCCGATTATGACAACCGGCAGTTAAAAAACGACAGTTTCTGGTTATTCTGTACTTAACACTGACTATTATAATCTCTTTGATATCTGGCCATTTCAATAAAGTTTCCCCATTAAAAATATATGTAGTGCATATCAGACTATTTAGGGATTTGCAGAGCCGAGATATTACAGAATTTATCATCTGCAATCGGTATGAGATCACCACTATTCCCAGCTGAACAAAATCACCGGTCTTCAATCACGGTGTTGTGCAATGTTGCATTGGATACATGCATAAATAAAATGTGTTCATCTGCTAGTTTGTAGAACTTCATGATGCAAGCATCACAATACAATAAGAAATTAAAATTGGAGAAAAACTAAAAAAACACTCTGTTTTCGATGGTAGATGATTGTTACGCAACATGTAAGTCGCATGACTTACACGTTTTCAGTTTGTCATTTTTTAATTCGGTTACCTCCCTTGATTTTCTCTCAAACTGAACATTAAATTATATATTCTGATGTTGCGAATGTGTCTGTAAACAATGCTCCATACAACTTCACAAAACACATTAACATCAAAGTTATTTTTCAATTAAGACACAAAGAATGTGTGCTCAATATCCTTCTGGTTAATACAGCCAAGTGTATTGTATTATTACACAAAACCGTATTAAAACTATTTACCAGAATAGCACACAATCATCACAAGAGAACAATATTGTGTGATTGTATCATTTATAACGATCTTCCCCCACCCCAACTCCCAAAAATGCAAATATTATTTTGCCTAATATAGCTCAGCACTAAACATGCATACTCTGAGAACTTATGTGGTATTAAGCTTTTCATAATTGGTGATTATAACGATCTTCCCCCACCCCAACTCCCAAAAATGCATGATTTATCAACAAAATTCAGCAGTATAATAGATTTTCTTCTGGGTCCTATTTAAACCATCGGAATCGGCATCGATGTCGGCATAATCGGCAGGGAAATAATCGGTAATCAGTTCATAGCAAGTTTTGATCATCGGTTCATCACTAGATAAAATGTTAGTATCAGTGATAATTGTTCACTACTCACCAGCTTAGCTTAAATGTTTACCTAATTGACCTGACAAGATGACAGCACTTGCAAAAACCTTTCTCTAATAACAAGGTGTTTTCATATTTTGCCTCACAAACATATCTTAAAACCCTTCATGAGTGATACATTTCAGAAAGATTTTACCAAAGAATTCCTGTCAATATCTGACTAGTTTTTATAACCCTTCCATGCCTTGCAACACTGTAGCTATTTGAATCACTGACTGGTTGAGTAACATTTTTATGTTACCCGAATTATAGACAATCAACTGCCTGTCATGAGTGTTACATAAGAGAAAGAGAAAAATCTTACCATCTTTTTGTAAATGAAAAATTCTGTGGATTGTGTGAATGCTTGGTCGCAACTTTTCTGTTTTTTAAAGAAAAATGAAAGTTCTTCTAGCTGGTAATAACAATGAGAGTGATTCCAAAGTCGATTTCTCATGAAAACATGAAATCCACTGTTATGTGTATTACATAAAATAGTCCCGTGTACACATCTGATAATGAGACCATTTTGGTTGGTTAAATAAAGTCACAGTTGCACTTTGTAACTGTGTAGAGAAACTAAAGGAGGTCCCTTTCAGCTTAAAGCTGAATGCAATTCATTCAACCTTTATTTTTGTTCCATGGATATTTGCACTATTTCAAAAAATAGCTGCCGCAAAAGAGGGACATTCTTCTAACCTCTTTGATCACTGTTGATAAAACCACTATCATGAAAAATGTCAATGTCTTGACAAAGACAGAAAATTTATCAATTGCAATGAATAAACAGGCAATAAACGGTCTATAACTCAAGTTGACTCTACATCTGGATGAACATATGTGATATCCTGCGATGAAGGTGCTAAAATCCACCAAATCATGCAAAAATGTCACATGCATTTTTTTTTATCATCATTGTACAGTTCTAGTAAAAATAAAATGCTGTTCAGCAACACATCAGTCAAAAGTCAATCTTGTGGTTGTGCATACAATCACCAGAAAGATTTGTTTACTAATTAAAACCAGTGGCAATAATCTTTTAATAAGACAGTTATGACAGGGGCATTAGCAACCAGTGACATAATCAAACGGCAACTTGTTATTGTTTAAAGTTTCTTCTGTTCTCGGACTCTCAGTAGACTATTGTTTTGGACATGTTAACCTCAAATTAATATTCCAGCAGAATGACTTGGCAATGTGAATAACCTAACTCTACATTCATTTAACAGAGAAAGTTAAAAAATTTATAGTAATTTCTATATTTTTTATACTTACCAATGACCCAGACATAGCTGGTGCTAACTCTTAAAATATAGGGCCAAACACAAATTTTGCCCCCCAATCCCCAAAATTTGCATCTAAAACCAAAGAAAACATGTCCTGAAAGGCCCTCAACACTTTGCCTCTACTGCGCATGCGCAGTGTCAAGGACGTTCCGAAATTGGCGCCATTAATCATTCTAAAAACCAGTGCCTGGTAAGTGCTATGTACTCAGCGGGGAGGCAAGAGTTCCCAACTCCTGGGAGGGCCATCCCCGTCTGGGTCATTGGTAAGTATAAAAAATATAGAAATTACTATAAATTTTTTAACATTTTTATACTGTACCAATGACCCAGACATAGCTGAATAGTAAAAAGGCTGGAGGGCCAAGGACATAGAGCAAAATGGAATACGCTCAATAATATAAAATAGAGTCATCCCCTGTAGGGAAAAAGAAATAATAGGCCTTACATGTATCTTTCTTATTTATGATAAATTAGAAAGATACAACACCTTCCAAAATTGAGCTTCATACATCCATGTACTCTATTAATATCCAATATAATCCTTATACTAATAATTTTTAAAGTAAGCCAATAAATAAAATAAGTCTAGAGAATAGAGACTCTTATACTCCTAAAAGTGTCTGAGGATTGCATAATCATGTCCGTTGACATATGCAATAATCAAAAGCTATACTTTAAAAACTAAGACTTGAATGAATTTTAAAAACCTAAACTTCTCACTAAACAACCATCCCAATAACAGCTCAGAATTACTAACTCCGGAGGAGGTATCCCCTTGTTTTCATAGTAAAACAGGTGACCCAAGGGAACACCCTCCCCCCCCCCCTTTTCTTGCCCTGGGTCAAATAGCCCAGAGCGAAGAGGGCAGCAGAACGGAGACACTGCCGAAACAGACAGCCTACCTAGCTATAGTAGCAACTGTTAAGTGAATGACATTCTGAGCAGTAGATAATAGACCTAACAATAGAGGCCTCCAGAAATGGACTCGATATTTCTGAGATAAAAATTCATGAATGTGGATGGCTGAGCGCAATGAGCGGCCTTCAAAAATCTATAATAGCGACACTATTAATGTAAGCCCAGGATGTAGAAGAACTCTTACTTCATGAGCCGAAATCTAAAGCACAACTGCTAAGTCAATGATATACCATAAGCAGTACCGATAGTTAATAGAATCCATTAACAATAGAATGGAGCATAACGTCCTTCTACTAGGCATCAAAGACAGAAGAAGCTTACGCCCATACTAATAAATAGATATCTGTTTATAAATACATAAACTCTACACGGAAAGAGTAAAGGCCTATGCCCGTACGAAGACGGAAGGACCTTAAAAATAATAGGTTCCGGATATTAGGAGCCTAACTCTAATGCAAAAATTCAACCTAAATAGTACGGAAGTAGTGATTCCGAAACTACGAAAGTGAAAATCATCCATCGATAGTGCATGAAACTCACTGACTCTACAGTAAAAGAGAAACCAACAGAATTACTGTCTAAAAGGTCAGAATTTGAAAACTACTGTTTCCAGAGGCTCAAATGATTACTTAGCTAAATAAGAACCGAAGTTAAAATCCATATAGGAATTTAATCTAAAGATTCTAAGTCTATTTATCAAAAAGTTACTAACTGACTTAGATAAAGAGACATAAGACTCAATTGTAAACTATCGTAGAGTGCATAAGTATGAGGTAACATAAACCTATAACCTTAATAATAACAGGCTGCAGTAGATCTTGTGAAACAAGTATACTAAAAAATTGCAATGAGTAGTATGGAGGGATCAACAATATAAACATAATGATCCCTACACCAACGACGGAAGAGCCTCCACTTTAGCCGCATAGAATAGCGAAGAAGAGGATCTCCTATAGTAAGAAATCGCGTCCAAAGCTCGTCCAGTACAATGCTTACAATGCAATACGGACCACACAATGGAATACATGAAGGTTGCGACCTTGCGGGTTGTGATAAAGATGACACGATTTACCCAGTGAAAAAAGATCCTCACATAGAGGAAGATTTCACGTTAAGACCCACAGAAGACAAGAGAGTAAATTACCCATGATCTCTGTGAAGATAGAGATGCTATCAACAGAAATGTATTGTGGTTGTTTATCTTAGCAATACCTGCTGAAACAACAGCGCCGGAGGATACGCGTATCCTATCATTCCGTCCTATAGATCAATGGAGCGTTAACAACATTAGCTCAGAGATCTGGACAAGCCAACACATACGTCTGCAATTGATTAGCAAGCTGTGTCGTAAATAAATCATCATTGGGCGCTCCCATAGATAGCAAATCTGATTGAATACTTGTTTGTTGAGAGTCCATTCTGACAGCAACAAGCGACCCGTAAGTGAACGGGAGTCCGGTAAAACAATCAGATGACCCGGAATATGACAGACCAAAACAGAACTTGGTGAACTATAACCAACAGACGGATTCTTTCCATTAAATTGAATAACGGAAACGAAAGAGTGCCTCCCTGGTTCCAGAGATACGCCACTACTGTCGAATTAAAGGACAGGATTTGGGCATGCGTTTCTGAATAATGTTCATGCAAGCCTAAAAAACATTATTCCGCGGAAGAAAACTGGTTGCTAAGAGACTGCGGAACCCAAAGACCCTGGCACTACGAATCCGTAGGGATCAGTATTATATCCCAATCTGTTTGACTGGCAACCGTCATAACAGCCACACTCGGGTCCGGCAACTGCGGTGGCACTCTCTGAGTCAACCACCGAATGTTTGCCCCAGTCTGAATCTCTTGTAACACTAGATAGACAAGAGAACGTGTAAATCGAGCAATTCATGGATTGCCGAAAAGTTGCCGTCGATGAGAAGCTCCTCCGAGAACGAAGCGACTCTGAGAGAGTTCTTAACCTTACTATCCACGCGTGTGGATGTAGCTAGGGCTGCGTCACGTCTAACCAACTCCAATCAGCCACTGAAGGGCGGAGTTATACGTGAACAAACTACTGCCCTCAAAAGAAATTACATTGAGAATAATATCCCGTAAATCTTTACTTGAAGACGTAATGATAACGCCTCAGTAAGGCGGATTACGTATGATAAAGCGTCTAAGTTAAGTCTACTATACATCATGTCGTTTCCAACATTGAAGTTGGAAAAGACATAGACAGCGAAAAAGAATATTTCCAGTCTTTAACCACACCGTCTAGACGCATATGAATTCTCGGTATGCCCTGCTCTGCCAAAATAAACTATTCGTATAAATGATAAACCGGCAGAAATGAGCAACGTGGACAAGAAACTAAACTATCATGCTTGGTAGCAGGCTTGTATGTATATATAGCGTCGAAAAATAAAACACATGTTGTAATGACATTATTGGACTGCGTCGGTAAGTCAGGGACAATGTCCCTGAACCGATCAAAAAATCCGAGTCCAATGACGCTATAAGTCTCTTATCCAAGATCGCAGCAATGAAGTCCGAAATAACAATCACTGGAAGATAATGCCAGAAGATATGAAAGGCAGCTTCCGATACTACTAAAGGGAAAACTCGAAATCTTTCGAATCCCTTTCGCCATCCTGTCGGACCCTATAAAGCATTCGGTCGTCTGTACCTGATGCAACCGCGGACCGCACCGACCCAGCGCCGTCGGATAATTCCTGATTCGACCAAGAAACTCTCAATTGCTGGGATGCTGCAAAACAACTGTGCTAACTCGGATAGCACGTCCATCACTGAGGCCTGAGGAGAAGCGGTCCTACAATGCATTGCCGCTGGAAGCTCCGTGATCGTTACCCCGTGCATACTACCAATATGCGAGCGAACGGAGTGTATAGGCCTCGTGTCCCTTGGCTACCGGATGGCGCGACCTATTCGCCGTGGAATCACTGAATGACGAAACTGATCGGATACTCGAGGTCACGTAGCCAATGTGCGGTCGTGTGCCCTGCTGTAAGGATGAAGAAGCATTAAGGACAGTCTCTCGGACTGTCAATATAACGGAGCGTCCCGACCGACTGACATATGCTCCGAATGTAAAATATCTGAACCACAACATGCGGTCCCCTATGTTGTTGGACGAGAGAGGGACCTCTCTCGCTCACAGCCCGGACGGACCTGGACAAGCCAGGAACCGGACTAACAGGCTTCCTCCGATCTGTCCTCAATCTGCCGTCACTGGGTGAGTACTAAAGTAATTAAAGTGCTCGCATCACCCAAATCTCCTTCCTAGACCGCAACGGATGAACCCGACAGCCGAACCATTCGATGAATGTACGCTACACCGGGTGAGCTAGCGAATGTCACTCCGTAGGCGATAGACATATTCCATGAGCACTTATTGCCGCTAGCTCTTCATTAACTATGACGACAGAGGCACACTTTTGAAAGACATCTTCGTAACTTTGCGAACAAGAAACCAGAAATGCTTGGTTATAGCAAGCATAAAATAATAATATATATAGCGTCGTTCAATAATTCGAAAGTTTGTGTGACATTATTGGACTATGTCGGAACTGAGGGACGATGTCCCTGAACCGAACCAAAAATTTCTAAGTCCACCGACGCTATCAGTTTCTTATCCGGCATCGCAGCATTCTGGTCCGACGAAAGAAGCTGTAGAAGACCAAGTCAGATGACATACACAACAGCATATGTTGTTCCGAAAGGGAAAGCTCGAAATCCTCCAAATCCCTTTCGGTATCCCGTCGGACCGGATGAAATTTTCGGACGTCCGTACCCGCTTCCGCGGAGCGTCCCGACCCAGCATCGTCGGATAAAAAATATGCGACAGATTCAGTCGATGCTGGGATGCTGTGATAAACTGTGCTATTAGGAAAGCACGTCCGTTCCCGAGGCCTGTGCAATAGCGGTATTACGATGCATTGCCGCCGGAAGCTCCGTGTACGTTGACTCCAGCACACTTCCTATGCGAACGTCCGGAGTCTGCAGGCCTCGTGTCCCTGGCTACCGGATGGTGTGACCTGGTCGCCGATGAATCTCTGACTTGCGAAGCTGACTGGATATCCGAGGTCACGTAGCCAAGAGCGGTCGTGTGCGCAACTATGAGAATGAGGAAGCCTTATTGACAGTCTACTCCGGACTGACTATATGTCGGAGCGTCCCGAGCGACGGACGTATGCTCCGAATGCGAAACATTTTGTACCACAACATCTGGGGCCAGATGTTGTTGAATGAGAGAGGGGCCTCTCTCGCTTGCCGTCCGGATGGACCGGAACGAGCTATGAACCGGACTAAAAGGCTTCCTCCGTTCTCCCTCTAATCCGCCGTCACTGGGTGTGCATTAGGTTGATTTATAGTGCTCGCATCACCCCAAACTTCCTTCTAGACTGCAACGGACGAACCCGGCTGCCGAACCATTCGGTGAATGGACGCTACACCGGGCGAGCTAGCGGACGTCAAAGGCCGTCGAACCTACTAGGGTCCTCTTAGGCAATTGGCGTATTTACATGAGCACTTTTCCGCTAGCCCTTCATTAATTGTGACGACGGAGGCACACTGTTGGAAGACATCACAGATACATCACCCTAATCTTGATCGTCTGAAATAGAAATTGATAAAGTAGAGTGACCCTGCGGGGAAAGGACCGGAGTGTCCAATTCCCCCCTAACATACCGTGACATACGCTTCCCATATTGTCATCGAAATCATACGATACAGAACAGGAGTTAATGCGAGTACACTGACCACATATAGAATGATTATAAAGTCAGAGGAAGACTTCCTCTTATTACTATTGATCAATATCCTTTCAATGTGAAAAGAAAACAAGTCCTGGTACTCGCACTAACCCCTGGCAATAAAATACATAATAATAATATGATCCATTAATATAGAAAAAATAATTGAAATCAAAATATTTTGAAAAAATATTTTTTCAGAACAGCCCAAGTTTCTGAAAAGTAACGTTGAGCCCCAATGGATCCCAAGCCTAAGTGTGGACAAAAATTTTAAAAATATTTTAAACAATTTATTCAACACTTACGAACAATAATAATGTATCTAGTTATGATTAAAATAACATCAAGATATTATTTTCCAGAAATCCCCCCCTCACACAGAGGGCTGTAGTAAATGTAAACAATGAATGTAAACACTAAAATAAGACTCCAGGCACCCAGGCCCGGAATCAGTTACCAAAAATACACTATCTGATGCAAAACAGAGACTTCCAGGGAAGAAACTGCAGAACATCAGATGGAAGATGCAGAACACAACGCCTAACCACCCTAGGTGAAGACGTAAACATGGGGAAAAGAACAGAATTCATTCTGTTATTCAGCTAAAACTCCCAAGAAAATTTAGTAATAATAATTACAAAAACTATGCCAAAAGCATGGGAGAATAGCAAGGGGGGACTTAAAGGACAGGGAGAGAGGAAAACACTAAAAAGTTAAAAAATTTGTAGTAATTTGTATATTTTTTATACTTACCAATGACCCAGACTTAGCTGGTGCTAACTCCAACAAAACCAGGGCCAAACACAAATTTTGCCCCCCAATCCCCAAAATTTGCATCCAAAACAAAAAGAAATCATGTCCTAAAGGACCTCCATACTACGCCTCTACTGTGCATGCGCAGTGACGCAGTCGTCCCGAAATTGGCGCCAATTATCATTCTTACTGGCAGTGCCTGGTCAGCGCTATGTACTCAGCGGGGAGGCAAGAGTTCCCAACTCCTGGGAGGGCCATCCCCGCCTGGGTCATTGGTAAGTATAAAAAATATACAAATTACTACAAATTTTTTAACATTTTTATACTGTACCAATGACCCAGACTTAGCTGAATAGTAAACAGGCTGGAGGGCCTAGGACATAGAGGAAAATCCAATAAGCTCAACTATATAGTAAAGAGGTAACCCCTTAAGGAGAAAAGGAGTATTAGGCTTTACATGTATCTTTCTTATTTAATATTAAATTAGAAAGATACACTACCCTTAATAATTGAGCACAATAACATTCATGTTCTCTATTAACATCCAGTATAACCCTTATACTAATTATTTTTAAAGCAAGCCAATAAATAAAGTAGTCCAAAGAATTGAGACTCTTTATAATCATTTAAAAGTGTCCGAGTATTGTATATTAAAGCCCGTTTGACACTTGACATATACAAATGCTTCACACCGAGCTACACTTTAAAAATAAGACATGAATGAATTTAAACATTAATATTACACTTTAAAACCATCCCGGAAGCGACTCAGAAATACTGACTTGGAGGAGGCATTCCCTTGCTTTTCACTATAAAGCAGGTGACCTAAGGGAACACCCGCCCCCCCCCCCTTCCCCTTGCCCTGGGTCAAATAGCCCAGAGCGAAGAGGGCAGCCGGACGGAGTCACTGCCGGAACAGAAAGCCTGCATAACTATAGTTGCAACTGTTTAGTGGACGACATTCTGAGCAACAGATAACGGACCTAAACAATGCAGGTCTCCAGAAATGGACTCAATATTTCTGAGATAAAAATTTGTAAATGTGGATGGCTGAGACCAATAAGCAGCCTTCATTAAATCTGTAATAGCAACACTATTAGCATAAGCCCAGGAAGTAGAAAGAGCTCTTACTTCATGAGCAGAAATCTTAAGCACAGACTGCTGAGAAGAAGATAAATCTTCATAAGCAGTACGGATAGTTAACTGAATCCATCTAGCAATAGAATGGACTGAAATGTCCTTTCTATTAGGCATCAAAGACAGAAAGAAACGTTTCCGTCCCTTTCTGATAAACTGAGATCTCTGTTTATAGATATGTAGTGCTCTAACAGGACAGAGTAAAGGCCTACGCCCGTCTGAAGACGGAAGAGCCTTAATAACAATAGGATCCGGATATTTATTAGGAGCCTGATTCTTAGCTAAAAAACCCACATTAGTAGTGAAGGTGATAGTGTTCCCAACACTACGATAATGAGAATCATCCACCGATAGTGCATGAAGCTCACTGACTCTTCTGGCAGAAGAGAAAGCTAAGAGAAAAGCTGTCTTATAAGATAAGAATTTGAAATCTGCTGTACCAAGAGGTTCAAATGGCTTTTCCTTCAATTTAAGGAGAACCCAAGCTAAATTCCACTTAGGAATTAATCTAAGAGTTCTGGGTCTATTTATCGAAAAGTTTCTAACCAACTTCGATAAAGAGACATTAGATCCAATTTGTAAACTATCATGATGTGCATAGGTATCAGATAACATAGATCTATAACCCTTTATAGTAACAGGCTGCAGTTTGATTTCGTCAAACAAGTATACTAGAAAGTTTGCAATGTCTGGAATAGAGGGATCAAATATATCTACAGAATGATCCCTACACCAACGACGAAAAACCTTCCACTTAGCCGCATAGTTTAGCGAAGAGGAGGTCCTCCTACAGTTAGAAATCGCGTCCACTGCTCGTCCTGTAAAGTGCTTGCCATGCAAGAAGGACCGCACAACAGAAAAACGTGAAGGTTGAGACCTTGCGGGTTGTGATGGAGTTGGCGCGATTTCCCCTGCGAAAGAAGATCCTCTCGTGGAGGAAGCTTCCGCGGTAGGTCCCACAACAGACACCTGAGTAGATTTATCCACGGTCTCTGTGGCGACAGAGATGCTACCAACAGAATCTTGCATTGAGATTGTTTTATCTTTAGCAATACTTGTTGAATTAACGGCGCTGGAGGATACGCATATCCTATCATTCCGTCCCAAGGGATCGACAGAGCATCTACTGCAAATGCTCTTGGATCCGGACACAGAGACACTTACGTCTGCAACTGATTGTTGAGATGTGTCGCAAATAAGTCTATCATTGGCCGTTCCCATTGGTAGCAAATCTGATTGAATACTTGTTTGTTGAGAGTCCACTCCGACGGCAACAAGCGACCCTTTCGTGAAAGGGAGTCTGCTAGCACATTCAGACGACCCGGTATGTGACGGACCGAAAGAAGAACGTGATGTTCTAACGCAAACAGAAGGATTCTTTCCGTTAGACTGAACAACGGAACTGAATGAGTGCCTCCCTGATTCCGTATATACGCCACTACTGTCGTATTGTCGGATAGGATTTGGACATGAGCATCGTGAATAATGTCCATCCAGTGACATAACGCAAGCCAAATTGACATCATTTCCTTGATGTTTATGTGCTTGCACAGGAATTGCGGATCCCAAAGACCCTGGCATCTCGAATCCGTTGGGATTAATGATGCACCCCAACCTGTTTGACTGGCATCCGTCATAACGGTAAAACTCGGATCCGGCAACTGCAGCGGAACTCCTTGAGTTAACCACTGAATGTTTGCCCAAGTCTGAATCTCTTGTTTCACTTGATCTGACAAGAGAACGTCTACATCGAGCGAATGAATTTTCACACTCCAATTCTGAGTCAGGAAAATTTGAAGAGGACGTGTGCGTAGCCGCACCATCGGAATCAGATCCGCGGCGGCTCCGCACAGACCTATCAGTCTCATAAATTCTCTCGCCGTGACTTTGTCTGCGTGCAGACAAAAGCGAGCGTAACAACTGACTAATTTCGCTCTGGTTAACGGCAGACGAACGAGATTGTTGTGCGTCTCGAAGCTCATTCCCAGATGAGTGAATGACTTGGACGGCACCAGATCCGACTTCTCCTCGTTTACTATAAAACCGAGACGTCGGAGCAATAGAAGAAGATTCTGAACATCGTTCTGAAGCGTTAACTCGTTGCCGTACCTCTGAAGAATGTTGTCCAGGTAGGCCGACGTTACCGCAGACGAATGAGCTCGGAAGTAGATCATTACCGAGTTCATTACCCGAGTGAAAGCCCAGGGTGCTAGATTCAATCCGAAGCACATCGCCCGGAATTGATACACCACTCCTAGGACTGCGAAGCGTAGATACTTTCGGAATGTCGGATGTACCATGACGTGAAAGTTCGCATCTTTGAGATCTATGCTCGTTGCATAATCGTTCACCCGAATACTCGCTCTGACCGATCGAATCGTCTCCATATAAAACTTCGGAGCGACGATCAGCTTGTTTATCCAGCTCAAATCTATGACTGGACGGAACGAGCCATCTGGTTTCGGAACCAGAAACAGATGGCTGTAGAATCCCAGAGATTCCTGGTTTTCTACGACCTCTACCGCGTTCTTCATTAAAAGAGACTGCACCTCTGATAACAGAGCGTCTCTTTTCTGTGGATTTGACGGGAATGATGAGTCCACTTTGGACTTCGAGTTAATGGAGGCTTTCGTTTGAAGGATATCTTTAGACCTTCCGAAGTCACTCTTCTCACCCAAGGGTCGTCCGTAATCGACGCCCACTCTTGTGAAAAACTCGACAACCCTCCGCCAATCGGAACGCGATAGAGGTTTAAGCCATCACCTCCTGGACCTGCGAGGCCTGCGGTAGGAGAAACCACGTCTTCCACGACCCGCACCTCGCCTCGTCGACCTCGGGGCGTCCGACCGATTGTCCCGGCCTGAAGGACGTCCCGAACGAGAGTCGCTATCCTGACGGTCTCTCGAATAAGACCAAGAGGACGCACCGGAACCTCTATAGGAACCTCTCTTGGGCGCATTAGACCCAGAAGTGCCTGTCTTATTCGTGTCTGCTGTATCCGACTTTTTAGGAGCCGATCTGAACAACAGAGAATCATTAGCTTTCTTTTTAATTTTATCATAAATAGCGGAAAGCTTGCCGTCAAAGAGAAGTTCTCCTGAGACCGAAGCGACTCTAAGAGAATTCTTCACCTTAGAATCCACTAGTGTGGATGTAGCTAGGGCTGCGTCACGTCTAACCAACTCCAGATTTGCCACTGAAAGGGCGGAGTTACACGTGGAATAAGCTACTGCCCTTGAAAGAAGTCTTAAAGAGGATTGTATATCCTGAAACTCTTCCCCTTGAAGGCGCAGTGATAACGCCTTAGTAAGGTGATCTGTGTAAGATAAGGCATCTAAATTGGCTCTGTTAGACGCAATAGCTGTTTCCAACACCGCGGTTGGAATAGAAGCTGACGACGGTAATGATAGCTCTAAGTCTTCCGCCTCGTCGTCCATACGCAGAGGAACTCTCGGTATACCCTGTCCTGCCGTATCGAATTTATTCCTAGCATTAATGAAAGGCAGGTTGAGAGTATTAGCGGACAAGAAACCTGCTTTCCCCGTCCTGGAAGCAAGTTTAAATATAGCATCGTTCAATAATTCAAATGTTCTTGCAACATTATTGGACTGCGACGGAAACTCGGGAGCGATGTCCCTGAACCGCTCAAAAAATTCAGAGTCCAATGACGCTATAATTCTCTTGTCCGGAAGCGCAGCAGTCTGGCCCGATGGAACAACTTGAGGGAGAAAGTGTCGGATGAAGTCCACGGCAGCTTTATGTTGTTCCGAAAGAGATAGCTCCAAGTCATCCGTATCCCTTTCACCATCCGGTCGGACCTCCCGATGTTCCCGGTCGTCCGCCCCCGATGCTTCGGCGGAGCGTACCGACCCAGCGCCGTCGGATAATTCTCGATCCGACACCGTTTCTGTCGGCTGCTGGGATGCTGCGATAAGCTGTGCTATCTGCACAAGAATGTCCGACGTCGAGACCTGCGGAGGCGCAGGCTTTCGCTGCTTCGCCGAGGGCAGCTCCGCATCAGATGGCTCCCGCATACTTTTCCTATGCGAACGTCCGGAGTCCATCGGTCTCGAATCCCTGGCTGCCGGATGGTGTGACCTGGTCGCCGAAGAATCCTTCATCGGCGAAGCTGGTAAAATATCGGCGGTCACGCAGCCAAGGTGCGGTCGTGTGCGCTGACGAGAAGAGGAAGCCTTAACAGTCTCTGCGGACTGCTTATACAACGGAGCGTCCCGTGCGACGGACATATGCTCCGCTAAAGACACATTTTGTACCACAACATCTGGTCCCAGATGTTGTTGTACGAGAGAGGGACCTCTCTCGCTCACGGCCCGGCTGGACCTGGACGAGCTAGGAACCGGACTAAAAGGCTTCCTCCGTTCTCGCTTACTATCCGCCGTCACTGGGTGTGCATCTATTATGTTTATAGTGCTCGCATCACCCAAAATTTCCTCTTGGACCGCATCGGACGAACCCGGCTGCCGAACCATTCGGTGAATGGACGCTACACCGGGCGAGCTAGCGGACGACATTTGTCTAATCTCCATGAGCACTTTTGCCGCTAGCTCTGAATTCATTTGTGACGACGGACGCACACTTGAAGAAGATAACATGGAAACATCACCCTGTTCTGGTTCCTCTGAAATAGAAACTGAGAGAGTAGAGTGACCTTGTGGAGAAAGAGCCGGCATCGCTCTTTCTCCAGAAACAACATATCGTGACACACGTTTCCAATGTTTCTCATCCCAATGTTCACATATAGGACAGGGATTAATGCGAGAACACTGACTACAATTAATACAATGATCATGAAAGTCAGAGGAAGATTTCTTCCTATTACAATTTGAACAATGTCCCTTCATTGTGAAAGAACAACAATAAGTCCTAGTTACTCGCAAAAACCCCTGACACAAAGATACATAATAACATGATCCATTAATAAATGAAAAAACAATTGCAAAACAAAATAATTTTGAAAAAATATTTTTTCAGAGAAGCCCAAGTTGCTGAAAAGTAACGTTGAGCCCCGATGGATCCGATGGCAAAGTGTGGTCAAAAATTTTAAATTTATATAAAATAATTAATGAGACACTTTCGGATAATATAAATGTATCTTATAATGAGATAAACTACCACAAAGGCAAACAGCCCCCCTCAAAAAAGGCTGTTGCCAATGAAAACAAACAGTGTAAACACACTAGGAAACATGACTCCAGGCACTGAAAAAACTGGCCCGGAATCAGTCATCAATTACACTCTATCTGATGCAAAACAGAGACTCCCAGGGGAGAATCTGTAGAACATCAGATGGAAGATGCAGAACACAAACGTTATACACCCATGGGTGAAAACGTAACTATGGGGAAAATAACAGAAAACATTCTGTAACCAAGCAACTCTCCCAGGAAATTTTAGAAATGAAATTCTCAAAAATATGCCAAAAGCATGGGAGAATTGCCAGGGGGGACTTTAGAAGGCTAGGGGAGAGGAAACACTGAATAAGCAGTGCAACAATTAGCAAGAATGACAACAAGAGGCCCATGCCTTGAAAATAGGCAACTTAACATAATTTCATCAAAAAATTTTAAGTACAGCCCTGATTATTTTTTGCCACTTCTTTTTCCTCTCCTCCTTCTATCCTCCTTAGAATCACATTTTCTCCAAAAATTACGTGTCTGGCATCCTTTAAACTGAGATTTACAAGCACAAAGATCAGTGAGATGTTGACTGATGAAGGGCCAAACAGAGAATGATAATTGGCGCCAATTTCGGGACGACTGCGTCACTGCGCATGCGCAGTAGAGGCGTAGTATGGAGGTCCTTTAGGACATGATTTCTTTTTGTTTTGGATGCAAATTTTGGGGATTGGGGGGCAAAATTTGTGTTTGGCCCTGGTTTTGTTGGAGTTAGCACCAGCTAAGTCTGGGTCATTGGTACAGTATAAAAATATCAGTGTAACTAAATAATCAGAATGACAACAAAATGGCTGCTGCCTCGAAAATAGGTAACTTAACATAATTTCATTAAAAAATTTTAAGTTACAGCCCTGATAATATTCTGTCACACATTTTTCCTCTCCTCCTTCTCTATCCTCCTTAGAATCACCATTTCACTAATATTTATGTGTCTGGCATCATTTAAACTGAGATTTACAAGCACAAAGATCAGTCAGATGTTAACTGATGAAGGGCCAAACTTAGAATGATTAATGGCGCCAATTTCGGAACGTCCTTGACACTGCGCATGCGCAGTAGAGGCGAAGTGTGGAGGGCCTTTCATGACATGTTTTCTTTGGTTTTAGATGCAAATTTTGGGGATTGGGGGGCAAAATTTGTGTTTGGCCCTATATTTTAAGAGTTAGCACCAGCTATGTCTGGGTCATTGGTACAGTATAAAAATATTAGTTTTTAGTCCTCTCTCTTTTTATAATCTTGGGATAAACTGCAGAAAAGTCAGCAATGGAGGTGCGGGCGATGGAAGTTTTTTGCAAGGAGAGTGTGGTAATTTTTTATTTTTATTTATTTATTTGGGGGGGGGGGGGGGGAGGGGGTGGGTTCCACATCACTGGTTATGGCAACAAGTATTGAAAAGATGACTAGCACCTTTGCGAATCTATTAAACTTGCAAACCTTTTTTTTCTCTAACGCTTTTCAAAAAAAGATTTCTACAAAAAAAATATGTCACCCTTCATTGGAACTCGTGCAATTGAGATGTTATCTGATATGTTTTTGAAGAATTTTTTTTTAACACGTTTTTTTAAAGCCCAATTTATAAGTTGCGTGGATCAGTGCAGCAGATTTGTAAGCCAAGAGTCACCAAGCAAACAAGTCAGACAATCGGTAATGACACATCATGGTTTTCAATATTGAGGACATGGGTGAAATCTTCTCCACAACAGTTTAAGTAACTACAGTCAGTTACTTGCATTAAGGTTTGAACCAACAAATAACTCTGTAAATACTGTTATCTTGTTTTGTACATTTGCTTTATCTTATGGTTTCTGTACAATGAGAAAGGTGAGCTGTTGGAGTGGAATGTCAAGGTCCAGATTAGTGAGAATGCCATTTTTATTTCGAACTGCCACATGTATATTGTGACTGTATGTGACAAGTTCAAAACGTTTACTTTTTTATTTTGTTGAGTTGAATAAGTATAAATAGATAAGAATTTGAATCTTCGTTTTGCTCTTCTCATAGCACTCCTCCTTGATCGCTTTTCCCAAGAATGAAGATGTTCAATTTATCCCAAACTACATGTACCAGTCAATCGATTGAGAATGAGAGGGACTGGCGTCTACAGTTTGGGAACTCGTCTTCAATGGCATCATTCGCATAAAATTAATCAGTTTGGATGGGATTGAGGGTGAACAGTTAGCAAATCTCCACATGGCGATGGGTGATGACCATTGCAAAACATGTTACATGGGAAGTGCACTTGGGTGTAATGTGGGAGGGTGGGGGGAGGCTGAGTGGGGGGGGGGGGGGTCATTCAACAAGAAATTCATCCCTTATTATAGGGTAAGGGTGGAACAGAATCATGTTATATTTTAAAGGGCTCTGAGCCACTGGTGTTGGTTTTATTTTCTTGGTCCTTGTTTGTTAGCCTATCCATTTCAATTAAATTAAAAGGCAATCTCAGAACCTCATAGATTTCACGCTCTGTGAAAAACGCATAGAAATATATAAATTTATATTAAATAAGGTAGTGCTAAAGTCCTTTATTTAATTATTTAATATTAAAATATACATGGAATCTTGTTTTCACAAATATGAGGAAAATTGATTGTTTAGTTTGAAATGGTTGTCATTTAAATCAGTAATAACAAATTGAGAAGTGTTTCGCAAAGAGGTAAAAATGGTCGGCGTGACTTTTTTAGTATTAATATTTTTCATAATTTGTTTTCACAACTTCGGGTTATAATTTTATTCCTAATTCTTAAAAAAAGGTTATCGATCAAATCTATCGGCAATAATTGTGAAATGTTTACACATACTATGCAGCATATATCACCTAATCTGTTTCACAGTACAGTCTGCGAAACCAATCAAGTCGATAATCTATTCGTCTCATACTGTCCGAGTTTTTACTCAAATGTCGGACAGAGATCACAGAAATACTCTCCGACAATCGTTGGCAATTTGTGAGTGATCTTGAGACACAGTTCCTCAGACCTGGGCAATTCATGTAATCGCCGCTTGCTGCATAGTGTACATCCTTTCATTCATTTAATGAGCTGCCATTGTTACCCCTGTAAAGTCTTTGGAAGGTCAAACATAATTTGTAACACGTGACATATGTGACATATGTGTTACAGACTAGAAGCACATTTATCTAGCCCTGGTACACTGATTATGAAAGCTTACCATTCAAGCCTGGAAATAAGCAGACTGTCATCTGCAGAATGAGGTCCCCAGAGGGTGAATTTGGTGATGCTACCCTGCATAACAGGGTAGCATCACTAAATTTACCCTCTGTGAGCCTCAATCTGAATCAAGGTCTAAGGCCAAAACAGAAAAAGGTACCCAGAGGATAAATTGGCCCACTGTATGGGACAGCATCAGCAAATTCACCCTCTGTGGACCTCATTCTGCAAAATGACAGATTGCTTATTTCCAGGCTTGTTACCATTTTTCCTAAAGATTAACTAATTGTGATCAGCACTATGACAATTATGTTAGGAAAGATTAAATTCTGGTCAGAGATGGATTACTCATCTTAACCTTTTTGCCTAACTGAATGGCAGAATCCTCCCTCATAACTTACAAATAGAGCAGTTGAAACAAAAATCATTTGAAAAAACAATTCAACAAAAATGTGTCATGTGACTGGGTTATTCCTGTTTATCTGGCACACTGAGATTAATTAACTGATTGAGTAGTGTTATAGTCTGTATCAAAACAATAGGTGTTTGCATCATTTGCTTGATTGTTATTTTTTTCGGCTATCAATAATGATGAGTATTGATGTGAGATAGGTTCATGAGTTTATTTTATTTTTCATTATTTTATTTACATGAGCATTTATTTGTAAATATTGTGATAGTGTTTGCATCGTTTGTTCGATTGTGTTATTTTTTGTCGGCTATCAATAGTGATGAGTATTGATGTAAGATAGGTTCATGTGTTTATTTTGTTTTTTATGTTTTTATTTGAATGAGCATTTATTCGTAAATATTGTGGTAAATATAGGGGTAGTTCTACTGCAATGTCATATCACAATGGCTAACGCACAAGTAAACGCAAGCTTCATCCCAAATGGAAGAGGGGGAAAACATCTCATTGTTGATGGTCTCAAGTTCTGTATTAAGTCCAGGAGAAATCAGCGCATCCATTGGCGTTTCTGCCAAAAGAATTGTCCTTCCACTATCAATATGATGAATGATATCATCATGACAGCAAGTGGTATAAACAACCATCCATCAGACTTAGGCCAAATTGCGGTGGATAATTTTCTGTCTGAATTGAAATGAAAAGTGAAAGTGGATTTGAGGCCCATAACAGCAATCTACCAAGAAGAAATTGCCAAAACTGATGAAATGCATGAAGAAATACTGGGAAAGACCCCGACATTTTACAGCATTAAAACATCTTTATACAGTTCAAGAGCCCACACATGTCCGAATCTACTGCAATGATGATCATCCCTTATGCTTCCAGAAGTTTACACAAAGACAACAACTGGTGACAATTTTTTGTTGGCTGATGATGGAGAGGTGGACAAAATACTGATATTCTGCACTGACTTGAACTAACAGCACATTGCCACTGCTGATGCTTTGTTCTGTGATGGGACTTTTGAGAAGAGTCCTGCAATATTCTTCCAACTGTATACCATTCATTGTTTTGTTGCAGGGAAGATGTGTCCACTTCTTTATGCATTCCTACCAAATAAGACACGACAGACATACCAATGCTTTTTCAGGCTAATAAGCAAAGGTCTGCAGATAGAGGTATCCAGATCAATCCACAGAGAGTTTTCACAGACTATGAGATGGCTGCTCAGAATGCCATAGCTTCCACATTTCCAATGGCTGAGCTGACGGGATGTTTCTTCCACTATGGACATTGGACAGGCCATTTGGAAGAATGCTCAGAAATGCCATCTCCTGCAGGCATTCAGCGACAACGAAGCCTTGCCTTTGGTTCCAGTCAATGATATTAGTGATGCATGGTTCCTAACAATGGAAGAGATTCCAGAAACTGATGCCATAGCCTTGCCTTTGGTTCCAGTCAATGATATTAGTGACGCATGGTTCCTAACAATGGAAGATATTCCAGAAACTGATATAGCACTAAACAACAACATCACCAAATTCTGTGACTATGTTACGGAATATAGGGTGGAGGGTATTCATGGCCGTCAGATTTGGAATCATTATGGTACCAATGGACCCAGAATGACAAACCATGTGGAGGGCTGGCACCGCAAGCTGCAGCTTTTTCTTGCCAGAGCGCATCCAAATATATTCTGAATGATCGACTTCATTCGGAAAGAGAAAGCCTTTCATGAGACCAGCATCATTCAGCTTATCAATGGGGGTGTTCTTAGACCACGAAAAAAGAAATACAGATCTGTTGATAACCGGCTCTAATACAGACAAAGGTTATACAGTGAGAGGAGCATAAGTCTACAGTGCAATAGGGAGGAAAATGGAAAGATAATTTTGATAAGACTGTGACTGGGACACAACCCAATAGAAATTCTCTGTCTGCTTTTGTTGTCACAGTTTGGTATGCTTGGTGCAAACTCGATTCTATGAGTGTTTTAGTAATAACTCACTCCCCATGTATTATACTCTATTTGAAAATTTTTGACATCAAAACCTCTGTAACTTTACCTTGATTCAACATAGGATTGTTCATCCAGAAGTTTATATTTTATCATGTCATTTACTGGACAGATTCTGAAAAAAAAAAAAAAAATGTTGATACATGTATAAATATCAAAATTCTCCAAATAGTTAAACCCTTTATATCAGTCTCACAGATTTCAGAAAACAGTACCTAAACCCTAATTTCTAATTAATAAATATATATAATAAATAATATCTATATATAGAATGAAAATGTTTACAGTGCTGTGTAAACAAAAGTGGTTCATTTCTCAATCGGATTGCAATAGAATTGTGATCTGGACAAAAAGCAAATGAACTGGAAGACTGAGATTTCTTAAAAGAAACATGGCAAAAATCAGTATTTAATCCGGCAAGGTTTCTCCAGGAGAAAAATGCTGGTGCCTTTTGGTGCGTAGGGGAAGACAAAGTTTAGCTATATTATTAATGGTGTCAGCCGACAAACCATACAGTAAGGGGCGGCTTAGACTGGTCACTTTCCACAGGTGAGCAATATTTCCATAAACGCAATAATATTAGATTCCAAACACAAATAACTATCAAAAATTTAATTAATGATGTACCGGGTACAACCCAGTGCTTCACAAATTAAAATTTTGCTGACAAAGATTTTTGTTACCTGGTAAACGCATGCATGGACATCACTGCCCACATGTGGATTCTGACCAATCCACAGCGACTGTACTGTACTAGATCAAAGTCGAAAGATTCATAGAGCATTCAAGCCAGAAAATAAGCAGACAGCCATCTGTAAAATGAGGTCTCCAGAAGTAAATTTAGTGATGCTACCCTGCATAGCAGGGTAGCATCACTAAATTCACCCTCTGTGAACTTCAGTCTGAATCAGTCTCAAAACTAAACAGAAAGAGGTACCCGGAGGATAAATTGGCCCACTGTATGGGATAGCATCTTCAAATTCCCCCTCTGGGGACCTCATTCTGCAAATGTCAAATGGCTTATTTTCAGGCATGATAGCATTGTAACTAATATCATCAAAACCATTCATCATATGAAATCCACAACATAATCAATGTCAGATTGGTTACAGGTTAACACTGTTTGTGACGCGAGTCAAACTCACACAACAACATTCTCTGAGGGTAATATATGGTTTCTGGGGAAAAATTGGCAAGGGAAATGGGACCCTGAAATGGCCCCCACCATTCCCCCGGCCCCTCTCTAGCTGAAAAACCCTGAATCAAGGATGAAAGTGGTGGGTATCTAAGTTAACTTAAATAAGCTAAAACTCTGAAGCCGACAGCTAATTAACTTAACTCTCTCATCCCTACTTAGTGAGAAGAAACACAAACGATAATACATGCAGCTCATAAGATGCAATGTTTTTGTGTTTCCTTTTTTGACAAGTTGCATAATGCAAAAAACTTTCAGTTTGCGTTTTTTTTATTTTGACATCGGTGTGCAGAGGGTTTACATGCTTTGTGGCACATAGTTTCTTGACATACAAACTGGGCATGGAATCTAAATTTCACATCTTCACTTAAACTTATACCTGTACACTGGGAGGAGGGGTGCATACTTACTAGGACACACATGTACCTAAGATATGCACATTACAGACAAATTTTTCATGCCTAGGCAGAATACATACGGTTAATCTCTTTAAGAATCAGAATGCATAATTCAGAAGCTATATTTTTGGTATGAGAGGTGGCTTCTCTTCTGTGGGTGCTCATGTGACTCGAAATTCAGGAGAAATATGTCCACCCATGACTGTTCATATAAGATATATAGGGAAATCTCAACCTACAGTAGGATGCATCTTCTCCTTGGGGCGAGATATCACAATCCAACATGAATAGCCATGGGGATTATATAATGATCTTAAAAAATCTTATCTTGATTAACAAGCTGTACACTTTTGATTTTTATTTCAATTTTTAGCTGATTTTCTTCTATGGGTGATTGTATGACACAAATTTTGGGAGAGAACAATCAACCATCCAGGACTTTTCATAAAAAATAGTGAAATTTCACTGTTGGCAGGTATGGGTCAGGTATTCTTAACCCACATGATTGGCCATGTGGATTTACTGATTTATTTATTGGGGTTTTACGAGACTTTTGACAACCAGGGTCACCTTGTGTCGGACAGTTTTACAGGTGGAGGAAGCCAGAGTACCTGGAGACAACCACCGAGCAGACTCCCCAATGTACTAACACCACACAAGCAGGGTTAGCATTAGTTGAAGACAAGTGCACCAACAATGTGCAGTACGCCTTAGCACACAATGCCACCATGCCCCCACATGAGCAATTGGGATTAAGCAACCTGCCCAAGGACACAACATGCATATGGTTTCCGCAGGTGGGATTCAAACCAAGGACCTCTCGCTTTGCAGCCTGCATCTCTACCCACTGAGCCAGCATGTTCCCAGCCATGTGGATTAACAAAATCTCTGATAATCTTACCTTCATTAACAACCTGTACACTTTTCATTTTTATTTATGTGGAGGTCTGGAAATAACCCACAAACAATCATTTAAGTTATGTGGGGGTTACTGTAATTGTAAAATATGCAAACAAACAATACAGCTTACACCAAAACAATACAACAAAATTTACATCCTAATCCCATGTGTTTTGCCTGTTATAGACTGGACAAACTTTTAAAACTAGCTCGACTCAACAAATGAACAAAATGGAATGACATTTACTTTTTAACAGAATTACAGTGGAGCCCACTGAATTGGATATCTCTTAACTGAATAATCCTGTTAATTGAATATAATTTCCCAACACAAAACCATTTACCATACCTCCAGTACAAATTTGACCTGTTAATTGAATATACGCTACAGAGTAAACTCCTGTTAATTGAATAAAAAATCTTGTAAACTGTCGAGAAATTAACCCAACTCTCCCCAGTTTTCCTTTGTTTTCCTTTGTTTGTAGACCTATTTGGCCTCAGTACATCCAATACAGGCATTTAATCTATTATATCTTGTTTGACAGAGCTCATGAGCTCTGTCAAACAAGATATAATAGAATACATGCTAAGTTTATCTCTAGAATACAGGAAAGTGACACAATCCCTGTTAATTGAATACTCCTGTTAATTGAATAATTTTCATTGGCAAAGTGGCAATTCAATTAACAGGGTTCCACTGCCAAAATAAAATGAAGCTACTAACACGGAATCTTGCTTTGGCGAGACTGCATGTTAGTTATTACTATTTATTTGGGCGGAGATCCTTAATGGAAATCCTGTTAAGGCAAAAGCAGCAAGGCTGTCACATAAAAAAAGAGAAGGCAGAGAGTGTCACCACACCTTTTTCCTATGTGCTAACAGGTTCTGATATAAGTTATTTATTTCTAGGCCTTTATGCATTTACTGTTATGTTAAGAGATTATGATGTAAGCTATTTATTTCTAGGCCTGTATGTGTTTACTGTTATCCTAACAGATTATGATGAAAGTTATTTATTTCCAGACCTGTATGTGTTTACTGTTATGCTAACAGATTATGATGTAAGCTATTTACTTCTAGGCCTGCATGTGTTTACTGCTATTACTAACAGTTCCTAAAATGGGAACTACATGTACATGCATGTATGTGAACATTTTAAAAACAGACATAAAGCAAATGGGAACTTCATACCCCTCTTTCATCCACTTCTGCAGCATACTAGCAACCTCTTTGTATAGTGGATGAGCTGGATACCCCACAATAGTTTTCCTAATGGTTTCACTTCCATTTTTCTTCTCATTTCCCAACATATGTTTCAAATCATCCTCTTCCATTAGTTTGTCACTCCTAGAGGATTCTTCCTCAAATATCTGCAATAAAATGCAAATGAATAATTTTGTTGAATTTCTTATTTCCAATATATTTATTATTTTTTTTTTCTACTGAATTGCTGAAACACTCAAACCATTAGTTCTTGACATCTCTGCTTTGTAAAATGTGTCCCTAAGGCTAATAAACAATGAAGCATATGCATGAATTGTGAAAAGTGGCCTCTTTCTTGATCTGATATAAGGACACAGTGATACCAGCGGGTCAAAATATTTCAAAATCAAGACCGAAACAAGAAAGAAAGCATCTCATATTCATAGTTCTTGCTTTTGTTTTTCGACAGTACTAGTCAACAATGTCATGCATAGGAAGCAGACAGATAATTTCTACAGTTAAAACTAGAAGTCCTGTCATGAAATGCGGACAAATAGCTATAGCGCGTCGATCTGCACGTTAATCTATGCATTAAGACCATAGTAAGGCTATCAAATTCTGTATATATGACCTGTGCACAAACAATGTTTCAGCCAATGGACCTCCAGGTAATCCGGAGGTCCATTGGCAGAAACATTGCCTGTGTTTGCTGACCTCCAGGTAATCCGGAGGTCCATTGGCAGAAACATTGCCTGTGTTTGCTATGAGTAACCAGAACCTGCTGTGCTTTGGATTCCATTCAATATGGCAATTGCGTGCAATTCCTATGTGCAATTAAGCCTAGATAAGAACACAGTTTGTGACAGGACTTCTAGTTTTAACTATACTGGATGTCGACCCAGTTGAAATTCTATGTCAACTTTTTTAATCACACTACCTCACACATGCATGTGAAACTGAAAATAAATCATATGGTCTGCAGACTGTTTTAGAACTCAATCATACACCATTGTGTTAGAGAACACGAGGTGGAAGAGAGTGAAATCCATTGTGCCACTACCAATCCAACTCTTGTAAATCCTCTTTCCACAGTGTTTCTGAGTGGTAAGAAATGCCAGCATACATATATTTTGTTTATTATGTTTAACTGTTCACTTGGTGAGTATTTTTAAGATATTTTTCATAAAATATGAAGCAGCGATGACTAGATTTGATGAAAATTTCATCTTAATTTAACACAAGAAATCATTGGTGCAAAAATCCATTTAATTTACAGAGAGAAATTTGATTAACCCTTTACCTAACATAATGGCCAGCGCTATCCTCAAAAATCGCCAATTAATTTTCATTATTTTTTTCATTTTTCGTCTCAAAAACATAGGTTATGACCCCTCGTTGGAACGAGCTCGTCGAGCTCGTTCCAATGAGGGGTCATAACCTATGTTTTTGCGACAAAAATGAAAAAAATTAGTTATTCAAGAATTATTTTTGCAAGTGTCGTCTGCTTTTCATGTTAGGTAAAGGGTTAAATGTACCCAACTCTTACATATTTTTGTGGCAAGAGAAATTCTGTCCTGGGAGGGAATATCCACCAGCAGCATTCAAGAAGTTTAGGTCATTTTTAATGCCTACCCACATCACAACTGAATCGTGATATAGATCAGACTCCCTGTTCACATTCCTCCCCCACAACACTGTAGAATTTCACCTAAGACATAAGAAATGTGAGAACATTGAAGCTAATACAAGTACATGTTATGCTATTTTCATTTGTTTTTCATCATTCAGTCTGGATTTTGTAATATTTTATTTAATCTTATGAGAAAGTATTTCACCAATAGAAGTAAAAATGCCATGACAAAATACGAATCTGCATTGAGGGTAGCAACTGCACGTCCGATCAGTCCTACAGACAATGTTTTTTACCTGCCCTCAATTGGCACTTAGTTATTACACATGTTCAGGCCTGGCATTCTGAAAAATGCAGGAGGGCAAAAAATCGCTCTCCTCAATCAGCTTAGGAGAGCAATTAGCTTTACACAGCATTTTAAGTATCCAATTGAACGAACTCATTGAAACTGAAACCAACAGACTACATCAGTGATTTTATTAACTTTACTAAGGTAAAGCAAAATCTCTTAGACATCTAGATGTTTCACTCAACAAACGAACACACACTTGACAAGACCTGTGTGTGTACTCGGACCTGTTGTCCAAGAAAGTCATACGCCTACCACTACCACCTTCAACCCCCCAAGGGGGTTGAAGGTGGAAGTGGTAGGCGTATGACTTTCTTGGACAACAGGTCTGCTTGAATCTACAGTCACATCCTGGTGCAAGTGCTTCAAGTGACAGGATAGTAGTAATGGTAGTATATTATAGTGTCAATATTCCTTGAATAATTACCCCTCAAACTGTGATGTCAGTTGTTGAACTTGAAACTGACAGAAAAAAAATATTGCTGTGACCGATTTTGCTTCAAATGATTGCAACTGTGTTTGGGTATGGTTGCAGCCATTACCTTTTACCACTAAACCACTTTCAAAATGAAATTACGTGATGTTACGTGACTTCGAAGTTAAATTACATTTTTGCTTTATAACAAAAATTTAATGTGAGCATAATACATGTAATCTCAATCATCCCAGACAAAAATATTTAGGAGGGCAATTTTTCGCTCTCCTTAATTCTTTCAGGAGGGCAGTAAGGAGAGCTAAAAAATCGCTCTCCTGAAATTGCCAAGCCTGCATGTTGAGGGCACCGTTTTAGTAACTGTAATTAAGTGATAAATAAATCACCATCTCAACAAACTAAATTAGACTAGATCATTTTTGCCATCATATTTTTATATCGGCATGACCTGTGTTAGACATGAAAAATAAAACAAATAAACACACAACTAAAAACACTCCTAAAAACTTCAGCTGTTATGGTACAACTGGAAGAATGAATGGGGATTACCTCATGCACAGCCCAAGAATGCAATACATGTACCATGATGTCATGATCTTCATTCATAGAAAAATAATTCATAGACACTGACTGATGGTCAAAAGATACGCCATTAAAAACTGTACCCAATCCCTTCATTTTGTGAACATGTCCAGAAAGGGAGCATTATTGAAAGATAAATTGGTTAATACCACCATGTGGGTTTCCAAAATGGTGTATTGAATTCTTGACCTTGCCTCTGGATCATATATAGACTTGTCACAATGACTCATTTGATGAGATCAAGACTTCAATACACCATCGCGGAAATCCAGGAAACCCACATGGTGGTACATGTAATAACCTACACATTTGTATGTCATGGCCAAAGCGTGATCTCATCGAGTAAGAGTTGAATTTTGTAATTTTTTATAACTTTTAATGAGCACAACAAAAGGTGAAGTTTTGCCAATCATTTATGATTATGTTGCCCACTTTGGAGGGCTCCTACTGCAAACAGTAGTCACCAAATCCTATTATATCAGTCAAGCCACACTTCCAAGTTCTCCACCTCAGTAATCATTTACATGCAACAGGGATTAATAACTTATGACACATATAGAGTTTGTGGAGAGTGAATTACCACAAAAAACACTTGTGGAGTGGATTTTCCAGTCAGGCAATAACAGTTGATTCCTGTGGTAATATATGAGAAGAACAATCACAGTTTTAGCCAATGGGCCTCTGGTTCAATGCGGAGGATCATTGGATGAAACTTTGCATGAAGTTCTAATGCTTTTTTTAATGACAAAGGGTTTTACCTGGGTGAAGACTCAAGACTGTACTCCTTGAGTGATTTAGTGATATTAGTGATAATCCACTCTCCATGTACATGTAAGCAGTGCTCAAAATAACTTTTTTTCTTTGCGTAGCAAAATGCTACAAATTTTCAAAAAATGAATAGCATTTTGTAAAAATTACATAGCTATTTACGTATACCAGAGTTATGTTATGCTGTTTCGTATTGAATTCTTCTAAGTAGATAGAATAGTTTCCATCCATTTCTGGGCATTTCCAAATGACCTGCAACACATGAAAAATTTACTATGTTTTTTTTAACTGAACTGCCTTTAAGGCCAAATTAAGGGTTGCATGGACTTGGATATTTTCAAATAGCGTCTTGGTTGATCAATAGAGTTCTCAAAATGGAAGTTGGAATTTTTAATTTGATGGGCTTGAAGTTATTTTTAATGTACATTTAATGCAAAATGTTGTAAAAACAGGAAGAATTTAAACCAATAGAATTCATCTTACATATGATGTCCCTAATGATGCTTGATGGAGAGTTAATCTGAGTTATGCCTGGAATGTTCCACAATCAGAAGTAAAGCATCAGTGAACTAGTTTTCAAATTTGTTTGCAAATTTTCATTTACATTTTGCGATACAAGATAATCAACTGCAGCCTAATAGGCTGCAGTTGATTATCTTGTATCGCAAAATGCTATACATAATTGAACATTGTGTAGCTTTTTGCAAGTTTTGCATAGCAAAAAGCGACGCGACACTGCTTATTTTGAGCCCTGCATGTAAGTGGAGAGTGATGTGCAACTGAAACACCCAAAAGAGTGGAGCTTCTTCAAAGCAACAAGTCTTATTCTATGAAAAAGTAGAGAGGCCTGATTTCAGCCAAGGGATCACCAACTTGAACTCTAAAGTCCATTGGGCGGAAATTATAAATTCAAAGTAATTTGTATATTTTTTATACTTACCAATGGCCCAGACTAGCTGGTGCCAACTCAAAAATTAATCCAGGGCCAAACACAAATTTTGCCCCCCAATCCCCAAAATTTGCATACAAAACCGAAAATTGAATGTCCTATCTAGTCCTCCATACTTTTGCGATCTGCGCATGCGCAGTATCCAGGAAGACACCGAAATTGGCATCAACCATCATTCTTTCTATAATGCCTGTTAAATGTTGTAAACAGTGGGGAGGTATGAGTGCCCACTCATGGGAGGGCCATACCCATCTGGGCTATTGGTAAGCATAAAAAATATACTTGTAAATTACTTTGAATTTATATCATTTTTATACAACAACCAATGGCCCAGACTAGCTGAATCGTAAAAAGGCTGGAGGGCCTAGGACATGAAGGAAAGTCCAATTACACGATCACTTCATAAAGGATATCTCCTACAGGAGAATAGGAGAGAAAGGAATTATATATGGCTTTCTCCTTTACTAGAACTGAGAAAGACATGGGATGAGCCGATCTGTCCGTAAGCAATCGGCTATCGGCCGATAAAAGCCTGTCGGCAATCGGTATGAATAGCATGAAAAATATCGGCTTTTGCCGATTGTTGAAAAAAATCATTGGGTACCTATTCTAACTCTATTTCACAGCTATTTTAATATTCTGCTAATAACTAACAAATGTGCCATGCATTACACTGTGCAGATCAGACTCCCAACATAACATTTAATTTCTACCAGCGACAACCAAAAAAAAATTGCTTGTCCCGGGCGACAAGTGCTATTTTTGGCTTGACTTTCATATTAAACTTGAAAAGCTATGTGCTGTTAAAATCATTAAATAGTTGCCTTATGTATTGAAACATCTATTATAGAGTCTATCAATAACGATACTATGACATTTTTTTTACCACAAGGGCGAACCCAGGCATCGGCGCACTTGGTGTGATACCCCCTCCCCCACTAGTTTTTTCCCGGAGATGGGTTGTGCATTGTGGATATCTGCATCGGGTGCGAGGTAATCGCATCTTTTCAGATTAAATTTCAAATTTTGGTTGACAGTACAGGCCGGTAAACTTGAGCCTAGGTGTGCCTCCCCCCCTACCCCCTGCCCCACAGTTTTTCGTAAAGTCCTTCATCTGCCACGCAACCAACTCTAAACCGGTATTGGGATGTAACGACTGTGCGAATGAACTCACCAGAAGCATAAAAATGTCTGTAATGTAGAAAGGTAATTCTAGTCAAAGGGAGGTAATCAAATTAGCTATCAAAGAACTCAGCTATTTTCGAAATTGCTGATAGGGCTTTCGGCTCGCCATACGTGATGCCCCATATCTCTCACCAAATTTAATTTGCTTCGTTCCATGGCTGATTTTAAATAATATAAGTGATCTCAGACTTTGATATCACAGACCTTTTCAATTTTTTATTGAGTTTTGGTCATCAAAGCCTTTAAGGTCACGCTGGTCACCATTGCAGTGTCGTTAAGCTGACAAATCACAACAGGACAAACCTTTTCACCTCAATTTCCTCCTTTGACATGCCTAGACATGCAAAAATCAATCATTTACAGTCAATGAGGGTCGAAAGGGGCTTGTTCCCCATACCGTCCCTGCACGCCTTCGGCACGCAAAACCATTCCTTTGTTGTTGTTTCACCTCAAGCGAAGTTTAAGACGTCAGTATTGCAGTCTCTCTGACGGATTGCTGGTTTGGGGTTCCAGTCTTAAAATGTCCCCTGTGCCAGTCACTTAACTGTGGCTAAATTCCGAAAGTATATTCAATATTGTCACCACACTTTTTTCGACCATTTTTACGGAAATAATATGTGTGAACAAAACTATTTGGTATCGGCATCGGTATCGGCCGATAGTAAATCAAAACTATTTGGTTTCAGATGAATAGGCAAATCTCTTATCGGCTCATCACTAAACACCAACAATGTAATTGAGCATTACATAATATATAATTCTCCATTTAATACCAGCATAACCAATTATGCTAATTCGGTGAAGGGAAGCCAAAATGTAAAGACAGTCCAGAGAATGAGACTCTTTATACTCATTTAAAAGTGCCCGAGGATTGTATATTAATGCCCGTTTGACACTTGACATATACAAATGCTTCACATATTGCGTATTGCCAACTGAATCCATCTAGCAACTGAATGAACAGAAATATCTTTTCTGTTAGGAATTAATGAAAGAAAGAAATGTTTCCTTCCTTTTCTTATAAAATCTGATCGACGTTTATATGTGTGCATAGCCCTGACTGGACACAGCAGAGGTCTAAGGTTTCCGTAGGCGGCAGAGCCTTTATGGTAATAGGCTCAGGCTGTTTATCTGGAGCCTGATTCTTAGCCAAAAATCCCACTTCCGTAGTAAGAGTAATGGTATTACCCACACTACGATAGTGAGATTCGTCAACAGATAAAGCATGAAGTTCACTAACTCTTCTAGCAGATGCAAAGGCGAAGAGAAATGTCATTTTATAGGTCAAGAATTTGAACTCTACAACATCCAACGGCTCAAACGGAGTTTCTTTAAGCTTCAACAGAACCCAAGCCAAATTCCACTTAGGAATTAATTTGAGGGTTCTAGGTCTATTAATAGAGAAATTTCTAACCAGTTTGGACAATGAAGCATTAGATCCAATTGCCAAGTTATCATGATGAGCGTAGAGCGTAAGTGTCTGATAACATAGACCTATAGCCCTTAATAGTGATGGGCTGCAGTTTGAGATTGTCAAACAAGTAGACCAGAAAATTGGCAATATCCAGTATGGACGGATCATAGACGTCTATTGAATGATCCTTACACCAATGGAAGAAAACCTTCCACTTCGCTGCATAAATCAACGAAGAGGAGGACCTCCTGCAGTTAGAAATTGCATCCACTGCTCATCCTGTAAACTGTTTGCTGTGCAAGAAGAACCGCACAACGGAAATACGTGAAGGTTGAGACCTTCCGGGTTGTGATGCAGTGTGCGTGATATCTCCTGATAAAGACGGTACTCTCGTGGAGGAAACTTCCGGGGAACGTCCCATAACAGACACCTGAGAAGAATGATCCACGGTTTCTGTGATGACAGAGGTGCTACTAGAAGAATTTTGCAACAAGACTGTTTGATCTTTTAAACAGAATCTGCTGAATTAACGGAGTTGGAGGATATGCATATCCTATCATTCCGTCCCATGAGATTGACAGAGCATCTACTGCATACGCTCTATGGTCTGGACATGGCTACACAAACGTCGGTAACTGATTGTATAGGCGCACTTGGTGTGATACCCCCTCCCCCACTAGTTTTTTCCCGGAGATGGGTTGTGCATTGTGTATATCTGCACCAGGTGCGAGGTAATCGCATCTTTTCAGATTAAATTTCAAATTTTGGTTGACAGTACAGGCCGGTAAACTTTAGCCTAGGTGCGCCTCCCCCCTACCCCCTGCCCCGGCCCCACAGTTTTTCGTAAAGTCCTTCATCTGTCACTCAACCAACTCTAAACTGGTACTGGGATGTAACGACTGTGCGAATGAACTCACCAGAAGCATAAAAATGTCTGTAATGTAGAAAGGTAATTTTAGTCTAAGGGAGGTAATCAAATTAGCTATCAAAGAACACAGCTATTTTCGAAATTGCAAATGTCTGTAACTGATTGTTCAGGTGTGTCGCAAACAGATCTATCATGGGTCGATCCCACAGGTAGTAAATCTGTCTGAATACTCGTTTGTTGAGTGTCCACTCCGATGGCAACAGGCGACCTTTCCGAGATAATGAGTCTGCTAATAAGTTGAGACGACACAGTATATGACAGACAGAAAGCTGAACATGATGATTCACGACATATAGAAGAATCTTCTCAGTTAAATCGCACAATGGAATCAAATGGGTGCCACCCTGGTTCCTGATATACGCTATGACTGTCGAGTTGTCCGACAAAATCTGAACATGAGCGTCCACTAGAATGTGAATCCAATGTTGTAGCGCTAACCATATTGACATCATCTCCTTGATGTTTATGTGCTTCTCTAGGAACCAAGGGTCCCAAAGACACTTCAAGTCTGCGGGGATCAGGGTCGTGCCCCAACCCGTTTGACTCGCATCCGTCATAATCGTGAAAGCCGGATCCAGCAGTTGCAGCGGAACTCCTTGAGTTAACCACTGAATATCTGCCCAAATCTGGACCTTTTGTTTTACTAGGTCTGTTAAAACAATACTGGTCTCGAGCGAATGCATTTTCACACTCCAGTTCTGCGTAACGAATATCTGGAGGGGACGCGTCGATAGTCGGCCCATCGGAATAAGATCCGCAGCCACTCCGCACAACCCCATCAGTCGCATGAATTCCCTCGCTGTTAATGTGTCTGAGTGTAGACAAAGTGAGCATAGCAACTGACTATAATTTTGCTCTGGGTAACGGCAGACGAACCAGACTGTTGTGAGTCTCAAAGCTCATTCCCAAATGAATGAACGACTTGGACTGAGCTAGATCCAACTTTTTCTCGTTTACGATGAAACCGAGACAAGGGAGCAATAAAAGCAGACTCTGAACATCATTCTGAAGAACGATTTTGTTGCCATATCTCTGAAGAATGTCGTCTATTATTCGAGCGAATGCCCAGGGAGCCAGGTTCAGACCGAAGCACATCGCTCAGAACTGATGTACACTTTCCCTTGTACGCAGAACCGTAGATACTTTCTGAATGCCGGATGTACCATGACATGAAAGTACGCATCCTTTAGATCTATGCTTGCCGCATAGTCGTTCACTCGAATGCTCACCCTTACTGACCGAATGGTCTCCATATTGAACTTCAGAGCCATGATAAGCTTGTTTATCCAGATCAATTACCAGTCGGAATGAGCTGTCTGGCTTCAGTACGAGGAACAGGTGACTGTAGAAACCTTGAGAATTTTGATTCTCAATGACCTCTATTGCTTCCTTTGACAAGAGAGCCTGTACCTCCGCTAGGAGAGATTCTCTTTTTCAAGGATTTGACGGAAGATTTGTCCAACGCAGACATCTTGTTAGTGGTGGTTTTGCTCAGAATGTTAGCCGTAGACCATCCGAGACTACACTTCTCACCCACTGATCTTCCGTAATTGTTATCCAGTTTTTCGCGAAGCTTGATAACCTTCCGCCAACTGGCAAGCAATAGAGGTCCTGACCATCACTTGTACGGCCTGGGAGGCCTTACAGGAGGAGAAACCACGTCCTCCTCGCCAAGAGCCTCGACCCGTCAGCTTAGGGGCATCCGACAGGTAGTCTCGATCAGACCTACGCCCCTTTCCCGAGTCGCTGTACTGACGACCTCTAGAGTAATTATAGGAGGGTTTCCTATATCCTCGTGAGGAGTCCCCTTTTGATGTATTCTGGCTGGGACGTCCTCCTTTACTCTTTTCTGCTGCAGCAGGTCGATTTGACACCGACTTTAGAAGCAGAGAATTAGACGCTTTCTTAGTAGCCGGATCAAAGACTAATGAAAGCTTGTCATCAAATATAGTATGTCCAGAAACCAGAGCAACTCGGAGAGACTCTTTCACCTGTCATCTATCACAGATGACGACGCAAGAGCACCATCACGTCTGATTAACTCCAGATTAGCCACTGTTAGGGCAGAGTTATATGTGGTATACATAATTGCCCTGGAAAGAACTCTTAGAGAGGTATGAACGTCCTCAAATTCCTTTCCGTTGAGACGTTGCGCCATAGCTCTTGTAAGGTGATCTGCGTACGACATAGCGTCCAAATTCGCTCTATTAGACGAAATTGCTGCCTCAATTGTGTTTGAGCGAATTGAGAATGAAGCAGGCAAGGATACCTCTAGATCCTCAGCCTGCTCATCCAAACGGAGAGGAACTCTCTGAACATCTTCCCCGACCATTTTAAATGAACGTGGTCCAAGAAACGGTAAATTGATGGAAGATGATGTCAAGAAACTGCCTTTCTTCTTACCACTGGAGAGATTAAATATGGCATCGTTTAAATGACCAAAGGCCTGCGGCACCTGCCTAGACTGAACTGGAAAAGAAAGGACTTCCGCCTTTGTCCGGATAAAGTCTGCGTCCAACGATGCCAGCGGTTTCTTTCTAGTCGTCGCAGCATTCTGATTCGCCGGAACAAATTCAGGATAGTATTGATGGATTAAATCCATCACAACGATGTTTTGTTCCAAAAGGGAAGGGTAATCTTCTTCCAAATCCCTTTCACCATCTGAGAGAATCAGTTGTGAATCATGGTGCCTTGCATCTGAATGAACAGATGACTGGACCGACCTAGCACCGTCCCACAGCTCAGGTTCTGAGACTGTAGTAAGCTGCTCTTGCCCTTGCTGGGATGCTGTGATCAGCTGCGCAATCTGTACAGCAAGTCCGTTACGGAGGCCTGAGGAACAGCGGTCTTCTGTTTTATGGCCACTTGCTGCTCCTGGGACGGTGTGTCAGAGATGGCTCTTTTCTCCGAACGTCCCGATGAACAAGACCTCATCTCCCTAGCTACCACATGGTCCGATTTCGCAGATGATGAGTGGTCCCTTCTTGGTGATGCAGGCTGGATATCCGAAGTCGGGTAGCTAGGGTGCGGTCGTGTGTACTTTGTAGATGATGTGGAAGAAGCTGTAACTATAGCCGAGGCCGGCTGCGATCTATATGGAGCATCCCGGATGGAAGGTGCAGACACATACTCCGACTCACGCAAGTTTTTTTATCACAACATCTCGCCCCAGATGTTGCTGGTAAAGAGAGGGACCTCTCACGCTCGCGGCCCTTTCAGACCTTGCCGAGCTTCGCACGGTACTTGCTGGCTTCTTCCTCTGTTCCGTCGTCGCTGGGTGAGCATGTTTATGTTTTAAGGTGCTCGCTCCACCCAATTCACTTTTATCGACCGCAATGGACACACCCAGCAGCACGGTACCCATGGACGGAGTAACCGCTTCACCGGTCGAGGTAGCTGCAGACAAGGGACTAAAACCACAGGCCAGTGGCTTTATCCCCTGTCTAATATTCATGAGAACCTTGGCAGCTAGCTCTGTTTGCTCATCAGAGCGCGACGACGGTAGCACACTTTCTCTTGGTGTCACATAACCATCACCATGTTCTTGTTCCTCTGAAAAAGAAACTGAGAAACTTGATTGACTTTGTGGCATGAGGACAGGCATTAGCCTCTCACCACTAACAACATACCGTGACACCTGTGTCCAACGTTTGTCATCCCATCCGACACATGGAGGACAAGAATTAGTGGGAGTACATCGACTACAAGCAAGGCAACAAGCATGTAAATCTGAAGTAGATTTCCTAGCCTTGCATTTTGAGCAAAAAGCTTTCATAATTAATCAAAACAAAGTCGACAGTACTCCCACCAACTCTACAATAAATATATGATAAAGATACATAATAAACAACATTCAAAATACAAATCAAAAAATTAATTTCAAAAAAATTTTGACAAAAGCCCAAGTTCCCAAAGGGAACAAGACGAGCCCAAAGGTATCCCGATAGAGCCTAAGTGTGGACAAAATTCCAAAAATAATTGCTACACTACAGTAATAACATAATATGTATCTTAAAACAATCCTACCATAAAAGAAACAGGAAACAACATATATTTATAAGACGCTGCTAATGTAAACAACGTCACAGGAAAAACCGTAAACAAGACCCCAGGCACAGAATAAAAACGCCCAAAGTCAGCAACAGATTTTAAACTATCCGATGTAAAGCAAGATCTTCAGATGAAGAAAAAACAATACTTCGGATACAAGATGCATGACCCAAACGCCTAAACACCCCTAGGGTGAAGACGTAACCATGGGGAAAAACAGAATAAACATTC
This sequence comes from Pictodentalium vernedei, assembly GCA_031216915.1. NCBI lineage: Eukaryota > Metazoa > Mollusca > Scaphopoda > Dentaliida > Dentaliidae > Pictodentalium > Pictodentalium vernedei. The sequence continues at coordinate 728,365,059 of CM062297.1, read as the reverse complement.
TGTATAAGACGTCAAACTCCCAAGAAATTTATAAAAAAAATTTCAATAAAATAAGCCAAAAAGCTTGGGAGTTTAACAGGAGGGCTTCAAGGAAGGATAGGGAAGGAACACTTAACAAACAGTGGATAAATCATTAGCAAGAATGATGACGTCAGGCCCATGTCCCGAAATTGGGAAACATGAAATAATTTTGATAAAAATTATAAAGTTACAGCCCGGAACATTTCCAACCACCGTTGTTCACTTCCATCATCCAATTATGTCCTTGGATCCACCAATTCTACCACTGATTTGTGTCTGGCGTCTTCACAACTGAGATTTAAAAGCACAGATGTCAGTTTGTTGTTAATGACTGGAGGGCCAAACAAAGAATGATGGTTTGTGCCAATTTCAGTGTCTTCCTGGATACTGTGCATGCACAGATCGCAAAAGTATGGAGGATCAGATAGGACATTCAATTTTCGGTTTTGTATGCAAATTTTGGGGATCGGGGTCAAAATCTGTGTTTGGCCCTGGATTAATTTTTGAGTTAGCACCAGCTAGTCTGGCCATTGGTTGTTGTATAAAAATATTTGCTTGTGCATCTTATGATTTTTCTAAGATTCAAAGCCAGAGAAGAACCATTCCAGCAATATTCAGCTCACTATTTTCTTTATTTTTATCACACTTTCTAGAATGTTGTAAACAAACATTAATTTTAGATGGGTGTGTAATGAATAAAATATGCAACACAAGGATTGACAGTAAATAGTTTTTCTTGTCATATAACTTACAAGAAGAGCATTCAGAACATGAGAGGGCTGAAAAAAACAATTTAAATATATGAATTAACAAATATATACAGTGCGTGGAGAGTGTATTATCACTAAATCACCTGCAGAGTGGCGATTCCACTCAAGCAATAATTGTAAATTTGCTGCAAGCATGACAATGACAAGCAAAGTTCCAGCCAATGGACCTCCGAGGTCCATTGGCTGAAACATTGCTTGTGTTTTTTGTCCATAGGTACAGAATTTGAAAGTGATACTTTGAGTGATAACTCTACTCTCTGGGTGATTTAGTTACAATCCAATCTCCACATACTGTACTTTGTACAGTGGAGCCCACTTAATTGGATATCTCTTAACTGAATAACCATGTTAATGAATATAATTTCCCAACACAAAACCATTTACCATACCTCCAGTACAAATTTGACCTGTTAATTGAAAATAGGTTATAGTGTATCCTGTAAATTGAATAAAAAATCTTGTAACCTGTCGAGAAATTACCCTCTCTGAAGTTTTCCTTTGTTTGTAGACTTATTTGGCCTTGGTACATCCAATACAGGCATTTAATCTATTGTATCTTGCTTGAAAGAGCTCATGGGGGCTCTGTCAAACAAGACATAATAGAATAAATGCTAAGTTTATCTCTAGAATACAGGAAAGTGACACAATCCCTATTAATTGAATACTCCTGTTAATTGAATAATTTTCATTGGCAAAGTGGCTATTCAATTAATGGGGTTCCACTGTACATGTACAAACTTAAAATTTAATCATTCTACATATACAGAGAGTTAATATTTTATAATGGCAATAAAGACAAAATAATTAATTTACCTGCCAACAGCATTTCTCTGTACTTACCTCTCTGATATACTTCTCTAGATGGAAAGACATCCTGATACACGTTGCTCTAGAATTCCTTAGAATTATTTTTCTTATTTTAATTTGCTGAGTTGCTTCATTGAAAGGAAGCAAGAAAAGAATGTCACCTTTTAATGTCAAGAAGAGGATATCAACTCAATCAATGTCTCAAGCAACTCCAACTTTAAAAAAGTCAAGTGTTTCAAGTCCACTAAAATGTCAACTGTTGTTCTTTTCTGATCCAAGTAGAATTACAGGATTTTTTTAATCATTTCTTCAACACTACCTGAAAAGAATAAGAATATTTATCGGCACTAAAAGAAATGTGCAACGAACAAGGTGTGCATCAGAGATGCAGGCGTCGAGTTGTGGTGTCAATCAGAGATTGTTGCATATCCATAACCCAGTTATCAATCATATGCTGGTTGTCAAATATCTGGAACCTTTGTTCAAGTTATAATGCTAATAAGTTCAGAATTTGTAAAAATTAATTAAGGCCCATAACTCTGTTAAACGAAAATTGTGCTGGGCCAGTTTTTGAGCCTGCTTGAAAAATTATTGCAAAAGACCTGTATCAGAAATATTAGTTAAATCGGAGAACGTTTGTTCAAGTTATTGCACTGACATGATCAAAATTCATAAAAATCAACTAATTAAGGTCCATAACTCTGTAATGAAAAATCGGGCCGGTCCTGTTTTCGAACTTGCTTGAGATATTCTTGCAAAAGACCTGTTTGGCAAATATTAGTCCAATCGGAGAATGTTTGTTGAAGTTATTGTGTTAACAAACTCAAAATTTGTAAAAAGAACTAATTAAGGCCCATAACTCTGCAACAAAAAATTGGGCTGGTCCAGTTTTTGAATTGGCTCGAGATATTCTTGCAATAGACCTGTATGGCAAATATTAGTCCAATCGGAGAATGTTTGTTGAAGTTATTGTGCTAACAAACTCAAAATTTATAAAAAAGCAGCTAATTAAGGCCCATAACTCTGCAACAAAAAATTGGGCCGGGCCAGTTTTCAAATTTTGCTCGAGATATTCTTGCAATAGACGTGTATGTCAAATGTTAGTCCAATCAGAGAATGTTTGTTGAAGTTATTGTGCTAACAAACTCAAAATTTGTAAAAAGCAACTAATTAAGGCCCATAAGTCTGCAACAAAACATTGGGCCAGGCCAGTTTTCGAATTTGCTTGAGATATTCTTGCAATAGACCTGTATGTCAAATATTAGTCAAAACAAAGAATGTTTGTTCCAGTTATCACACTCACCAGCTCAAAATTCGAAAAAATCAACTAATTAAGGCCCATAACTCTGTAATGAAAAATTGGGCCAGGCCAGGTTTCAAACTTTCTTAAGATATTCTTGCAAAAGACCTGTATGGCAAATATTAGTCCAATCGGAGAATGTTTCTTAAAGTTATTGTGCTAACAAACTCAAAATTTGTAAAAAGCAAGTAATTAAGGTCCATAACTCTGCAACAAAAAATTGGGCCGGGCCAGTTTTCGAATTTGCTTGAGATATTCTTGCAATAGACCTGTATGTCAAATATTAGTCAAAACGAAGAAAGTTTGTTCCAGTTATCACGCTCACCACTTCAAAATTTGAAAAAAATCAACTAATTAAGGCCCATAACTATGTAACGAAAAATTGGGCCAGGCCGGGCCAGGTTTCGAACTTGCTTAAGATATTCTTGCAAAAGACCTGTATGGCAAATATTAGTCCAATCGGACAATGTTTGTTGAAGCTATTGCGCTAACAAATTCAAAATTTGTAAAAAGCAACTAATTAGGGCCAATAACTCTGCAACAAAATATCAGGTAGTGATGAACCGATAATCAGAATCGGCAATTGGAACCGGCTGGTTATGTGGCATCGGCCGATTATGACAACCGGCAGTTTCCGGTTATTCTATATTTAACACTGAATATTAAAAATCCCTCAGATATCTGGCAATTTCAATAGTTTTCCCATTAAAAACATGGGAAGTGCACAGCAGAAAATTTAGGGATTTGCAGAGCAGAGATATTATGGAATTTACCAACTGCAATCGGAACGAGATCGCCACCATTTCCCGCAGATTGTAGAGTTCCTGTAAACATTGGAGAAACATATCAAGGGAAGTAACAAGTTGAAAAAAGAACACTGAAAAATACATTCTAACAAACGTGTAAACCATGCGTCATACGACTTCACAACACACATTAACATCAAAATTATCATTCATTTAAGACAAAGTATGTGTGCTCAGTATATTCCTGGTTAATACAGCCAAGTGTTTCCTTACACAAAACCGTATTAACACTATTTACCGGAATAAAACACAATCTTCACAAGAACAATATCGTGTGATTGTATTGTTAATAACAAGCTTTTCCCCACACCCCAACCAAAATGCAAATATTATTTTGGCTAATATTGCCCACCACTAAATATGCATACTCTGAGAACTTATGTGGTATTAAGCTTTAGTAATTGATGATTTATCAACAAAATTCTGTTGTATAACAGACACCAACAGATTTTCTTCTGTGTCCTATTTCAACCATCGGCATCAGAATCGGCCGAGAAATAATCGGTAATCGGTTGATAGCAAGTTTTGATAATTGGTTCATCATTAATATCGGGTCGGGCCAGTTTTCGAGCCTGCTTGAGATATTCTTGCAATAGACTTGTATGTTAAATATTAGTCAAATTGAAGAATGTTTGTTGAAGTTATTGCGCTAACAAGCTCAAAATTCATAAAAATCAACTAATTAAGGCCCATAACTATGTAACAAAAAATTGGGCCTGGCCAGTTTTCAAACTTGTTTGAAATGTTATTGCAAAAAACCTGTACAGCAATTATTAGTTAAATCGCAGAATGTTTGTTCAAGTTATTGCGGTAACAAGAAAGCAGAAAGCCAAGACTTGCCTAGAAACAACAGCAAAGCAATGGGATACAGACTGTTATTATGTAGCAATGATGAATACAAATCTCCAAGTCTTTCAGGGTTAGGCCCCACAAAGTCGATCTTCTGTTTCTCAGACCATTTTTTTTTATCTCTGGTGATCATATTTAACATTTATATGTTTTTTACCTTTCACATCAAAACTCATCAAGCCAACGATGTCCATTAAAACGACAAAATTCGCACAAAAACATCCCCATTCTCCCATTGGCTACTTACTACTCATGCAGAGAAAATCATGCATGAAAAGAAGCCAATGGGAGAAAGGGGAGGTTTTTGTGCGAATTTTGTCATTTCGATAGACGTCATTAGCTTGATGAGTGTTCAAGTGAAAGGTAAAACACATATAAACGGTATATGTGATCACCAGAAATGATAAAATGTCAAGCCAAGAATAAAAATTGATAAAGGTATTCAGTTAATATTTGAATCTGCCCTCCATAGACCATGGGACCTCGAGTTTTTGTAATAAATCAGAGAACTGTCGCTCATACATGTAACCCACTTTTCACTGAACAGCAAGTTGTTCGACTAAATATTTTTCGGCCTTTTCTGCGACTTCACCCAGTTATTATGAACAACCCAAGAACACCTGACAGTCATGTAATACACCACTGTAAAGCTTATTCTTTCCCCTTTCCACTGACACCAGGTGTTGCTGGATACATTGTGTGAATCAAATTTGAGGGTGGAGGGATGTAATGAAGATGAGTGCTGGCGTTTTCAAAAAGCAGGTTGTGTACCTTGTTAATATTTACAGTGTAGCCTACATGTACAATAAAGTTGAAGGCTGGTCGTGCTAATAACACACTATTTGCATCACATTCGTATCTGAATATTGCGATATTTTTATAGGAATAGCACGTCAGTTGGTCGTGATTTGGCCAGTCGAATGCGCTAAGATGACGAAATCAAAAAACCCTATACAGTGGACCCCACTTAATTGGATCTCTCAATTGTATATCCCTGTTAATTGAATATAATTTTCAAACACAAAACCTTTTACCATATCTTCAGTACAAATTTGATCTGTTAATTGCATATGGGTTATAGAGTAAACTCCTGTTAATTGTATATAAATTTTTGTAATATGTCGAAAAAATTACTGTGACACGCACTAAATTCCTCTTATCAACCTTTTTAGCCTCACTACATCCAATACAGGCATTTATTCTATTATATCTTGTTTGACAGAGCTCTATGAGCTCTGTCAAACAAGATATAATAGAATAAATGCTCAGTTTACCTTCAGAACACAGGAAACTGACCCAATCCCTGTTAATTGTATACTCCTGTTAATTGAATAATTTTCACTGGCAAAATTGATATTAAATTAAGAGTATTCTATTGTATAACTTATCAACTTCGAAACTAATTTGTTATATCATTTACAGTATATTTATATTATTTACAGCACATACACCACATCAAGATTCAAAATTACAATACATGAAAATCTAGAATAAATAGCATATGTTATCTTATTTTAGTGTACCTTGTAAACATTACATGTATAATACAGTTAAAACTATTAGTCCTGTCATGAACTGTGCACTTATCTAGGCTTATTTGCATGCAGGAATTCAGCACAACTGCCATATCGAATGGCATTCAAAGCACGGCAGGTTCTCCTGGTTACTCATAGGAAACACAGGCAACGTTTCTGCCAACAGACCTCTGGGTTACCCAGAGGCCCATTGGCTGAAACATTGCTTGTGCAAAGGCCATATGTACAGAATTTGATAGCCTTACTATGGTCATAACGCATAGATTAACGTGCAGATCGACGTGCTATTTGTGCGCATTTCATGACAGGACTTCTAGTTTTAACTGTATATTCTTTGAACAAAGAAATTATAGCATTTGAAAGATAACCATAAAATATTACAATGTATTTTTATATATCAAATCAAAAAAGCCTCAAAGAACAAGTTACAAACAGTACATATTTAAAAACAACATATGATTAATTATTAACAGTAATCATTTCAGTTAAAAAGCACAAAGAATTAGTGAAGTCATATCAGAGCTAACAGTAAACAAACATAAACACTCAAATAATTGTTAACAATGATCATTTCAAAGCGATTACGAACCCAACAAATACACAAAGACATGTTTTAATAAGCACAAAGCTGAAAAAACAATCCTAAAATTGAACACAGTATTTTCCAGTCAGTTCTTCAGTTCGTAGTGCTGAGTGGACATATTCTTGCTTATGTGTATATAATTCGGGATAATTTTTGAATATTACGAAGGATTATCAAGGATATTTTTCACTGTGGAATTTAATTCAAACAAACATGTAAGTTCATACTTTGTTAAAATTTATAATAAATATTTTAAAATGTGTCCAAAATATATCATAGACAGAGTCGTTGAACCTATGATTTGGAAATATGGTCTTTGCTCATCCAAACTGAGCTCTTAGTCTGATCAGATGCAGTTAGATAGCAGGGCTCGGGAATTTCTGTTTCCTTTCTTAAAATAAATTTTAATCGGCTCATTTTATACATTTACGTGTAAGTATGCCATTTCGTTGCTTTCACAAATATTTCTATTTCATTTGACATCACCCCAATTTGTGCTTGATATCGTTGTTATCGAACACGAAAGGAAGTTCCACCCTCTCCCTTTGACTTTAAAGATTGAGAGCTTTATATTTCTAAACGTTTAAACTGCAATTATGTAAACAAACATGTACTCTCGAGGAGTCAGGACACTCACAAAAATGAACGATAGTTATGAAAATATCACGTCATGCGTGCATTTGTTTTGTGATATTTGCCACGACATTTTGAAAATATAGTGTTAATTCTATAGGAATATCGCCAACATAAGGCATTAATATGGCATCATTAACAAAAGAATATCGCATAATGGTATACTTTGTTATAGGTTGTACTATATATACCATTATGGGAACATGCAGCATCGATTCAAAAATGCTATTGTATATCATTTTTCTTTTGATTTCTCAGCTCGTGCCGAGTACCTGTGCTTATATAGCACCATAAGTATTTTGAAGTTAATCCCAGAGACAAAAATGAACAGGTTTTACTGTCTATTTATACAGAAGATATAGCCCAAAGTATTTTCACTTCGGCAATTTATTAACCAGGCATCTGCATACACTTTTTCACGACAAACCTGCAACTCGAATAGAAAAAGACTGTAGTCTATACTCTAGGGCATAAAAGATTTGGAGACAAAGAGGTTGGAAAACAGGCCTTTAGATTACCCCAAATTCAAGGTGGTAAAACTAAAAGCTGTGCCCAAAATAGAAAGGTACAAAACATGCTAAAATACTGTCCTTGATTTCTCGCAGTTGAATGTATTTAGAATTTTTCAGCTGGAAGAGCTTTTTTTATGTTTGGATGCTGTGTAAAGTTGCTTTCAACTTTAATGAAAGTGTCAATGACACTGCAGCTTAACTTGTCTGTGTGTTGTGTTTGATGAAAAGGATAATGTTCAATGTTTATGAAAGGATTATGAAATAAGACAAGAATAGTGATAATTGAGAATATGTTAATTTCTGTTCCCTGTAAGCTATGTTTTTAATAAAAATAATATGAGGTGTACACTGTACTAAATGGCAAAGGGGTGGGTTAATATGACCTCACAGTTAATGTATGTGGCCCTCACAGTTAACGTATGTCAACAAAAGTTACCAAGTTACAGTGAAATTATTCCAAAACGAGTCATCCTATCAAGTTACATTGAAATCCCTTCATCCATGATGGTTGACCGATTACTACTAAAAGCAAAGGGGACGTCCTCATCTCGACATTATACTGAGTCATTCTACTACGTTACAATGAAATCCCTTCACAAATACGACCTATAGTCTGTACTAAAGTTTTTTGGGTTTTGGGCTCGGGAAGCCATCATGGTTGAATGATTGCGACCAAAAGGAGACGTTGTCATCTGGGCATCATCTGGAGTGATCCTACGTAGTTACAATGAAATCCCTTCATAAATATGACCTGTAGACTGTGCTCAAGGTTTTCAGGCCCCTGTAGCCATCACAGTTGCCCAATTGTGTCCAAAAGGGGACATTCTCATCTAGACATTATATGAAGTCAACCTACCAAGTTACAATGAAATCCTGTCATAAATATGTGCTAAAGGTTTTCGGGCTTTGGGCTCGGGCAGCCATCATGGTTGAATGAACGCAACCAAAAGGGGAATTCTAATCTGGGCATCATCTGGAGTGATCCTACGAAGTTACAAAGAAATCCCTTCATAAATATGACCTGTAGACTGTGCTCAAAGTTTTCGGGCTTTGGGCACCTGAAGCTGTCACAGTTGACCAATCACGACCAAAAGGGGATGTCATCATCTGGGCATTATATGGAGTCAAGCTAACAAGTTACAATGAAATCCTTACATAAATATGACCTATAGACTATGCTAAAGGTTTTGGGCTCGGACAGCCATCAAGGCAGAATGACTGAGACCAAAAGGGGATGTTCTTATCTAGGCATTATTTGGAGTCATCCTAACAAGCTACAATGAAATCCCTTCATAAATATGACCTGTAGACTGTGCCCAATCGTGTCCAAAAGGGGAAGTTCTCATCTAGACATTATATGAAGTCAAGTTACAATGAAATCCCTTCATAAATATGATCTGTAGACTGTGCTAACATTTTTCAGGCTTTGGGCTCAGGCAGCTATCATGGTTCAATGATTGCAACCAAAAGGGAAATTCTCATCTGGGCATCATCTGGAGTGATCCTATGAAGTTACAATGAAATCCCTTCATAAATATGACATGTAGACTGTGCTCAAGGTTTTTGGGCTTCGGGCCCCTGTAGCCGTCACAGTTGACCAATCGTGACCAAAAGGGGATGTCATCATCTAGGCATTATATGGAGTCAACCTAACAAGTTACAATGAAATCCTTCCATAAATACGACCCATGGACTATGCTAAAGGTTTTTGGGCCTGGGCAGCCATAAGGCTGAATGACCGTGACCAAAAGGAGACGTTCTCATCTAGACATTATTTGGAGTCATCCTACCAAGTTACAATGAAATCCCTTCATAAATATGACCTGTAGACTGTGATAAAGGTTTTTGGGCTTCGGGCCCCTGTAGCCGTCACAGTTGCCCAATCGTGTCCAAAAGGGGATGTCATCATCTAGGCATTATAGGGAGTCAACCTAACAAGTTACAATGAAATCCCTTCATAAATATGACCTGTAGACTGTGCTAAAGGTTTTCAGGCTTTGGGCTCGGGCAGCCATCATGGTTCATTGGTCGCAACCAAACGGGGACATTCTCATCTGGGCATCATCTGGAGTGATCCTACAAAGTTATAATGAAATCCCTTCACAAATATGACCTGTAGACTGTGCTCAAGATATTCGGGCTTTGGGCACCTGTAGCCATCACAGCTGACCAATTACGACCAAAAGGGGATGTCATCATCTAGGCATTATATGGAGTCAACCTAACAACCTAACAAGTTACATTGAAATCCTTCCATAAATACGACCTATAAACCATGCTAAAGGCTTTTGGGCCTGGGCAGCCATCAAGGCTGAATGATCACAACCAATAGGGGACGTTCTTATTTAGACATTATTTGGAGTCATCCTACCAAGATACAATGAAATCCCTTAATAAATATGACATGTAGACTGTGCTAAAGGTTTTTGGGCTTCGGGCCCCTGTGGCCATCATAGTTGCCCAATCACGTCCAAAAGGGGACGTTATCATCTAGACATTATATAAAGTGAACCTACCAAGTTACAATGAAATCCCTCCATAAATATGACCTGTAGACTGTGCTAAAGGTTTTCGGGCTTCGGGCCCAGGCAGCCATCATGGTTGAATGGTTGCAACCAAAAGGGGACATTCTCATCTGGGCATCATCTGGAGTGATCCTACGATGTTACAATGAAATCCCTTCATAAATATGATCTGTAGACTGTGCTAAAAGTTTTTTGGTTTCAGGCTTGGGCAGCCATCACGGTTGGCAGATCATGACCAAAAGGGGACGTTCTCATCTAGGCATTATGCAGAGGCATCCTACCAAGTTACAATGAAATCCCTTCATAAATACGACCTATAGACTGTGCTAATGGTTTTCGGGTTTTGGGCTTGGGCAGCCATACCGGTTGACCGATCGTGACTAAAAGGGGACGTTCTCATCTAGACATGACCCCAAACTTGCATATAAAATTTTGTGACGATCAGATAAGAACTACAGGGTGTAGCCTGTGCTAAATGAAAATGTGAACAGACTCACAGATGTATGATGGCAATAGTTTATATTGACTTTGTCAAGTTAAGCTAAAAATCAACAATATATCTTGAAAAAAAGAATTTTCTGTAATTTGGGCACATTTAAAGCCCTTCAAAGATGTGCCCAAAATAAAGCAATCTGAAGGCCAGTTGGAAAAATTTGATTATTATGTTTTTGGTCGGTATCGGACAAGTTTTTGGTCAGTAATCTGGTCGATAATTAGCACTTTTGACTATTTTTTTTTGCCTGTTTAGTCGGTAATTAGTAGGGTCATGAATGGGCCATCACTAAACAGTGTAGAACAAGTCCCAGTCCAAGTTGGAAAAAAGTGTAGAAACGAATGTAAAAGTTCAATAAAAAATTTAATGCTGCCGTCCTTGTAGACCAAATTCTCAATATAAACTTTGTTACTCATGTTTGTGGAAGATAGAAGAAAAAGAAAGAAATTATTTTGTTTCAAGGGGTTATTTTAGAAAAATGCCGATAGGATCACTGATCCAATGTAGAGTTGTGACAGCACAATAGTGGGTTTAATCATTACCAACTTATCATCCGGAAACCAATTGTTTACAATTTACTAAGTGAAGGGTCACTGTGACCTTGACCTTCCACCTAGTGATTCCAAAATGAATAGGGCTCTTTCTTGCACCAATGCCAACCTACCTATGAAGTTTCATGAACGTAGGTGGAACCATTGTCAAATTATCATCTGGAAACCAATTATTTATGATTATGTTCAAGGTCACTGTGACCTTGGCCTTTGACCTAGTGATTCCAAAATAAATAGGGGTCTTCCACTCACCTAGGCCAACACACCTATGAAGTTTCAGGAATATGGGTCAAACCATTATCAAGTTATCATCCAGAAACCAACTGTTTACAATTTACTATGTTGAAGGTCACTGTGACATTCACCTTTCACCTAGCAAGCCCAAAATAAATAGGGTTCTTCCTCTCACTGATGCCAACCTTCCTATGAAGTTTCATGAACGTGGGTCAAAACATTACCAAGTTATCATCTGGAAACCAATTGTTTTGATTTACTATATTCAGGGTCACTGTGACCTTGACCTTTGACCTAGTGAGTCCAAAATAAATAGGATTCTTCCTCTCATGAAGGCCAATCTACATATGAAGTTTCATGGATGTGGGTTGAACCGCAGTAAAAGTTATCATCCGGAAACCAATTGTTTACAATTTACTATGTTCAAGGTCACTCTGACCTTGACCTTTGACCAAGAAAGTCCAAAATTAATAGGGTTCTTCCTCTCACAGATACCAACCTGCCTATGAAGTTTCATGAACGTGGGTTTAACCATTATCAAGTTATCATTCAGAAACCAATTGTTTACATCTGCCATTCATCAAACTATAAGTCGAGTTTGACTTCGTCACAACTCGACTAAAAATAGTTTAAAAACTCACTGAAAAGTGTAGACAGAAAGCTGAGTTCAGCTGTGTAGTTAGTAATCCATTGAAAGCCGATGTCAATTCGATTACTTGACAATTACTTGATCAAAAATTTGAGTTGAAACCTGAACAGGGAAGTAAAGTTTGTAAGCCAGAAACAGTTTGCATGCCAACAAATGTGAATAACCCTTCAGAAATAATATCTTTTCTGCAGGGGATGGGAGGGGATTCAAAGAAAAACAATCCGATGATTTAGGAAACATTACATTAAATTCAACTGATCATGTAGAGTGAGAAAATGGAAAAAGTGATTTCAGCTCAGCGATTAATCGCTATTGATGCAATTAACCAAAGCAAATTTGTTAACTGTGCCCAGGCTCCAGATGCTAAAATGCTACATGTATGTGACACACCTTTGGAAAGTACAACACCAGTTATTTTAAACACAACAAGCATTTTTACCCCCACTTAGGACAAAGAAAAGCAAACAGCTAGAGAAAGACTTAAATTCGATGGACAAACGACCAGAGAAACTGGAAGTTCAATTGTCAACAATAGAAGGCAAAAAAGTTCATGTAATGATGAATCTTATGAGGACAATTGGGTCTCATGTGATAGACTTTACAACTTCAGTCAAACCCACAAAGACAAAATAGCTTGTAATCAAGAATTGTGCAGTGACATTATGAACTATACAGGTACTTCCAAAAAGTCACCCCCCCCCCCCACACCCTCCACCATCCATATTACCTGTAGGTGTATGAATATCTCATATTGTGATGCCCCCCATTTTTCTATCGGAGCAGACACAGACCCTCAAAACTGGTGAACATTTGCTGGCTATGATTGACCACTTTACTGTCATGCATGTCTATATGCTGTTCCTCGTCAAGTCTGATTTTGACGAAACTGTTTAGGTCACTCCCTGTTGCGCTTCTCAGGAATGTTCAATCTGTTGACCATTTTGGTGGTGGAAGCATCATGGTTTGGGCCAGTGTCTGCTCTACAGGCAAAACTCCACTTCACATCATTGGAGGAAATATGAAAGCACTTATGTACAGGTACCATATTTATTTTATTTATTTATCTGAGTCAATCTCCAGTTTCTAAGGGCAGATCACAACGAATCAAAGATGAGTCATGATCTACCTTAGAAACTGAAGCGAGACTCCGATATATATATTGAGCATGATCCACATACTTTTTTGCTTTGTGATTGTCGCGTTATCTAATCGAAATTGGCTTTCAATGGATTTCTGTGGTGTTAATTGAGTTCATGACTGACGACACAGCTGAACTCGGCTTTCTGTCTACAATTTTTAGTGAGTTTTTCAAACTATTTTTCTAAAATAAACCCTCTCAAAAACAAAATAATTCAATTTTTTTTTATCTTCCACAAACATGGGTAACAATACTAACATTGAGTTTATACTGAGAATTTGGTCCACAAGGACGCCGACATTAAATTTTTATCGAACTTTCAAATTCCTGTCTACACCTTTTCCCCGTCTCGGACTTCACCCTTTAGTGAGATTCCTGGGTAAAGCTGAAGAATAGGGGACTTTTCCTTTTATGTAAAAACAACACATTTTTCTCGCCTTTTTCCTATTACTAGTCATGCTTTCGATAAAATGACAGAAAGATATTCACTTTTGACTAAGATTAGAGATAATCTAAACCCTTTTAATGTTACGGTGCCAGTGATTCTTCTGCATTCTCGCCATTTTGAAGTGCGCGTTTACATAACTTTTGTTTTCTCTTTGGCTGGCGATTGTAAGTCTAGGGTCAGTGACAGAGGGTTAGGGTTAACTTACTGGTAAGCTAAGGAGTAACCCTAGCCCTCACTACACTGACCCTAGACCATGTCTGGAGCAGAACAAACAAGCGTACCAAAAACAACGAATGCACAGAGCAGACGCCAAAAAACATGGAGGAAAGATGAATGTGAATGTCACAAATCGCACAGGTAAAAAACATTTGTTGGGCGGTTATAATTGCCAGTAAAATTGAATATCTTTCGGTCATTTTATTGAAAAGATGACTAGTAATAGGAAAATGTAGAAAAAAGGTGAGAAAATGTGTAGTTTTTACTTAAATGGAAAAGTCACTCCCCTATTCTTCAGCTTTACCGATTCCTGTGACTGGAGTGGAGTAGTTTGTGGTAATTCGTCGACGTGCACCTATCGCCAGTCAGTTTTCAGTCTGTGTAACAACTTTGAACCATTTTGAGTGTTGATCGCGAAATCTTTTAAGAAGGAGTTACTATCATGTCAAACATCTGCAAATACCACGCTTTTCTTAACTCTTTTGCCTCGTACTTCCGCACCTGAACTGTGAACATCTGACAGACACTGGACCTGTATGTATCCGAGTCCGATTCTCTGAACCGATCAGCTGTGTGATAAAGCAACCATTGAACTTTGCTCTTTATTTATAGAAGTTGTAAAATCTTATGCAATTCGAAAATGTCAGAGTTTTCGAGAAAAGGAATGTTCTAGACTCAACCTTTCAAAATATGATGCACAAAAACTGCAATTCTGCCGTTTGTTTACATCATCTACACGAGTGCCGTGCCCTGAACATGGACAACAATATGGATAGACCACAGAAACGTAAACAGATATTAAAACGGGTGCAGGTCGTTTCGCACCGAGTCGTTTCGGCACCAGTGTTCAGGTCGTTTCGGCACCTGGGAAAAGTCGTTCGGCACCTGGAATAGGTCGTTTCCGCACCTACAGTAAGTCGTTTCGGCACCTGATTAAATTTTTTCGGCACTTTATTCTGTCATGTATTTTAGTTGTTTAATAGCGTATTAAAACAATAATATTTTTTTCTTACGGTTCGGCTTGCAAGATGGTCGACAAGGGCGTCGTCGTTTCAACAGCGACGCCAGAAGTTTCGCAGGTGGTTTCGCACGATTATAGGACAAAATGACCCTTGGATAAAATACCCCTTGGTCACAATCTCCTCAAAAAATGAATTTAGGACAATAATTTTCAGAGACGGACTTAATCCACCCATATTAGAAAATAATCACGAATTCAGTAAGAGTTAAATTTAATTAATGTTAATTCGTGTGATAATTACCGGTTGATCAAACTTTTAAATATTTTTTTCATTTATGACAATTGAAAAGGAGGAAGTTGGTGTTTGCTATAAGACCAGCTTTAGGCCTACGTCTCCCGCGTCGCTCCAGGGGTATGGTTTATGGATGGATGTTTTTCATTACTCCCCAAGCTGTGTGATCAGAACTATTATGTCATTCAATATCGACTTGATAATAATAATAATAATAACACTTCGGCCGGCCGCTGATTTGTCGTGGTTCTCGTATGAGAAGGCCTTGGTTACCCATGTTCTACCAACTGCCTCCCTATTCCCGTGCTTCTTCTCTCCTCCCAACACTCGGAGACGAACTGCTTCTTCCCAATCTCTTCGATTAATATATTAACCCTCTCCTTTGAGTCGCCCCCTAACCACATGTCCTTCATTCTCCCACCCCACTTCCCCATTATACTCCCCGCGAATCTTCTCCTTTTAGACTGGTATTTTGGGCATTCTATAAGAAAGTGTTCCAGGGTCTCCACCACGCCCAAGTTACACATCTGGCACTCCTTTTCACTGTTTTTCCCAATTTTTCCCCTCAGCTCTAGGGACCGAGACCTCAGCTTGAACAACAGTGACCCCCAAAGGTGCCATCAAGGTACTCTTCAAAACCAGGCTTCTCTTTATCACACAGGCCACCCAAAGATCTCTTTGATTTGACCCCCTCTCGCCAATTACGGTTACAATCCTCCATGACCCTTTCTCTGACGATCTTTTTGCCCTGATTTGCCCCAACGTTAAGGTCCGAGATCTCCAATGAGTAGTTTTCTACTAGCCTCACTTGGACCATCCACCCCGTCTTGAAATTTGAGTTGAAAGTTCTCAGGAACATTACTTTACACCATCGGCTATCGGGGAGATTTACCAAATAATTAAGATAACCGAGTTTCAATAGCATTATAGGGCTATCCTGTCCTTGATCCTCATCCACCCAAGCTCACCCCTGATCGCTTCTAGAGCTGCGGCATTACTCGAGCCTGTTATCCATCGGCCTGCATCGTTCTGCAGGATTTCCAAGCTCTTAACAGCTGTGTGATTTAGGGGTACAACTTCCGTACCGTATGTTATACTTGGCAGACCCACCATTTCCCAAATAGTTTTCCCCACGAAAACCTTATTGAAACTGTTTCTCCCTATAAGTTTCATTTGGTTAAGGATTCGCTTCCCCTCCATAATCAATTTATTTGTGTGGTTTCGGTAGATGCCTCTTCCTGTGATGTTTATATTTACCTCCAGGTACTCATAGTCACTAGTCTCTCCTACACCAAGATGAAGAGTATGTTAGTTGTGTATATAGACTTTTCAGTGGTAAATCGCAGATGGTTCGATCCTCGCCAGGTGTAACTGCGGTCGTTGTGTCCTTGGTAAGGTACTTAATCCCGATTGTCCACGTGAGGGCACGGTGGTACTAAGGCGTTCTGCGCGTCGGTGGTGGACTTGTCTTCAAACAATGCTAACTTTGCTTCTGCTGAGTTAGTATGTTGGGAGCCTGATAGTTGCTCGCCGATGCTCGGTGGTTCTCTCCGGGTACCTTTAAGTAGAAAAAAATCCCATATCGGGCAGAAACGTTAGGTGAGATGCGATAAATATGGACCCAACAATGTGCATTGTTCTCATTGTAGATGAGCGTGAGTTCCAAAAATAGCTTTGTGTATTGCATTCTTACCATGACACTAAAGCACATTGGCCACAACTGATATATATATCATTTTGTGGGTGCCTTTGTATGGCCACGCCACCAGTTCGAAATGCTTCCTACGCACCGATAGTTATATTGAAAAACAATGGCACCTCCAGACTTCTGTCTTTAACTTTAAACGTTTGGTGTAATAATAATTGTCCAGTGTCTATGCCCTGTAAACACCATTAGAGCAAGGAAGTCCAAGTTAACTTGAATTGGACATATGTTGTAGGCATTCACCCAATTAACCCATGACCTAGGGTACACATAGACAATGAAATTTAAGAGCATCAAATTCTTGTTTGTCTTTTACCCGAGTCGTTTCAATGCCGATGAAAATTTATGATGGAGACAAATGTGTTGTTCAAAAATGTGCTCAATTAGTGCCTAAAACATATTAAGAAACGAATAGTCACCACAAATCGCTGAAAATGTTGCTATTTCAACACAGAGCCAACTATTAAACAGGTGTTATGTTTTCAGTCCTACAGACAACAGGAGACTGACCGCAATAATGTGTTTCAGAAACGACCCTTTTAACAGTGACTATTTTTCTGTCTTTCGACACCTTTCCGTTTCTTAGACTGAAATTGCGTTTCTAAGTCTCATAACTTTACCTAGTTCTTGAGAGTCTAAATTAGAAGATATTTTATGAGTTATACACGGCATCACGATGTGTATACTTACCGTATTTAACACTAATAATAATAATATTTATGTCTGGATTGGACTTTCTTGACTAGAATATGTGCCAATAAATTATGAAATTGACAGGAGAGCCAAAATGTGATCCCATAGAAGAGAAGCATGGACGCCACGGATTGAGAAGATGGGGTCTCACCCGGCGCCCTCCCTATTTTATGAAATTCAAACATTTTTCACAAGCACCGAGAACATGGGTAGTGGCATAATAATACCATGCTCCATGCATACAGGTAAGTAGTATGTAATGTGGTTTTGAGGCCTTATTGGCAGGACCTCGGTGCAGGACCTCGGAAGTGACGTCATGTCACGTGACCCAGTGGCGCCATGTTGTATTGTCATGGTAACCCGCGCGAGCGGCCATCTTGTGACGTCATCCCCATAGTGATACGTGGTGTTAGTGCGCATGCGCAGCGCGTGTTGTTAGGGTGATACGTGTTTCCGTCGTCCATTTTGTATACTGGAGGCCGCCATCTTGGTTTCTATGGTAGCACGTGATTGCTATGCTACCCAATTGTTCTGCAATAAGACGGGGTATGTTCGGAGGGTGTGTTCGATTATAGAAGAGTAAATCTAATTACCACAAACAACCCGACAATCCTTCCAAATCACCAAAATCCACCCGAAATCACCGAAATTGACTTTATTTCCCCATTTTATCGGTTTAGCACGTAGTGCTATAGTACTAAGGGGTGCAAGGGGTGCATTCGACTGAAGTGGAGTAATTTTTTGGTTCGCATTTTCCCTATTAAGAGTAGCACGTAATACCGAGGGGGTGTGTTCGTTTGAAGTGGAGTAATGTTCCCATTTTTTTTGATCCCATGACGTTTATTTCCTTATTAAGAGTAGCACGTAGTGCTATAGGACAAATTTACCCAGAAATCCATTATTAAAATTATAAGTAAGACCCATATGTGTACATGAAGGCCATGAAGCTAAGTTCCACCATATACTCATAAGAGGATCTACCCAACAGATGTGTCGTACGAGGTCTAATTTACTATCCCTCATTTTGATTTTTCTTTGTACTTCGATGGAAAGTTTAAAAAAATAACAACACTAAATATAAATTTAAATTTCTTTTATTCAACAACAAAAATACATCTTTTTATGGTATGTAGATTGTCAGATATTCATAAACAGTATTTCTGCAGATTGGGCATCTTCTCAGTGGTTTACAGCAGTCTTTGCACAGGCACAAATGGTTACATGGTCGCGGAGCGACATTGGCTTCAGCTAATAAACACACACTACATTTTGTCCTCCGTGAATCTTCTTCTTCTTCTCTGATGGCCATTTCTTCTTCTTTTTCAACGTCCATGAATTCAGGTGGTAAATTATGAATGTAATAACAGTCTGGAGAATATTTTCTGTGTTCTTCTATAACATCATCTTCTGTTTCCCAGAAACGAACAATAATACCACAATGAAAACATTGAGTTCTGTCTCCTGTCCCCAAATAAAAGAATCCAGCTTTTGTCAGTTCATTCGGGGTTTTCACACTTTCACTTTGTAACATGAATTGAAATGTCTTGAGACGATTTTCCTCCAATGCATACTTGATGTGTTTTGGTGGTCTTTGTTCTGGTGTCTTTCTTATTTTTTCTTCTCCACGTAATAACTGCCCCAGTACCGGTGGCGGAACATCACGAAAATACGTTTCGAATGAAACGCTCATTCTCTCTACAAAGTCTCTTGAATTTCTTGTTTCTTGGTTTCTTGATTGATAATCATTCAGTGCCATCCTGATCAAACATGGAATAGTGAACATTCTTCAATCCTTTTTATCTTCATTCTTCTTTGGTTTTCTTTCTCTTTTTGGTTTGGGTTCTCCTATTTCAAGACTTCTCTTCTTTGCAATATCCACTGCTTTGGTCACTTGTTCCCAATCTCTGGTGGTAAACTGGAACCCAACGTCGTTCTTGAACAGTTGAATCTGTAAATCGTTGTTAATTTTGAAGGCGGTCACATTAGTAGACATCCTTCTTCTTTGGCTGTCGAAACACAAATGAGCTGAACACCAAGTGCACCAGTTTTTATAGTTTTCCTTCAATGCAGCGACATCTAGTGACTGGTTTCCTCTATGACGTCATTAACCAACACATCATTATCCGTTAGATCAGTGGTAAACATGTTGGATATGGGTTCCATCGGTACACCGCGACAGCGATGTTTCAAGTAAAACAGACAGTATTGTCCACACACTGGTAATGGTCCTTGAAGGCGTTTCGTATTATACTTCCAATATCTGGAATTCTTCTTCAGGAAATTCTCGAATGGTCTGTGTTGTGGTGGTAATCCATAGGAATCAAAGTATTCTGCGTTGTGGTGACTCACAAAGAGAGCCACCCAATGTTCTCCTTTTCTGTGATCTGGATCCGTGTTGGCTATCAGAGCCACTGGTCTGTGATCTGGTAATCTTCTTGGTAAGTTGTTTCTTGAAAATACACCCAAACATATTCTCTTCAAACAACTATCTGATCGAAGTGCATTCTCTAACTGCAACGTGTTCATGTTGAGTAAACGAATATTACTTGTCTATTCTTATCCACTTCTATGATGTTCTGGAATTCTGCATACACCAGTACGTTGATTGTGGTTGGAAATGGGTTTTCGAAATGGACTTCTAGTCTCAAGTTTCCTCTCTTCACCAGATCGAAGTGTTGTCCATGTGATAGATCTGGAGTCAGGTCGAATACGAATAGGGTGTATCCATTTATGTACTCTTCTCGGCTGATGTGGTTTCCTTCATTCTCATACATTTGTCCAGTTCCTTGGAACAGAGTTGCATAACATCTCGCCACTTCTTGTTGTTCGAATCTAGGTTGTAATGGTTTGGCTGGAATCTGCTGCCCATCCACGTACAATGCCAAGTAATTGATTTTGTAGTTCTTGAAATTATATGGATTCATTGAAAAGTTTCCATTGAAAGCATCGTTGTCTACACATCCCACTACGATGCGTTTAGGTAGTTGGCCTAAAAATAAGTTTTCTTGTGTGATGCTCAGATTTCCTTTCGGCACTGCAAACACCTTGGTTTCCACACGATCGATAGGATATTTTGCAGTTGCTTTTGTTAGTGCTTTCTCGTGAGCCATTCTCACGAATGATTGGAGTCTCTCTTTGCGTACAAACATGGATACATCTAGAATTTTGATCTTGTATGTAGCGGTATCGGCCATCAATACAAAAGCATTTTTGGCTCTATTCATTTTAACATGAACATTAACTCCATTCAGCAAGTAACGAGTTTGGAGAAACATGTCCAAATGTAATCTTCCAGCCATGTCCACGATTTTACTTTTCTCTATAAATTTCTTTCGAAGAAGAAATCCCTTGTTATCATCTGTCAAATCTTCCATGTGGCCGGCCGTATCCTTGTACCATAATGCATTAGTCAGTTGTGACTTCTTGGCAGCTGGTCCATAACTCAACACAGTTTCTATGAAAGCTCTGTAATGATAAGTGTTGTTGGAAGGAGATACCAGTTTTTCATTCAAGCTGATATCGATTTGATTAAATAAGGAATGCATCCATAAATTGACTGGGCCCACTTTGGCATCGGGTGCAATTGATGCCCCATTGGAATCTACAACCGTTGCTTTAACATACAAGTATGTCTGTGCCAAATTCAAATAATCATCTCCTAATCCTGCAATGTGGAATTCTATTGGACCACTGTTTCCTATAGTCGCCAAAGGCCTGTGTTCTACCCATTGCCCATGTTCCACACTAGTCTGTATTGGTGGTATTGAAAACAAGTCGAGTTCGCTGTTGACACACTCACAAGATTTTTCATTAATGAGAGACATCATGCACCGAGATGGTCTTGGGTCTGAACAGTTCTCCTTCTTTTTGTCGATTTGCTAGTTTTGCGTGGTGCGGGCCTTTTTATACTTTTCCTACCGGGTGGTTTTGAACCACCAACCACTTCATTCCAAGCTCCTGCACCAGCCTCTTTAACTCTTTTGATTGCTGCCTTTTTTACATTTTTCCCTTCAATGACATCTTCGGCAAAGGCTGCTCCTTTTCTCAATAACTGTTTTCCCATGGTCCTGGCTGTAGTTTTCAATAAAGGTAACACCATATTCTTCAGTCCTCCCAATATACTTCCCAAACCATATCCTCTCTGTATTTGAGCTCCAGAAAAAGCCGGTAGACCATTCCCAGCTTGTTTCGTGTAATATTCTTCATATAATTTGGACTTACAACAGTAAGTCATGTTTATGTGAAATGAAGAGATCTACGATTTCTGAAATGAAGTGTCACTGTCACTTTCCCGAACTCGAATGGTACTATGGCTCCTGTGTCACCCCTTATATACACCTGGACGGTACTGAAATTTTTTCGTTCTACTGGTACATAATACACATTCTCAAATGTTTTAGAGATGATATCCCCATATTTCCCACGTACGGGTACGATACGAAGAAGTGGTATTCTTGTATCTCCTACGACTTGGTCACGAACCAAGTCACAATATACATAGAGTGAATAAAATCCTTGGTTGACATCGGCAACTCTGGAAGAATTGTAAGTTCCTGATTTAAAAACACACTCATTAAACCCCAAAATATTTTGAAGAGTAGGGCTCAATGTGACCACGACTCCATCACGTACCGTGATACGAACTTTACCAGTCACTCTATCCAGTTCAAAAGCTACCTTATCGTGACGAGGCAAGAGTAATTCTTTAACACCATTGATAGCTCGTATCACATCAATGGGATCCGAATAACGATCTTCCTTGAGAGTAAGTCGGTAATTCTTTTTCGAAGACCAGAACACTGTAACGAAAGCTTCTTCTCCACGAATATTGAACCAAGTATTTGGATACTGAATCTCTGCCAGACCTACTTCCTATTCTCCCGTGAGATTCACTGGTTGTGATAACTGAGTGGTGTACGTAGTCAACGTGTTTTCTGGAAACACGTTCATAGAACTATTACTTGGTAGAGTCAAATAAAACATTACTTTTTCTTAATGGTTGGATTTGGTAACAAATATCCTATGCTACTACTCAAGAGAGCAGTCCACAACTTGCTGTCTGTGTTTTCGAGAGTGAGATTAACGACACTGGTAATGATGATGATATACAAAATGATTATTTGTGAAATTTTTACAAAAATTTACCAAACAGAGGCCAAGAACCGTTCGAGCCTTCTTCCATTCTGAAGAAACTTCAGAGGTTCACTTCCTTTTATAGGTGAGCTGACTCTGTTTGATCCACGAATTGAACGAAGTTGGGTATCCCAACCACTTTACGAACAATTCCCTTTTCTTACCTCGACCACGTTTCTTGAGTACGTATTCGATTTTGTAAATAGTTTTATGTGAAACTCGCTGAAGCTCTTCAGTGTAGAATGACCCTTTCAATATTTCTCCATTATCATATTGTAACATGTATGTGACTGGATGTCCTTTCTTGATGGCTATTACTGTGAATAACTCTTCGGTCCAATTGGGCAAATAACCTTTCTCAAAAGTTTTCTTAACTTTATTGATTCTCACTCTGTCTCCTACTTTGTACTTTGGTGTCTTGTGTTTTATGGGTTGTCCATACAACCTTTGCCAAACCTCTTCTTGATTTTCAAAGTTCACGGCGATGGGGGCCATACCTATACTGCGATGATGAGAATGATTATATGATTTCACCATGTTTTGAAGTGGAAACGTTAGTGTATCATTCTTGGTAAAATATTTCCACATTTTGGTTTTCAAAGTTCTATTGAATCTTTCTACTATGGAACATTTTGTTTCCACATTTTGTGTTGTGAAAAAGTCGACTTTGTGATCTTTGAGAAAATTCTGAAATTTTCTGTTTAGAAATTCTTTGCCTTGATCAGTTTGTAATTTTTCTGGTTTACGACCTTGTTTGAAAATTTTACTAAAAGCTTTCACGATGGAATCACCAAGTTTGTTTTGTAATGGTATCACCCAAGCATATTTACTAAACACATCTATACATGTCAACAAAAATTTTATGTTTTTGTTGAATTTACTTATGTTTGAAACATCTACCAAGTCAGCTTGCCATTGTGCATCTATACCACTAACTATTACTTTTCTTCTACAAAATGTACGACGAACAGGTTTGTGAAGAGTGTATGTGTCTTGAGTCTCTAACCATTTTACAACTTGTTTGGTTTTTTTCTTGGACGCTCTACGAAGAGCGTCTACACCACCAAAACTACCAGGCACTTCAGAATCATAGTACAATGCTTCCATGACTGCCTTGTTCAAGTGTCAACTCTATTTATACCTTTTTTTCGGTCCACTTTGGCGTTTCTGTTTTCTTTGGTTGTTTTGGTTCCGACTTTATCGGTGCCTGTTTCATAAAATCCCAACGTTCTTTATGACCAATTAATTCTTGGGGTATGTTACTATCTCTCAAAGCTTCGGCCAACATTTCCCATCCCTTTGGTTGGAAAGATTTTCGTCTTCTAAGTAAATCGTTTAGAAGATCTGTTACATTCGACCCTACCACTGTTTGATCTTTGTAGACTAATTCACCCTTCTCATTCCAAGATATATTTGGGTCACTTCTAATACGATTCAACAACAACTTGCCCTTTCTCTTCATTGTCATAGGTACAGAATCGAGA
The DNA here is from genome assembly GCA_031216915.1 of Pictodentalium vernedei. Taxonomy (NCBI): domain Eukaryota; kingdom Metazoa; phylum Mollusca; class Scaphopoda; order Dentaliida; family Dentaliidae; genus Pictodentalium; species Pictodentalium vernedei. Next base: position 728,340,721 of record CM062297.1, on the reverse strand, counting down.
ATGTCTTCGTCTTTATTATCTTTCTCGAATTCGACTTTAATTGGTCGAGGAGCCATTACCTTTTGTTGAAATGTCAAGTATCTTTGTAAAATTTGATTATATTGAGTCATCTTTTCATCAGCCGAAAGAAAAGGGGCATCGAGAATATCTCTCATTTCTGTATCCAGTGATGAAACAGCCAGTTCATTCGGTTGTCTTGGAGTCTCTTGTAGACGTTCCAATAACCTTGGTTCTACCAAAGCCATCTTCTTTGCATATTCCATCATCCAAATATACCTTTAACAGCACCCAATAGTACAGGAGGTAGCAATGCCCCCCAAGAATCCCCCTTTCTGCAAGATTTGTCTCCTCTTTTTGTCAGAGGTACCTTTGTTTGCCACTGCCCTCACTAGTTGTTTCTGACGAACGAGTTTGGTTCTCTGAGCTTTGGTCAGAGGTACTGCTCCCTTCAGTATATTCGAGGCACAGTCACACAAACAAGTTATCAATTCTTTGTCTGCATGTTTTAGTATGGATTTGACGAGTGCGGGTTTCGATTTAATAAGAACCTTGAGAAGAGCGATGTTGCACTTGAGACGGTCAGACATGCTTCTGACTCGAGTCAGACTTGTTGCTCCCCTTTTATACTTTTCGGAGGTACACATATTGGGTTTTCCCAGGGAAAATTCGACTTCTTAATCTCATGTGTTCTGGAGTATCTTGTTTGAGATCTATTAAAAGGTAACCATATGGTGTCGAAGTGGCATCTTCAAAAACTTCTCTCAGAAACTTGGAATGACCAGGATACATCTGTGCTGCCAAGTGTGAGATCTGAGAACGATCCCTAGGATTTTTAAACAAGATCATGTAATGACTATTGAGAGCTACAGTCCTATGGACTTTATTTTTATCGAATAAATTTTGAACAATGTAGATCACACTAATGTTACGGTGATGACTACCTTTAGTAAATAATCTAGACACTCGAACATCTGCATCGAGCATCAGATCATCCAATATGACTAAACTATCAGATTTTAATTCTTGAGGGAGACCCTCTACGAATTCTACTTGGGGTAAAGTATTGTATAATGGTTGCCATTCCCTATAACACCAAATGATGTGACTTGGGACAGGTGATATAATATTTTGAATGTTTTGAATAACCCGATTTACAAAGGATGATTTACCACTACCCGTGGGACCACACAATAAACAAGTGAATGGATGCTTCCAACGAGGATCCATCTTTGTTGTTCTATGTGGGTACTACTTCCCTTTTATACCTTTTAGGGAGGTGGCCCCCACTGAACGTGGGGACTACTCCCCCTTTTATACCTTTTGGAGAGGTGGTCAATATGAACCGTCATCCAAAAAATATTTAAAATTGGTGGCCCTCTGACTTACTGGCTGGGGACAGTTTAAGTTTGTTTGATATTTGTCAAGAAGATAAACATCAAATAACTTGAGCGTCATTACCACCTTTTTTTTCTTGTTTCTTCATTTTATACTTTTTTTCTTCTTTTTTCTTTTTATTATAAAAATTTACAACATCTATTTACATCTTCAATTAGAATCCAATTGTAACAGGTTTCTTGATGGTCATAAATTCAATCACCAAATCCATAATACAACGTCTCTGTTCATTTGTGAGAGGTTTCTCGAACATATCTTCATATTCTTTCTGTACTGGTGGTGGATTCATTCCAGAAGTATTATGGTGCCACAGTAGATGAACATCATTCTTGTTAACTCTTTCAAGTGCGTCACTAAAACATGTTATAATCTTCTCTTCTTCAGACATCATTAGGCATACATTATGCTGAATCTGACTTGGGTGATCGACTGTACATCCATAGCATTTTTCTTTCATTACAGCGTCAATGTTCTCTTCGACATAATGAGCATATGCCAAGCAAAGTTCATGCTGCAAGCGAACTTGCCTGAGTTCACTATCAATTTCATCAACGATCAATGGTCGTGGTTGGGTTATTCTCACTGTGATCTTCTTCTTCTTCTTCAAAGGTGGTTCTTGATTTGTTTTTTTGAAGTCTTCATGGTTAGTAGGTTTAGTGTCTTCAGTTAAAGTTGTTTGTTGGGTTTTGATGGCTGCATCTACTTCTTCTATTTGAGATTTCAAGGCATTCCATTCTTCTAAAGATAGAGCAATACCAGTCTTCGTAGGATAAGGTTTCTGGTCTTTTCCCTCAAAGTATCTTCTGAGATGAATCTTCAGTTCACCCTGGTACTGGGTGACGTTAGCATAAGTCTGCTTGGTGCCAATTCGGAACATCTTCTCTGGTCAATGGTTCGATCGTGAATGATGCCAAGTCCATGCTTTGCCTAATCTTATATATCTTTGACGGACGTGATTGAAAACATCACACCAGTTGAACAAATTTTGATTGAGTTTTTGATTCTTGGTTGGGGTTTGTGTTTGTTTCCTATAGGATTATAGGTTAAAGTTGGAAAATTTAGAAAATTAGTATAGAAAGTAATGGGAAAGAAACACAATGAGAATACAGAAATTTGATTGGTTGATTAACTTCGATCTGATTGGTCAGTTTGGCGATCAAACTGCAATCTTGATCCTTAAACTGTAGGATATGGCCCTCTGCATTTTATACTGGCTTGGGACAGGTCAAGCTACAAACCTCTGTCCAATGGAGATAAGTCAAATAGCTCGAGTGCATTCCCACCCCCTACAGTTCGCATCCTCTTTGAGGGATTTTTTTTTTTGTTCATCAAAAAAGAAAAACGAAAACAACATGTCCAACTTAGCAATTTAGTTTTTTCTATCATAAAAATTTCTCATTTCTTTTAAATATTCACAACAGAGAATTTCTTAGTAATGATGATGATGATGATTTATTCCTTTGGTTATACAATAGGGGTAGCCTAAAAGACACCAGGAATCAACTTTAAAAAAATGAAATGAAACTAAAAAGTAAAGAAGTATCATCTGGTTCCAATAGGTGTAACCTAAAAGATACCATGAATCAACATGTCTTTTAAAATAAATGGAACTAAAAAGTTTTGAATGAAACTAAAAAGTTTTGAATGAAACTAAAAAGTAAAGAAGTATCATCTGGTTCCAATAGGTGTAACCTAAAAGATACCATGAATCAACATTTTTTAAAAATAAATTGAACTAAAAAAGTTTTGAATGAAACTAAATTTTGAATAAAGAAGTATCATCTGGTTCCAATAGGTGTAACCTAAAAGATACCATGAATCAACATTTTTTAAAAATAAATTGAACTAAAAAGTTTTGAATGAAACTAAGTTTTGAATGAAACTAAAGAAGTATCCTCCACTTCCAACAGGGTTAGCCTAAAGTATATCAGGAACATGATGATGATGATGATAATGATGAAAAAACTCTCTGTATTAGAATAAATAAAAAAATTGAAAAATCTTTACACTAGAAAAAATGTATTGCCTTGTAAGACTTGCCATTTAGAATTTTTTTTTTGAAGACTGCCATATAGGACTTTATGAGGACTGCCATAAAGGACTTTTTACTTGTGAAAAAAACTTGCCATGTAGGACTTTATGAGGACTGCCATAAAGGACTTTAGAGAATGCCATATAGGACTTTTTACTTGTGAAAAAACTTGCCATGTAGGACTTTATGAGGACTGCCATATAGGACTTTATGAGGACTGCCATAAAGGATTTTAGAGAATGTCATATAGGACTTTATGAGACTGCCATAAAGGACTTTAGAGAATGCCATATAGGACTTTATGAGGACTGCCATAAAGGACTTTAGAGAATGCCATATAGGACTTTAGAAAATGCCATATAGGACTTTATGAGGACTGCCATAAAGGACTTTAGAAAATGCCATGTAGGACTTTATGAGGACTGCCATATAGGACTTTATGAGGACTGCCATAAAGGACTTTAGAGAATGCCATATAGGACTTTATGAGACTGCCATAAAGGACTTTAGAGAATGCCATATAGGACTTTATGAGGACTGCCATAAAGGACTTTAGAGAATGCCATATAGGACTTTAGAAAATGCCATATAGGACTTTATGAGGACTGCCATAAAGGACTTTAGAGAATGCCATAAAGGACTTTAAAAATTTGATGAGCCTAATATGATTGAGTAGACCACCTAAAAACCATTTCGGGTTTTTAGGAATTTTTTTGGGTCAACTAAATAGAACTTTTTTTGTAGGCAAAAGCTAGACTTGATTCAGGTTGTAGAAAACTATGACACTCACTCAATTGTTTCTTCTTTAAATCTCTAGTGGTATGGTACTAACTCCATCTTCTAAAACTCTTCGTTTTGGGTAGAAATATGATAGTCCATCTCTGCTCTGCTGGTAGGTATACATAGTGTTGTCATTCATCACAAATCCTCGGTTGATGCCAGATCCACTTTGTTGAGTCTTCAAAACTTGCAAATATCTGTCTTTCGTCAAATCATTGTGGCGTTTGCTGATTCCCTTACAACTGAATTTATTGGTGGCTCCGAAACAATAATATGTTTTACTACACAGTCCAACAATGCCGGTTCCTTGCCATTCTACCTTAAACAAGCCTGGAGTTCTCCTGTCAAAACGCTTTCTTTCTTGGCAGCATGAGGGTGACAGCCATTCTTTGCCTTCTAATTTGGTTTTCACATAATCATCTCTGTGGAAATCACAACACTCTGATGGAAACCACTTGTGATTCTCTTTGTAAAATTCTACTCTCTTCTCTGGTTTCACTAATTCATCTATGGATGGTGACGAAGTACATATATATGCAGAATCTGTGTCCATTTCAGCATATTCGAAATCTTGGCAGTTGATAAAAGTATCGATGACATCATAATAGAACTGAAGCATCCGGAGTTTCGCATACTGGTAAACAAAGAATCCGATGTGAAGTGGCAGATCCAACTTGATGGTCTTCTTGTTGAGTTCGACTTCATATAATGTTTCATCTAATGGATTCAAGGCTCTGAAGGACATGTCATTTACAGCTTTGGTAACTTCTTCGTCGTCGCAATAGCACACACGTCGATGCTTCTCTTTGTTGGTCACGGTTTTGCCATATCCAGAATTTCCCAACAGCTTCATGGTGTCGGCAACGATCGACTCTCAGGGTCAACATCTCCTTGTCTTCTTGCTTCAGACACTTCATCTCCAAATTTTTCAAAACATCTTCTTGGTTTATATTGGATAACTTGATAGACGTGATCAACTTCAATACCATGCTGGAGGTACCACTGCAGTAAAGGGGTTGCAAATAACATTTTCTCCGCTCCATAGCTTCCGATCAAACTTCTACGGGGTTTCTTCATGATTCCATTCTTCTCGGCAAAGGCCTTCATGTGTTCACCAATATCATCTATGGAAATATCTGTATTCTTGAAGATAGGTGTCATCTCTTCAAAGTACTCTTTCAGGTGATCTGGTACATGTATATCACATTCGACTAAACCAAACAGTTCACCGGACTTCACTTTGTTCAGTATTTCTTCCTCTGTCATCGCACCATCTATTTTGTCTGAAAAGTTCTCTTTCAGGAAGGCTTTGAGTGTGGCATCGGTCTTCTTCATCTCTCTCCACTCACACTCCCAGATTTCAATAAGTTTATAGCCCAAATCGGTGATGTACTTTGCATTGGTACGGGTGTCTTGTAGCAGTTCTTTCATCGGTTTATCTCTGACTTCATTATGGATGATAGGAAGACCATTCTTATCTTTCATGCAGGTATGTCCGTGCCAGAAGCAGCCATGGAGCTGGTATACAGTCTGTGTCTCTTTGCACCAACCATCAACAGGCAACTGTCTTCCACCAATCATTTTTTCAGCTCCGTTAAACTGATGTCTGATGTGGATGTCATCTCTCATGGATAAAAACTCTAACCATTGTTCAGCCATTTTACCATACTTCATTGGATGTTCTGGTTTAAACTGGTTTTCTTCACGACGTCTAATACTCCAACCCGTTGGCATCTCTTGCATTAGGCACCAAAGATATAATGCATTCGCATCAAAGCCTATAATACTTCCACATGGTTTTGCTTCTTTGCCATATTTTGTTTCTCTGATTCGGGTAGCATCTTTCTCGTGGTATCGGTTGAAGATAATTGAAGGTCCACCAACGATATTATCTTTCACCAAGTGATGCAAGTCTTTATTCTTCTGGTTAAATAACGTGAAGTAAGTGTCATCATTCATGGTCTGGAACAGGTATTTCAACGTGAGGCTCGGAACACTGATACCATCTTTAAACATGTCGATGTGGCGTTCTTGGTAGAAAGCAAACTGCTTGTCAACTGCTTCAAGGAATGGTTTTACATCTCGGTTATTATACCAGATCAGAAAATCACGGAAAGTTGTCATCTCCAGGTCGTTCCATACATGCTGGCAGTACTGGTATTCTTCATTGGATATATTTTCTTTCTTGAGAGAACTGTAGAAGGCTTCATGGTCTGGTAGGTGGTCTTGATCCAATTTGTTCAAGCTGTCAATCCATTCATATGGTAAAAATCCCTTTGTCACGGAGCAGCCAAATGCTTTCAAAAACTTGTCATAGCTGAATCCTGGAGCGAGGTAGTTGCAAATATCAACAAACTTGAAAGATTCTGTCGAGACGCACATGTAGTTATTCGATTTCTTCACTGCAAACTTGAGTGGATTCTGTCTCTTCAGGTATGTCATCAGTTCACGCTTGACTACATTCATATCATATTTTCCAGAGTTGAATCCGATGACGGGCATCTCTTGCAGATAATCTTGAAATTTCTTCTCCAATTTTTGTAAAGGGTGCATCTTGGATGTATCTTCTCCAGTAGCTCTGGCTTCCGCTTCCAGCGTTTCATCAATTTTCTGTCTGAGTTTAAACAAGGTCCAAGCATGGTAGGTCTGCATCAGTTGGTGGCAATGAGATGAAATAGCTGTGAGGTATGTCATCATTTCTTCAACAAGTTCTTGAGAATTTCCATTTGTAATGAAACATTTCGGTTCTTGGTATTCTGGAACATTACTACATATGCTCACACTCAATGGTCGGTGTTCTGCTTCCCATATCAGTTTATCACTGTCAGCAGGTAGACTGGATTTGACAAAGTAACTTTCAAAATCAAACGTTGCACGGTATGGAAAAAACTTCTTCTCTTCAGGTACTTCTATACCTTCATCTTCTAACAGATCAAATATGGACTGGGATGGATGGTATACACCGCCAACATACTGGCAATTTACTTCATCTGTACAGATTTTCTCGTGACGATTTATTGCCCAGGAGGTCTTCAATAGTTTGCCGCATTTGCGGCATTCAAAGGATTTGCAGTATTGGTCTATATCGATGATGTAGCTAAAATGGTTCTTGTAAACGTTCACATACATGGTATCTTCATACTTTCTGTGAGATCTCTGTACTAATTTGGCATCAATTTGGTCATCATCATTCTTGACAAGTTCATATACTTGGATATTTACTTCAAAACATTTCTCCAAGTCAGGTAATTCGGCTAAAGTTACTCCACGGAATTCATTCTTTGTATACTTGTTGTACATGGCATCTGTTGTATTATTCAATGTGTGTGCTTTGGAACCACTCCATAAAGCTAAACAGCGGAAAATACACAGGTTGTCATCATAGGTAAAATAGTTATTTTTATCTTTCACCAAAGCATTTACTGCTTTGTTCTGGAGAATGTAGTCAGGAAGATCTTCTACCATTCCAATTGGGTGGTCTTTCAGCTTGTTCACATAAAATGTGACGTTGGTAACTCTCTCAACAAGCCATTTGGTGTTGGGTCGTTTTAATTTGGCCCATTCCAGGATATCTTCTTCCATGACATCATCAAGGAATTCTTCAAAGTCTTCTTGGCAGCATACAAGTTGTGGAACATCAAGTACCCGGGCGTTGTTTTGTGATGGATGGTAATACTTCAGTTCATTCGTTTCATTGTGTCGCAGGATAAAACCAAAACTCAGATTAATTTTAAATCTTAGCTGTTGTGGCAGAAATATGGTAGTCATCAATTCATCAGTCATCATCTTCAGGTTCACATCATTGATCCGGTAGTTATGTTGGTCCTGGACTCTTCTGTTCATCATGTGGCGAGTTCTAATAGAACTCCAGTTATCTTCGTACACGGTCAATATCTCATCTGGCTCTTCTTCAGACATCATATTCTTTTCAAACTCCATTGGGTCAACATCATAATGGGTGGTCGTCGTGGTCCGTGGTTGTTTAGGTGGTCCTCTCTTCGGTTCATCAGTGTTCCTTTTTGATGGTACAGGAACTGGTCGGTGGGCAACGCTCTTGTGTCGATTAAAATGGAGTAGTTGGTTAAACTCCTGGCCGCATTCCATACATGTATATATCTCCAAACATTTCTTCAGATGGTCAAGGAGATACTCTTTCCTCGTAAAGGTCTTGTTGCAGTTGGTACAATCGTGGGTCTTCTTGTCTCCGGTGGCGTGCTTGGTACGCACATGGCGGTTTCGGTTGCAGCGGTCCGTAAAGGTCTTTCCACACTCTTCACAGGCGTAGACATCAGTTCTGGTAACGGCAGTAGCAGCTTCAGACATCTTCATAAATTTTTTGCGAAGGCAAAATTGCTATAGAAAACTCTCTAGCGATGTGTTCAGTTCGAAGGATCGAAACAGAATGACGCGACGTTATTCTTCTCCGGAATTTATTTCGACGTGACGGACGTTTTTGAAAACGTCACGACGTCACAACGTTTTTTCATCGATATTTTCATTCTCGATGGGCGTTTGTGTTTGTTTCCTATAGGATTATAGGTTAAAGTTGGGAAATTTAGAAAATTAGTATAGAAGTCAATGGGAAAGAAACACAATGGGAATCCAGAAATCTGATTGGTGGATTAACTTCGTTCTGATTGGTCAGTGTAAAAACATCTTGATCCTCATTAATTTTATTATTTAAAATCATGTAGTTAGGGGGGTCATTTAAAGAAATTGCTAAATATAGACACTAACAATTAGTTAGGGGGTCAGTTAAGGATGTTACTAAAAATAGAGCATGGGAATTTATAAAAATATAGTTCCAAGTAGAAGCAGAGGATTTCTGGGTAAATTTGTCCTATAGCACTACGTGCTACTCTTAATAAGGAAATAAAACGTCATGGGATCCAAAAAAAATGGGAACATTACTCCACTTCAAACGAACACACCCCCTCGGTATTACCTGCTACTCTTAATAGGGAAAATGCGAACCAGAAAATTACTCCACTTCAGTCGAATGCACCCCTTGCACCCCTTAGTACTATAGCACTACGTGCTAAACCGATAAAATGGGGAAATAAAGTCAATTTCGGTGATTTCGGGTGGATTTTGGTGATTTGGAAGGATTGTCGGGTTGTTTGTGGTAATTAGATTTACTCTTCTACAAAGGAACATACCCTCAAAACATACCCCGTCTTATTACAGAAAAATTGGGTAACATAGCAATCACGTGCTACCATAGAAACCAAGATGGCGGCCTCCAGTATACAAAATGGACGACGGAAACACGTATCACCCTAACAACACGCGCTGCGCATGCGCACTAACACCACGTATCACTATGGGGATGACGTCACAAGATGGCCGCTCACGCGGGTTACCATGACAATACAACATGGCGCCACTGGGTCACGTGACATGACGTCACTTCCGAGGTCCTGCACCGAGGTCCTGCCAATAAGGCCTCAAAACCACATTACATACTACTCAGGTACAGCCCATCTGCAGGCATCCAGTAAGCCGATGTAAATTGGTTCCTTTTTCAAAATTTGTCAATACAATATTACGCGAATATTTTGCCCGGAAAACATTTGGTTATGTACAATGAAGCCACCTAGGCCAACACTGACTTTCCGTTTTCTAAAAATTCTTCTGAATACTTCCCCAGAACATGTTGACAAATGTGTGATTCCCCACCCGTTCTTTCCCCAACTCATCGCTGCGCGCGTCAGTCGGTAATAAATTCGCTCCATAACGCATGACAAGCTCTCAGACCATCAGTCGAATTCTGTTATGCCATTGGGCTGTTTCGTCACTTACTGTTCGCGGAATTTGGGCACAGGCGACCGTTGATACGATGGGACGTAAGTTCACTCACAAAGATACACAGCTATTTTTTATGCCCCAGTTATAGATGTTTCAGCAAATAGGTATTTAATTCACCTTGAAAACATGAAGATATTAATACAATTAGTGCAACCACGCATCGTAATCACAGTACTACAGCTGTGGTGAATTTTAATTCATAATGGTAAATGTCATCAATGTTTCGGTTAACCTTTTACTTCCACGCCTACTTTAGCCATATATGGAGGACCTCTATGTACACCTGTATGCGAAGAAGTTCAATAAGATTTATGACATACTTGAAGCTAGTCATCTGACTAATTGTTGGAAAGGGCTCTCTGAACCCTTTCCAACAATTAATCAGATGATAGGTTCGATCTGTGCATATCAGAACGTACAGATAATCACTATAAAGTAGGTGACAACATTCGCTTTTGGCAGCGAAAGTGTTAAATGAAGTAAGGATTCAAAGAAAATGATCGTTTATTGATGTTTTCACATTCAATCGGATGGGATATGCCAGTTGGTCGGAAAAGTGAAGCGGGAGCTCACTTTTTTGACCAACGAGTATTCCCGCTGATTGAATCTAAACATAGGTGAACTATTTAAGGATTAGACTGGTTCCAGGCCATAGCAGCGTCGAATCCCTTTCGTAATTGGATGGTGGATTGAGAGCTTGGACCAATGGTTAAAGTCAAGCTCTCAGACCATCAGTCTAACTCTGTAAGGAATTCGACGCTGTTATTGTCTGGAACCAGTCTTGTCCTTAAATTGTCCATCGCCCATATTTAGATTAAATCATCTAGAATAATTCAGTTGGTCGGAAACTCGAACCTATGTTCGCCTTCAGACCAACTGAACTATTCCAGACGATTCAGTCTAAAAATACCATAAACATTCATTTTCTGTGAAGCAACGCAAGAAATGTTTATCAATCAAGACTTCATTTGACGGAATCTTTATTTCAAATGAAAACTAAAACTCGCTATAGATCTAGTTTTATGATTACGTCGCGTTGTTCCACCAATTGCATTAGTATCTGATTGTTTCAATGTGAACTAAGAACTCATTGCTTGGAATATCTTTTACTAGACTACTAAAGAATATACGTGTGAATTTGTGAGTAAAGGGACATCAAATTAAATGAACGATAGTCTTCGCGGAAACTCCATGAAAAGTGGATAAAAGAATAGACCGCACTGAAGAGTGCGACTTCCGAACAGAATTGGACTGGAAGCCTCAGAGCATGGGAAAATATGTGGCACCTCAATCCGGAGTCATGGATCCGTCACTGCATAAGATTATAGGAGGAGTCACAGGGAAACAAATGATTAGTTGCAGACTAGCAAGATATCATCGCGGTTTTTTGGCCAGCAATATTCATAAGGTAGAATAACTCTCGGGGGAGTTATCCCCACTCAGATTGCTAAGTATGTCAACAGATGTGACATTAAGAGTTGGGAAATTTTGTGAAGAGAGGGCACTAACTTCCTTAAAAGTAATTTAAAATGGCGAAACTAATTGGAGAGATGTCGCAGGCGGCATGCCAATCTTCATATGTTGTGGACTGACTACTGCAGAGAACTGGAGGTGGTGTGCGTCCTTGGTCAGGTTGTTGATCACAGACATTTGGCATTGGTATTGTTATGCCAAACGACACCTCTCTTCTCTGTGTTAAATGGTATTGCAGTAGGTTTCCGGAAGAGAAGAGGAAGGATGGTCTTTAGAGCGACCAACTATTATTTATATTTATTAATGATCTTTATTACTTTCCAAAGTGTGATTTACTGGGATTTCCGGGTTTGATTATAAATGATAACCTCACAAGTGAATTATGCAATCAACAATTGTGTCATGTATCCGTGCGCGCAAACGAAGACGCTTTGCCGTAGGTGTAATGGGGACTTCATTGTTTTTGTTTTTTAACTCTTTACCTAACATGAAAAGCAGACGACACTTGCAAAAAAAATTCTTGAATAACTATTCTTTTCATTTTTGTCTTCAAAACATAGGTTATGACCGCTCATTGGAACGAGCTCGACGAGCTCGTTCCAATGAGGGGTCATAACCTATGTTTTAGAGACAAAAAATGAAAAAATAATGAAAATTAATTGGAGATTTTTGAGAATAGCGCTGGCCGGTTTTGACGGTACGTTAGGTAAAGGGTTAAATAATATAATTATCGTTAATAATGAAAAGTAATGAACAGAGTTATCTCTTGATTGGCCTGGTTACGTGAAATAATTCATTCGAGGCGAAGGACTATATTGTAAAACACTCGCGCGCATTCGCGCACTCGTGTTTGTACAACGTCCCTCACCTCTCATGAATTATTTCACGTAACCCGTCCAGTCAAGCGATTACTCTCTATTAAACGGTTTGGTAAGAATCAACAATAAATGGAGTCTTTGATACAATCAGCTCAAATATACAACAAGGATGGAGATACGGCCTTTGACCTGCAGCAGCTTATTGTTATGGCACTAGTTTCGTTTCGGTTTAGAACCATGTTAAAGCTGCGGGTAGTACGTCATTCCACTACATCACTAAATATTGTCTTAGACTGTTGAGAGCGTGTTATTGAGAACTCACAAAAGAAAAATGTGTTCCATATTTGAATGTGTCAGCACAGACGTTGGTTTTGAGGATGGAATTTTGAATGAAAAGTATCAGCGTGCCGAAGGCGCACAGGGACGATGTGGTATATCTTCAAAATCACCATCACCTTTAATATGCATCGACGTAGGTCACATAGCGGATATACACATGTACAACAAAGTGAACAAACATGGAAACAAGCTGACATTCGACGCCGGTCGCTTGTTTGTCACACACTCCACATTGGCTTGGATTATTTGGTGCCGATTTCGCGTGTACTAGAAATAAAGAATATATATTCAAGGGAACACTGGAATGCATTTTAAGTCATTTCATTAAGTCATTTTAAGTCAACATTTTACGACAGGATATGACCTTTGCTGATGAACGTGTCGCCAATCCAAATTAACAAACTAGAGCTTTGTAATGTGTTGGACAAATTACGCGCTTTCCCAACTTTGTTATGTAAAAAGGCAAACAGTATTGTACACAAAACTATCAATCATTTTTGAAAACAGCAAAATTTTGAGGAAATTAAAGTTTTTGTGATGCTATTAGTTTTTATGCAGCCAAAACAGATATTTGAGATAAAGAAGGACACCAAAACATATAACATAAAATTTGCTCTTCAATAATTACAAAATATTTTCATGGAAAGCAAAACTGTGCCGCACCTCATCCACCCCTGAGTCGGGAAGGAGCCAGTTTTTTCAGGCAATTTGCCGGAAAATTTCGGGCAATTCAGTTGCCAGAAATGGCCAAAAACATTTTGGTTTTCTACACAAAATGTTGTCATTTTATGTCACATTTCCTATCTCATCGCTTAGAAGTTGCATGTAAATTGACCAGTAAATTGTACAAGTTGATTCAGCGGAACCTTATCCACGTTAATATTATTCATTTATAATCCCACAAGTACATATAAAAAGTTCTACTACTGCATATTACGGGAGTGCGGTGGCTCAGTAGGCAGAGATGCTGGTTGCAATCCAAGAGGTCCTCCGTTCGAATACCACCTGTAGCAACCACACTGTGTCCTTGGGCGCGACCGTTCATCCCAATTTAAATGCCCATATGGGGCATGGTGGCGTTGTGTACTAAGGCGTACTACACGTCGATGGTGCAGTTGTCTTCAACCAATGGTAACTCTGCTTTTGTAGAGATAGTATGTTGGGGAGACTGACAGTTGCTTGTCATTGCTCGGTGACCCTAGCTGTCTGGCTTCTACCACCCGTAAAACTGTCTGACACGAGGTATCCCTGGCTGTCGAAAGTGTCGTTAAACCCCAATAAGTGAATAATCAGAAAATGAATTTTGTCTGACAGTACTAATATTTTTATGGCCAAAACTGGTATTGGATAAAGCCCGACATCAAAACATATAACACAAAATTTATTCTCCATTGATTTTTGAATGCAGTTATGGAAAGCACAACCAGCTCATTCATTTTTGCTTTTGGGCAAATGAGTACAGAAATTTGCAACATTCACTGATTTTTTTTAATAGACAGTAGTATTCTTTAAGTGACCAAAGCATATGTTGGGTTAAGCCACAGATCATTAATTACAACAGCGGATTTGTTCATTAAGCATCTCTACCTACAGTAAAACAGGGTGTTTGAAATTAACCCTTTCCTAAATGATAGAAAAAAGCAACCGAAGTTAGCTAATTTGGGCATTTTCAATAGGCACGCTTATGCTCGTCCTCAGTATGCATGAGGGTTAAAGATGAGATAAAAAAGTAAACAGTAACATTGTTTTACAATCACTGTTGCATCTATACATACCAAAATAGTTGTTACAACAAACGTGCCCTTGAAGTTAGTCAATCTTGAAGATAGCTAATCTGGGCATTTTCAAACGGTACGCTTATGCTCGTCCCCATTATGCTTGAGGGTTAAATACGAGATAAAAAAGTAAACAGTAACATTCTTCTACAATCACTGTTGCATCTATACATATCAAAATAGTTGTTACAACAAATGTGCCCTTGAAGTTAGTCAATCTTGAAGATAAAATGCTATATTCATATCATTTGTGGCCAATAAGGGTTACTTTTGAAATACTTGTGCGGTGATTTTGGTGTATCATATTATGCTCTAAATGCGTGGACATCAATCACACACTGATTTTCTAATAGGAGGCTTGGAGGAATCTTGAATCTTGGTATTTGGTTGAACATGTACAATTTGAGGGTATTCCAATTCAGGGCCTGACAACTGGGCGAAGGTTAGAACTTTGAATAAAACATATAACAGCAAAATTGTTTTGGGGCGAATGCCCTATCTTCTCATGGGAACCATTTTGAGAAAGTATGGCTCCAATGCTGAGAAATCACATGTAAAAGTTGGCGAAAATAACAATTATTCCAACAGTACCCTTATGTGAAGTCTTAAATCTGCTAAGGGTTAAACTTTTAACAATAACATGTAAAACAAAAGTTGTCATACTTTAACTGCTGCATGCAGCCATAGAAAAAATTCAGCACTTAATCAGTTAGAAATGGAGCAAACTGTCACTTAAACATACCAAATTCTGAAGAAATGGGAGTTTTTTGGATGGTACCTACTTTTAGGCAACCAGAATGGGCATAGGTTTAAACTTTACAACCAAACTTACAACAGCAAATATGCTCGGTAGTCAGTTGTGAATACGGACATGCAAAGTGTTTGAAATTAACCCTTAACAAAATGATAGAAAAAAGCAACCAAAGTTGCATTTTCAAACGGCACTCTTATTCTCGCCCTCATTGTGCTTGGGGGTTAAATCTGAGATTAGAAAGTAAATAGTAAGTTTCTTCTACAATGATTGTTGCATTCATCCATACTAAAAAATAATTATTACAACAACCTTGCAAGCTGAGAAATTTGCCCTTGAATTTGGTCAATTTTGAAGAAAAAACTGCTATATTAAATTCATTTTTGGCCAATAAGGGTTAATTTTAAAAAATTTGTGTGGTGATTGTGGTGTATTATATTATTCTCTAAATGTTTGGAAAATTTGAGCTGAATGACGATAAACAATTTTGAGACTTTTGAAAAATGGTGAAATTTTGATGGTTTTGGCAGAAAATTTTGAAAATAAACGTTTTCAAAAACATGAGGATACCTACTTTCAATAGACTTTCTGACGGTACATAAGTTTTCCAAATTTGGTTGAAATAGTACGGCTTGTTTTTGAGCTATGTTGAAAAATGGTGAAATTTTGATTGTTTTGGCAGAAAAGTTTGAAAATAAGCGTTTTCACAGAGATGACTTTACTTCCTTTCACTAGATTTTATGACATTATATAAGTGTGCCAAATTCGGTTGAAGTCGTACAGCTTGTTTTTGAGCTGTACGACAGACAAAAGTGAGGGGGAAAAAAAGAAAAAGAAAAAGAAAAAAAAAGAAAAAGAAAAAAAATTGAAAAATAAGAATAACAAGACTCTTTCCCAAACTGGGTTTGGGAAAGCCTAATTAAAAAAAAGAATGAAGAAATTTTTTTTGAAAAAGAAGAATAAAAAGAGTCTTTCCAAATCTGGGTTTGGGAAAGCCTAATGAAAATAAAAATAAAAATAAAAAAAGAAGAGTAAAGAACATTTTTGAAAAAAAATAATAACTAGAGAATTGTAATTTGTTGGACAAATTACAGGCTTTCCCAACTTTTAATGTGGAAAGGCGCGCTGTATTGTACACAAAACTATCAATCATATTGATTATCATTACATCTGATTTTTGGGATTGGCATGAGAAATCGTCAGGTTAACCCCTCCTTTGTCTCACACAAATTATCTGTTCAGTCCAAGTAGCAGAAGTCCAGGCCTAAGCTGGGCAGATATTGTTTGTACCCAGCAACGCTAGTTGGAATGTGAGATACAACTTTTCTATTTTGAAAAAAAATAGTACAGAAAATTGCAAAACTCACTTGAAATCGAACTTTGTTGGATGTACAATTCAACAAGCAGCCATAGCAGATATTGGGTTAAGCCCTACTTCAAAAGTTACAAAAGTAAAATTGTTTAATTCTGAAGAAACTCCTGGGGTCACTTCGCGGTCATTATAGCAGTCTATCATCTGGAACATCCAAGACACTCTGATATGTCTTCAAAATAATAACATCCAGGTATCAACCTCTGGTCATCATGAAAATTCATACTTTTCAAAAAGTATTCAGAGCTGGTCCTCTTTCTTTTTTCACTCTTTAACCGTCGACTTTACCTTCATCTTGACCGAACTCTAACATTCCTACAAACAATGAAACTCGCTAACTCATTACACGAGACCCCTTGTTTTATTCCACCACTGCAATTTATCCCTTTTGTCTTCAGTCTTACCTTGTTTGTCATAGTTTCAATTTTCACCCCGCCATCAACCGACACACCACCATCAAGCCTACACCCGAAAATGGAGACTCATGTGATACCAGTTTTTCCTTCTATTTCATTCTCCTTAACTCCTCTTTCTCTTTTGCAGGTTTCCAGTGGACTTCGTATCTCAGCTCCATGGTCGGAAAATGAATTTTGTCTAATGGTACTCATATTTGTACGGCCAAAACTCGTACTGGATAAAGCGGGACTCCAAAACATTTTACACAAAATGTGTTTCCCAATGATTTTCAATGCAGTTATGGAAAGCACAATGAGCTCTTTAATTTTTGTTTCTGGACAAATGAGTACAGAAATTTGCCAAATTCACTAATAATCAATTATTTTTTCGATTGGTATTATTCTTTAAGTGGCGAAAGCACTTGTTGGGTTAAGCCCCAGAGCATAACTTACAAAGGCGGATGGGTTCATTAAGCATCTCTGCATATTGCAAAGCAAAGTGTTTGAAATTAACCCTTTCCAAGATGACCGAAAGAAGCAACCAAAGTTGACTAATTTAGGTGTTTTTAAATGGTACTCTTACTCTGGCCCTCATTGTTTTTGAGGGTTAAATCTGAGGTTAAAATGTAAACAGAAACTTTCTTCTGCAATCATTGTTGTATCTATCTATACCAAAATAATAGTTACAACAGCCTTGCAATTAGTCAAATTTGCCCATGAAGTTAGTCAATTTTGCAATGCATATCAGGTTTGGTCAATAGGAGTTAATTTTGAAATATTTGTGCGGTGATTTTGGTGTATGATATTATGCTCTAAATGTGTGGTCATCAATCACAGACTGAGTGTCTGATAAGAGACATGGAGGAGTCTTGAATCTTGGTATTTGAATAAACATATACAAGTCGAGGGTACTCCAATTCACGGCCTGACAACTGGGTGGGGTTAAAACTTTGAATAAAACATGTAACAGCAAAATTGTTCTTGGATGAATACCTGTCTTCTCATGGGAAACGTTTTGAGAAAATGTGGCTCCATTGCTGAGAAATCGCATGTAAATGTTGGTGAAAATAATAATTATTCCAACAGTTCCTTTATGGGAAGTCTCAAATCTGCCAAGGGTTAAACTTTTCATAAGACCATATAAAACAAAATTTGTCATACTTTGACTGCTGCATGCAGCCACAGAACACATTCAGAGCTCTGTCGATTAGAAATGGAGTAAATTGTCACTTAAACTTTCCAACTTCTGAAAAAATTGGAGGTTATTTTACAGTACCTACTTTTATGCAACCAGAATGGGCATAGGGTTAAACTTTACAACCAAACTTACAACAGCAAATATGACCCATAGATAATTGTAAATATGGACAGTCAAAGTGTTTGAATTTAACCCATTCCAAAATGATATAAAAAGCAACCAAAGTTGTTTAATTTTGGCATTTTCAAATGGTACTCTTATTCTCACCCTCATTGTGCTAACTTCTTCTGCGATCATTGTTGCATCTATTCATACCAAAATAATTATTACCACATTACAATGAGAGAAACTTGTCCTTGAAGTTGGTCAATTTTGAACACAAAAATTCTATAATCATTTCATTTTTAGCCAAGAGGGGTTAATTTTGAAATATTTGTGTGGTGATTTTGGTGTATCATATTATGCTCTAAATGTATGAAAAATGTGCGCTAGATAACTGTAAACAATTTTGAGACTTTTGAAAAATGGTGAAATTTTGATGGTTTTGGCAGAAAATTTTGAAAATAAGCGTTTTCACGAATATGACGATACCTCATTTCACTAGATTTTGTGACACTACATAAGTTTGCCAAATTTCGTTGAAATAGTACAGCTTGTTTTTGAGCTAGTTGAAAAATGGTGAAATTTTGAAGGTTTTGGCAGAATATTTTGAAAATAAGCGTTTTCACAGACATGCCGATTCCTCGTTTGACTAGATTTTATGGCATTACATAATTGACTTGAAATCGTACAGCTTGTTTTTGAGCACTGCAACAGACAAAATTGACGGAGGAAAAAAGAAAAAAAAATTTTTTTTGAAAAAGAAGAGTTACAAGAGTCTTTCCCAAACTGGGTTTGGGAAAGTCTAACAAGTCAACAATTGGAGTAACTGACACTGTGACCGACCATTGACGTATTTGTCTGTAAATGCAAAATTAACCCAAACTCCTTAGGACCAATTGGTTATTAATGATGAATGACCACTCTATAGTCAATGACATACATGAACAAAGGTTAACGGGTATATAATGAAGAGACAGGGTGAGGCGAAGTTGACTGATTAGGTGGATGGGGGAAACACCTGCTTCTTCTCGACTGTGATGCATCAAGTCGCGACCGATAAAAACAATTCAACTACACCATCAATGCATGCCTTTGTCGAAGGCATACCTTGATGGTGCAGCTGCAATATTAATCAGGCGGAATTCCAGTTCAAACACTCCAGGCTTCTTGGAAATTTCTTTCTGGATAAATATATGGTAATAAACTTTAGTAGCCACGATGAAATTTGTTATTTACTTATATTTGGCACCACAGCCGCCCATTTGAATAGAATACTGTGTGTGATATAAATCCGAGTAGCAAATTTAGAGGGAATCGATATCAAAGATTTCAATCCAGACAAAAGTACCCGATGTTATGTATTTAGAGTCATTGCCCTTTGCTTATGTATTGTCGTAAGCGACATGCGCAAGAAGATATGCGCACCAATTTCCTTACACAAGTTCTGTGCTGAAGACAAGTTGACTTTGAGAAATAAAACCATGTGATTTACCTTCATCTCAAGTGTATTGTTATGGGCTCAACTTGATTTATAACAATTTGGCGACGAGGATGGGATATAAACCATGGCAACATTTGGACAAGCCACAACTTTCAATGAAGAAACTGATAACTGACTGGGTCCTCTACATCGAAGTTTGATGAAGTAAATTATATTACGGCTGAGAACAAACAACGTGCTATTCTTTTGAGCCAAGCTGGCGCGAAAATGTACACTCCAATTAGATCTCTGATCACGCCAAACAAATTAGAAGAAAAAACATTGGATGAGATTGTGGACCTTGTAACAAAACACACGAACCCCAAACCGTCCGAGATAATGGAAAGATTTAAATTCCACTCCAGAATTCGTGAACAACACGAGGCAATATAGAGTTATTCACCAGCTTTAAAAAGTCTAATAGAATTCTGCAATTAAGGATCAAGTTTAGTTAAAATGCTAAGCGATCAGTTTGTCCTCGGAATAAACAATCAGATGTTACAACGTAAACTATTTGAACAACCGAGTGAGCCTACTTTTCAAAAGATGTATGATCTAGCAATATTAAAGGAAACTGCAACACATAATGTATCGGATATCACCAGTCTGAAGATAAACTCTAATATTACAAACCTAAATGAGAGTGAAACAAACCAGGCGCAAGCATATAAAACTGTAAAGATTGTTTCTCAAAAAGTTTCTAGACCTATCAGGAAAAACAGCAGATGCTACTGTCCGGAAGTACACATGACTCTGAAGTTTGCAAATTCAAAAATGCAGAATGTCATTACTGTCATAAGATTGGACACATTCATTCCGTGTGAAAAAGAAACAACGAGAAAACAGAAGTAATAACCAGAGCTGAAACGGTTAAAGGGTTTTCTTGATCGATTAATCACATGGAGTAACCTTGGTTAACCGATTAAGCACTTGCCCTAATAGGTAACTGAATAATTGCCGTACCGTTGATGATTTATATCATTAAACCTTTACTCAACGTAACAGACAAAACCGGCCAGCACCATATACAAAAATCTCCATTCAAATTTTATTATGTTTTCAATTTTTGTCTCAAAAACATATCTTATGACCCCCCATTGGAACGAGCTCGTTGAGCTCGTTCCAATGAAGGGTCATAAGCTATGTTTTTGAGACAAACATTGAAAATCTTAGTAATTCAAGAATTTCTTGTGCAAGTATCGTCTGCTACCCGCATTTGGTGAAGGGTTGAGAATGACCATTTCCCGCTACTGATACAGTATAATGATCAGGCAAGTGAACGAGTATGTCAGCACGTAAGTGACACGCTTTACCCTGCCTCATATAATTGATGTGAGCCAGTGTGACAATGTTTGCCTGTTTCGGAGCAAGATTGTTCCTTTGTTAACCCAGATATAGCTGCAGTTCAAAAGTAACGGTTAGCCGTTCAATTACTTTTATGATCAATCAAGACGTTGATCACTGGTTAATCGATTAATCGGTTAACCGTTTCAGCACTAGTAATGACTCAACTCAAAGAAGCCAGAACATCAAAACAATTCGGGACACGAAAACCGATGAATCTGTCTTAATCAGCGATGAGATATTTTATATCCAAACAAAAAGTGTTCCCCCATATACTGTTGATTTAACAATTAATGGCACCAACACCGAAATTGAAATAGCCTCTGGGGCTGAAATTTCAATCGTTGACAGAAGTGTATTTGAGAGCTTTAAAACTGCCTCCCCATTTGTCCCACCTCCCGTCTCTTTACCCCTTATACTGGCGATACTAGCTCTGTAGAGGGAGAAACTACGGTAAAACTTGAGTACAAAAACTGTGTACCACCTCCCATTGGCCATTGTTGAAAATGGAAAGTCCATACTTGGCTGCAACTGGCTAGAAAAAGTACCACTAAATTGGTCTGAGGTTTTTCGTACCAGGGTAAATGGTATTCACACTGAAAATGACCCTGATATTTTGAATGAATTTCCTTCTCTGTTTAATGAAGGCCAGGGGACACTTAAAAACTCTGAAGCCAAAATATATGTAAAACCTGACACAAAGCCAAAATATTTCAAACCAAGACCAATCCGTACGCCTACGTGAACATGTAGATGAGGAAATCGACCGCCTGCTTCGGGAAGGGATAATAGAACAAGTGCAGTTTAGTGACTGGGCAGCTCCTGTGGTGCCCACAGTAAAGCCAAATAGTAGCTTCCGTCTATGTGGTGACTGTAAAGTCACAATTAATAGAGCATCGGAACTTGATCGGCATCCCTTGCCCCGTGTTGATGACCTGCTTGTATCCGAAACAAATTCAGAAATTTTCAGTAAACTTGATTTTACAAATGCTTACTCACAAATCTTGCTAGAAATTCAAGATCTTTCACAAGAATTAACACACACCGTGGTTTATTTCAATACTCAAGAGTCCCTTACGGAATAAGATCAGCAGCATCAATTTTCCAGAGAGCAATAAAATCAATCTTAGGACAAATGCCTGGAGTGGCAGTTTTTCAGGATGATAAATTGATCTCAGGCAAAACTAAATTGGATTATGACAAAACCTTCCGCGAGGTCTCACACCGCCTCTCAGACTCTGGTTTGCGTTTGACAAAAATAAATGATCCTTTTATTTACATGACGTTGAATACCTTGGTTTCAGAATTTCTTCTAAAAGATGTACAACCAATAGATGAGAAAGTCAAAGCCATATCAAAAGCCCCAGAGCCACAAAATGTATCAGAACTCAAATCATTCTTGGGATTGGTCTCATACTAAATTTTTACCAAACATATCTCATTTATTAGCACCACTTCGCAGATTACTCAGAAAACAACAGCCTTGGAATTGGGGCCCCGAAGAAAGACTTGCATTCAGTTCATTCAAAAACCCTTTGAAATCAGAAAATGTCCTTGTGCACTTTGGCCCCAACAAAGACTTGGTTGTATCTTGTGATGCCTCCTCATATGGCATTGGAGCCATTTTGTCTCATGAACTACTTGATGGTAATGAGAAACCAATAGCTTATGCTTCCAGAACCCTTTCTCCAGCTGAAAGAAACTACTCCCAACTGGATAAGGAGGCTTTGACAGCCATATTTGGTGTCAAGAAATTCAACCAATACCTCTTTGGAAAACAATTTAAAATTTATTCAAACCATAGGCCCTTACTCACGCTCTTTCACGAAAACAAATGCATACCTGAAAAGGCCTCTACCCGCGTTCAAAGGTGGGGAATAATTCTCTCCGCATATGACTACACATTCACTTTTCGGTCGGGTAAAGACAATGCAAATGCAGATGCTTTCTTTGAGCAGACTGCCTTTAGGCATTACTCCCAAAGTTACTCAGAAACCTACTGATGTCATTTACTTATTGGAAACAATCAATTCTACACCTGTAAATGTTAAACAGTTAAAAATTTGGACGAGGCAGGACAAACATTTCGTCCCCTGAGTACCAATGTGTTCTATGTGCCAGTAGGCTCATAGAACCCACTGGAACTCAGGGGACGATTTATCTAAAGTGTACAATGTTTCAATGAATGGTTGGCCACATAAAGTCAGCCCAGATTTACGACCTTACTCATCTCGCAAAAATGAACTTAGCATTGAAGATGGGTCTATTCTTTGGGGGTGTACATAGAGTGGTAATCCCTGAACACGACCGCAACCAGTCATTTGCACGAATACCACACTGGAATTTGCGCTATGAAAGCTATAGCACGAAGCTACTTTTGGTGGCCCAAGTTGGATGATAATATTGAATCTCTTTCCAAGGTATGTCAGACATGTCAAACCAACCAGAAGAGGCCAACAAAAGCACCCCTCTTTCCGTGGGAATATCCCAACAAACCTTGGAGCCGCCTTCACATTGATTATGCAGGTCCATTCCTGGGTAAAATGTTCCTTGTAGTAGTTGACTCATACACAAATGGATTGAAATAGGTGAAGGAAACTCGTCCACATCTGAAATCACCATAGAACACTTGCGACGTATTCTTGCTACACGTGGCCTTCCTGACACCATTGTATCTGGCAAAGGTGCCAGCTTCATAAGTCAAGACTTAAGACCTTTTCTCTCAAAGAATGGCATTAAACTCATTCACTCAGCACCACTCCACCCTTCATCGAATGGCATGGCTGAACGTGCAGTTCAAGCATTTAGATCTGTCGTGTTAAAGTCATTAGCAGGCAGTGTGAACACCAAAGTTGCCCGTTTCTTGTTCCGAGGGGTACCCCTCACTCGGTGACGGGTTTGTCTTCATCTGAGCAACTGATGGGCAGGAAATTTAAGAATCATCTGGCATTAATTACTCCGGACTTTTCAAGAAAGGTCACAAATAGTCAACTAGCCATGAAAACAACTCATGATCAACATTCTAAGTATATAGAATTCAAAACAGATGATAATATATATGCATACAATCACCTTAACATGCCAAGATGGATACCTGCAACCATCTTGACTAGAACAGGGCCATTGTCATATAAGATCATCTTCCAAGACGGTCGAATCTTCAAACGTCACATTGATGACCTAAGATCTTCAGCCCCCAACCCTCCACACACCAAACAGGATAATCACAAAGGCAAAGTCAAGGGATCGTGGCCTGCAATCGTTGATCACCACCCTCCCGGAACGGAGAGTGGCGACGAACGGCTGTTGGACACTCCCAATTCGGAAACGGACAAACAAAACAACAATGAGGCATCCCCTCCAGATCACCCATTGGTCCCAAAATTGAATCTACACCTGTTAATACAAGCTCCTCAACACAGGAAAACTTAGAGCCAATGCTGAGGAGATCTCAGCGCGTAACAAAGCCATCCGATCGTTATACTGAGTCATACTAACAATGTAATATTTTTTATTTTTTTTTGCTTTCAGTTGTACTGATGATTTCAGCTTAAGAAAAGGGGTGTGTTATGTATACTATTAAATAAAAGTAGGGGATATTTGATAAAATCAGTTGAGGCATTGCATTGTGACATCTGGTGAATGATTTCAGCGATAGTTGGGTGTCTAACAAGCACACGTTCCACGCACTGATATATAGAAGACATGGGCGGTCAGTCAGAGAATTTACCACAATCAGTCCAAGACCTCAGTACTTTTTAAATCCTCCTCGGTTCGAGAGACAAGCGCGGATCCGACGTGGCATACTCCTCACCAAACGTCCAATATCAGCTTGACTGACGTTATTCCATTCTTCCTTCAGTGCAGCGGCGAGTTCCTGGACATTGGTAGGGATTGTTGGCGTTGACGAAGGCTACTGCCAAGCATATCCCAGACGTCCTCGATTGGTGAAAGATCTGGACTTAGTGCTAGCCAAGGCAGTGTAGTGATGTTCTGCTCCTGGAGGAACTCTGCAGCGACACGGGCCATGTGTGCTCTTGCATTGGCATATTGGAAAATGAATCGACGGCCGTGACGTTGCACAAATGGCGTCATATAAGCTGCTAACATGTTGCCACGGTAGTGCTGCCCTGTAACACACCCTTGGGTGACATGTAATGCTGTTCTGCTTGTTATTGTTATGCCTCCCCACACCATAACCGATCCACCACCAAAACGATCTTGCTGCCTAACGGTGACGTTATGGTATCGTTCGTTCCGCCGCCGCCACACTCTGTTTCGCCTGTCGTGGAAGTCGAGAGTGAACCTCGATTCATCGGAAAACATGACGTTGCTCCACCGACGATTGTCCCAGCGCTGTCATGTTCCACACTAATTACACCTTGCTGCAATGTGACGTTCAGTCAAATGTGAAATTATTCGAGGTCGTCGAGCGTACAAATTCCAGCTGTGTAGGCGATATCGGATAAGCTGACCAGTGACTCGCACAACTGTCGCTCGTTGCAGCTGCTGTCCAATCTCTGAGGCACTTTGATGGCGGTTACGTAATGCTGTAGTTCGGATAAAACTATCCTGGTTAGCAGTTGTCGCCCTTGGACGACCTGACAGACGTCTGGCATCAACATTACCTGTCTGACGGTAGCGTGACCACAACCTGCTAATCACCGATTGAGTAACGTTGAGAATTTGAGCCACTGCTATCTGTCTGTTGCCAGCTTCGTCACGTGTCAGTCTTCGCATACCTCAAAAGTTACGTTTCGATCAGAAACTATTGATGAACGAGTTTATACCAAGAAAAGAACGATGAGACCCCCGAAAAAGCCCGTCCAGTACAAATGAAAATTTCAAAACGTATCCCACAGACATTAACGGGGAGCTCGTGCGAAAAACCTGCACGAAGTTTTCGTTGGCCGGTGACATACATGATCCACACTAAACTTGGTAACATATTGGCGTGTCCAATCACGCGTATACAATACCATTTTCCGAAAATACCAACATCAATTTGGATATCCCCTACTTTTTTGAATAGTATATTTAGAGTCATCGTCCTGTGCTTATGTATTGTCGTAAGCGACATGCGCAAGAAGATCTGCGCACCAATTTCTTTACACAAGTTCTGTGCTGAAGACAATTTGACTTTGAGAAATAAAATTGTGATTTACGTTCATCTCTCTCTCCCCCCACGCCCCACCCCCTCTTCTCGATGCCCTACACACAGATAAAACCAATAACTAATTTCTCACTACCCAATTGACATTTGTAGGGATGATCTGATGGGCATTTATTCTCACTTTGATATATTAAAGTGGCGTTGTAGAGTACACTGCTTTAAATGGAATGAATATCAAAAGTCAATATTTACTGTCCCTGTCGCCTTGACCGTTAACATATTTATGAGTAAATCTGGAAGTGGACAGCACACCCAAGGCCAATTTTTGTGCCAAGTTTGGAAACAGTAACATCAAATGTTGCTAAGAAATCGTGAAGACATAATTTTATACCGTCATTAAATGGACACGACAGGAGACTCTGTCCTTGACCAATGACCTGTGGACATCCACCAAGGAGACTGTCAATTAGATTTTCGATCGAGCTTGTGAGCCAAATGTGACTACGGTTGATTGGCGGGTTGCCTAGACATACATATAAGCAATCGTGTCCAACAAATAACAATCATCGCAGTACACCTATCAATTTCCGTCGGGCGCGGGTAACTAAAGAGCCTTCAGCAGACGACAGCCCGCACCTAGCTCTTCATTTGTAAAAGGTACCCACCTGACAATGTCTTTGTATATTTGCCAATATTTTAAATTCAACCTAAATCTTTCAAGAAGCTTTTGAGAAAAACTGCAGTAACAAACATAAACGTTTGGAATGCGACTTATTGGTTCCGCGAGTGTTACTTTCCCCCATTGATCTGTAAATGCAAACTTGATCAGAACACCATAGAACCAAGACGTGTGCCAAGTTGGGCCAGTGTAGATGTGATGGCAAGTTCTCAGGCCACCGTTCGTATTCTGTAAGCAATTTGACGCTGTTATGGGTTGTTTGTTCCCTCACGTTTCTTAGAGTTTGCGCACAGACTACCGTAGATTTAATTCAGACAGAAACATATGGTATCATACTAGTGAAAAAATAAATCGTCCCCTGAGTTCCAATGTGTTCTATGTGCCTGCTGGCACATAGAACACATTGGAACTCAAGGTGCGACATGGCATCATGACAATGTAGATTCGTTCTGTGATGATCGACTGCAAGTTTCCATTGTCTTCCCCACCAAGCCACAACAAAGACAATAATGGCATATGGTTTGTTTCCAGACTACTTTTGACCCAAAATAGTTGGTTTGGTTACAGTACGGCCGCTGTGGACAGGTCACTTCCACAGGTGGGCAATATTTCCAGGGACGCAATAATATTAGATTTTCCAAACACTAATTATAGGAATAATCACTACCCATGTGTGGAATACTACCAGTCCACGGCGACTGTACTGTATATTACCCTTTCTCTTCATCATAACTCGAACCAATGCACGCAGACAGCCAGTCAAATTCTGTGCAAATCCGACGCTGTTATGGGTGTTTGTTTGCCAACTTTTAATGGAGATTGTGAACAGATTTCCGTTGATTTAATATGATGTCCCTTGACTCACAAAGATGTACAGATTTTCTTTCTACTTTTCAACTACAACCATTTGAATGCAATCCTTCCATAGGGAAGGGGAATACCCTCGAGAGTTTATGTAAAAACACGGAATCCAAGTTTTACGGAGTCGGATAAGAATCACAATTACGGAATGCCTTATATAGCCCGTTTATAGATATTTTACTTTTAACGTTGTATAAAATGGTTCATGTGTGTGTGTGTGTGGGGGGGGGGGGGGGGGGGGGTAAAGCAATCTGATTGAACATTTTGAAGGCCTGAGCGAAGGTATAGCTAGGAAGTAGTGTTACAGGTCAATATTAATGGATGATAGTATAGCCAATAGTACTGGTACAAGGCCGAAATGGCACAATATTGCTGTAGAAGCTAATGATAGGACAGATAGACCATAGACAAGTAGTGGCATTGGAGCTTTGGGGATGAAATGGAAGCCGGTGGTAAGACTACCTGTATAGGAGCCATATAGGAGCTGCATAGGAGCTGGGTCATAGGTATCCTTAAATACCGAAATGAGGCTAAGAGGGATAGTAAATTAGACCTCATTGAGGGATTTTGTCATGGCCCTCATGGCCTCAAACGAAATGAGGCTAAGAGGGATAGGACATTAGACCTCACTGAGGGTCTTTCTCATAACCCTCATGGCTTCATACGACTAAAAAGGGATGCCAAAGGCCAAACGTTTTCCAAAAGGGGTACTGAAATTGGGATGCCACGAGATATGGCTGTTAAATACGGAGATGAGGTTAAGAGGGATAATAAATTAGACCTCATTGAGGGATTGTTTCATTGCCCTCATGGCCTCAAACGAAATGAGGCTAAGAGTGAGAGTAAATTAGACCTCATTGAGGGATTTTCTCATTGCCCTCATGGCCTCATACGACAAAAAAGGATTCTCCAGAAGGTATCTTCGATAGGTATCCTCAAATAATACAATACCATGTCATAGGCATCCTCAAATACTGAAACGAGGCTAAGAGTCGTATTTGCGAGTCACTCGTTCGAGTAAATACTCTATGGTTATTAGCTCGATGGGATTCGATCGTTCGTTAATGGTTTGTCAGCAACTTCTCGATAGGGTCATGGCTGCTGAATGGCAGTCTTGGCCGGATTTGATGAAGAATATATGCAATATTGAGAATTAAGTTCAGTGTTCTGTAACTTGGATTGATAGTTTCACCAGTGATTTTTTGCATTGTAGATTTAAATGCAGGGGATCAAATCTTGTAAAAAAAATTACTTGAGTGTGTGTCACTCAAAAAAACAAACGGGTCATCCAGACTTAATGCAGTTTTTATTGCTGACCTGATAATTAGTGCAACTGAAGATTGTTAATTCCCCAATGTACGAGAGTTAAAATGTCCCAACACTCAAGATAAGTGCCTGAAAGGCTAATTGTTTTCATAACTTAACTGTTTGTAATTGATCATGATCATCAAATCGGCTCGTGACTGCTTTGCAGCAGACTTGACCCGATAGAATAAACATATCTGAAATACTGAAAGATGAGTCCAGTGTTCCGTTATCAAAATGGATATTATCACCATTGTTGCAATAAATTAATATTATTGCGATATCCTTCCATGTGAAAGTCCACCAAATCCAAATCCCATAACAGTCTTCTGAACAACCTAATTTAAAACATACATCCACCCGAATTACCGCGTGACAACAATTGCAAGTAGAGTGATGTCGCACTCAGTATGCATGTGTTTATTTTTAACTGTTTTGATATATGTACAGAGTTATTGTGTTCCCAATCTGACCTCAAATCATGGATTCATATTGCAACAGACTGTGACTAAAAATGACACTGAAGTACCGATAGTCCCCCATGAACAGTTCATTAACCCCTGTGTACTTAATCTGTCCTTCACTCAACTCATATTATTTTGGGAAATATCCTTATACTTTTCCAGCGGAAGAGCGGGTGGTGCGGTAATGACCTTTGGCGGGTAATATTGCACTCGACGAGGTGCAGACGGAACCAGAGTATGACTTTATAAGCTCTACAATGAGAAAGTATGTTCCTTCCCAGAAAATGACGAATCTCCGTTTAAACACCACTCAAATGAGTGTAAGTACTTTACGCCTAGAGATTTTCAGTCTATGACTAGTAAAATAAACTCAGAATTTTCTTTGTTCCATCTTAACTGTCAAAGCTTAAAGGGTCACTGGGATTCCTTCCAGAACCTGCTCTATAATTTACAAACAAAAAAGAATGTTTTGGACATAATTGGACTCACAGAAATATTTCAAATTTTCCCACAAAACTCGTTTACTCTGGAGGGTTATGCGCCAATTATCAAATGTATGAGACCCGAAAATGATGATGTTCGAGGGGTAGTTGGGCTATATATAAAGGAAGGGACACCCTATAAAGTTCGAAGTGATATTACAATTTTCATTCCCCACGTTTTCGAATCTCTATTCATAGACGTTGAAGATAAACACAACTCTAAAATAATTGGCGTCATATATAGACCAAACACTCCGCCCAAAGCCGACATAAACTTCCTCATATCAAAATTATGTGAAATAATGGATGTTCTGAATGCCGAAAACAAAAAAGTTTATATCATGGGATCTCAACCTGGACCTTTTAAAAGCTACTATACATCCCAAGACAGAATAATTTGTCGATCTCTTGTTTAGTCAAGGGTTATTGCCTCATATAACCAAACCAACGAGAGTAACTAGGCATTCAGCTAGTCTGATAGACTACATATTTTCAAATGATGTTTCACAAACAACAATACCAAGTATAATTATAACTGATGTATCAGATCTTTTTGGTGTTTTTTACATTGAAGAATCTACCAAGGCATATGATACACCACGATTTACCATAAAACGAATCATAAACGCGGAAAGAATGTCTGAATTTAAAAAATTACTCTCAGAAAGAAAGGAATTTTTACCCTGTTTTGCTTTCGAACTGTCCCAATGAATCATATGAAACATTTGTAAACATTTATATGGAAGCTTACGATAAGGCATTCCCTTTGAAGCGTGTCCGCTAGAACAATAAATGTATTAAAAAATAACCTTGGATGACAAGGGGACTTGTCATATCCTCAGTTAATAAAGAAAAATTCTATAAAAGAAAACTTAAAAACCCTAATGAACATAATTCCCGAAATTACAAAAACTACTGTAAAATTTTTAACAAAGTTAAGAAACAATGTAAATCAATTTATTATAGTGATATCTTGAATGAAAATAGGAACAATATGCGAAGAACATGGCAGATCTTAAACGAATCTATCAATAAAGGAAGACGTGAAAGCAGACTACCCACTTTCTTTGTCCAGGGCGTTACATAAATAATCGAAGCCCAGGACATTGCAAAAGAATTCAATATGTTTTTCGTCAACGTCGGTAGAACCATATCCGACCAGATCCAGAAACCGGATAAATCGTACTTAAACTACATGAATGATAGTATTTCCAACAACTTTTATCTTTTACCCACAAATCCTGTAGAAGTTAGTCAAATTGTAAACAGAATGAAAAGTATCACAACCAGTCTTCTTAAACAAACGATAAATGAGATATTGGCCCCTATTACCCACATAATCAATAATTCCTTTACCGAGGGCAAAGTACCAGATAGAATGAAAATCGCAAAGGTGGTACCCATATTCAAATAAGGTGACGAGCCAGCTTCACAAACTACAGGTCCATTAGAATCCTTCCACCTTTTTGAAAAGTAATGGAAAGCTCATGGATATAAGACTTAGAAGTTTTCTCGAGATGTTTAATATCTTATATCCTTATCAGTACGGATTTTGAAAACGTCATAGCACGATTCACGCAGTACTCCAACTCCTCAAAAGCACCGCTACGGAAAACAATAAACGGGAAAAGAATAGTACACTGGCACTATACCTGGACCTATCTAAAGCATTCGACACGATAAATCATGAAGTACTATTGGGCAAACTCGAATACTACGGCATCAGAGGACTAGCCAACAACTGGTTTAGAAGCTACTTGTCCGATAGATTTCAATATGTTCTCTATGGCGAACAAAAATCTGAGTTTGCCAGGCAGAGCTGTGGTGTCCCACAAGGCTCGATCTTGGGCCCCGTTTTATTTCTTCTGTATATAAATGATATAAGTAATTCAACTTCGCTTAATCTC
This sequence comes from Pictodentalium vernedei, assembly GCA_031216915.1. Taxonomy (NCBI): domain Eukaryota; kingdom Metazoa; phylum Mollusca; class Scaphopoda; order Dentaliida; family Dentaliidae; genus Pictodentalium; species Pictodentalium vernedei. The sequence continues at coordinate 728,308,848 of CM062297.1, read as the reverse complement.
TTGTCGTTCGCCGTACACTGCTCTGGTCTCAACAGTAGTTCAATAACACCTTATTTTAACGACGAACTTCAAAACTTATTCGAATGGTGCTCTATGAACCAGTTGATGCTGAATGCTAAAAAAACCTCATACATTATACTTAATCCAACAAAAGGAAGGAATACTGATTCCCGTCAAGAGGTAAAAATAAATAACCAAGTTGTTAACAAGGTCGGAGACAATGAACCAGAAAAATCCTTAAAGTTTTTGGGAATAAGCCTTGATGAACATTTATCCTACAAAGCTCACATATCCCGAATAAGCTCGAAAATAGCGCGAGCAAACTATAGTCTCAATAAAGTAAAAAATATCCTCCCCATCGAGTCCAGAATACATTGTATTTCGCCCTGGTTCACAGCCATTTAATATATGGAATCGTAACATGGGGGAGCTCGAAAGCAATTAATAAATTAGCTATTATGCAGAAGCGCTCATTACGAATTATCAATAACAAAAAATACAACTCTCATACTGACCCCCTGTTCAAAAAGGATGAAATCCTCAAAGTTGACGATTTGTTTAAACCACATGTATTGTTGTTCCTGTTTGACTGGCAGAAAGGCCAATTACCTTCTTCCTTTAAAATGAGGTAGAACAACCAAACAGTCTGGACTTCTAAACATAGAAAAAATACGAAACCGTACCCTAGATAAACTTCCATTATACACGTTCCCGAAATTATGGAATGCTCTAGACGTCACTGTTCGAAATATTAACAATAGAACCGCCTTTAGACGCAAATTAACCTCCGAGTTTATTTCTTCCTACTCCAATTATGTCCGCCCGGTGTAATAACCCCTACTGCCCAGATTGTACACAATAATATCCATATTTTCATTAATTTACCTAGAAGAACTTACCAAAGAAAACTTATACACACAAGCCATACTCTGTGTCCCATTCTGGTATCCTCGTCTTATACAACCAGCAAATCTTTCGATTTGTTCTGTGAATATGCATCAATAATTTATGTGTCACGCCGACTGTCACACCTCACACCGTGAGGTACCGCGGGGGGGGGGGGGGGGGGGGGCGATCCAGTTTAAACTGAAATGGGCTGATTCACCGCTGTGTGCCAGCCGATATGGACCTCCCATTAACGCACTTGTATCATTCCCAGATTTGTACGATATTTCATGACGGGATCTGTTGCTACAGAATGCTACCCTGAACTGTGTTAACAATACATTAAGCAGGCTGTTTCGGGATTTTGGCAATATTGAGGCACCAGTTGTCCGCTGGGATCTATAATTATTTCCCCCCTACTTATTTTTTATACGAGAACAAATTATTGGCAAAATAATATGAACACCCACCCCTCATTAGGATTTAGACTAATTGCTTTAAGTCCAATCACTTCATCACAGTCTGTTGCGATTTTTATTTTCCTAGGGAGTGTCAGGTAGACAGCCAATCTGGCTATGTCACTTCCCACGGTATGCTGAATACATTAAAACATTTATCTGAAAAAAACGTTTTATATGTATACCGTAAATAAAGAATCTGAATCTGAACCTGAGTCTTGGCTTTAGGAATGATATAGGCTTTCATGGAAGTTGTCTATCAGTTGGCTATAATCCAAAGGGCCCCTCGGTACTATAACACTACGTACTACTATTAAAATCCATGATATGGCGGTCCTAAAACGGATTCGGGGGGGGGGGGGGATAGGATAAGAGCCAAATAAACAATTATCGGGTTGTTTGTGGTAATTAGATATACTCTAGTTCAATCGAACTTACCTCGGGTCTCCCACAGCACTATAGCACTACATGCAACTATTACAATCTACGGCATGACGCTCCTAAAAAGGGTTTTAGGTGCATTTTGATGGTTTGGAGGGATTGTCGGGTTTATTTTGGGTAATTAGATTTACTCCTATTCAATCGAACATACCCTCCGAACATACCCCCGTCTTGTTGTAGGCCTTTGGGTAACATAGCAACCACATGCTATCATAAAAACCAAGATGGCGGCTTCCAGTATACAAAATGGACGACGGAAACACGTCCTGCGCATGTGCACTAACACCACATGTCACTATGGTAATGACGTCACAACATGGCCAATCACGCGGGCAACCATGACAACACAATATGGCGCCACTGCGTCTCGTGACATTACGTCACTTCCGGGGTCCTGCTAATGGGGGTCGAAACATGCATGACATACTACTCACATTCCATTAAACGCTACTTTCGAAAGTGACTCCATTATCTCCTCAAATATACATCACACAGCTATGAAACTCAACACACCCTGTTGGAGGTACTTGAAAATGTGAATACACATTTGGGGTCCTGCTGATGGGGGTCGAAATATGCATGACATACTACTAATTTGTCAAAAATAACCAAAACTTGTAGGTGACGTACAAGCGTAAAAAATGGCGATAAATCGAACAGCTATCTCCTAATTTTCGAGCTCTACAACATATCAACATTTTAAAATCGGCAGACATTTAATTCTTTTGTGTCGTTGACACCAACAACTTCACCCGGAAATTCGGCCATAACAGTTGATAATTTCCCAGGTCGGTACCACTCTTTTTAGATGTGGTGTTTAATGGAGATGGTATATCCAAAATTTTAAAGAGGGAGGAATGATATAGGAGTTGATATTAAAAGATATAGAAAAAAACGTTAAAGGTGACTTTGCTTTGGACAAAGGTCGAATATCAGAAAAAAGAATATCCAGTTGAAAACTAGAAGTCACTATTAACAAGTGTACGGACTTTTGTCACTATAGCTTTTAAAATGTGGCTGTAGTATGCTAAACAAAAACAAAAAGTAGGCAAATGATCCCAATAAGCCATTTCAAGTTCGTTGAATGACTTAATGAAGTTTTTTTCGGATCCACATACAAAATTGATCAGAACCCTAAGGTTAGAGCTAACCTCTAACGGATAACCCAAGATTGACCACTGTGGCCTAAATGGTTGCTTACATGTCATGCGGACAAGCACATAGACAAATAAGTATAAATAAATAACAACGCGCGAAAGATCAAACACACGGCACGGATTGCCATTCTGTTTCCATATTCGCGTTAGCTTAGATTATTTGGTGCCCCCCCCCCCCCCCCCAACCCCACACCTTTATGTAATAAATGCGGTTTTATTTCAGAACACTGCTGTGAAATGCATAAATGTTAAAACTGAAGTTATTGACCCTTTAACATCTACCTATGACAAAGTGATCTGTAAACGAGAAATTTTGAAGAACACGAATGGGGGCTTCCGTTTGGTGACCCACGATTCGCTACTCCAGCGAAATAATCATTCTCCTGGCTGCTCGTGGGCTAAAAATTGAATTATGGCGCACTGTGTTTTCCTTCTATATTCATATCAAAATCGTAGTGAGAGCGAGCTCTGATTATTCATGTAAAACGAGTATGATAAATAGTCGGCCAGGAATGATTATGATATATTGTGTTGCAAAGAGTGATGGTTTTAATATAGAGTCCAAAGTAACCCAAATGCAAACAACTACAGTTAAAACTAGAAGTCCTGTCATGAAATGCGCACAAATAGCACGTCGATCTGCGCGTTAATCTACGCGTTATGACCATAGTAAGGCTATCAAAGTCTGTACATATGGCCTGTGCACGGGCAATGTTTCAGCCAATGGATCTCCGGGTAATCCGGAGGTCCATTGGCAGAAACGTTGCCTGTGTTTGCTATGAGGAAACAGGAGAACTGCCGTGCTTTGGGTGTCATTCGATATGGCAATTGCGCGCAATTCCTACGCGCAGTTAAGCCTAGATAAGTGCACAGTTCGTGACAGGACTTCGAGTTTTAACTGTAATGTTGCAATTTTGTCGAATCGTATCTAGACACGGATAGCCTTTTGGAGTTCCAGCCCGAAGTAGAAAAAACGCGGTCGCCTCATACGTGGCCAATCCCCAAGTTCGCGTTATCAGAGGCAGACTGGCCGTATGTTCGCCGGAAAAATTCCCGGTGGGCCCCTTATTGGGCCCCCGCCCCATGAGGCCCCCAAAATTGGTGCAGCCCAACACCTGTCCGTGCGTGAAATTTCGTGGAAATGACCAGAAAGCGAAATGGTTCTGAATGCATAGACCCGGTTTTTTCGGAATGTTCATCATGTTCTGCCATTGGTAGTCCACATAGAGGATATTTCGATATACCAGCAGTCTAGTCTACCATTGATTGGCTAGATAAAAGGAAATAGCGTTCCTTCAATTTCAAAAATCAAGATTTCTCCGATTAGGCCGAACTATGGGCCTCCCAATCCCCCCCCCCCTCCCCCGGAGAACCATTTTTGCCTATTGATCGATGAAGATGATATAAAAATGCCATCGAAATGTCCTCTATGTGGGCTGTCATTGATCGCTCGAATGCAAGGAAGCCGCGTTCGGTCCATTAGAATAATCAAAATTTTCAACGGGTCTAGGGCCCCTTGGTTCATTTACCGGTAACTTTTCTTGGCCCAATATGCGCGTTATTATGCAAAAGACTCTGATGGATGTTTTTTCAGTTGTCTCGATTGCTGTCCGCATCTTTACTGACTTCCTTGTGTTTATGTTGAGGGTGTAGGTATGCATATGTGTGCGTGTGTGTTGTGGGGGTGGGGGGGGGGTATAATGAAGCAGCATAAACGCGACATTTTCGACATTCAGTGTACATTAAACTATTTTAACAGATGGTGTTATTTTGCTAACTGACAGAGCAGTGTAGTAAATTACTAAAACGTATTCCAGCACTATTAAATTTACAGTTCTTTACTTTGATAAGTTTAACTTGCGAAATACCACCCTGGAGGAAATTGTACTATTGAAGGGTTGGTACCAGTTAAGTGGAACTAACTTGTGTCATGTCAGTGCTACAATCAACCAACACGGGATACTTCCTAAACAACCGACTTGTTATTATTATTAAAAAAAACTGTTCGTAAAACAAATGGACAGCTCATGTTTGGAATACGAACTGCATTATTTAGACCTGTGAATATCATGTCTGTTCAGCGGTCAAGCGTGTTTTTTTTTTTTTCAAAACGAAAGCAACTCCAATGATCGTGAGACAATGTTTCACACAATGGTGAAATTAAATCCACTTCTTCTTTCAATGCCCTCTGATCTTCTAATATGCCAAAAGGATTGTGGATGCTCAGAGCTTGATCGTTCCTCTAAAGTTTCAGTGACTGTGCGAGGTCTGAAAAATAAGGTGGTGCCTGAAGCTTCGTTCGAAAAGTAATGAAGGTACAGTTACTCGTTAGGGAACCGTCTGTTACTGATCCGTGCGGTTTTAACCCTTCACTCAACGGATCGGTCGCATCCGCCCCTGTAATTTATGATTTAATCAGTTGAAAAAAATACATTTTTCAAAGCTTTCAACAAAACCATATCATGTGACCCCCTCATTGGAACGAGCTCCTTGAGCTCGTTCCGATGAGGGGTCACATGATGAGATTTTGTTCAAATTCAATGAAAAATTTGAAAAAAAAATCCAAAAAATAATTTTTTCTCATGTCTGCGTTGGGTAAAGGGTTAAACCATTGTTTTGAATACCATTAACTGATGTGACAACGGTCAATAGAGCTGTCACCTACGACAAACAACTTTTTATTGATCTTGACAGCGATCATAGCTCATTTGCATAAATTTCCATAATGTTCTACATCGTATAAGGCGATTGATGTCTTTCCAATAAAAAGCAATAAAACCACATATCAGATCCCGCATGGATTACTGGGTTCGTTACTGGATTAAACAACGTCGGGAGAAAATTGTCTACGTGCGCCTGAATTCGATATGTGTGCTTTCCGTACTCTAGACATTACTATCACCCAACAATAGAAGTTTATTTGATAAATGAATAGAACATTTTCTTTTCTTCCGTGCACAACATAGCTTATTGCTCATTATTGGAACGAGAGCTAGCTCGTTGAGATCGACGCAATTATGAATCATGAGCTATGCTTTGAAAAGTGAGTTTTTGTAAGATTCAGCTGATTTGATCGAATCGCGAAAATGAATGATTTCAACGGAGGGGGGGGGGGGGGGGGGTCGCAAAAAAAATAATAAAATGCCAGGATACAAGGTCCGGGTGGGAGGATGGGTCCGAGCCCCAAAGTGCAGTTTTTGCCGGTGTCATGCAATGTTTTGCCAAATATCATTTTACAGACAGGTAATTAATTACAACCAAAGTGAAGTGAAGTGCTTAGATTCATAACTTAGAACAGAATAGAGCATTGATAATGTGTTGGGGGCTCCATGTTAGAATTTTTCCCCATGTTTTACACTTCATTAGGGGGTGGGTCCTGTTCTGGGTCTGGCAAAAATTTGCAAAACAAAAAAGTTATTCCCAGCTATTTGGTCATGATTTTCACTCCTTTATATTTCTACTAAAGGCAGTCTACCTCTTATTAGTGCTTTGTAGCGCCTATTATTTAATTCTTCTGTAAGCATCAGGGTGCCTCATGCCATTGGTCTAGCGTGCTTCCATGTATGGAATAATTGGAAAGATTGATAGAATAAAAATCTTGATTGTGGAAAACGTGTATAATTTCAAGGTAAATATGATTCTAGTGTCACTAACATAAAAAATAAATAAGAGGCAATTCATCTCAGACAAACCACCCTGGCATGGGTCAAAGAACTTCAGTATTAGGTCTATCTCAGAACACCTGTACAAACTAAACATTTAACCGAAAAGTAATTAAATGAAAAACAACTATTTCTTGTGGACAGTTGAGGATATCCAGGTGGAAACAATATATTTTGGGCAGGGCTTCTTGGTGGTGGGATTCGACTGGTGTCTGAACAGCATAGACATGTTGTACATCGGGGTAAGGGTTATGTTGCTTGGAACATGAAGGGGTGGATATCTGCAATTCAGTTGGTGGAGGTGGGTTCCAGTGGTTTCCTGGGGGTCTGATGCTGCATTTCCGTTGTGGCTTTATATGCAGAGAGATTGTTTGGGGGCCATCTGTGGCTATGGATGCCTTGGATGCCCAAGAGCAGGGCTGGGATATCGGACACATTGGTTTGCGGCACGTTTCATGTTTGGGAAAAGTATTTATCTATTTTTATTTTTTTTTTGATTTAGGTAATTTGAATACTTTGTTAAACAGATTTTATAAATTGGGGGTGGGTCCCCAATTGTCTTTGAGGAAAAACTGTGCGGGAGGGGTGGGTGTCCAAAACATGACTGGCAAAAATTTGCATTCCGGGGGTGGTGGGTCCCAAAAATTGAAAATGTAAAAATTTCCACCTTGTATCCGTAATTGTGACTGACTCCCCCCCCCCCCCCGCACCCCCCCCCCCCCCCACGCACACACACACACACTCCCGATTTCAAATGAAGATTCTGTATTATTCTTCTCAGTTAGCCCGAAGGTAGGATCTCAAAATTTTCCGACATGATGGGTCGAGAGTCAACGATTAATTATATTCAGTTAAGTTTAAAGTTCGAAAACAATCATAATAAACGAAACAGGCCCTAAAAGTTTGTTTATATTATTATTATTTTAAAGAATTTTTTTACTTTCGTTTGACGCTTTCATACAAATGACTTTTGAAACATAAGGGCATTTTTGCTTAACGAAAATTGTTGTTTTGTCTCTTGGTCGACTTTTTATATTAGAGGCTTTCAGTGAAAATGGCTACACAAATTTCTGATAGACAGGGCAATCGGGGCAGAGACGGCGGAAGTTCGATAAAAGTGGAGAGACACACATTTTCAAGGCGACGATGGTTCGGCTCAGTGGGAGAAAAAGTTACAATCGTCTATCGGTGAATGTACCGTGACACACTGTAGTGTCTCGTCTAGATTAGCACGTACGTTGTGGTCACTGTTTTGTCCATTTCTTCTGCTTCGATCATCTTCCAACCCGAAGGCTAGCCTTCGGGTTGGAAGATGGTCGAAGCAGAAGAAACTGACTGACCCGACCGAATATGCGATTCCTTGGCCAAATGTTGTTTGGATTTGCAAATAATATATTACAGGAATACCTGTATATTGGCACGTTTGCAAGCCCCGTTTGCGTGCTCTGTGCACCCCCTCCCCCACCCCCTCCCCCGGGTCAGCCGCCTCTGCATCGGGGCGGACCGATCTGACCACTCGTCTCATCCACCCTCCCAATTTTGGGCCTGGTTCTCAAAAGGGTGTTGAGCCAGGCGACCAGAGACAGACAATTTTATTAATGAACACGTAGTTTCAATTATCAGAAGTCGACACTGATTTCGTAGAGTCGTCTTCGCGTCTCGGTCATTGTTGATAATATCACCACACCCTCGTCGCAGTAAGATTGGCATTTCCAGTTAACTGATTGCAAATTCACTTGGGCGTTTTGATAATTAGTCAAACGGTTTGTCTGAAAAAGGACCCCGAATCTACTCTATTAGCATCAGTGGTGCTTTCTTAGGGAACGCTGTTCCACTACCTTTGTTTGAATTGGACGCCGTTTCTCTATATTTGCAAGAGCTTCGAGAGCTGGAAGCGCGATGAGTGAATTGTGGCCAGGTGGATAAGTGCGCTGTCCTCTCATGCCATAGGTTTAGGGATTGATCCACCGTCCGGGAAAGTCCTCAACACTCTCTGTCAGCATCAAGTGTGGGGTTGATGTTGTCACAGAGTACCGCTCTATAGGGCAGGGACGTAAAATTGCTGTCCTCTGTGTGGAGAGAGACACACTACATACAGGCTAAAGATCCCTTCTAGTATTGGAGAAGAGCGAAGCCACGAAGTTGTCGCTTCGAAGGTCATCCCACACATCTGCGCCTTTGGGCCAAGAAGAGGCGTTAAGATAAGTTTCATAACTTATTCGCCAACCCTTTTAAAACGAATAAGCTTAAAAACAAAAGCTGGAATGGCTTCATCTTCACGTCTGTCCAATACATGGAGTATTCATTCGTCTTGCTAGCCACACGAAACCCACTTTCGCTGTGTGCAACTCGCGAAACCCAGCCCAGACAACAATGCCCACTTCTTCTGAAGTTTTTGGTACTAAATTTCCCGGAAGACTTCGGGACCCCCTACTGCAAGAGGGCAACACCCACAAGGCCTCGTAATCTGATCAAAGTTCTTAAGGTGCAAGGTAAGTAAGGGGAATTTGTTTACATTGAATTTACCACATCTGAAATTACATAAATTTAAATTAAATACACACAAATTATGCATTAAAAATGAAGGTTGTGCTGTTTTGAACACGAAAAATATTTGCAATCAACTCACAGAGTTCACAGCAGGCACCAAAGGTTCCTGGAAGTCTGCTACCGTTTTCGTACCAGAACTAAAAATAAAATAATATTTCAGGAGAACAGCTCGTTGCCAAATGTGCTTCAGATATCCAAGAACAAAGCCAGGCATTCAAAACACTTTACGATGCAGTGACAGGACTGCAATTGGGAAAAGGACAACACTGTCTGCATTTTGTATTGAAGGTGGAATACATGACCGACGAACATGCGCATATCACGTAATAGGTACCACGAATGTTCATCGAAAAGCAATCGCGCAATTCAAAGAAATTCAAACGGGTGTTATGATACCTTGCAAGTAAAATGGCAACTGTGCAATGTCCATATAATAATTATGTGTAGTATGAAGGCGATCGTTCTCATTATTTGCTTTTAGACGGCATTGTATATCGGTACTCTTTTCGGCCCGGATTACCTTAACCGAAATATAAATAAACAGAACGAAACAAAGTCGAGAGTTTTGGAATTTACCCCCACGCTGAATAACGCAGCTCTGTCACTGGGTATTGAAGAATTTTGATTTCCTAGCTTTGTTTTTGGATGTATGAAGCACATTTGGACACGAGCTGTGCTCGTGAAATATTTTTCTGGTATCAATTCTGGTACAAACGCGGTAACAGACTTTCAAGAGCCATTGGTGCCTGCTGTCAACTCTGTTCTATACATCACAACCTTCATTTTGATGTATGATTTGTGTATATTTAATTTGTATTTATGGAACATGAGAGAGGGGAATTTCAAAGTAAACAAATTTCTCTTACTTTATAGCACTTTAAGTACAGGTATCATCATCAAACATCGATACAATAAAAAACACACGGTACCACACTTCCCGAAACGATACTTTTAGAAAACCAGAAAATAATAAATACTGTACCGTTTTTGACAAAACAAACGACACCCATCTGCGTAAATCACATTCTAATAACCTTAACGACACACATTTTGTCTAAATTTGCTTTGCACCTCTGGCCCTCAAAGCCACCCTCACCACCGTTCGATTCACTTCACTTAGCATAATAACTTATTATACTGTCCTAGCGGCCTGACGCAAATAATAGCTCACTTTGACCAAAAACTCTTTCGGATGCCATAAACGGTCTCTCGCCAAATGAAACTACTTTTGAGTTTATTTAACCCAACACCTAATTCCGATAATCCATTGCCAAAAGCTGGAGTTCCAATCTTTCCTTCAAGGAGATGGAGACTGCCTAATCTTTTCATTTTTCTTAAATACCAAAACGAAATTCCCAAAAGGCGGTTGAGCGGCCTCTCTTTGAAGAACGTAATAGCTATTACATGGATATTTCGCAGACTTATCTTCAGATCCAATTCTTTTAAAACGCTGAAACTGGACGGGGGATTCGACCATTCTCAACTAACAAAGGCGTCCCGGATGCCATCGTCCTGGCTGAACATCGTCTTCGGTGAAAATGAGAATCCACTTTGCATTCATTGGGCTGTTCAGTAATAATTTAACCCTGTAGGATTAAATTACTACCGATCCTTACCTGTTTATAGCTCATTGTGCCATTTGCTCGTTTACTACCGTTGTTCACGCAAAAATGTATACATATCGGGTTGAAAGGGTTAACAAATATAACCAATAATAAATTTCTGTCTACATTATAACACCTTACGCTTTCGTGACGGTCACCAGATTAACTAATCTTTCGACAACAATGTTTTTTTACTGTCTGGTGTGACATGAATGTCCTTGATAGTACATCTGGAATTGTTGACTGGTCGAGTGCAAGAAACCACTATCAGGGCTTTCAAAAAATGTGGTGCCTGGCACAAAAGCCAAGATTTTCCTTACTCATGTTTTGTATTCAGTCAAATACAAATGATATTATATAAATTTATTTTATTACAAATTAATTTCAAATAAAACAAATTTTGAATAACAAATTCATACTACCAAAAATAATCTTGCCCTCAACCAGTTAAAGGAATTAGGTTTTGCCGCATAACACACTTTGACAATAATTATTGCCCGATTCCCAAATCGTGATTCAAGGTACACTTCACACACAGTGTCAGTTGATATCTCGCTATCCAATCACCACTCTACCAATTTACTTGCCACCTGAGTTCGGCAGATACTCGAGATTTCAACACGTGAATTTGTTATCCATAAATGAACAGGTAATCTAGCAGGTGATCCATTCAATTCATATTTACATGTCGAGTAACATTTGAAGTCCCCACGAGTGTGCCAAGGTATGATTTGCGTGTGTGCTCTCTTATTGGATGGACACGTTGCAAATAACCGTGTAGAGACTGCAATGAAATGACCTCGACTTTCTTTCCAAGAACGTTGACGCGAAATCATGCAGTCAGTCGAACTATGACAGAACTTCAATGGAAAGAATTTATTCACCAGAAACGTGACTCGAAATGCTACTGGTACACGATACACGAAAGACATTAGCATTGATGAACACTTATCCTACAAGGCTCACATATCCAAATTATGCTCGAAAATAGCATGCGCAAACTATAGTCTCAACAAAGTTAAAAATATCCTCCCTCACGGAGCTATGAAAACATTGTATTACGCCCTCATACATAGCCATTTGGTATACGAAATCCAGGCATGGGGCAACTCAAGAGCTATAAAAAACTAGCTGTCTTGCAAAAACGATCATTACGAATAATTAATAACAAAAAGTACAATTCTCATACAGATCCCATGTTTTAAGAAAACCAAATACTCAAGGTTGATGATTTGTTTACACTACATGCACTACTGTTCGTGTTTGACTGGCCGAACGGCAGATTACCGATTTCTTTCAATGATATATTTACAGTTACGGACAATCTATCTGGTAGGACAATCAGACAGTCGGGCCTCCTGTACATAGAAAAAAACACGGACCCAAACTCTGGATAAACTTCCTTTATTCTCCTTCCCGAACCCATGGAATGCTCTGGACGACACAACTCGTAATATTAGCGACAGAAGCATGCTTAAGAACAACTTAACTTCCACATTCATTTCCCCATATTCCAGTTATGTCAGCTGCAATAATCCCTACTGCCCTGATTGCACTTCGTAAACTTGGAAATTGTCAAAGTCTTGCTCTGCGTCTTAATCTGGAATCCTCGTCTTGTGCAACCTGTTGCGCTTTCTCCTAACAGTTGTGTTATGTAAAATACTGTATGTGCACAATTAAGAACTTGCAAACAATAATCTAAGCAAATAAATCCTAACACTCGTCATCCTACGATGATGATGCAGCTAACGTAGACTCCACGCCCAAACATCATGACCTGCCTCTTTGTCGCAGTCTTAACGATGCGAACTTCACGATGGGACTTGTTACCGCCATAGTGGAGGGAGCCCTATAAGCAGGTTGCTTCTTGCCAACATTGAAGCACCATCTTTCCGCTGGCGTATATGAAGCACCAAACCTCCAATCCCAGAAAAGAAATGATTCGATCGTCATTTTCCATCATGTGTCACATAATTGGTTCTAAGTTCATTCATTTAGTCCCAGTCTGTTTGCAATCACTCCATCTTCCAGGGGGTGGCAGGTAGATAGCCAATCTGGCTATGTCACTTCCCACGGTATACTACTCATTACATTTGTGCAATATGTTTATTTGTAACCATTTTATATGTATGTGTACCGTGAAAAAAGATTCTAGAGAATCTGACAAATGGTATCACACAACGTGAAATTCGTGTACCAATACAAAATACATTCCACGTTTATTGGTGAAAGTACAAGGTCATCATTTAATTCTTGTGACTATAAAATTTGTGTTAAGCGCTGCCTATATTTCTTCGGTACCAGTGAATTGTCAGTTGTCCCTCGAGGTGAACACAGTGTAGTACCCAGTCATTTCCCTGAAAGGACTGTCAAGCCAATTGTCGTTTATATGTAATCAATTTTTAAAACCGAGACAGATCATTGGTCCACGGTTGTCCTTGTCGCTGAGATCCTGTGACACGATTTTGTTTGAATGCGTCGAGCAAGGTTTATCAATAAGGGCTGAAGGATGGGGGAATAAGAGTCTAGCCCCTCCCTATGTTTGGAAAACAGACAATCCAAAAGAATGTACAATTAACGACACGGAAGCAGGTTGCGTAGGAATCTCTGGTGGTAGAACGAGGAAATCAGGTCCGATAAAACTTAGTAGTGCATAGTATTACATCGCCACTTGCAGTCGAAAATTCATGGCTTTGGCCACCATCACAAATCAGAATGCACCATCACAAACATGAAAACAGGTTGAAAAATGGTTGTCTAAAAGACGCAATCTATATATATTGATTCTAAATGGAAAATGGCGAGGAGTGGGATGGTTCAGTAGCTAGAGCATTGAACTATGAACCGAATTGTCGACAGTTCGATCCTGACCAGCGGTAACGTTATAAACTTAGGCAAGACACCAAATCACGATTTCCCACGGTGCACGGTGGCGCTAAGGCTTACTGAATGTCGATGGCGTACTTGCCTTCAACCGCTACTAACTGCTTGCGCAGAGTTAATAAACTGGGGAGTTTGCCAGCTGCTTGCCGGTTCTCGGTGGATCTTTTCGGGTACTCCGGCTTCCTCCAACCGTAAAAGTGTCCGACACCATATGACTCTGGCTGTTGAACGTGTCGATAAGCCACAATAAACAACACATACACGACAAATAGTAGGTTGTTCCATCTCTGCCAATTTTTATATGTCTATCAAGACTACAGGCCTAAAAGAATTCCGACAAGTCTATAACTTTTTCTATGAAACGTTTGGTGGTGAGCCGTAGCCTTTCTATCCTCCATCCCTGTATCTACGCCATGTTTGAACCTCGTGAATTAAAAAATTTGTTCAATTTCAAAAGAATACAAGTCATAAATACAATTATCGATAACGCGTGGTATCAAAGGTTCAGAATAATAAATCTTTGCCTTACGTCAGTAGGTATAAATGTCCAACGACACTTTTTTATAGCATGGATGGGGAATTTCTCTCCCACGCAGATTACAGCCCTGCCATCATTGTGCACTTCGGTAGAAAAATTGAAAATGTTTTTTGTTAAAACTATGACTAGCGGCGAAAGAAAAAATATGTTTTCCAACGGAAGAGCAGAAAGAGTTTCCACGAGAGCCTGAAGTATTATTTATGTAAAAAAAATTACAGATTAAACCAAGTGTTGGAATTGTTTATTATACTGTGATTAAACTGTGGTCACTGACTATTCCTTTTCCGGTATAAACTTCGAGAAAATACTGAGACACCACGATTTTTTTTTATTTATAAGACTTCACTGGATTCCAGCGTATGGTTTGGTCAGCGCTCACTTCCGAGTAGGGTATTCCGTACTGCTGTAACCTGGTCTTTACAATTGGTATTCCCTTATATATTTTACAATTTGTTTTTACAAATATATATACATTGCGGGTAACTATACAAACAAACAACATTGGTTAAGCCTTTACCCAACGAATCGGCCGCATCCGGCCACTTAATATGCAAATTCAGCAGTTGAAAAAATATTATTTTTCAAAACTTTTAAAAAAAACCCATATCATTTGACACCCCTCGTCGGAACGAGCTCGTTCCAACGAGGGGTCACATGATATGGTTTTGTTGACATTTTTTGAAAAATTTAAAAAATTATATTTAAAATAATAAATTTTGATATCGTCTGCGTTGGGTAAAGGGTCAACGAGAACAATAAAGAGTCGGTTGTTATGACTAGCTGGACGCAGTCACGGGGCTTTGTTGAAAAATAATGAAGCTGGGCGGATTTGATTACAAATTTCCTGCCTGTGTTGTAAGCGTGCTTACTGTTGCAGGAGGTGGCCCAGGTATTTTTCGTGGATTGTCTCCAATATATTCCTTTGCCTTGTCGTCTAATTTTTCATCATAGATCCAAGTATTTTTGTTTAGAGAGTGGTCTCTCCATTTTATGAGATACTGATGTCAGGTTCACGTTGCCTGGCTACTTTCTCTGTGAACTTTTTAAAATTTTGTTTTCTACGATGAATCGGATCCCACAGTCAAGATTTTGGGCTTCTCTTGGTCGCTAATAGTCTGAATGTCCCTGCGTGAAACAACAGGATCACAATGCACTGGTGGCCTTGTGCTCTGAGGTTTAACATTTACGTCAACGTCAGCTTGAGAATTACGAAAAGGTTGTGTACTTACGTTAGAAGTTGTTTGATTTCTTTGGGAAACTGAAGTACACAGCTCTTTTGTTAATTCAACACTTTTTTGTCATCACCTCTCAATGAATTGTTGCATGCGCTTCCTGTCTCTCATGAGGCTGAAGGACGATTTTGGCTTACTCCAGATGGCTGGTGATTTTCTCCAAGTTAATGTTAAGCAACTATGCCATTCTTGTACTTGAAGTCCCCATGATAAGTTTGAACTGTCGAAGCTGAGACTTCTTAGCATATCTTCGATGTTTTGGGGAATTACTTTGCTCATATTTGTATAATAAAATGTCTCCTTCCAAAGTATGAGTGGGCTGGAAACACTCTTGCGCGGATTCTCTCACCAATTGTGACCAAATTGTTGTCACTAAATATTCCTTTTAAGGGATTAAATAAACTTGTCCCTATATACCGATAAATTCTGTCTTTTGATTGGTCAGAATTCCTTGGACAAATAGCCTTGACAATTGATGCACCCAACATCCAAGGTATTTCAGAACGTGCAACAGCCAGGGTATAAGCGCACGCGAAACATCGGGGGTGTATGGTTTATATGAAAGCTTTCCGCTTTTACTCGCCTCGAAATAAAAATCGAACCAAAAAACCCGAAAATAGTCAGAAATATCATCAAATTTCCGACAATACAATCCTAAAAATAAATTAAGAGCAAATAATTCGTCCCCTGAGTACCAGTGTGTTCTATGTGCCAGTAGGCACATAGAACACATTGGAACTCAGGGTACGATATGTCAACAAAATACTGTTTACTCGTTTCCTTAAAGATCCAAGGGATGCAACTCTGTTATCTTCTGCGATTATAAAAACAAAATAGTTATCACGAATTTGGTCCAAGTGATTGTGGAGCTGAGAAAAGTGTCTATAAATTTATTTCCACTATGTTTGTATTGTGTTTCAAGCGGGACAAAAACGTTATCTCCGCCACCATGTATGGTGTCATTTAAACACTTCGCCTGCGACTCGGTGTTTAAAACTGACATCCAGGTATTAAATCTCCATATACCATACATGTTGGCGGAGATAACTTATATTCGACAAAATACTTAAACACCACGATTTCTTTTTATTTACAAGACGTCACTGGATTCCAGCGTATGTTTAGTCAGCGCTCACTTCCGAGTCGGGTTTTCCATACTGCTGTGAGCTGGTCTTTACAATTGGTATTCCAATATCACACTGCCCAATCGGTTCTCGGATTCTATGAGTAATCAGCGTATTCTCTGTTGTTGTTCGGTTATAGGGGGATGGGGTGGGGCGGGGGGTGATGCCTTGGCCTAAAGTGAGCTGACCTTGTGTCTTCGAAAACAGGTGGCAGACCCCATACACCCCCATCTTACCAAAATACCAAACATGCATTGGATTTTAAGAGAGAAAAAATAAGATTCGTTTTGTTATTTATTGTAAGACGTATGTCGAACAGTCGCAGACGAAATGAAGCAACGAGTGAATGGTTTTCTCACACGAAGGATAAAGTAAATGCGCGCACACATGCATGTTGTTACATGTACGATAATAACATGTTTTCTACAACCGAAACAATCAGCTCTTTCTTTGAGTGACATATTTATTGGCACGAATTAAATTTAATCCCAATCAGCCGACGTCGCCGCGGATCACTCGTATGGAAATATTTTCCATTCATTAACACTTGACCATTTTCTCGAAAAGCGCTAATCCTCAACAATTGTGTTTGCAGTGAAAGATTATTAGTTTGATCGGTCCGCCGCGAATGTTAATCCTCTCCATCGGTTGTCGCCGCCATAGAAATCGAATATAAAGACTTTTTTTCCAATTTCCATGATTGGCAATCCTAAAAGTGGTAGACTTTACTTGCCTGAACATACCATCATAGCACCCTCGGGGAGAGGTAGCACCTTTGCTGAGAGGACCCCCTCTCGCTCTGGTCCTCACCCGAGGGTTCAGATCAACGAAAATTAAAAGGACGAGCCACAACTCCCAAGAACACCTAATCCCGGACATCCACCGAGTACCCAACCTACAATCTACAGTTAAAGAGGGTCGAAAGGGGTTTGCCCCACAGCGTTCCTGCGCGCCTTCAGCGCGCGAAACCATTTCATCACTTCATTTCTATGGTCGCTGCCGCAGCGACGGGCGTCTTGTGGTAAAACGTCTCGCACGTACTGTACACCCAAGACAATGAAGTGTTTAGCACAGAACCATTGAGAACCCTTCATACAGGCCACAGAGAATCTGCTGAACCACTTTTTGTTGTCTAACATACCCACTGGCGTCTAAATTGTGCATATTTCAATACGTTTCACGGTGCCCAACATATTTCGATTCCAATCTATTACCTCAGATTCCTAAAATTATGCCAACAAATTGGTTAAAAATCCACCTGATTGTCCATAAGATAGAAATTCTATAGACCTCTCTAGGTTTGTGCAGCCTATTTTCCTGCTTAAAACATAAGTTACCTCTCCTCCATATGAACTGAGCCCCAGTCGACAACCCTGCTACTTGATAAATGCAAAGGAGTTGATAAATCCCTCAATCCTACACGCGTGACTAGAAATCTGCTCTGCGACTGTATCTGCTGCGTGAAAAGACGCGATCTCAACATAGAAACTTAAAAACATTAACAGAGAATCCTCTGATTGCTCGTAGAACCGAGAACCGATTGGGCAATGTGAATATATATTTTACAAAAAAAACCATTGTACAAATATATATACATTGCGTGTAACTATATAAACGAACAACAATTGTTAACGAAAGCAATTAAAGAGTCGGTTGTTATGACTAGCTGGACGCAATCACGGGGCTTTGTTGAAAAATAATGAAGCTGGGCGGATGTAATTACTACAGCTAAAACTAGAAGTCATGTCATGAAATGCGCACAAATAGCACGTCGATCTGCGCGTTAATAAACGCGTTAATATACGCGTTATGACCATGGTAAGGCTATCAAATTCTGTACATATAGCCTGTGCACAAGCAATGTTTTAGCCAATGGACCTCCGGGTAAGTTATTATAAGTTATTGTGATGAATTGAGGTTAACATGGTCTGATGTCTGCGGCTCGGAGTTTATGTTCAACCAAGACGCGAAGCGTCGAGGTTGAGCATACGCTCCGATCCGCAAACCTCAGACCATGTTACCGTCAGTTCGTCACAATAACATATATGTTCCAATAAGACACTACTCATAGCCCAAAACCTACACCGGGAAGCACGAGATGTTTATTTACTATAAACACGGAATCGTTAAAAGTTGCCTTGTTCAAGGCAACTTTTAACGATCACGGGTTTAGTAAATAAACATCTCGAGTGTCCCACGGCGGTACAGGATAAATAATCAATAAACCAGATAAATTCATTCCATCTCGTTCAAATCGTCAATCGGTTTGCAATTTAAACAACACTTCATCCAGAACACCGTCTGCTGTACGAGTGAAAAATCCAGAAAAATGAAGCGGCTTGCTCGTCACTTCATTGGTGAAGCAATTGCGAAACGGACGACGTCATTTCAAATATTTCGCGTTGTGAAGTCAGACGGTAACATTTGCCACTTGCGCCGCAAACATAGAATATACTAAGCCGAGCTCTTGTCCAATCAGAGGAGGAGGATTTTAGTCTTATTGGAACATTGAGAAATGTTCTTGGTACACCACCCGTGGAATCTGGATTACCGGTAAGAACATCATATAAGAATGTACCTGATGGGACGTTACGTGTCTGGGTAACTTTATGCCGTGAGTGAAATGCTTCATCACAAAACAGAGTCAAACAAAAAAGTTATTCGACCGCCGGAGGTGATATTAGCTTCATTCACTCAATTCAAGTTTAATCGTCGTATATATACAGAATACCACTCGGGTATAATGCAATGGACAGGAATCAACGGCCTATGGTGAAGTTTTTCATGTATTTCATGCACCATTCGACGCTCGTGAAATACAGGAAAAACTACATCTCGGATCGGTGATTCCAATCCCCGTTACCCCACTCTTGTTGTGGCTCGGGGGCGATTGAATATGAGTTTCACTTTATTATGGAATGTATCAATTATGACCACATGCGAAAAGAGCTCTTTAGAGCAATAAATTAGGAGAACGAAACTTTCCAGTATATGAAAACAAAAGGGAAATTTAACCTTATAATGAGAAACGATATCCCCCAGCTACGTAATCCCATCTGTAACATGATCCAGAGCTCCTACCAACAAAGGAAAGTCGAACTTGCTACATGACTGTTCCTTGTATAAGTATTTTTTGAGTTTATTACACACTTTTAACACATCTTGTTGAATGTTTTATAATATAATAATTTAATCATTTGCCCCGCCTCTGCGTTTGATTGGTTGAAAGCATACAGCGTGAAAGTCGTCAAAATCGTATAAACCAAATCACGTCATGATTTGGAATGTCGCTACACGTTCGCACATCCCACCCAACTTTGAAGACTATGGAAGCCTCTCCCACTCAATCCAATTGCCACCGTGAGGGCGTGACGGCAGACTGATAGATGGATAACAAGCTTGTAAACAAAGATCAATGATCGATTTTTCATCGCCTCCAGTCAGCGAGAATATAATGATAATTTCTCAGGAACAATTGAATTTCATAAAATATACCGAAGTAGGAGACGAATAGAAGATCATATACCCAAACATGATTTTGGGGGAACTTACAAAAATGTTTTTAATGATATTTACTTGCTAAATATCTGTCGTCTGCGATCGAAAATCAAAACAACAAACAATGTGACAGTGATTGACGTGACCTGTTTGTGGCACACTTTCCTGAGTTTGACTGTTGTCTTATGCGAAAATTAAAAGTTTTTCGTTCACGTACACATAGTTTTTATATTTTAATATTACAACCGGATTAAATTATAAGAAATAACTGTTGTTTTCTTTCGGTTTATGCGATATAAACTGAACATTTTCAGCACAAGCTTAATCATAACTCGCTACGTGAGTTATGAAGCTTGTGCTGAAAATTTTCGGTTTATATCGCATAAACCGAAGGAAAACAACAGTTATTTCTTAAATGTTATCATTTTGTTTTTCGCAATCTGCCTCTCTGTAGGTGTTAATTGCTTGAATAAAATATAAATATAAATATAACCTCGTATTGTTCCACAACGTCAATCGGGGTTCAATTTGAGTCCAACAGTAGACCAATTCGATATATGGGATTTGACCAACCTCCTGCAGAATTTTTAAACAGTACATTTTCTCATAATGCATCTAGGAATACAGTTAACACTAGAAGTTCTGTCACGAACTGTGCACTTATCTAGGCTTAATTGCGCGTAGGAACTTTCGCGCGCAATTTCCATATTGAATGGCATCCAAAGCACGGCAGGTTCTCCTGGTTACTCAGAGCAAACACAGGCAATGTTTCTGCCAATGGACCTCCGGGTTACCCGGAGGTCCATTGGCTGAACCATTGCTTTGTGCACAGGCCATGTGCACATAATTTGATAGCCTTACTATGGTCATAACGCGTAGATTAACGCGCAGATCGACGTGCTATTTGTGCGCATTACATGACTGGACTTCTAGTTTTAACTGTATATTCGATTCTGTTTGACAGATCTCAACGATCGCTTTCAAACAGGACAGCATTTGCATGGGGGGTGGGTCGTTCCTTGAAACGTCAGTCTTTTGTCATCAGTGTGATGGGGGTTTAATTGTTACTATATTAACATTGGACTAAATTTATGCTGAATTCATCAAGACTGGATCGTCGTCTTTGCTTGAACTTCTGTCAAGGCTGAATCGTGAAAATGTTCCTAGCCTATTATTTCTTCATTCAGTTGATTTCGAGAAAATTATCCCATCTTCATGTGCTAAATTGACCAACGAGTGTAACAGGCATTTCATGTATCAGTGTTAGATGACTCGAGTTTGTGTTATGTTTGATGAACTGCAGACATTGAGCTTTCGGGATATTAAATATATACAATGAGTGGCGAATTCAGAAGGGGTGGGAGAGTCAATTGTGTCAACGAATAAAGTAATTGAATATATTTTAAATGCAAAGGTTGCACATAATAACAGTCGTGACGTAATATGGCAATGATCCACATTGTAAGTGGACCGAACTATTGTGCTATTACTTCATCGCATTGCACGCAACGCGGGAATCGCGTCCAGTGTGTAACAACCTTTGATGCAAAGTGATTTCAGTTAATAAGATACTTTAACTTTTTACTTATAGCGGATTATAACCTCTCTTTTCTCACTTCAACCAGGGTCTGGATGGGCCAAGTATATAAATTAGTTTCTCACATTTTTTCTTAGTGAACGGTAAACTTGACCGCTATCTCCTGTATATTTCAACCTACAAAATGAACAATCGGAGGCATACTTTGTTGCTTTCAGCAATAGTGGGCGCATAGTGGAGTGAAATAGTTACACACCTGATGATCCAGGGACATGCTATTCCAGAGGAAAAAAAGTTATTTTTCAAATATCTTAAAATGCCATCTGGTGTACTTTCGTGACGCTGTGACCACGAATCTGTTTGAATAAGTTTGTGCCATTTTCAAGTGATCAATGTTGAAAGCTTTCGATAATTGGATTCGGGGAAATTCAGGTGGGGATGCATGCTCAAAATATAAAGTTTCCTAATGCAAGCCGAACTGTGATCAGCCCATTCAGTCCTGGGCCCCACCAGCTCGTCCTATCTAATTAGGGTAAGTCAATATCCATATCTGTGATTTCAAATTTACTATCTTCCGACCATGGATATATCACAGACGCGCCAATAACCAGGGTACTAAATCAGTCAGAAGACATATATTATATACACGTGGAGTTGAAAGTTTGCAGTAAATCCATTTATTAAAAGACACTCGAATAATAACGTTGATGTCACAAGGAAACACCAGAACTAAGAAATAATTCGAAATTCAGCCACACGTCTTGCAGCTTTCCCATTTCCGAGCTACTATGAAGTGGTGCATCTATCCATAAGGTTACTCCGAAAAATTTTGATTTAGACAGAAAAGTCTGCTGCCTTTGAATAGATATATCCTTCTCTGGAGATATGAAAATGGGCACAGAGGAGCTCAAGTAGGTTTATCTTTCAAACGCGAGTATATTCTCTAACCCATGCTTCCCATCGTTTGGTGACGACAGTCATGCCACGGGCTTTTATATCCTAATTCCACCAACGCCCTGGAGCATGCACAAGACAAACACTAAATCAACAACGAGGATTTATGTATGGGGCTGACCGGACACAGAAAAAGTACCGCAACTGAAGCAAGGCGGACACGGAGAAATTTAGATTTTTCGAACAGAACGAACGCTGTTTCCTTGCATCTGACTGATCAATGGCAGTTCACACAGAGGGCATTTCGATGGCATTTTTGTAGTGAATGGTATCAACAGGGGGTGTGGATGCGCAAACCCATCGGGATGACCATAGTTCGACCCAATGGGAGAAATGTTTGATTTTTCGAATTAAAGTAACTCTGTTTCCTTGCATCTGCACGAGCGATCAGTGGCGGACTAGACTGCTGTTATATCGAAATGTTCTCTATGTGGACTGCAATGTGGACTGCCACTGGCAGTCTACATAGAGAACATTCTTATATACCGTCATTCTATGCCACCAAATCCATTTCGCCTGTTGGATGTTTTCACAACATTTCAGGCACCAGGTACTGATTTATGTACATTTTGCGAAATTATTCATTGTATTGCTTGTAACATAAACAATTCTTCAATGAGGTGAACAGTATGACCTTTTATGACCGCGTACATATCATCAGTCACTGCGCTATTGAAACAGTGAGCTAACTAACATACGTCATAACGATTTATGTTGTTATCCATAGTAATTGTTTTGAAAATCTCATTTAACCAGCAGGATAATTAATTTCCATCGCAGTCCTAAAATTATTTTGTGGTTATAGACGTGTACTCCTTATATACAAGTTTTATTGCCCACTGCTTTGATCAACAGCCATTATAGAAGGTTTAATTTATTCTGGTCCAGCAGTAACAAATTATATCAAATTGCAGGAAAAAATCTAATTTGCCTTTATGCTCTGGAACAGATATTTCCTCATTATGTACAGTAACTGGATAATAGAGTGGCTGTTGGACTATCAATAAAGGAATCCTGGACTGGAATACACACATAAAAGGTGAACTTACTTCCGTGAAAAAACCCACAAAAAACACAGGTGCAGCCAATAAATAGCCTTCTGAGTTCAATCTTATTCCAGCTGAAACTTTACATGATCATCACAGAAATGTAATTACTATCTGAGTGGGTATTCAACCCCACTGGTGATTTATTATTGATATTCCACGCGGTCTCTACTTGCTATACAAACTTGCTATTTCTCTTCTTGGTTACTATAACATTATTGTAGGCGTCTTTACGTTGAATCAAATCAATCCACCCAGACATATAAACATCTTTCTCGGAGATTATTTCTTTAACCCTTTACCTAACATGAAAAGCAGACGACACTTGTTAACAAAATTCTTGAATAACTATTTTTTTTCAGTTTTTGTCTCAAAAACATAGGTTATGACCCCTCTTTGGAACGAGCTCGACGAGCTCGTTCCAAAGAGGGGTCATAATCTATGTTTTGGAGACAAAAAGTGAAAAAAATAATGAAAATTAATTGGCGATTTTTGTGAAATGCGCTGGCCGGTTTTGGCCGTTACGTTGGGTAAAGGGTTAATTTTCATTATTTTCTCATTTTTTGTTTCAAAACCATAGCTTATGACCTCTCATTTGAACGAGCTCGTTGAGCTCGTTCCAGGGAGTGGTCATACGCTATGGTTTTGACTCAAAAAGTAAAAAAAAAGTAGTTATTCAAGAATTTTATTTGCCGCTGAAGTGTCGTCTGCTTTTCATGTTAGGTAAAGGGTTAATCCCTTGCCTAAATAATCTGACACCTCGCCCGTGTAATGTACAAACTGAGCAGTTAAAAAAATCAAATTTCAACAAAACCACATCATGTGAACCTCTCATTGGAACGAACTCTCTGAGATCGTTTCGAATGAGGAGGTCACATGATATGGTTTCAGAATTAGAATAATACATTTTTATGTCGTATGCATTGGGTGCAGAGTTTAGCTGTTGGTATGCCATCATGTGATATACTGTTGGAAAGGGCCCTAATAGCAACCGACTTTTTATCCTGTTGAAAAGAGCTCTAATAACATCCGACGTTTTTCTAATGAACGTACCTAATAACAGCATTTAAAGGGACAATTAGCTGCTAATCTGAAAAAAATCGATTCTCAGATTTTGCTTGAATGTTAAAGAGCATGTTAACATCGCGCTGTGGCCAAAGTGTTGGGCGCCAAAAGCAAAAATAAATCACAGAAATATGTGATTAAAAAACTTTCATGAATACGAATTTGCGAAAGATACGACATTGCGAAGATAAAAACGAATCTGCCCGAATAGTCCAGCCGCCAGGACACTGAACCTTGTTTTGGTGTATAAAGTATTTTTTCTCAGCGGTTTTCTATTTTTCTGTAGTTTAGCATAGCCCAACAAAGAATTTACTGACTGGACAGCTGACAGGGTTGAGCATGTTGAGATTTTCGATAAAATCCAAGATGGCCGCCGAAAATACGCCTTTTTCGGGGAAAATTGCTAGAACTGTAAAATGAGTGAGATAAATGAAACATGTTGTGTTGAATTGCCATCAGTAACATCTTTGGTGCTATACCCCAACGTTTCTGAAATGTTTGGCCAAAATGGGACAGAAATGAAGCAAAATGTGTCCAATTTCGGCTAAAAATGGGTCTCTTTCTGAGATACATTCCGGTGCAATTAATCATCACTGTCCCTGTCGTCAACCATTCCAGCCGTGTCTGCTATCCTTATCTGCTCGTGGCAACACTCTAATGATGCCTTCCATGCGCATAAAATAGTACACGCAATCTTCGCAAGATTGCATTTGTATCTGAAGTTCAGCATTGCGCACTGCTAGAGCATGAACATCGTAACAGGTGCAGTATATCATCAGGTGCGAGATACGCACTTCCGGGCACAGTAACGAGAAGCAATGATTTTGTTTCAGTTTCTTTCCTAAATCCCAAATCAGTTGATACTGTCCGCTTCCTCTAGCGCTGTGACCAAATCTCCCGTATGACTGAATACACCATCGCTTACCACAACTGGAGTTTCATCCTGTCCAGTGATGACAAGTTTGTGTCTTGTTATGTACTGTTCGGCGAATGCATTGTCAAGAGAGAATTTTTCCTTAATGATTACAATTACTTGTTTCGTATTCTCAGCGACAGAGAGTACTTGTTTCTGGAGTGGTAAAATAGGCAGTGGCCCAGGCTTGTAGACCCGAGAACTCTCGTTGCTTCTGTTTGATCGTGTGACACAGTTTATGCTGTAATCGTTGTAACTGTCGAACACTAACTAGATAAGCATCACCATCAACCATTGTTTGTTGTATGTACTCCTTAAACGTTTCTACGAAGTCCATAGCAAGGAGTTTCACAGTCTTGCAGGAAACAGACCAATAAGTTATCTACGTCAAATCTCCGGTTGAGGCTTCAACCATGGTGCTATTTTTCAAAACCGATTTAGATTGTCGCCAAATCATCGTCAAACAAAGCAGATCGAACAGGGGAGACCTCGTGAGAAAGAACCTGGGATATGTTCAATTAATGCAAACTAGACATGAGACCTATGAATAAATCAGAGTCGTCTCCTAAACCTTTATACCACCTGCACACAATGACCTATTTAATACAGCCGTCGTTTCAATTCGAAATGGAGCCGTAGAACCTTCCCGGTTAGCCTCGCTGCCAATTGTTTGGCGCCGAATATCTTGACCAGCTCATCAACATTTACTGACGAGGGGCCAATACGACCATTTGCAAAATTGATGATTGCGTCCGGGTGCTGCGATGAGTCCATGGGATATATGCATAGCTCAAGCTTTTCATTTCCCTCCCATCAACTTCGTCAGCGTCTATCGCCCTTTTGCACTCTTCCGTATGGACGTCTTGGATCTTGACTTATTTGCCATTCGGTCTTCTCAAGATTTAGCTTTTACCACCGACGACGTGACCACATGCATGTTGACTGCGAGCCCATGTTTTGAGTGTCTCTGCTTCTGGGTCTTTCCAATTCTGGCACACCTGCCATGCCCATGTCTCATGAAAGTGACTTGTATAAACATATCACTCCAGACACCATTCCATAGACCAGCCACATAACGCATCATGCGTTCTGCTTTCGAGAAATAGGACAGGATGCTTGAAGGCAGTTTCTCCATCAGACGGAAATAACACAAACTACCTAGCATAATTGACGTGGCCAGACGCATTAGGTAAGGCAACATACGTCTCACTGATTCCAAATGCAAAGGCCATTCACCTGCCCTCTCGGCACGACAATATAACATAATGACGAATGCGGGCTTCAGAAATGCGTCAAGCCACAGTTTGGTGGTTCCACATTTCTCTGCTCTATCATCTAGTTCTGATGAGAGATCTTCAAAACATTGAATGTCTTCCATGCTCAAAAAGAGTACCCAATAACTATTCTGCTAATAATCGCATGGCTCTGGCATTCATTGGGAACTTTTTATCGAGAAGCATTTTATCGACGCCACCGAACACAGACTTTAGATTTTCGGCTAAGCCGAATTGCCCAACAATGTCGCAACAGCCCCAACCAAGCTCATGAGTAGAGGCATCCCACCCAACCTAGGTTAGAAGGATTGAAACTTATCGTGAAATGCCCGCAGGACTTGGACCACGACCTTGTGTAACTGCTAGTCACCCATGCAGACATTGTATTCCTGACAGGATTGCGATCCTATCCTTTACACATAGCTGTAGTAATATATTCCTGATCAGCCGCGGTCATGTCAATCAGGCGAAGATAGACCGATTTCATTCTGGGTTGAGGCGATTGTTCTGAGTGTTGTAGCCATTAAACTCTGCACACTTCTCTGACGTCATTCTATTTTTCAGAAACAGGAAATCAGATTCGGTTGATCTACGCATGCAGTTGCAGCAAAACTGAGCACAGAAAGAGATGGTATTAAATGTCATCGCTTCGGGCCATAAAACGTACCACAGGTTAATCATATCGAACCGATACTGGATACTATGGGAATGGCTTGACGTTCTAGATCAGTTTGGCTGTCTGGATGGGCCATAACGTGGAGATCGGATTATATTCTGCACACTTTGCTGCGATGCACGCTGCAGATTTCTTGAATTTGCGCAGTTCAGGTTATGAACAAGTCTCGCCCAAATCGTGCATTTTTTCACTATATCTTTGGAGTCTCTCAGTGTTACAGCAAGCCCAACCTGTAGTTGTGTGGGGATACAGCACACGACAGACGTTACAGTGTTGCTGATTAAAAGAGCCGGTAGTGTGTGGTCACGGTTTGGCGAAAACCTTTCTAGCAGTTCAAGACGAGTGTCACTCGCACATTTTGATATTTTTTCCTGAGTGATGTCAATGTAATAACTTTTTCTGTCGAGCTCAGTATCGTTGGTCTCGTGGCAGACGCTATTTCCATTAACTTTGACTACATTTGAAACATCGAACTCATTGGAGTCGAAGAGACGTAGAACTTTATTTGCTCTTCTTCTTACAGCCAAGAGTGTACATATAGCTATTCCTGGTGATGATAGTGCCAGATCCGAAGGTTCAGATGCGAAATTCCGGCGGGACGAGTGTGATTCCCAAAACTAACAAATAATTCAAACAAATCAGCCGAACTCCATGCGGAAGATTGGCCTCCCTTCATGTACGATATCAGATTCTTCATTGCCTGAAGGTAAGCTTCGTCGGCCGAGGATACTGTTTCACTAATCTGTTTGGCAAAAGTCTCAACGACTCTAGCACCCACACAATGTTACCCGCAATCAGTGAAATAGCGAGCATCTGTAGCGTGACGCTCGCTAACAGCGCCATGAACTCTGTTTGTCATATCTTCTGCCCATTTGCCCTGCCACGATCACTCATGTTCAGAATATCGGATTTATATGGGACAATGGTCTTCGGGTTGCCTATCTGCTGATATAGATAAGCAGGCCTCCATCGACTTGGGCTTTGGGGTCCTGTACGAGATGGCATTCATTAACACAGAAAAGGCAGTGTCGTATGAAATCGAACTGCTCAACTTCAGGCGAGCGCTTCACCTTTTTTCAGTGGAACATTTGCGTCTTCACGGGAAGATCGTTTTCCAGAAAACTGTTTCAGGCGTTTTGGGTGCAAATACGGCGTAGTATTTATAGCACCTCCGAACTAGGGAATCATCATTCTCAAATGGCAGTGCAATCTACATATTGATCATTCTAGTATAGTGCTCTACCCCGGTACGTCATTGGTGGAAATTTTGCCAGGTGCCATAGCGGATCACCTGTGAATTATATGCGTGGAAAAAATGAGGGCCCATGGATTTTGACACGTCCACGATGGCTGTACTGTAATCGGTCCTTATTTGACCTAATCCGTTCCGGAGGATTTTTTCTAACACGAGGTTGGGTGGACTACGTTTAGGGCTTTTTTCTCAAATTGCTCAAGACTGACAGCCGTTCGGAAATTTTTTTTGTCAAGAGGAATGCTAAATCTAATGGTTCGATCAAAAATCGGAGTTTGGCGGCCGGACTAGAAGTTACTGGTTGTAAACAGAAAAACGCGAGTTATAGTTTCTGATTTACGTAGAAATAATTGAATACCCAGGCTGCATTACGGATATTTGATCGCCGCGAGAAACAGCTGTGCATTATTTTAGCACTCACTTGGCATTATAGGAATAAAAACTTCGTATTATTTTAAATGAAGCGCACTTATGCTTTCAATAAAACTCATAGGGCGAGTATCAACAACGGCAACCTAGTTTTTTTTCAGTGAAGCATACGCTATAAATAGAAGCAAGTGTATACAAACTCCATAATTGTTTTTATGTGAGACCTAATTTCGACGAATATGGAAAATTGCACTGTAACGAAAATTTCCGTGTGAGATCGGGGTAACAAGATCGAGATGAATAATCATGGCGTAGGTTTTCGATAAAGCCAGTAAATTCTCACCTTCAAGGTAATTTATCTAATCGATACGAGCGCGTTTATACGAATGATAAATGAAACACACGGGTAATTTGTGGTTTTGTCAAATGGTCAATTTATATTTTTTTTCAAATTCACGACTTACTGTCTCTTTAACCCTTTACCCAACGTTACGGCCAAAAACCGTCCAGCGCTGTTCACAAAAATCGGCAATTAATTCTCATTATTTTTTTTAATTTTTTGTCTCTAAAACATAGGTTATGACCCCTCTTTGGAACGAGCTCGTTCCAAAGAGGGGTCAGAACCTATGTTTTAGAGACAAAAAATGAAAAACATTAGTTATTCAAGAATTTTGTTTGAATGTGTCGTCTACTTTTCATGTTAGGTAAAAGGTTAATTAGAATAAGCAAAGACACGGAAAAGAATTAGCATTGGTGTCCATTATACAAATAATGAATAATGGACCCTTTCAACTGATGCCATTAGAACTTGATAGAGTTCGCAATAGATTTAAAGGGTTAACCTAGAAACCCGAAGTTGAGTCTAATCGTAAGTTATCTATCACGGTGGGTACACTGACACTGAAGGGGCAGATTATTATTATCCCTGACGTGTGAGGGTGTAAGATATTTGGGCCAGTCACGATCGAGGCTTGCCGACTGTCTGAACCAAATATCTTGTCCCAAGGGTGAGATTTCACCATCTCACACCCGCCCCATCAGAGATAATTCCCTCCCCCACCAAAACATTCTAACGTCATCAAAAGTAATTCAGGGACGCGTGCAGCTATATCGTACACTTTTGTTTTCCATTTCTGAAAGAAACTAATTTGCTTATCGGAAAGAGCGAATAAAAGTTCTGCATATACCACAGGTATATACTACAAAATTAAATCCCAACGCCGGCAAAGCAGGGGATAAAGATTTGTAGCGAAAAGAACATTAACACATTCCGATGACGTCATATAATGAATTCTGCAATGTATTCGCACAACTTTCGACGGGAACTTCGTGCAACTCGCTCCACTTATAATGGCGTTTATCCAAAAATGCACGTAAAAGAGTCAAGTGTCCTTTGGTTTTGCAGTCTGTGTTTCCATTTCCATTTTCTTCGACAAACGTTCGTCTGCTAATATTTCCGAAACGTGACACCATGTTGTCTGTTTACAGAAGAACGTGCGATAATTGAGTAGTTCTGCGCTCATTAAATATCCTAATAGGCCAATATTGGTTGGTCACGTAGGTGGGGTGAGATAGCTGTCATGTGGATGGGGTGAGACAGGTATATCTCTCCCAGCTGTCTCACATGACTTTATATATGTCTCAGTATCTCAGTGGTGGGAGAAAATATCGAGCAGGGAGAGTAGGAAAATCTGAACAGCTGTTTCTAGTCAAGTGACATGTGCCCGAACAAGCAGACGACACTTGACGAGAAACATGTTCTTGGTTTTTAGTTTTGAGCTGCATGTGATGTTTGCTAGTTTTACACTTACTTTCCATACTTCCACGAGTGAGGAGGTTTGAGGAAAACACGTTCACGAATTGTTTTGTTTTCGTGTTGACTGGCATATATGATAATACTGGTCGCATATATTACCCATGACCATTTAAATCAATGCGTGTTTCGGTGTTTGATGTTCTGATTGTAAATAAAACAACGCAATGCATATAATGAAAAGGCAGCCTTTCCAGGGCTTAGATTTTGACGAGAATCCGAGAATCGATTCACGCAAAGATTCGCGCAATAAAACTATCGAGAATGCATGTAGATTCTCGCTGCATCTCTTCTGGGATCCGCGCGATAAGAATTGAGTCAATTTGACCCTTTACCTAAAATAGCGGCAGCAAATTAACCAAAACAAGTCTAACACGACCTGAAATATCTTGACAATGTGCCAATAAAATTGTACAAATATGGGTGTCATTGGAACCGGCTCACTGAGCCGGTTCCAATGACATCCAGATTTGTAAGGCTTTATTGGTAAATACTTACTTTTAAAATAAATCAGTTAATGTTTTAAAAATTAAAAAGCTGTGTTGGTAAAGTGATCAACACGTGTTATTAGTATGCATCAGAGGTTCAACCATGATGGTCACATGGGATTCTGGGATACTCACAGCAGGTATGGATTCTCGCAACCACTTTCGCGAGAATCCAAATGAATTCTCCCAAATTTAGAAGAAATATAAACCCTTGCTTACCGTTTTTTGAGTGGTACCAGAAGTAACTCATTCGTGTCTGCCGGGTAAACCAAGCCACTCATGAAAACATACATTTCCTTGCAGTCGCTTAAGAGATACTTCTGGTACGTACTCCAAACCAATTGTAGACTCTAAATATTTTCACGTTTGTCTGTGCTTCGAGTTATTCTGTTTTTCATCTGTGTTTGATCCGAACGTTCAAACAATATCTGATCGTACAAAATCTGATCAAAGCAGTCGGAAGCACTAAATAGCGAGGGAATAATCATCAAAGGTAGAGAATCTTTCTCAGCTATCGAATTCTTTTGAGGCGGATAATATCACATTTGTTTTAGATTTCCGTTTCAGCAGGGTAATCTCACGACTGTGCATGTTCTTCATCACTGCTAATCAACGAAAAGAGGAGTCACACATGATTGTTAAAACACATGTAGCGAGCCCAGGGAGTCTCGGATAGAGGAGGTGTCCACCTCTAGATTTCCAATGGCACACTCCCCTCGGGAGATAAAAGTCTGACGAGTGGGAAATTCCATTAGCACCCCCCCCCCCCCCCCCGAATTTAATTTTTTCCAACTACAAGTTTTAACACGTTTCACAGCAAACACGACATCAAATCCTGTAGAGTAATTTCAGAATACAGGAGCTGGTGATTTTTTCACAATCACTCTGGGCGTTTGAATATTGTTCTCACTTGAAACCCAATTAAAAATAAGAAAACGGCGTTTTCGCCATCTTCTGATGTTCTGTAACTGTTTTTCTATTAATTATGTCAATAATGTGCACGCGTATTGTGACATATAATACAGACACTGTCATTTTTATTAACCCTTTGAACCCGAAAGACCGATTTTCCGGGCTAGGAACATGATACTTTTCATTAAGTATGAAGGATGCACGTTGAAAATATTAATTAAATCCAACCCCAGGTAATGAATATGGAACCTTCCAATTGCTGTCTTTGAACTGACATGGAAGATATCACCAGGGTTCAAAGGGTTAATATAAAAGTCTAGAGGGTGATATGTGCTAATTGTGTTACTAGGAAGCATAAAAAACTTGAAAAATACCTTAAAAACACAATCGCTAGAAAAGAGCCGAAGTGGGCACTTACTTGATGCTAGTGTGATACTGACAGATGTGCTTAATGGTGGATTATCTTCGAGGTGGTTGCTTCTAATTAGCTTATCATAAAAAGTTTCCGTTTTTAACTTTTAACCCTTTACCTAACATGGAAAGCAGACGACACTTGCAAAAACAAAAACTTGAATAACTATTTTTTTTTCATTTTTTGTCTCAAAAACATAGGTTATGACCCCTCATTGCAACGAGCTCGACGAGCTCGTTCCAATGAGGGATCATAACCTATGTTTTTGAGACAAAAAATGAAAAAATAATGAAAATTAATTGGCGATTTTTGAGAATAGCGCTGGTCTGTTTTGTCCGTTACGTTGGGTAAAGGGTTAAGGAACGAAAATCTCCATGAGCTGTCTGTTATTTTCGTTTATTAAAAGTAAGAAACGGAAACTTAACTTCATTTGCAACTGCTGTCAAAGGTTTTTCTCCCTAGTTACTTGCTTCTTACTTGGACCTTCCTCGTTCGTCAATTAATATCAAGGGAGATAACTTTATCGAAAATCGGTTTTCGTGATGAAAAACGTCCGGGCTGGAATGCGGCCGATTCGTCAGGCAAATCTTTAAAATGCAGAATTCCATTTGTATGCCCACTTGACTGTAAATTACCCAAACTGAGGCTCTTGGTCACAAATTCCAACTTCCAATCAATATTTTGAGGGGATTTTTAGTGCGTTTCAATCAATATTTGGAGGACTTAAACTACTCTTCAGTCCAAAAACTCCATATTTTTGGCCAAATTCTAGACATGTTTAGAAAAATTTGACGAATGATGGAGCACATCATCCACCCCACGCCCCCAACACACACACATACCCAGGGACGTGGCGACAGGTGTGTGGGTGGGTGTGGGTGGGGGGGGGGGGGGTCACCCCCACCCTCCAATACTAGCCAAAATTTCCTATAGTTGGAAATTCGGGGGGCAAGTCATGAGTAATTGGAAATTTAATCTATCTTGATTGTAGAGCTTCTTTTGTGATGTCTCCTTTACTTTCCAAAATTCAAACTCGGTTTCAAATCGGCAAAAATTTCAACTGTTACTATATACAACTATAGTGTACGGAATATCGAGCTTCATAAGTATGCATAGTGTCAATCGGTACGAGATTTCTATAGTACGTATACTTATCGTAATAAAAAAAACCCTCGAAATGCACTTCAAGAAAATCACATCATGTAAAATCGTCATCCTCAGTTAATTCCATCATTCACAGTTACAAAATGATAAAACATAAAAAATTGATCATTCCTACATAAGATCTGATTTAATGTTAGGACAGTGTGAATTGCTCAAAGTTCTCAGCTTGAGCATTTGTTTAGCACATATTCAATTCCCAGAATAATACCGAATAATAATAACCTGGTAATTCTGTCAATAAAGGTGTTGGCCTTTCAGTTACTACAATAAATTTTATGCCCCCTTTCATGGCTCAATTTTCTAATTTTTTCTGGGTAGTGAATTTCCAACTAGGAGGACTGGGACCGGGAAACCCCGACCCCGTCCCTCCCCTAGTTAGAAATTCACAACCCCACAACCACCCCCCCCCCCCCCACCCCCCAATCGGAAGCCTCTAGCCACGTCCCTGCACATACGGTGGCAACGTGACTGATCGAGTATAAGATCGATTCTGAAAGTAACTATTATACTTGGTTGCGTTACTTCCACTTGATTTTGGGAGCTGCGCGGCAAAGAATTCGTGTGGTATAGCATTTGATGTCACTGACCCAGATAGCGTTTTCAGTGATAGGCTCGAGGCCTTGACATTTCCGGTAAGATATGAGCGTCACAAGTCATAGCCGCGTACCACAGTGGCACGCATGTTTTGCGTTGCTAAAAGGTAAATGAAATTTTTAAATCTTCATTACACATCTTTAGATGGAAATTCCCACCCCGTTTTGGGGGATGGGAATAAATTAAGAGCATAATCTCCTTGACTCCGTTGGGGAGTTATTTTAACTTCAAGGGGCCATCACGTCAGAGAGAAAACAACCTAATAAACTCCGAAGTTCTAACAAAATCGTTGATCGGAGAGCAGCCAATCTTGTACCACTGGGCTCATTGAAAATGTCCACAATCCCTGGTTAGAATCACGCTGATCCAGTAAAATAAAGCATTCTAATTTGGTTGGAGGGAAGGATTGTGTTAATGTCGCGTACATCGCACTCCTGGTAGTATATTTGCTTGATATATTGACGGGTTATAGTGAGATTCTGACACAGAGGCGTAGCTGGGGGGGGGGGGGGGGGGGGCTGAGGGGGCACATGATGCCCAAATTTCAGTCATGCCCCCCTCCCCAGGTGACGTGGCCTAATTATTCATGCCTTTCGCAACTTATAATTTATGACCACAAACGGACTCAGGGTCAAGGAAATTGCGGGGTTTTTTTGTCGCGAATTTCAAAATTTTTCCCGGGGAAAGTCCACTCCAGTGAGAGGGAGTGTCCTCCCTCTTGTGCTCACCCCCATCTCGCCGCTACGTAGCTCGGATGATGCTGCGCATCTTATTCTGTATGCCCCCTAGTAGTTCAGCGGACTGAACGTAGCGGCTATCTTCTTACGTAGGGGGGGAGCCGCTACGTTCAGATCGCTGAACTAGCCCCTCCCCCCTCCCCTCCCCCCCTCCCCTCCCCCCCCCGCTAGATATTTCTCTTGCCCCCTAACTTTGATATCCTGGCTACGCGCCTGTTCTGGCAAGTATATCCTTGCAGATTGCTGAACAGAGTTAAACAATTCTTCACGGGAGGAGTTAAACCACTAGCAAAATTCAGTTAACAAGGCACCAATTCTTTCTGCGCGGCAATCGATCGAGATGTCTTAGCCTTAAATAAATGAAACTTCTTTAAGTGTCTACAACATACTAGACAACATTTTCCCACGACACCAAGACTATAGCAAAAATACCATCTCAATTACAGTATAGTCTATTGAATTTATACCTTTTCTGCAAGTTTCTAATGCAATTTTGCTTTCTATCATATCGTCATACAGAGTTGATGACATTTGTACCATCAATCGTGACGCATTTGTAAATACGACAATGTCTTCTGAATGCATTGCTCTAGATTCCGAGATCGGATAAAGAACCCATACACTTGCAAGAGAAACGTATTGTGCATTGTACCTATGTTGTCTACAGACTAACTTTCAAGGGACGGAGGCGGATAGGACTATATACCCCTATTTCTTTTACCCCAATTGATTGGATCGTTATATGACTCTGTTATAAGGTTTTTAGGTTTGTCACGACTGGATGGAATATACGAAAGTTAATAGATCACATGTACCCCATTTGCTTCTCTTCCCTCAGTTCTGTCCCTGCATCATCAACTGGTCTGTAGGCTATTCTGTTATGGTGCACATGATTCAGCCCCTGCTAACTCTGTTTGTTCGGGTTACTAAGTTGGTGAGTCTGATAGCTGCTTGCAGATGCTCCATGGTTCTCCCCGGTAACCCCAGCTTCCTTACTCGTAAAACTGCCCGATATGACATGACCATGACTGTCAAAGTGCCGTTAACCTCCAATAAATAAACAAACTTAACTATTATGTTTTAAATCTCTACCAAACGTGACGGCTATATTCTGCCAGTGGTTTTCACAACACAATTGTCTTTAAAATTTTATTACTAATTAAATGTTTGCCTCCCAAAGCAAGTTTATGACCCCTCATTGGAGCGGGCTCGACGAGCGCATTCCAATGAGATGTCTTAAGCTATATTTTGAAGACAAGATATTCAAAACTGAATACCGGTATCGGTATTCCAAAAAATACCGCGGTATACCGGTATATCGAAAACTGTTCAGATGTATGAACACAAGTACCACAATCGAGACTCGAGGCATCACAGTCGGAACGAATTAGCATGCCTTGATGACGCGGTTCGAAACACCTTTACCCAACGCAGACGATATTAAAATTTATTATTTTCAAAATTAATTTATCAGATTTTCCCCAAAGATTTCAACAAAACTATATCATGTGACCCCTCATTGGAACGAGCTCAACGAGCTCGTTCCAATGAGGGGTCACATGATATAGTTTTGTTGAAATTTTGGAAAATTATTTTTTCAACTGCGGAATTTGTATATTACGAGGGCACAAACAGACGATTCCTTGGATAAAGGATAATATTATTCATTCGGGGCTACAGTTAAAAAACTCAAGACATCTTGAAAATTAATTTGTGGGTAAATAAATAATGACGATAAACCGATATTTTTGTAATTACACCGGTATTCA
Source organism: Pictodentalium vernedei (assembly GCA_031216915.1). NCBI lineage: Eukaryota > Metazoa > Mollusca > Scaphopoda > Dentaliida > Dentaliidae > Pictodentalium > Pictodentalium vernedei. The sequence goes on along the minus strand of CM062297.1, from coordinate 728,271,841 downwards.
ATCGATATTGGTTTGAATACCGGTATATATCGATTTATCGATATACCGTTCAGCCCTAGACAAGAGCAGAACATTTTTAATTATTAAGTTATAAGTTTTCCCAGAGTTATATTCTGATCGTTTCAGGAAAAGTGTTACATGTAATATCATATCATTTAATTCTGGTCCTTTTCAGAGAAATTATTTATGATAGAACCTATGATATGTTTCAGCCACCACCATATTTTCAGATTGCTTCCCATGCTCCTGTTTTTGTGCATTTTCATGGGCATCGACGGGCTTTTGTCCGTGTGCTCTTTAGGTTGGTTATCTGCATTCGTAATTTAACCTAAACATAGTAATTTTAATTGGTCACCCGTTGGGTACACATCAATTCATACCCGTCCTTGCGAAGCCAGTGCTCAAAATACATATTTTAATCATTATTTCGGCTCTAAGACTGGCGGTCAATTTCCAGAAAGTCGATAAATAGAGAAGGGGGAAGCGTAGAAACGGGGTGTGGCACATAGAGATCGATCTCATACACCATGTCATAAGATTTGTGTTTGAATCTCGCGAAATCTTCTACGAGAATCTATCTTCTGTTCTTAAATAGTTTAGAATTCGAGAGTCTTATAACATCTTTATGAGAACAACCAGTAGATTCCATAGAAAAAAAAAAAACCTAATATTTAACCCTTTACCTAACATGAAAAGCAGACGACACTTGCAAAAAAAATTCTTGAATAACTAATTTTTTTCATTTTTTGTCTCAAAAACATAGGTTATGACCCCCCATTGGAACGAGCGCGACGAGCTCGTTCCAATGAGGGGTCATAACCTATGTTTTTGAGACAAAAAATGAAAAAAATAATGAAAATTAATTGGCGATTTTTGAGAATGGCGCTGGCCGGTTTTGGCCGTTACGTTGGGTAAAGGGTTAACCCTTTTACTGCCGCGCCCACTTTAGCCATAGATATTAGATAGATAGGTATTTAGAGAATTTGCTATATAAGGGTTGTGGTAGACTTGGCAGTTAAAGTGCTTTCTTGGGGTTGACTTTCTGCGTGGGGCCTTCTGACTGTGTGCTGCATATGAAGCGACCTAAATTGGGTAGTTTGAGTAAGGGAGTTATACAAATTTGCTTCGATCCATTATTCATCTTGAGTGCGGCCCACAGCTATAAGACATCCCGAGGCGAGGTCATTTAACGCGGACAGGATGGATAGAGCTACTTGGAGGACTGGACGTATTTTCGTCTGGTCATTTAATTTGTTCATGTAGAGGCAAAGTAAAGCAGGGGGCGTGTTATGACGGTGTCTAAACTGCACACCCCCTTTCAATCCCACGGAGGGAGTGAGAATGGGTCGCACTACCGCTGACTCGATCACCGTCGACACGGTGTCTTATATAGAGCAATCTGGACAATAGGGATTGTTACATGCAACATTGTCTGAATAAAGTGCTAGAAGACTAGACAACAACTTCTTTTTCAAATACGTTTCTATTGTTCGTCGTACGTAGGTCTCTATCTAGCGCATTTCTAATTCTGGGATACATGTTAATGGGAAGGCGGTTCAAGGCTTTTGTCCTTGTTCTGGTTATTTGGAGAAGATCACACTGCCTAGTGGTTCTGACAGGCATACTAACTACTCTGAAGAAGTTATCAAATGACTGGGGTAGATTGTTATTTTTCCAATCAAAGACGAAGAGCGAATCATGGAGTTTATACAGGTCGGTCACCTTGAGTATTTTGTCCATTTTGAAGAGTGGTTCTGTGTGGGCATTATCCTTTTTGTTATTAATTATGCGTAGCGCATATTTTTGAAGAGTAAGAATTTTATTGATAGATCTCGAATTTCCCCATGCTTGGATTTCATATACTAAGTGTCTATGTATCAGAGCGAAGTATAGTGTTCTCATAGCTTCGTGAGGAGGGATTGCCTTTACCTTGTTCAGGGCAAACTTTGCGCGTGGAATCTTGGAACAAAGTTGAGCTATGTGGGCGTTATATGATAGACAATTCAATGGATATGCCTAGAAATTTCAGTGATTTTTCATCTTCATTTGGTCCAACCTTATTTATTATTTGCCTGTTGACGAAACTATTATTGTGAGAGAGCGCTTGCTTACGGGATGGATTAAACACAATATATTTAGTTTTACTTGCATTCATTGCCAATCTATTCACAGAACACCATTCAGAGATGTTTTCTAGCTCATTATTCACAATGATTGCCATATTGTCAATATTAGATCCTGACGTATGTACGTTGGTATCATCGGCAAAAGATAAAAGGCTTAATGTTGTAGAATTGCAAAGGTAATTTATATATAATAAGAACAAAATAGGCCCTGATATTGAACCTTGTGGAACACCACAGGTTATTTCAGCTAAGTCAGATGTGCCTTTACCATACACAACAGATTGGTGTCTATTTGATAGGTAACTTTTGAGCCAATTGTTGGAGATGCCCCTAATTCCATACAATTCTAGTTTCTTCAATAGGATATCATGGTTTATTTTGTCGAACGCCTTCGATAAGTCCAAAAATACCGCCTATGTTATGTCTTTGCTTTGCCTGTTATCTGCATCGGCAATGTACTTTAGGAGTTGTAGGACAGGGTAGATAGTTGACTGATTTTTTCTAAACCCATATTGACTTCTACACAGAATTTCAAAGCGATTGAGGAAGCTTATCAGCCTAATTGACATGAGTTTTTCTAGAACCTTTGAAAACGTGGGAAGGATACTGATAGTCCTATAAATAGTAAAATTATGCACATCTCCCGATTTGAAAATAGGAATGACCTTTGCAATTTTATTTTTTTCTGTCACTACTCTTTGGGGAAAGGAGTTACTGATAATATGTGAGAGGGGTACTACAATTTGATTGATCGATTGCTTGATGAGAGTTGACCTGATATCATTACTGTCTTTGCTTAATTTCGATTTCGTTGACTGTACCACGTTAACAATTTAGGCTGGGGTGGTTGGTGTCATGAAACAGTTATTTTGAAAATCCCCATTCATGTAATCCCAGAAGGCTTATTTGACCCAGGTAATAACTCACTGGTTTGTTTTTCAATGTTCGCAAAAAAAACTGTTGAATTCGGTGGCAGTTTGGTTCGGATCAGTTATTTCGCTTTCACCTTGCTTAGAAAAGGAGGGTAGTTTGGCTTCTTGTTTTGCACTGTTTATGCTATCGTTTAATATTTGCCATGTTTTACGCATGTCATGTTTATTTTGAGCTAGAATGTTCTTATAATACATGGCCTTACATTGTTTGTTCACACTGTTGAATATTCTACAGTAATTTTTGTAGTTTTGAATATTGCGGTCACTAGGACACATCAGTTTTTTTTCAGATAGAATTTTCGTTTATTTAATGGCGAGATCAAGAGGCCCTTCGTCATGCAAGGTTGTCTTCTTATAGTATTTGTCTTTGCCAGTGTCTAGGATAGAGGAACGGCAGTTTCAAAGACGTTTAGATGAATATCAATGAATGTATTATAAGCCAGGCTTGGGCAATCTATTTCCATTTCAGGAGAGAAGTCACACTGAGATAGAAGTAAGTTAAAGTGGGGAACACTTTCTTTCTTTATTTTTCGTTTGGACATAAGAGGTCGACTTGTACTTTCCTTGGTATCGGTTTCAATATAGAATGTGCCAAAATGGTCAGATACATCAGTTACTACTATTCCCGCGCCTGAGTTTGTTGAGATATATGAAAATATGTGATCGATAAGAGTGGCAGAATGGGGAGTTATTCTCGTGGGCTTAGTTATTAGAGGTAAGAATCCTTGACTAAACATTAAATCAATAAACTATCTAGTCTTATCATGGGAACTCAATTTTAACATGTTGATGTTCAAGTCCCCTGCAATGTAGGATGGATTGTTTTCGCGATTTAGTTTGTCGGTTATTTCATTTAATTTCGATATGAAGAGGTCAATATCTGCTTTGGTGGAGTATTTGTTCTGTATATCACTCCTATTATTTTCTTGGATTTCTTGGTATTGCTTTCGATGAAGAAGGATTCAATCACATGCGGAATAAAATAATCAGGCCCGGGCGAATTCTATAATCGACATGTTCCTTAATAAAGATCCCTACCCAGCCACGACCATCATCGTCATCTGGTCTATTGTTCACAGGGAGTGGGTGGTAGCCATTAAGTGTATATGACATAGGGGAAAGAATTTCGAATATCTCTGTTAGGTCAGCCTTGGCAATTTATGTGAAATACAGAAAAGGACTTATTCAGTAGGGTGCGACATGAGGCAAACTTTTCAGGGAAGAATTAAGTGCAATCATTTTTAGCATTTTTAAAGGGGGAAAGGTCATCATATTGTCCGTTGTAGACTTTTTCCTTGTAATGACTAATAAAGTCGTTTTCTGACCGCGTTTGGATCTCGCCCATCTCTATTCTACCCGCCATTACTAACAATGTAACTGCCAAGTACTATAAGTGCACCACGCCTAACAGAAACAATATGAAACTTAATAAAGAGAGATATACGGAATATGACATGGTTTGAGTCAGTCTAAGGCTAACTGCACTGGACCTAATGCTAAGGACAACAGTCTGGAGCAATGTAAACATAATTATATCAATAAGCCATATATGGAGGACCTCTATGTACGCCAGTATGGGAGGAAGTTTAATAAGATTCTTCTGGTCGATACTCATTCAACCAAAGAAATCGAGAATACGTGGAAATCAGAATGGGGTTATGAAGCTATCTTCTGCTCTCACTCAAGCTCAAGTAGGGGAGTCGCCGTCATGTTCAAAAATACATTTATGCTTCAGATTCATAATACTATAAAAGATCCCGGAGGCAGCTTCACCATTCTTGATATGATGATTCAGGACCAAAGAGTCACCCTTGCTGCCGTGTATGCCCCAATGAAGACAATCCAAAATTCTTCGACAATCTCTTTAATAAAATTGAGAGAATTGGGAACTGCTCCATACTGGTTGGAGGAGATTGGAATGTACCACAAAATTATGACATTGACACGATACATTACCGTCACAAATATAATGTTAAGGCAAATGAGAAAATTCATTCTCTAATGGAAAAATTTGACCTATGCGATGTCTGGAGGCAAGAAAAAAACATTTAAAACACTATACATGGAAAGGCCCTGGTAATAAAATGGCGAGGTTAGACTACTTCCTCATGTCCACTGACCTACAAATATTTCACAAATCGTCCAAAATTCATATACGTTACAAATCGGATCACAACCCTGCAGCCTTAACCATCTCTTTTTTATTAATCAGCAGTAGGGGAGAATGGAGAGTTCTGGACCACACCAATCACGTGTGGTCCAGAAATTGTGTGGTCCAGAAAATTGAGTTATTTTTGGAAAAAACTCAAATTTTTCTGTTAAAAAATTGATTTTCTTGGAAAATGTTGTGTTTTTTTCAAAAATAATTCCATTTTTCCCCGAAAACCCTGGGTTTTTCCCGGAAAATGTTTAAAATTTTAACATTTCTGGCTTACTTTCGACGTAATTTGAACAAAATGTCTAAAAATGCCGGGTTTTAGAAACCCGCTTTTTTGATAAATTTAACACTGATTTTCCCATTGGGTGTATTTTTGCCAAATTTCTTATGAATAGAATATTGCACGGTTTGTAAGCGGCGCCTGATTAACACTGAGATTTCCATTGGGAAAAATTTCGAAAAAAATGTTTTTTTTTTAAATTCAAGCTGGAAAAATATGCGATCGAACGTCAATTCCCACAGTAAAAGACAACGGTTCGATCGAGGTGAATGCGAAAATTGGTTGAGAAAAAAAATCTATCCGAGACGCGGATTTCCCACGGGAAGAGACGAAGGGTTTGATCGAGGTGAATTCGGAGATCGAGATGGTGAACTCGTCTGTTCGAGATTGAGCGCGCGAGTCCGATTGAAAACAAAACAACAAACAAAAAAATGTATGTAATATATTATTATTATTACGAGTTGCGAGACAAGTGATAAATTGACTGTTTGAGATCGCGCGTCCGAGTCTAAAAATTAGCTTGATGGCGATCTGGGATGGATGATGATTGAAAATATTTTTATTATAAGTTAAAAGATGAATAATGATCGATTGAAGGCAAAATTATTTCCGCATATTTGTTTGTAAAATTTAAAAAAAATCAAAATCAACTTAGCATTTATAGGTTTGTACATGTTCCTCAACAGACATAGTTTAAAAGGTATGCAAATCTGACACGTATCGAGAAAACTTGATTTTGTAAAAAGTTTACGTGCATTTTGTAAAAAAAAAAAAATGATTTTTTAGTTTTTGTGAATTCACACGTCCTCGAGATGTAAACGGGGAAAACGGTTAGGGAATCGATGGGAGGGACCGCAAAACAATTAAAAGATTTGTTAAGTTGTTCAGAAAGACACTCTTGGGTGAATCAGAAAAATTGAATGCAACATGTCAATTTTCTGTGGGGGTGGGTTCACGACTAGAACCAAAAAACATCAAAAGTTTCAAGAAGGTAGTCATGTGACCTATCAAATTGAAGGTATCGACGAGTAGATTACCAAACTTATATTTTCAATTCTCGCTGTGGGGGTGGGGTCACGACTAGAACCGAAAAACATCAAAAGTTTCAGGAAGGTAGTCGTGTGACCTATCAAATTGAAGGTATCAACGAGTAGATTAAGAAAATAATATTTTCAATCCTCGCCGTGGAGGTTGGGTCACGGCCAGAGCCGAAAAACGTTTTCCTTTTCATTAAGCCAGGCATGTGATGTATCATTTTAAGGGCTCATCAAGGAGAGTACGAAAATGATTTTTTTTTTCCATTTCACTTGGGGGTGGGGGCAAGACCATCGGAAAATCAAACATTTCAAGAAGGTAGTCATGTGACCTATCAAATTAAAGGTGTCGACGAGTAGATTACGAAAATTATATTTTCAATCCTCGCTGTGGAGTGGGGTATAATTTTGAAGGATTATTCAAGAAGATTATGAAAATTATATTTTTCAATTTTACTTTGGGGTGGGGGAATGACCATCTTAAAATCAAAAATTTCAAGAAGGTAGCCATGTGACCTATCAAATTAAAGGTATCGACGAGTAGATTATACGGAAATAAAATTTTCAACCTCTCACCATGGGGTGGGGGTCACGACTAGAGCTGAAAACAACTTCCTTAAAGCTAGGCATGTGATGTATCATTTTGAAGGACTCGTCGAGGAGATTACGAAAATCATATTTAGTTTCCCTTCCTCTAACGGTGGGGTTGAGACCATCTTGAAATTGAAAGTGTCAAGAAAGGTAGTTATGTGACATATTAAATTAAAAAAAACAACTTGAATCTGATGCATCATTCAGGAAATATGTTTCAACATTATAAATATATGATTGTTATGTTAATTAGAGATACACTTATCTTTTTACAAGTCGCGCTGTGAATGAATCCTTTCATTCAATGACCCAAATGTACATGTGTACACTAGCAGAGATTTGTCAATAAAATTATAAGTTGATCTTCTGACCCGGCACGTTTCTACATTGTGTGTGTGGAAAGTTGTTTGTTTTTACAACGTCAGTTGAAATATTTTAAGATAGGTGGCGTTATATAAACACAGCAACAACAAAAAAAATACTGAATGATTCTCCTCTCGTTTTTACAGTGTTTTGCCGTGTGTCGACGTATGACTGAATGAACTGAAAAAATCATGCACTTTCTGCTTTGTGCACTGGGGTAATACAATGGGACATCAAAGGAAAAGCTCTTTTGTATCCACCCGGTAGTGAAGCATTACACTGTTTACTGCGATATTTATCACAGGTGTTCGACATGTGCAAAGATCATGAAAAATAGTGTATTAGACGTTTTTTTTAGAAATTTTGCATTTTCTCATGACCATGTATATAAAGAGAGAAAAGGTACGCAACTCCCTGGCTTGGAATATTTTGACCTGCCTTATTCAAACTCACAGAAAAATCAAACTCGTGAATTTGTAGTCGGGATATTGATGTCATCCGACAGCCAAGACATTAAGCTTTACGTTGATATACCACTTGCCTAATTAAATATTTTTTTACGCTAAAACGGGTCAAATATATCTCGGGAATGAGTCACTTTTTTTCTAGGTCGGACACGGCTGTTGGCAGAAAGTTGACTGGGGTCGATCAAAACAATTGATCAAATATATCAAACGAAACGACCCATTTTCTAACTACGTTTGTCGCTCTATTCTAAACTTCACCACACTAATCATACAGTATTGGAGCTTCAGGACCTCTTGAATATTATAAATTGAACATTTATGTCGCCATACTTGTACTATACCGCATCGAATTTGACCTCGCCATCCCATTGGTGGATAAACCTGAACTCGTCATCAGAATTGTCGATAATTAAAAATAAAATGAAGGATTCCCCGTATTTTTCTGTCACAAATATGGCAACCAATGGGAAGTCTACTCACTGTCAACAGATGTCCGACCAAGAAAAATAGGGAGTCGTCTCAGAGAGATATATTTCACCCGTTTTAGCATTGAAAGAGAATTTTATTGGGGAAGTGGTATACCAAAGTAAAGCTTAACGTCCTGGTTGTCGGATGACATCAATATCTCGACCACAAATACATGCAACACAAGAGATCATTCATATAAAAAACTTTGAGTCTCGCATAGCATCTCAATAACGCCTCTCCCCATGGAAGCCTTTCCCGACAATAAAGCTATACTCGACGTGTTCAGAATTCACATATGTATCACGTTATATCTCGATGGTTTTTCACACACCACAAAAAATTACAAACTATTTTTGCGCCCAGAAAACTGTGTCAGAAATTAGTAGAGAAAATCGCGTAAGTTTTTCTCTGAAAATTGCATTCGCTTGCGTGGTGTTTTCTGATTTTTACATGATTGCGTTCAGGGTTCAGTTTAAAAAAAAAAAAACCTTGTCAAATGTTCAGGTTCAAGGGAAGTAACTCTATACCAACTCATCCGTCCAAACAAATTAAAATTCGATTCGCCATACTAAGAGCGGTTGAAACAAACCCAGATTTATCTTCTTTGCTTCTTATTCTAGATTTCACTGGGGGTACATTTTTCGTGAACTTTTCGTGATAATGAGAACTTAAAATCTTGTAAATTTTTGCCATTGTTATTGGAGACACATCAAGCCTTGAACCTGATGTTGCACGTCTTGACGTGTGCCAATAATTCGTCCTAAGTCTCGAACACGTTAAATTTTGGGGGTTCGAAAATAAGGATTCATCTTGGAATTGCTTTCGATGGACGGAATGAACTCGACTTTACGAAGTTATTCCACTGCACAACAGCTGTCGCTTTCTGCATCACTGACGGTAGCCATGATATATATGGAAAATTCTGATATATTGACTACCCTTTCAGTTCACGTTTTGAATGTCTCATTTGAAAAAAATAGACATACTCCAGGCTGGAATTTAAGTGGTCTTCGCAAAACTCTCTTGAAAATAATCCCAACCTTCCACCGTCTTCGGTTCCCTTTGAGCTTTATGTTTTATGTTTTTTTTGGCTATTTTGTTTTAGATGAATGGTTTGAGGAGAGGCTGTTCCGTAATCAAATTGCACCAGCGTTTTCCCCGTTTTCTGTCTGATTATATATTCACAAATCGCGTTCCAAATGTGCACTATGGGTCGACCCGAAACGTATTCAGTGCATTTTAAAAATTCTATTCGTAGTCATGAACCATTTCCCGTCGTATTTTGAACACATATACCCGACATCCTTCCAACGAGTCAAAAGACGAGGTGATTATTATGCGGTTCTGTAATGTCCGACTGCTCTGTTTTTTTCTTGATCTCTATGGGAATGAGGAAGACTTTGGAAAACCACTTTCTGATTGTTTTTTTTTATCCATTATGACACATCTATGTTGTCTATATTCACGAGTCTTATCGAGCATATTTCCACTTGAATTATAATAAAGATTTTAACTTTTCATTCGAATCATACAAAGACATACCTTTGAAATAGACTGCTATAAAGCAGCCTTGACTAGATTTGATGAAAAATATCTTGAAAATACCCAGTAGGTTAACCCTTTACCCAACGTAACGGCCAAAACCGGCCGTTGTTTGGTGGTTATCTCTGGGTACTCCTTCTTCCTCCACCCATAAAACTGTCCGATACGAGGTGACCCTGGCTGTTGAAAATGTCGTTAAAACCCAATAAATAAATGAGTAGACCATCAAAATAAACATCAACGATCCTTGGTCAGGAAACGTTCTCCAGGTGTCCGAACACTCTCTGACAACACCAATTGTGGGGCTGATGCTATCACAGCGTGCCGTCCTCTTGGGTGGTGACGTAAAACGGCACTCCCGTGAATGCAGAGACACACTCCGGGCAGGGTAAATATCCTTTTGTAGTTTGCGAGAAGAGCGTGGCCACAAAGTTACTGCTACAAAGGTCATCCCACATACCTATTCCATTCAGCCAAGGAGAGACGTTAATATAAGTTGTATGACTAGCTCTCTAATCCCTGTAAAATAAATAGGCTTGAACTGAAACCAAAATAAACACCTAACTGGGGAGAAGGATCAATGATAACGTACACGCCTACAGCCATATAGTGATAAAGGCAATATCATTCACGCCGCCAGAGTTGACAGAATTAACTCTTAACCCATTACCTAACATGAAAAGCAGACGACACTTGCAAAAAAAATTCTTGAATAACTAAATTTTTTCATTTTTTGTCTCAAAAAAAGGGTTATGACCCCTCGTTGGAACGACATGCTCATTGACTGCAAGACGAATTACAATTGAAGGAATCCGGAGTAATCTGGGGATTCCTTCAATTGTAATTCGTTTAATCACAATTATAATATAATAATTGAATGAATATTATACGAATGAATCATGGGAATGCTGTTTTATATTTTGTTACACATATAACTGAACAATTCGAAAAAAAATAGGTCCAATACAAGTCGTATAATTATATTTATTTTACGTTAAACGATAGATTATCGAAGAAATTGCGGAAAGATAAAAATCGCATCCCCCACTGTGAAGATATAGAAATTTTCACTTTCACACTATCAATCAAAAGCATCAATTCAAAGTAAATACGAGTCAAATTATCACTGGAAATGATCAATTTGTTCTAAAAACGTATAATGAAAGAAAATCTAGTGGTTTTGAGTGGATACCGGTCATTTCCAGCAATAATTCAACACGTATTCATCTTGAATTGATGCATGAAACCCTTTCATGTCGGACCTTTTAAAGGACGTACCAAACCCAAAACTTTTATTACCGACTTTCAGGCCATGTTTGGACTAGAAACTCGCCAGCTGAATCAGATTGCAAGACGCTGTCTGTTCCGATTATCGATCAAATCACTTCCGCATATCAATGATTCAATGCGCTGTTTACTTTCAAGCATCAATTCAAGATTGAAACGAGTGGAATGATCAGATTCTTATACAAAGCGTATAATAAAAAGAAAATCTAGTGTTTTTGAGTGGATACCGAAAATTTTCTCACTTGTGCCCGAGACAAATGGTTATTTTCGCTTGCGCAAGCGCTCGCGAAAAATAAACATTTGTCTCGGTCACTCATGAGATAATTTTCGATATCAACCCGAAAGCACTGGATATCCTCTATATTTTAGCGTCGGAATCTACTGTCGGATAAAGATCTCAGTGTTTAGCGTGTTTGCTTTGTTTTTCTTTTCCGTTGACTTTCCCATTTATTTTCACCGTTTCAGAAAGTTCTTCCCTTGCCACTAACATATCTGTTACGGAAATGCGATTTTAAGTAAATGGAACTTTTTTCATTCTAACCCTTTGAACCCGAGAGGCCGCTTTTTCCGGCCCGGTGCCATGATACGTCATAATTTCACTAAATTGGATGACTGCTAAGTGAATGTATGGATTAGACCGATCAATATTTTCTACGCGCAACCCCAAGGCTCACGCTGAAAAATATTAATTGATCTACCCCCAAACAATGAATATGGACTCTTCCAACTGCTGCCATTGAGAAGTGAAGTGGAATATACCACCAGGGCTCAAAGGGTTAATAGAGAATAGGCGAGAAAAACAGGAGGTTATAACTTTCATGACGACTATTTGAAATTAATTAAATATGGAATATATAGAGGATATCTACGCTATTTTTTGTGAATATCGGGAATTTTCACGAGCGCTTTTAGATTTTCTTTTCATTAAATGCTACATGATATTTTACTGCGCATTATACAACCCAGTTCCACTGCAAACACCTACGTTTTAAAACAATAACCAAGATCAACTGATTGTTCTTTCAAGCCGGTACTAGGCAAGTCACTTGAACATAACAAATAGTTCCACTTTCCCACGATAATTTAACTAACTAATTGTTCAACTCACAGATGAAATTTACTAATTATAATACTACAAATGAGAATATTCTCATATTTTTGATTATTGTTAATTTTTAGAATATTTTAAATGTCAATTTACAAAAAAATTCGAACTGAGTGCGCCAACTCATCCCAAAAAAACTTTCTGGGCGAATCGAACGATAAGGTTTTTCGGAAAAGTTAACCAGTTCAGGGATCAATATCACTCTCGGAGTCACTTCCTATACATCTAGTTATTTTACTTTATTGTTTTATTACTATTACAAATTTAATTTTTCAGCCATAGAATCATCCGAATGGCTTGGAATAGCATAAATTTATGGTACTGCTGTTAAAGCCCGCACTGAATCACTTGTAACAGTATCGAAGGCGAAGTGATTCGCGGCTGGATGCGGCCTTTTTCTAAAGTAGAGGGTTAAAGAGTTATTTGTTACAAACTGATTTCCCCCAAAGCATAGCTTATGATCCCTTAATGGAACGAGCTGAACAGCTCGTCTCAATGAGTCGTCGGAACCTGTGTTTTTGAGACAGACATTGAAAAAAATAATAAATTTCGAAAGACGATGTCTTTAACACAGCTGGCTGATTTTGTCGTTACTTATGTTAATCCTTTATCCAACGTAACGGCCAAAACAGGCCAGCGCTATTCTCAAAAATCGCCATTTAATTTTCATTATGTTTTCATTTTTTTTTCTCAAAAACATAGGTCACGACCCCCCAATGGAACGAGCTCCTTCAGCTCGTTCCAATGAGGGGTCATAACCTATGTTTTTGAGACAAAAATGAAAAACATTAGTTATTCAAGAATTTGTTTTGGCAAGTGTCGTCTGCTTTTCCTGTTAGGTGAATTGTTAAAGCGTTAAACATTTTTATATATCTAGGTTTATCTTATTATTCTTGTTTAGTTGCTCATTGTCCATTTTGATTATTTTATCCGTAATCTTACCTTATCACATGATGAAATTTATCCAGGCGCACAAAGGGCGCCGTGTGGAAGAGGGCAGGGGTATCAAAAATGAAAATAGTCACTCGACTCTGGGTATGAGTTAAGACCGGGAGTTTATATATATAAAAGGTTTACTCACCCCACCGATTGTTGATTGTTTACCTTCTTTGTTTGGTGATTATCGACCAGCCTCCGTCATTATAAATGACCCCCCCCCCCTCAAATTGGCATTGCACATTTAAAATACATTAAAAACGAATACTCGAGGATTTCGAAGATTCGCATTACTCTCCAATACGGTCATGGTTGATGCACAATGGCTAATCATGACCACGACAGTTTTACGGGTGGAGGAAAAAGGAGGACCCAGAGAGAACCACCGGGCAACAGCGAGCAACTGTCAGCTCCCCAACATACTAACTCCACACAAAGGGTTAGCATTGGTTGAGGGCAGGTGCATCATCGATATGCAGTACGCCTTAGTGCACAGTGTCGCCGTGCGCCCACATGGGCAATTGGGTGAAGTGTCTTGCCCAAGGACACAGCGCGGTTGCCGCAGGTGAGATTCATTCGAACCGAGGGCCTCTCGGCTCGAAGCCTGTACCTCTACCAACTGAGCCACCGCGCCCCATTTTAAAGGATTAAAATGGAGTATTTAAAGGGGGTACTTTATTCCACTCAATATCTTAATATGGGTCCAACAATTTTTATTTTATGCAAAATCGCGAATAATGAAAACTCTTTCCATTCTCACAATGTTGTTCTGAACACACATGGGCAGAGATGGGACCTCGGAATATTGCCAATACCAATAAGTCTTTCGATAGGCTAGTGGGAGCCTTTACGTCCTTTTTGACGTCGAAATTCCAACATTACTGAACTCTTACTGAACTCTTTTACTCGCAATATATTTTCCAGAGGTACCACGTACCTTAACATTTTCTAGCTAACATGAATATATGCCATCAAATATGGCAGATCCGGAGTTGTTGGAGCCAATATTTGTAAAGTAGTTTATGCTCATACTTCAGGCTTGGTATGACTCATAGACATGGAACCTATAGCGAATGAGCTGAAACTTGCAGGAAGTTCAAAATGTGGCCCCCCTCAATACGGTCAACAGAGGTCATTAAAAGCATATTTTTCAGGTCTATTAGGAATTGAATTGTATACCAACTAATGCAATTCGAAAGATTATTCATGTATCTCATCATTCAAATAAATGGCAGAGCCAGTAATGTCAATTTCTGATGCCTTGATTGAACCCTTTAAATGATGTGAACATATATGCATTTTCTGGTTTCTCAGAAAAATTGTTCTGATTTCTGTATGAATATCTGTAAATAATGTTAACGAAAATCCATTTCTAATTTGTTAAAAACTATTTTACTCCCGAAAATAAGCCTCCATAAATTCTCTTTCTATATAGTTTTTTTCCTGATGCTTTAACCCTTTTCACACAGACTTGAATTTACTGGATGCAGTAAATTCTGATTCTCAAGTTACAACTGTATTTGACCCTTTAACTAATTCAGATAAATAAATTATACTCGTCGACTGTTAAAGCTGAGCAATATACCCGGCGAACTATTGCCGATGTGGCATTGTTTTGTATATATTCTCATATTTTTAACATTTAAATTGAAATATCTTCATACATATGTAAATACCTTTCTTCTTTTCTGTATCATCTTCTGCAAAGTCAACCTGGAGTCATACAATAAATGGTAGTACAAAACACAAGGACACGTGAACAATAAAACCATCCGAGAAATTCCCCTCGTGTACTATTTTGCGGTTACATAATGGATACCACTGATGCATATCGAGCTCGGATCGGTTTGTTCAGAACTGTCGTTTTTTGTCACAGCATTAAAATCAACGTTCAAAAGCGTGAAATATGGTGTATATTGTACTACCTACACTTGCGTCTAAAGGGAAAAAAAAACTCCTCGCAATTTTACTATTATGCGTGCACTCTTCTTTCACTCAAAGATGACAGAAAGCTCCCTGTACCACTGGACTATAGTCCCCAAAAGAAAACCCTTGCATATTGTGTCTGGTAAAACACACGATAGTTCGTGTAATAATGGAGCGTCTCGGTGACGGACAGGGTCATCACTGGAACATCTACAGTGCCTCTTATCGGTTTAGTTCTCTTGATGCTTTCCATACTGATTTTGATATCAGGTGACGTTGAATTGAACCCGGGCCCAGCTCCAGCTGACTCCACAACAAAAGCAACATCCTAAATACCTGCCATCTTAATATATAAAGTGTGAATGTACCTCACTAGCTAGATATTCTTAAATGTGAAGCTCTAGCATTTGATATCCTGGCCCTCACCCAGATATGGTTCAATGCTGACGACCCAGCATCGAAAGTCCACCTGCCTGGTTTTCAGGCCCCAATATTACCTCTAGGATTACTCAACCAAAATGGTTCCACAATGACCTAAGACTGCTTATCAGATAAAGAAAACGCTTATTTCGAGCTCAGGCTGCTAAACGTAGCGGCCTGCCACAAGCGTAGGAAAAATATAAAATTAAGAGGAACGAAGTAGTTTCAACAATTAGTAAAGTTAAACTCTCCCATGTTATTAAAGTTCAAAATGTAAAAGTTCAGAGGTCGCATCCGCACAATGGTGAAAGACTCTGAAATCATTCATAGGAAACAATAAACCTTAGGGATTCCTACTATCACTTATCAAAATAAAACGTTTTCAACGAACATTGAGAAGGTCGACGTGCTCAATGAATACTTTAGTTCTATATCTACTATTGACGACTCCAACGCTTCCCTCCAATAACCTAGTCCTCCACCGCCGTAATAATGGATAGTATCACACTTCACAATAGCGAGGTATACGAAGCCTTAAAATCATCAAATATATCTAAAGCATCCGTCCCCGACCTTATCAGTCCTCGTCTACTGAAAGAATGTAAAAAGTTCATATGTGAGCCACTTTTAATCCGTTTTAATATATTACTTAACAACTGTTCTTTCCTCATGCATGGAAAAAGGCCAATGTTTCGCCCGTTTTAAAAAAGAACCCATCCAATTTAGTAACCAATTATCGCCCAATATCTTTCATTAGCTGAGTAGGTAAAGTGTTTGAAAAATGTGTTTTTAAACGTCTATGGAAGTTTCTAGGTGATAATAACATCCTTAGCCCATTCCAGTTAGGTTTTATACCAGGCGATTCAACTGTTCTCCAGTTAACTTATATATATGACGAATTTTGTTATGCTCTTGACGAAGGCAAAGAGGTTAGGATGGTTTTCTGCGACGTCACCAAAGCGTTTGATAAAGTATGTCATGTCGGCTTGATTCATAAACTGGAGAAAATCGGAACTCAGGGTGAATTACTTGATCTATTAAAATCATATCTTTCAAACAGATCTCAACGTGCTGTTATAGGAAACGAAGCCTCATCTTGGAGAACTGTTTACTCTGGAGTTCCATAAGGCTCGGTCGTTGGTCCGCTTCTTTTCCTCGCTTATATTAATGATATAACAGAAAGTGATCAGCAATATACGTCTGTTTGCAGACGACACATCTCTATATTTGACAGTAGAAAACCCTACACAAGCGGCTAATTTAATGAACCATGACTTGGCTACAAAAGAAAACTGGGCTAGGCTGTGGTTGGTCGAATTTAATCCACAAAAAACAGAATGTGTGCTTATATCCCGTAAAACAACTCGTCCAACACATCCTCAATTATGCTTTTCTAATTCGCAAATATCCGAAGTCAATAGTCACAAACACTTGCGTGTTGTTCTTAGCACCAACTGTACATGGACTAATCATATTGAACAAATTTGCTCTAAAGCTTGGTTGCTTTTAGACCTGATGAGAATCCCTAAATTTGAACTTGATCGAAGCGTGTTGGAAAAGATTTATTTTGCTTTTGTCAGACCCTTATTGGAATACGCGGATTCGGTTTGGGATAATTGTAATGAAAATGGTATTGCAAATATAGAGAAAATCCAAGTAGCTGCTGCCAGGATTGTTATTTATTATTATTTATTTATTGGCGTTTAAGGTCACATACTTATGCACAATGGCTAATCATGACCGCGACAGTTTTACGGGTGCAGGAAGCCGGTGAGAACCACCGAGCAACGACAAGCAGCTGTCAGCTCCCCAACATCGTAGCTCCACACTGCAGCACAGGCAGGGTTAGATTGGCTGAAGACATACACACCATCGACGTGCAGTGCGCCTTAGTACACGGAATCATCGTGCCCCCATGTGGATAATCAGGGTTAAGTGCCTTGCCCAAGAACACAACGCGGGAGTCCGAATCGACCGCTCAGACGATCACCCATCCCAGGACTAACCGGGCTCGACGTTGCTTAACTTCGGTGATCTGACGAGTACCGGTTACAGCAACGCCACCGCGCCCCGCCAGAATTTGTACTGGAGCAATTATTAGTGCTAGTAAAGAATTATTATACGCCGAGATCTGTTGGGATACCCTGCAGAAGAGGCGTCGTAACCATAAGTTGATGCAGGTTTGTAAGATGTACCACCATCTAACTCCTCCTTACACTGCTAATAAGGTACCACCAAAAACCTCCGAGATTAATTCGACGCACAATCTCCGCTCTAGTGGAAATCACAGAATCCCTTTCTGCCAAACACAGTTACACCAATCATCCTTCATTCCTGAGGTCACCAAACTTTGGTACGAAATTCCATTACAAGTGAGAGAGAACAAATCATATAGTAATTTCAAAAAATTCTTAAACCACAATATTCGCCGTCCTCCATCCCTTTTCAGCGGTGCTAACTGTCGTTCGGCACAAATATATCCCTGTAGATTAAGATTAAAATGTAGCAACCTCAACCACCACTTGTATGCCAATCACATATCGCTGTCATCGAACTGTCACTGCGGTGAAATTGTGTCGACAGAGCTTTTTCTGCTTTTTGTCCGCTTCACCTCAACGTCCATAACCGTACAATTGGCCTACTGCCATTTAGTGTTAACGTATCCACTCTACTTTATGGATCTGAACAGCTGAGTAATGAAGTAAATCTTCCCGTCTTTTTATCAGTTCGGGAATATATTCTGGCAACTAAGCGTCTCCAGCAATATACTGTATAGTAAGGATGTTAGCCATTGTGTGGAAGTATATGACCTTAACCACTAATAAACAGACAAATAAATAAATAAATTATAAGGATGTGTATATACATATGTATGTGCATATATGCATGCAAGTGTGTGCTTGTGTGGAGGTGTGTGTGCGTTTGTGTGTGTGTGTGTGCGTGTGTATGTATGTGTACATACACACTCATGCTTGCACGCACGCAGGCATGCACAGGCGTCTATGTATCCATTTTGGTGTGTATATGTATACGCGCTAATGGTCGCAACTTAGATAACCCTCTAAGTAATAAGTACACCTGCTGTGACATCTATAACACAAGTGTATGGTTTATGTTAGCAGAAGCTATTGGTCGCAATTTAGATAACCCTCCAAGTAATAAGTATACCTATTGTGACATCTATAACGCAAGTGTATGGTTTATATTAGCTTTTCAGCTTGTAACTTTAGGAAATACGAAAGGCGACTGTTACGACCCGTAATGTAATAAATGCCCATAATGTAATACCTACCCATAATGTAATACAAAAACGACCCATAATGTAATACGAACCCATAATGTAATAAAAAACGACCCATAATGTAATAAATGTAATAACGTGTAATAAATGTTAGGTACCCATAATGTAATAAAATTTTTAAAAAATTAGATACAAATTACACTTTTCCAGGCCCGTAATGTAATAAAATTCTAAGTTTGATTTTTGTTTTTTCTCTTTATTCCAGCAGTGCGTTCGGCTACTTGTGATACATCCTACGCCTTCATCAATGCTGCCAATGGCCCCTATGCCGTACACAGCCAACATGTGTGGGTGTGTTGGGATTATGATGGAGAGTATTCCGGGACCTGGGGCGGGTATACTCTGCTCTGAGTGGCAGGCATTATCCCTCTTCTATTTGTACCACCCGCGCAAACGTCTTCCTCAATAGCCTCTACTGCCCTGCCACAACCATATAGGTCTACCTTACCAGACATTCAGTAATTTTGATTCCAGGATGGTCATTTACAACTGCAATCATCATATTCGACCGGCTGTTCACTTGCACAAAAGCAATGTGGGTAGCAGGTTCCTACTGTTAATAAATGCAAGTAACTCTGGCCAAAGTTGCTGGGGCAAAGGGTGGAGTGGGTGCCGTGGGATTTTGGTGCACCAAGACTGGATAGTGGCGGGGGGGGGGGGGGGGGGGGGGTAGTGTGGGATACAAGGAAAAGATGGAACAGAAGCAAGACGTTGAGTCAAGCGGCGCAGAGGAATATCGGGAGGCGATATGGTAGGTGTACTGGTATTGGGATAGGGGATATCCTATAGCTCGATGGGATTTGGATTAGGCTACTTTCCTCCAAATTAAGCGTACGATCTATCCTTTGTCTCTCCAGTTTTCACTACCTGAACAAATTAGTCATTTCCCTGTACTGTACTACTATAAGTTTATGTCACACCCACCGCACCTTGAAACCAATGAGACCGATCCCAGGATGACACTTAATAACGAGGGAATGAACTCCTTACTCCCGACTCTAGCTCGAACCCCTGAGAGTGTTTGCCATTCTCGGGGAGTCGAGCCGGACTCGGGGCAAGCGCTAGAGTCGGGAGTAAGGAGTTCATTCCCTTACATTATGCAGAAATATGGGTATTACCAACATAGTAATATATAGAGAGTTAGCGTGGGAAGCATCTGTGGGAAACAAATATACCGGGTTTTTTCGGAGCCCACAAGCTTTATAACTTAATTTCTAGGATAAAAGAAACATCATTATTTTATTTGTTATGTTAATTTCGTTAAAATTTCTTTCGATAAAAGATCAGCACGCCTCTGTTCAAATGTATGAAATAATTATTGCATATGCAGTTTCTGGAACAACGTCTCCAAAATCGATACACCACACCCAGTGGTTTACCTCATAACGTTATTTTGTAAATATTTGTATAACGTATTTTATAAAAATAAAAATGCCTGAAGATCCGCATAGAGAGCGGTGAAAGCGCTAGCAGGAATAATAGTCAGTGATGTCGTTGTATTTGTTTTGAACTTTAATACATTTTTTTTCTTATATATATATATATATATAGGTCAACGTCATATATATAGGTCAACGATGTGAATATCAATCAAGGTCACAAATGACGGGCATCGGGTGTGGCAAAATTGTTGGGCGCCCGAACCACACACCAAGTTTCATAAAAATCGGCCCATACACAGGTTCAAGGTCACCGGATTGATGGTCAAGGTCACACCTCACGGTCAAACGGATATGCCCATGTTACACCTGGTGTTTAGCTACGTATGTTGTTTGAGTGTAGCCTAGGAGAAGATGGCACAATAGCGGGGATGAACACGCGAATAGTCGATGTGATAGAGTATGCGGTTGGCAGGAAGTTCCTGCCAACCGCCAGGAACTGTCAGGAAATGTAGGTGGTTTAAGTGGTAGTCCCCACAGCTCAGAAAATGCTGTGGAATGCTTTTCCAATCAACATAATCTCAAGAACCACCAAAACTACTCTCTATTATAGATCTGCATTCGTCCTCTGCATACTATGAGTGATGCCACTCCACTGGTGAAATTTATTTGAGAATGCAATCCCCTGAGCTCAATACAAAGAGGCTGCTTTGTACAACCAAGTGATGTGCACATTAACTCGACTCAGTTGCTGGTCACAGCCACAGGTGAACATGACATACTCTTAACCAATCTTCTCGCAAAGGTAGCCTGCGTGGATGATAGCAGTCTCCAAGGCGTTTAACTTGCTTCGGTTCATATCAATTGAGGGTGTTCAATCTGTGGTGTGTTGAGGTTTTAGAAAAATAACACTGAGAGGAGTTGAAACCATTTCACTCAGGGCTGTCACTATTGAAACTGATACAATTTTTATTGAAAATGTAAGGTCTTTCTTGCATGTGCGAAGTGCAAACTATTTGACTGGAAAGCATTTGATAATATTACTTGACACATGTGATCACAGGACCGGGAATATGATGTGGTCGTTATTAAGTGTGGTCCTGGGCTCGGGCTCATTGGTTTCAAGGTGCGGAGGGTGCGACACGAACTTATAGTAGTACAGTACAGGGAAATTACTAATTTGTTTAGGTAGTGAAAATTGGAGAGACAGAGGATAGATTGTACGCTTAATTTGGAGCAAAGTAGCCTAATCCAAATCCCATCGAGCTATAGGATATCCCCCATTCCAATACCAGTACACTCACCATATCGCCTCCCGATATTCCTCTGCGCCGGTTGACTCAACGTCTTGCTTCTGTTCTATCTTTTCCTTGTATCCCACACTATACGCCCCCCCCCCCCCCCACTATCCGGTTATTGTGCACCCAAACCCCACTGCAACCCACTACACCCTCTGCCTCAGCAACTTTGGCCAGGATTGCTTGCACTTATTAACAGTATAGGAACCTGCTACCCGCATTGCTTTTATGCAAGTGAACAGCCGGTCGAATATGATGATTGCAGTTATAAATGACCATCCCGGAATCAAAATTATTGAATGTCTTGTAAGGTAAACCTATATGATTGTGGCAGGGCAGTAGAGGCTATCGAGGAAGTCGTTTGCGTGGGTGGTATAAATGGAAGAGGGATAATGCCTGTCACTCATAGCAGAGTATACCCGCCCCAGGTCCCGGAATACTCTCTATCGTAATCCCAACACACCCACACATGTTGGCTGTGTACGGCATAGGGGCCATTGGCAGAATTGATGAAGGCGCAGGATGTGTCATAAGTAGCCGAACGCACTGATGGAGTAAAGAGAAAAAACAAAAATCAAACTTAGAATTTTATTACATTACGGGCCTGGAAAAGTGTAATTTGTATCTAATTTTTTAAAATTTTTATTACATTATGGGTACCTAACATTTATTACACGTTATTACATTTATTACATTATGGGTCGTTTTTTATTACATTATGGGTTCGTATTACATTATGGGTCGTTTTTGTATTACATTATGGGTAGGTATTACATTATGGGCATTTATTACATTACGGGTCGTAACAGGCGACCTTAACAAGCATAATGCTTACTGTCGAATCCCGTCCATATCAAATTTTCGCTATACGACATACGATATGTTATTGACATTTACTTAATATTATGCTTTCATTTTTTTGTATATTATGACGTGTGTATGTATGTATGTATGTATGTTAAAGTTATTTTTTTAATAAATATTGTTTAAAGTAATCTATCTCATTAGATGGACGAGCTTTCAGATTCATAAACATGGCTGATGATGAAGTTAGGGTGTGTATCTCTGTGGGTACAGAAACTCGCCTTACGAGCATAGAGTAGTGATATTCTCCAAACTGAACTACACCTCCCTATTCGGGTTATAAAGACGTAGAAATACAAACTGTAAACTCTAAACCACATCTTATCTATATTTATGGTTGATTTTTTAACCCTTTATCTAACTTGAAAAGCAGACGACACTTGCAAAAAAAATTCTTGAATAACTAATTTTTTTCATTTTTTGTCTCAAAAACATAGGTTATGACCCCTCGTTGGAACGAGCTCGACGATTGGCGATTTTTGAGAATAGCGCTGGCCGGTTTTGGCCGTTACGTTAGGTAAAGGGTTAAAATGTTACAAAGCCTGGGGTGGTTGGGAATCACTCGCACCGAAAATGCACTTCTGAGGTTTGAGTGATTGATTGGGAGGAATCACAGTTAAGCTCCAACTCAACTCAAGAAGTTTGCTGGGCCAGTGCTGCGATTCGACCATTTCATGTTGGCTCATTTTAACAAAAAAACATCGGATGTCACCTTGACCACGCGCGGGTCTTGCAACCCTTGTTGAAGTTTGTTAATTGACCATGTCCATCTCATCCTTCAGTGTTTCTATTTGTCCATTTTGATATTAGAGTCGAATCGATCGCATATCATGCGATCGAATCGATCCTGCCCTCAAAGTACACGGGTACATTGCTCATCGCAGAAAAAGCATGCAAAGTCTCTGAACAATTAGTCTATTATCAGCGCAAAATGACGTTAGTTTAGCGAAGGAGTGGAAAATGGGTAGTGGCATAAATAAGTTCTTCTACAGACTAACCATTAACATGGGTCCAGTGAAACTCTTTCTATAATTATGTCTGTGATAAAGATCTGAGGCGTACTTTCTCGAAAGTAGGGACTTCTAGTGTCCGCTCGAATTTACTTTTTTTCACTTTCAAGCGTTTACGCCTTACTGTTCTATAACTATATCGGTGTGATATTTACATAAATGTGATAGAAAGCGGCCTGTTTCGCAATCAGATCGTGTTTTTTATCGCAACACACTAAAACCAGTGGGTCGTGATTTCCTACGTAAAATGCTATGGCGTTAAGGCCGCATCCGGAAAACAATACGAAAATAGCATCTCAATCCAATGTTCTCACATGTATTTCTTTTCGACAGTTGAGATATTACAGTGCCAGGGAGCGGAGGCGAAGAAAACATTTCGACCGAATCGTGGCCCAGTCGGGAACCGATCAAAATTCTCTCTGGGCTTTTGCTATCGCAGTACTGAAGTGCCGCGGATGAAGCAATGGACTACAGATGACTGCATGTTAACCCTTTACCTAACATGAAAAGCAACCGACACTTGCAAAAAGAATTCTTGAATAACAAAGTTTTTCATTCTTTGTCTCAGAAACATAGGTTGGACGAGCTCGACTTATGTTTTTGAGACAAACAATAATGAAAATTAATTCGCGATTTTTGAGAATAGCGCTGGCCGGTTTTGGCCGTTATGTTGGGTAATGGGTAAAAGTGTTCCTGTGTAACAGACGTTTGTGGAGAAGTAAGGTACCCACCCTTGCTTATCTCTTGGAAATTGTAACATTTGACTTGTATAAAACATGCTCAAAGCCATGTCATCGTGATTTTTATCTTTTCGCGACGCCCCTGTTGGAAAGCCTGATCACTCAACGGGCCAGGAACCCAGAACAACAAGTTCAAAAGACTGTATTTTAGGAATTGAAATATGAGAGTTATGTATGCTTATTTAGCATTATTGCAGTTTGAATTTGCGTCAATGCCTAGCAAAATAATTAGCCATTTGACACTTTCTACACGATTTTGCTATTTGTTAGGTAAATTGTAATTGGTGAAGGTTATATAGCTACATGGGTTACTTTGAAATTGGAGAAATAATGACATTCACCATTTTTTGTTAATTGGGTGATCTCGTCTTTGAACTCAGTATAATATCGATTGTTTGTACATATTGCTTTGGGAATTAATTAGCCTAACGAGTGCAGTCTTCCACGATGGAAAGGTTATTCAGGAGAATAGACACGGTTTTTTTCTGGTTCAAATGGGTGTGTTATGGATTTCAACATTTGAGTTTAAGATGAATGGTTTAAAACTTCCTAACCGATATGAGACTTAGTAAGTCTACAAGCACGCTATTTGACAAGCGGATAGGAGACGTGTACAACAACACCTCTTCCAATATGCAGACCACAGGAATGGGGGTATTGTTGCGAGGCACCTATTAGATTGACATCCACGTAAACTTTATTTCGTCCCTTGAGTGCAACAGGGCGCCATCTACCTTGCAGATTGCGCCCTGTTACACCCAGTAGACGATTTGATTTGAGTGAAAACATGATATGCGAACCAGCACATTTGATTTCCTTCATAACGATTCAGTAGGCGTATGCCCAAAGCCTGCAAATTTGCTTGTTGGGAATGCAAGCCTCTTCCGAAAAAGCTAGTAAGAATAGTGATGTGTGTCGACTCGTTCAGTAAATGTACTGAGTCAAAAAAGAAAGTATAATAGAAAGAAAGGTGAAACAATAGTATAAAGGATGAAATATAATAGTTCCAATGTTGCATGTTTGTGGACAAGGAGTCGTGAACAGAGTTTAATGACATGTTGTCGTTATCCAGCCAACCGTATACAGTCTTGCTACGGATTTCAAAATAGCACGTGCTACCCGAGAATGTCAAATTAATGGGTGACCGACGATTTTCTTTGTGTTATGTTGTGCTAGAGAGCCTGGGTTATTGAGAAAACACGCTAGTTTTTGTCTGCCCATATTTTCAAAAAATGACCAGGTTAACCGAAATTCAGAGGTTGCGTGCCATTGGTGTGCATGAGGCTGGGATATTCCCAGATGAGCTCGCTGCTGAGTTCGGAGTCACTGTCGCCACTATTTACCGTCTCATTGGAATGTATAGAACCACTAAATCTACTGCCGACCGACCACGTTTAGGTCGACCAAGAGTTACGACCCCTGCACAAGACCGACACATCAGGACGTCTCACTTCTTTCCGGCGACGAGGACAGCAGCAAGTACTGCTGGTAGAACTAACAATAGAATCAGTGCACAAACTGTCCGCAACAGACTCGCTGAACACGGCATCCGAAGTAGCAGAATTGAATGGGTACGTCAGCGTGTTCACTGGACTCAGCAGCGATGGAACACAGGTCTTTTTAGTGATGAATCACGATTTTGTCTACGGCGCGCTGATGGTAGGGTAAGAGTGAATCGCCGACGAGGAGAGCGTTTTTCTGATGCATGCGTGTGGGAATGCGACCGTTTCGGCGGGAGTAGTGTAATGGTTTGGATAGGAATTTCCTTGCACCATCGCGCGTATCTGTCGTGACTTTCTTGAAGAGCAGAGCATCGAACTTCTTCCCTGGCCCCCACTTTCGCCAGATTTGTCGCCAATCGAGCATCTTTGGGATCAATCGGACCGCCGGGTACGACTTCATGATCTTCAGACGTTAGGCGATTTACGTAATGTTCTAAGGCAGGAGTGGAACGCAATACCACAGGGTGACATCCAGAGACTTATCAGGTCCATGCGCCGTCGATGTTTTGCCATCCAAGAGGCAAAGGGTGGACGGACATACACGCTATTGACTGCATGTGTGAACTTTTCATTTCACCCAATGTCTAAATTGCGACGTCCTGGCGTGACGCTGGCAACAGAAAGAACATGAAATTATGCAAATTCACACAGCTAGACTCGAAATATGAATTTACAATAATTTGTTTGGGATTAAAATCGATAATACTAAAAGAATTACTCCTCAAAGTTTATTATACTTTCTTTTTTGACTCAGTATATATAACGTTCTCAATGAGTCTCCAGTTTATTGTAAGAAAAACGAAACGAGTTGAGTAAATTGGGTTTACACGGAATATTTTGTGAGATTCCGATAAACTTTACTGGACTACTTCGGGAGAATGCATCATTTAATTCTACATACTATAGTTCATTAGAATTGAGTGAATCATTTCTTTTTCAAATTTCCCGAGTGATGTAAATCAAAAAAGGGCGCTGATTTTATTGTAACTGGCATCGTGGGGGTTCAAACTCACACCGAGAGAGTTTCCTTCGGTACCAACCTCCAAGCAAAAGTACTAAATCAAACACACTACTTAACCACCGACTGGGACTAGGGTCTTCCAATGGCTTGGTGGTGTGCGTGGTTTAGTACAGTTTCGCTAGGCGATTGGTTCGGAAGAAAAGTCTTTGGGTTTGGGTCCGAGCTCCCGTTCTACTTTCCAGGACAAGTTTTGTAAATGTCACTACAAACCGACAGGAGTTGTGGAGTTTTGTAAATGTCACTACAAACTGACAGGGGTTGTGGATTCCACTGACCTCTGATTAAATACCCAATAAAAAATGCCTAAATGTTTCCAGAAACAAAACGCGCTTCTTGTATGGTTTTGGTGGAAATCATGAGTGGTTGTTAAAATTTCCGTTCTGATAGTACTCAATTTAGATATTTCTAAGTGGTCAATAATAGAATGTTTTCTTGAATTATTCATGGAATCAAGTCATGGCTGCTATTAAGCAGCCATGACTTGATTTTATAAAAAATTTAGAAAAAAATTATAAAGATGACTACTCCTACTTGGTTTGTTAACATCCAGTAACACATCCCCACTAAGAAACAATGTTGTGTTAGAAAACTCTACTCACAGCAGGCAAAGAGTTCAAATATCGATACAAATCTCAGAAGTCATTTTTATACGGAGCGTACGAAATGTACAGTGATCGGTAGAGGTCACGGTTCAGGTTTTGCACAAGAATGTAACTGCTTACATCTGGAGCTATTTCTGGAATGTTTTTGGATGATCGTGCACGACCATTTTCAAGTTTGAGTTTAATGGTCAGAAAAGTGGTCAGATGATGTGATTAGAACCAAATTATTATGCTTGTAATGAAATACCGATCGACAGACTTTTAGTGTTGTCTTCATCAAAACTCCACTCTGCTCATTCCATTGTGGAGTCACACATCGGGTTTTGAAAGAGACAATGAGATGTAAAGGGGGCATTTGTTCTTTGACTCTTTACATACGGGGAAGTGGCTAGAGGTTTCCGATTGGGTGGGGGGGGGGGGGTGTAGGGTAGTGAATTTCCAACTGGGAGACGCACCGGGATGGGGCTTCCCCCTCCCGGTTCACCCCCAGTTGGAAATTCGCTACCGAGAAACATTTTGAAAATGAAGCTTTGAAAGGGGGCATAAAATTGATTCTAGCAACTGAAATGCCAACACATTTGATACAATTATCAGGTTATTATTATTTGGTATTATTCTGGGAACTGAATATGTGCTAAACAAATGCTCAAGCTGAGAATTTTGAGCAATTCACACTGTCCTAACATTAAATCAGATCTTATGCAGGAATGATCAATTTTCGATGTTTCATTAATTATTTTGTAAATGTGAATGATGGAATTAACACACCCCCCCCCCCCCCCGGCACGTCCCTGTGAACATAACATATCTTTATTCACAATAATCGCCATTCAAATTGTATTATTTATTAAGATTTTCCGCCCAAACATAGCTTATGCTAAAGTCTAAAGATGGCCGTCGATGAGTGAGGAAACTTTCCTAAACACTGGAGCGGAATAAACCTGAAGACATATGAATGAGATTTTCACTTACATTAACTTTTTAGTACATCACATGTTACATTTTAGAACACTGCTTGGTTTGGTACAGACATTCTATTCAGTAGAGTCCCCATCGGAATATCGGATCTTCATTAATTACATTTAATATTGTGATAAGTTTCTGCCAGGGCTAGTTGCCATGTCTTAATACGGACTATTTGTTACCAGTGAAATGTCCCAGATGACCAGACCATTGCAAGCCCAATTCATCCTTTGATAATGCACATACGAGAAGGGCTTTATGTCTGGGATAACCACTCTCAAGTCTCGTTCCTGTTTCCCATGAAAAAACAAAACACTGGAATTTTCCGCAACACTGAAATTTTGAAAGGTATCATCACAATGGAATTCATTAAATATGTATTTCTGAATTCAACATAACGTATTTTTAATCTTTTAAGTGTTCCGCTCTTTTTATGCCGCTGGGGTGCTTTTTCACCTTTCTCAATGAAGGAGTTTTGGGGTCACAGATCTACGGATTATACAATTGAAGCTAAAACCTATGGGACGCTGCTGCTGGTATCTAGTCCTTGGTGGGGCAGACTCGTGAGTGAAAGACGCCACAGTACCCGATGAAAACCACAAAACAGCGGAAAGAGGCTGTTATACTTTTTAGTGTACAATTTGGATTCAACAGAAACTTCAGTTCCAGTCGCAATGCCCTAAGATGGCTGAAAGTACATCGTGGGCTTACACATTCACTTGCTTAAATTAGGTCGTGTCTTTTTACACACAGTGCAGATGACTTAGATAAATTCCGTACTCAAGAACTCTCGATGAAGAATCCAGTGAGGTACAGTACGTGTAGAGTGTATTATCACTAAATCACACACAGAGTGGAGATTCCGCCCGAGCAATAATTGCAAATTTGTTGCAAAGCACAACCAGCAGCAGTAAAGTTTCAGCCAATGGACCTCCGGGTTAAACCCGGAGGTCCATTGGCTGAAACATTGCTTGTGTTTTTTGTCGATGTGTACAAAATTTGAAAGTTATAGCTTGGGTGATAACTCCACTCCACGGGTGATTTAGTTACAATCCACTCTCCACGTTCTGTAACCAAGAAACCACCGCCCTTTCATTTTTTGTTATTGGTGGAAATACTGACATTTTATGCATCAAGCGCTTGTTCCAAAGAGTGTTAAAGACAGTCAAGCTATCAAACTAGTCAAATGCTGTATGGAAATCGACCCTGTTATGGCCTAAAACCAGTCTAGCCTTTAAATAGTTCATCGCCTATGTTTAGATTCACTCGTCTGAAAACGGGTCGTTTTCTCTCGACCAACCGAAATATTCCAGTCAATTGAATCTAAAAATACTGTAAAAGTTCATTTTTTTTTAATCAGCGGGAGAAATGTTTCTCAATCGAGACTTCATTTGATCTAATCTTTAATGAGTGTACCAATACTATTAGACATGTCTGTGTACTAAATAATTATGAATAAACACTATGATAGCTGTACTTTTATAACTATGCCGCGCTCTTCCACAAATTGTGTTAACATCTTCATGTCTTCAATGCAAATTAAGTACTTATTGATGAGAATATCTATAACTGGATCCCAAAAGAATATCTATATATTCGTGAATAAAGGGACTTCACATTTAATCAACGGTGGTCTGTGCGCAAACTCCACGAAAAGTGGCTAAAGAAATAGCCCATAATAACGTCGGATTCCTTACTAAATTTGTCTGTTGGCCTGTAGCTTGGTAAAGAATATAAATGTTTTGAAAACTACTCTTCACCCGTGGAATTAAATTAAAACATTTCTGCAAAAAATCTTCCCAAGGCTTCGGACCTTTTGGCCACAACAGTTTGTACATACCGTCAGGAGAAACAATGAAACGAAATATGCATTGGAAACCTGAATCTTGGTAACTTGGATGTGTTGCGGATAATTTGTTTTATTATGACGTATGGTCGGAAGAAACACCCCAAGTGTTTTCCGACGATAGAATAACAACATATCGTAAAGTATTGTAGAATCATTTGAAGCATTTAAAGGGTTAGAGCTGAAGCGTCTGAGAACAGAAAGCGTAGAGTATTTTGGGGTGTGGAGTGTTCGAGATCTGCTCTTGCACCTTTTACAGGACCCAAGATTCTACTGAAATGTTTCTCCCTGATCCATCAATGACAAGGAAGTTGAGGTGCAGCATTCTTGAAAGTGATTATCGACTGGATCACAGCCGCGTCGCGATGAGGTAGAAATTCTCTGTCCCCTTTCCTACCCACAAACACTGTAGAAGCCCACCTAAAGAAACTGAAATGTGATAACAATAATTATCATATGACTCGTCCGTTTTGTTCACTTTAAAACATTTGATATTTTATTTTCATATTAATCAGTGACAAATAAAGCCTTCCGTCAATTTTATTGGTCCATTTCAAAACTAGACAATTTGATTGGCTGAACAAAATACAACTGGGCCACATTTTCATAATTTGCATAATTAGAGTTGGGAGCTTTCATTGGTCAACTTCAAAACTGGACAATTTGATTGGCTGAAACAAAATACAACTGGGTCATATTTGCATAATTTCAGTAGGGAGAATTCACGTTATCTGTCCTGTTTAGGGTGGGTTATATTGTATTAATGTTTTACCTTCAAGAAAAACGCCATTCGTATTTTTTATATTTTCACGTTTTGTTTCCAAAACATAGGTTATAACCCCTCATTGGAACGAGCTCGACGAGCTCGTTCCAATGAGGGGTCATAACCTATGTTTTGGAAGCAAAAAATGAAAATTTTTAGTTATACGAGGATGTTTTTTCCAAGTTCCGTCTGCAAGTCAAGTAAGGTGATGGGTTAAAGGGGTCATACTAAGTGGCTAATTTGTGCGTGTGTGTGTCATATGATAAATAGAATATGAAATGAGTGTTTTTCTCATATAATATTTATGAAACTCGTCAGAATTTTCCGTTTGGGCTCGCCAAAACGAAACATTCTTAGACTCGTTTCATAAATATTATATGAGAAACACACTCATTCCATATTCTCTATATCTCAGATTCTATTTTTGCTGGCTTCTCCAATTCGGCCTTGATTTTGCAATATCCCAAAGTTCTATTAAATCATGTGCTTATCGAGAAGGGCGCCGCGATCACAATACTGTACGAACCGGCGTGTTCGGCTACCAACGTCTACCTTAATGAATGCTTGTGTTATCTTTCGACTTTGAATGGCAAAAAATAATAATTCATATCAAAGTTTATTTTAAAACAAAACTCGTTGGGTGATAACTTTTATTCGCACGCGCATCCAACTTTCAATGTGAGTGGCAGAGTTTATGATACTGGTCGTTATTATTTTCATCTGAGTGACTGACTTCGATATGTTTTAGCCCTCTGCACACTGATGTCTCAATATCAAAATTTCAAGTTGCACATTCTTCTCATATTGTGACTTGGAATTTAACCAATTCAGTCTTGTTTGACAGAGCTCTTGAGCTCTGTCAAATAAAGATGAATTGATAACCTCCCTCCATAACTTAAAATGTGCCTTTGTAACATCCCGAAAATCTATGAACTTCTTTTCTTTTGAGGCTATGGTAGTTCTATCATGTGGGAGCACGGTGGCTCAGTGGTAGTTCTATCATGTGGGAGTACGGTGGCCCCCGCCAGGGGTAAGTATGTTGTGTCCTTGGGCAAGGCACGTCATCTCGTTTGCCCATATGGGGGCCCGGCGGCGCTATGTACTCATGCGTACTGTACGTCGATGGGGCACTTGTCTTCGACCAATGCTAACTCTTATTGTGGGTGGGAGTTAGAACGTGTGGGGGGGGGGGGGGAGTTTGGCAGTTGCTCCTCGTGCTCGGTGGTTCTCTCCTGACTGTCGAAAGCGTCGTTACACCCCAATATATAAATAAGTTATATCATTTGGCATAGCGTAAATAAATGGTCCTTCATTTATGGAAGCTTACATTGTTTCGGTGATTTGTAATACGCTCTTGTTCGAGCACAACGTTGTTTTGCTTGTTCCTGTAAACCTTGTTACTTATAGTTCCAAGCATAGAAACATAGTAGCCCAACACCAGATTATTACAAAGCACAAGCGGAAAAACAAAATGGAAAAAAAAACATTTTCTAACTGTTTTTGGCGAAGAGCTTACAGTTACGTTCTCTGAAACAAAACCTTTAATGTGTTATCCATCAACTTTGTTACGATGAAAAATGAAAATGTTCATAATATAAAATTCGATATTTACCAAACACTCACAGTAAAAAAACGGGGGTAACTGTAACCTCTCTTTCCTGTTGTAATATAGGGAGTATTAGGGACACGTGATAAAAGACATTTTTCTGTTGGAATGAACCTGCCTACATTTCGACAAAACTCGAAAACTCAAAAACTTAAAAAAACACAATTAAGATTTATTTCAAATCACTTAAATGTTATCATGTGAACTGTGAAGATATGTACTCCGAGATCTACAAAAACCTGTACATCAAGATTTTATGGTGTGAACTGATTACATTCTATGCCGAAAATTTGGTGACAGAATAATAACATTCGATCTTTTTGTTTGCTCTCAACAAAAATATCAAAGAACTACAAGAACCCTTTCTGGATTATCGGATGACAAAATAATTCTTCTGCGTGTGTCTTGGGTGGAATTTAATTTGTCTCTCAATCATATCCTCTTGCAAGATGATCTTATGCAAATATATAGTACATTCCACAGCACTTTTATATAACTAGTTTTTATTGTCGTTGCGTTTATACTCCATCTATCAGTGATTTTTACTACAAGTTTTAAAATGTCTTTATGCTGTTGTTGTAATCCATATGAATCAACATAGATGGCAAAATGATTATCTTTGAAATATTTTGTCATCCAATGTCTCCCTCGAGAGAAGTTGAGGTCTTTGTTTTTGCACTGCGTCTCTTGAATACACTTTTCCATTCAATGGTGATTACCTGTCAGAACTGCGAAGAATATATTTTGGCTGTGCGATTTCCATCTTCTTTGCCAGGTAACTCAATTGTGTGCTATAGATTGTATGGATGTGTGCTTGAAAAGTATTTACTTTTATCGCACCAAGAGAAGGTTTAGACATGTTCAAAGCAGTAAGCCAAGTCACTGATGAATTTTTTCCCTGTAGTAATCGTTGTGTTGAACATTGTCTGTATAGTATGCTCGCCACTGCAACATGTGTGATTTGTTTCAACATGTCTAGATTTCTTAGGTATTTATATTTATTTATTGGTGTTTAATGTGTTTAAGGTCACATACTTATGCACAATGGCTAATCGTGACCGTGACAGTTTTATGGGTGGCGGAAGCCGGAGTACCCGGAGAGAAATACCGAGCAACGACGAGAAACTGTCAGCTCCTCAACATTCTAACTCTGTTCAAGCTCCGGTCAAGCAGGGTTACAGCGGTTGAAGACATGTGCACCATCGACGTGCAGTACGTCTTAGTACACGGCGTCATCGTGCCCCCGTGTAGGCAAAGTGCCTTGCCCAAGGTCACAACGCGGGTCGTCCCGGGCGGGGATCGAACTCGGGACCTCTAGCATAGACCTCCAACAGTCTAGCACTGAGTCACCGCGCTCCCAGATTTCTTAGGCGGAGCTGTTGTTCGCTGTTATCTTAATCCTTTGAACCGTGGTGGGGTACCTACAATGTCAGTTCAATGGCTGTACTTGGATAATTCCATATTCATTATTTGGGGGTAGACCAATAAATATTTTCAACATGCAGCCTTGGGGCTGCACGTTGAAAATGTTGATTGGTCTACCCCACACATTCCCTTTGCAGCCATCCTACTTAATAAATGATGTCGTATCTTGTTCCTGTGCAGGAAAAGCGGTCTCTCGGCTTTAAAGGGTTAATAGATTATCGTGCTTTTTGTTCCCTCGGTTGGTCAAGAGGATGGGATTTATGAGGTATGGCGGCAAAATGTGAATACATGCAATGTGTACCTACCTAAAGATTACGTTTTATAGCTCGGAATTTTTGGGGACTTCTTTGGAGATTTTCTTTTTGAATTCTGTTTTAAATTGTCGTGGTGTTTTAAGTTATGAAATGATAACACCCCCACCAAGAAATCCACTGCCGGCTGGTTTTAAGATAATTTATGTCGCAATTTTATGGTTAGCAAGTTCTGCACACTTTTGTCAAAGTAATGAAATTTCGAGCCGGCAGTGTTTCGCATTATGCTGCTTGGAGGTTAACCAATTCAATCGTGTTTGTGTCAAGGTGATAGCTTGAATTTGCGATTTTGTTGTTTAAAAGTGTAGATATTTCTGATAATCTTTCTCACTCGGGCTAAACATAAAGCGTAAGGATAGATATATGACGAACCTTGAAAACCGATTTGTCACTTAAACAGACCAGCAATAATACATGCGCTGTTAATTAATTCTGTTTAACGTCATAATGGGATGTCTGGTAAAATATTAAAGGTGGTGAAAACCAGTCTTCTCCTGCAGTCATTATCTATGTAATTATGTCCAGTTAATAGGTAATTGTCGTAAAACAGTCCATCGCACATGTTCAGGACACACACCCATATTACGTATTTGGTTTGTCACCGAATGTCAGTATATGGCAAAAATGCGAGACTTTCAAAGGAACTTAAAAGCGAATATTAAATTAAGATAGATCTAAGCGGCCAAGTTGAAGAGAAGCGATTAAAATGAGAATTAATATTCTGGCGATCGAAATAAAAGTCGGGGGTTTTCTCGAAAAAGTCATTTCAGTCTCAAGACGTGTAAGACTGTGGGTCGTCAGAGAGGACCTGGGGATGTCCCATGTTATAGGTTAGAGGAGGTGCCTGCCACGTCGATGCGAAAGTATAGGCACGTTGTAATGTAAGGGAGCCACAGAGCTAGAGTAGGAGCGAAGTCGGTGGCTATGGATGAGTGTAGGATCAGAAATAGGAAGTACGAGCTCGGGAGCTCGCGAATTGGCATTCAGATACACGGTATTACCTGCCGTAGGAGACAAGCCATACCCAGGCAGAGTAAGTTTTGTCTGTATGAACATTATTCTGAGATAAATGGAGGGGAATATTTAACCCCGTAGGTGGCGACTACATGAGTGAAAAGCGTCCAGTCAAGTGACGATGTATTAGTGGCCGAGCGACGGTAGTGGTTGGGTGACATTCTGTCACAGGTTAGGGGAAAGGCATCCTGTAAAGTGACAATGCGTTAGTGACTGTGCGATATCAGTGGTAGAGTGATATTCCGCCACATATTAGAGTAAAGATGTCCGGTAAAGTGACAATGCTTTAGTAGCCGTGCGATGACCGGAAAAGTGTGAAGTTCCAGTTGTATGTTCGCAAAAAGGCGACCAGAGTCCAGACGCCAGAGACCGGGAAGAAGAAGCCAGCGACAACAGAGAGTGCGGGACCGCAAGTAGCTCAAAAACTATGTGGGTGGGGTGTGATTTGTCGTTTTGTTTTCCTGATTCATTGGATTTCATGTAAGTCACAAGTTAATATATATTTTTTATATACCCTACTACCCCCGACAGAGGGGGTAGTAGGGTATATTGAGCGTATGGACTGGCCATCAAGATCCCCTGACCTCAATCTAATCGAACATGTCTGGAATGAGTTGCAGCTTGCAATTTCAGCCCGTCCAGCACAGCCAAGAAGTGTCCTGGAGCTTGGTGCCATGCTGGTCCAAGAATGGAACAACATCCCACAAAGGACCACCAGGAACCTGATTGGACGCATGAGGCGTTGCCAAGCTGTAATTAACAGTAATGGGTCTCATACTCGATATTGAACCCATACCAGTTCGCTCCGTCAACTTTTTAAAAAATTGAAAAATTTCCTCTTTTACCAATAATACCCATTTTCCATGGTTATCGTATTAAAAAATAATGTCAAACACAAATAAAATCTTAATTTCTGTACCTAAATCATTAAAGATATAATTAAATAAAAAATATATACACTTTTAATCACAATATTTCAACTAAAACGTAAAACAGGTAGTTGGATATACTTGCTGCTTAGCAAACTTTGAGTAGTTTTTGTATTAAAATGAGTTGTTGAGTTAAGCTTTTTGAGAAAAGGTCATTGACCCCTTCGGGATAAGAACCACCCCAACAAAAACGAAAGGGACGGGTTCGTCACTGTGAGACATACCTTCACACGCGGATTCAGGCAACACTCCTTGAGTGTCAGCTGAATACGCGGAGTGAATCTATTTCGCCCGGTTTTCGACAGATTGACAGAGCTTAATGAGCTCTGTCAATGAAGATTGAATTTGTTTAATTCCCAGTAGTTTTATGGAAACAGAGGGGTAAGATTCACGTTGAGGCCTCCTTTTATTTATTTATTTATTTATTTATTTATTTATTTATTTATTTATTTATTTATTTATTTATTTATTTATTTCGGGGGCTCCTTTTAAGAACACGATTGACGTTTTTAAACTCTTAACCTGCTCACTATTTTGAAGATATTTTACATCAATCCAGTCATGGCTGCTGTGGCTAGATTTGATGAAAAATTCATCGAAATGTAACTCAGGAAAACGGGAGAGCGGTGGCTCAGTGGAAGACTGTTGGACCTCTGTGCTAGAGGTCCCGAGTTCAATTCCCGTCCGGGACGACCCGCGTTGTGTCTTTGAGCAAGGCACTTTGTCCCGGTTGCCTACATGGGAGCACGATGACGCCGTGTACTAAGGCGTACTGTACGTCAATGGTGCACATGTCGTCAACCGCTGTAACCCTGCTTGAGCGGGGCTTGAACATAGTTAGAATGTTGTTGAGGAGCTGGCAGTTGCTCGTCGATGATCGGTGTTTCTCTCCGACCACTCCGGCTTCCTCCACCCGTAAAACTGTCACGGTCATGATTAGCCACTGTTCATAAGTATGTGACCTTAAACACCAATGAATAAATACATAACACAGGAAATCAATGGTGAAAAAAAACTCATTAAATTTACAAGGCGAAAATTGGACGAGGCGTGCCCAAATTATACTTATTTTGATAGCAAGAAAAATCCTGTCCCGGGCAGCAACATTCGCCCGCAGTATGCAGGCGAATGGACCAAGGCGGCGCAGCGCCTGGAGCATCATCACTGCTTATCCTTTTAGAAAGATTTCAGTTGCGGAGTTGATACTCATACTCTTCTGCTTTCGTGTTGAAGACATCGTTTGCCCAAATGAGATATATTTGCTACTCGAAAAGAAATTAAGTCGGCTTTAACCAATTCAAATTTTTCAAGACATTTGTGTATTGTTGGGGTGACATTGCCTTGCAATACCACCGTTATATAGTCCACATCATTCCTATATCTGCCTGACTGTAAAACTCGGTTTCATTTTGTTTTATTTGGGGTTTAACGGCATTTTCAGCCGGTCGAGTAACATCGTATAGAAACAAAACTTTGTAGGTGCGTTTGGAACTCATGGTGGTGGCTGCAGCAATGATAGATCTACATTTATTTATTGGAGTTTAAGGTCACAGTTTTCTGACAATGGCTAATCATGACCACGGCAGTTTTACGGGTGGAGGAAGCCGGAGTAACCGGAGAGAACCACCGAGCAACGGCGAGCAAATGTCAGCTCCCAACATACTAACTCCACACAAGCAAGGTTACTATTGGTTGAAGACAGGTGCACCATCAGCGTGCAGTACACAACGCCAAATGATAGATCAAATGAGGCGATACAAGACTTGGGTATTTTATGTACAGTACGTGGAGAGTGGATTGTAACTAAATCACCCGCGGAGTGGAGTTATCACCCAAGCTATAACTTTTAAATTTTGTACATATCGACAAAAAACACAAGCAATGTTTCAGTCAATGGACCTCCGGGTTTAACCCGGAGGTCCACTGGCTGAAACTTTGCTGGTGCTGGTTATGCTTTGCAAAAAAATGCAATTATTCCTCGGGTGGAATCTCCACTCTGCGGGTGATTTAGTGATAATACACTCTCCACGTACTGTATAATAATAGTCAAACGGCTGTGTAGTAAATTTAGAATCACGTATCTGACGCTGTTAGCATACTTGCAATTGTTGAAAGAATTCGAGGAGGAAATATGTAGCCCAGACAATGCCGAGAATGGTATGATGCTTAAAGTACTGATTGTTGTACTGTGAGAACAAAATGTAGAGTCCTGTGTGCTTTGTTGAATACAAATGTGGATTGTATAACTAATGCATTTTTAGAAGTATAGTTACAACTAGAAAACCTGTCACGAACGGTACGCTTATCTGGGCTGAATTGCGCGCAATTGCCACATCGAATGGCATCCAGAGCACAGCAGGTTCTTCTGGTTACTCATAATAAACACAGGTAATGTTTCTGCCAATGGACCTCCGGGTTACCCGGAGGTCCATTGGCTGAAACATTACTTGTGCACAGGCCATATGCACGGAATTTGATAGCCTTACCATGGTCATAACGCGTAGATTAACGCACAGATCGACGTGCTATTTGAGCGCATTTCATGACAGGACTTCTAGTTTTAACTGTAGACATCTGAAAGGAAGAGATTACAACTAGGGCAGTTTCAGCAAACTGGTATTTTTGAAAACTCTTTTAGAGTTTCCATAGTATCGCTTTTCGACTTCGATATGGGGAAGCTCGAGTTGACTGGATCTCTGACTGGAGCTTCCGGACTGGTGCATATTTATTTATTTATTTATTGAAGTTTAACGACAGCCAGGGTCACATCGTATTGGACAGTTTTATGGGTGGAGGAAGCCAGAGTACCCGGAAAGAACCACCAAGCAACGGCGAACAACTGTCAGACACCCCGACGTACTAACTCCACACAAACAAGGTTAACAGTGGTTGAAGACAAGCATCGACGTGCAGTAGGGTCTTAGTACACAACGCCACCGTTCCCCCATACGGACAATTGGGATTAAGTGCCTTAGCCAAGGAAACAACACGGTTACCACAGATGGGATTCGAACGGAGGACCTCTCGGCTTGCAGCCTACATCTCTACCAACTGTAAAGGGTCCCATTTGTGAGTGAAATTCCATTAGAGGTTTTCAGAAAACGCTCTAGTTGACTTGATCTCGATAGGAGGCGCTAGAGCTTCTGGTCTGGTACATAACACTAACCCTTCGGAAAGTATGGACTTTCAATAAGGTTACGTGTGTCAACTGTTAAAAGCCTGGTACCTATGGTGGTCCATGGAGACAACTTTACGATAAAAAGTCCCATTTTGTGAGTGAAATTCCACTTGGGGTTTTCAAAAACCGCTAGTACCCATAGTGGCTCGAATGCCAGATGAAACGTGTCTTATAGCATGAGCTCAAACAGGAAGTCTTCCATTAACCCTCTGCACACTAATATCAAATACAACAATAGTCTCTGTCATACAAGATAAAATTGGGTAAATTCCTAATTGCATTATGGAAAAATTTGTAGATTGAAGTTATGATATTTCGAAATCAGTGTAGATGGTTACCTGTCCTCGGAAGTTGATATCTGCTTGGAGAATCGTTGCGTCGAAATAATAATATTAGTTACACAGTTTGTTGGTGGCCTAATATGGTATATATGGTGTCAGTTAATTTCATATTGGACTCGAGCTTCGCTCTCGTCCAATATGAAATTAACTGACACCCTATATACCATATTAGGTCACCAACAAACTGTGTTACGAATATATCTTACCGACTGCTGCATCGATACACAGAACTAATACCAACGGCGATCAAAATTAAATGAGAGAATTCTCACAATGTGTTCACGTGTCTTTGCCTCGTTACAATTTATGGGAGAGTGCAGGCACTCTCCCATAAATTGTAACAAGGCAAATTCATACATACCAAACAGTTTCATTTCGAAGGTAACATGACACACATCCACAGAATATGAGCCTTTTGAGTTGCCTAACCTGCACTTCAGACCAAATATGGGCTTCCAACACTCAATCTTTCAACTTGAAGTGTTTATTGGCTGCCGCCATTTTGAATAATCAATGAACAAAGGGGAGATTACCCATAGCTGTCAGCGTATATTGGTGTTGACAGGCAGTATATGGTTTTATATGCAGTCTGCATGTAACGTCTTTGAACCAATGAAATTTCCAGATACTTGTAGGAGGTAAGATATTCAATGATAGTATGTTTCCCATTTGATGTGCATTGTTTGTTTGCTGGTTTGTGTATTTGTTGGGATTTAATGACACTTCAACACTATGAACAGACAGGGTTAAGTTGTGCCGGAGAGCTGTGTGAGTGAAGGAAGCTGGTGTACCCGGAGAGAACTACCGAGCAGCAGCGAGCAACTGTCAGACTCTTCAACTTATTAACCCGACACAAGCAGAGTTTACAGCGGTTGAAAGCAAGTGCACCATTTGGTGTGTTGCACAGAACGGCCGCCGTGGACTGGTCGCTTTCCACGTGTGGGAAATATTTTCAGGGAAGCAATAACATTTTATTCCAAACATTAATTATAGGAATAATCATCACAAATTTAATTAATGAAGCACCGTGTACAACCCGGTGCTTCAGTAATTAAAATTTTGCTGATGATGATTTTAGTAACCTGGTAAATGCATGCCTGGGCATCACTGCCCACGCGAGGATTACGACCAATCCACTGCGGCTGCACTGTACATCTTAATGCAGAGCGCCACTGAGCTCCCAAGTAGGCGATTGGGATTAAGTGTCTTGCTCATGGACACAGCGCAGATGTCGGTTTAAAATTCAATGCTATCGCAATTGGGCAATCACGCTCTCATATGACTGTTTAATTAGCTGTTTTCTTCTGTCGACCGCAAGGTTGAAAATATAGGACTCATGATAACGAAAATACAAAATGGGAAGAAAAAATATTAGTTACAAATTTACAGCATCTCTGTCAAGTGTGCGCCATATTTTGACATTCGACAAAGATACATTTTATTTGGAAAAGAGTATCGAAGGCTGAATTATAATAACACCTATTTAACCGCCCCTAGCACTCACCCGCCCCAGTGACACACCTTCGGAAAATTAATAATACTCTAATCTAAGGTAATTCGAAAAATGTCGGCATGGGAAAAGTGAAGAAATGTAGGTGCCATGACATTCGCATCGAAATAACAGTTTTCTGTACCTAAAGAATCGATCATATCCAGACAGAGGTATTCACAAAATCTAGAAATTTAAATTTTTATATTTTCAAATGATTGCTTGAAAAATGTAGCTTATGACCACGTGGGTGAATGTTAATAGTCAACTTTCGGTAAGGTTTTAACAACGAGCAAGTTGATTAACCCAATACACAACGCAGACGATAACAAAATTTATTATTTTAAATATCATTTTTTGAAATTTTTCAAAACATTTCAACAAAACCATATCATGTGACCCCTCGTTGGTTTTGTTGAAATTTTTTGAAAAAGAATATTTTTTCAACTGCTGAATTTGCACATTACGCGGGCGGATGCGGCCGATTCGTTGGGTAAAGGGTTAAGGTCTTGTCAAATTCGGTGAAGAGAATGGGTTAATCGATATGGCACGCATGCCAGCGCAGAAGGATAAAACGAGAGGCTGCCGACCTCGAGTTTTATCTTCCCGCGATGGTACAAGTGCTAAATTGAGTAACCAATTCACACGCGTGTGTCGTTCGGTGTTTATTACACACCTTCGCGTGGGGGCGCGGTGGCTCAGTAGGTAGAGGTGCAGGCTGCAAGCCGAGAGGTCCTCGGTTCGAATCCCACCTGCGGCAACCGCGTTGTGTCCTTGGGCAAGACACTTCACCCCCATTGCCCATGTGGGGGCACGATGACGCCGTGTACTAAGGCGTACTGCACGTCGATGGTACGCATGTCTTCAACCAATCTAACCCTGCCTGTGCTGCAGTGCGGAGTTACGATGTTGGGGAGCTGGCAGCTGCTCGTCGTTGCTCGGTGGTTCTCTCCGGGTACTCCGGCTTCCTCCACCCGTAAAACTGTCACGGTCAAGATTAGCCATTGTGCATAAATATGTGACCTTAAACATCAATAAATAAATAAATAAATAAATAAATAAATATACACACCTTCACGTCTATAAAAAAAACAATTATTAGAAGAACAATCAGGAATTCATTTGACTACAGTCGTCCCCTGAGTTCCAATGTGTTCTATGTGCCAGTAGGCACATAGAACACATTGGAACTGCGGGGACGAACTATCAACAAAAGAACTCATTTTATCGTCAACCAAATTTGTGAGGGGAATCAGTGTTACTATTTTAGCTATCGCTAGCGATTCAAATTGTATTTGCGGTGCACGATTCGTACAACATTTCAGTGAAATTTCGCTTCTATTTAAATATAGTCCGTCAACGATTTCCTTTCCGCACATATGTGCGGAACAGATTTTCATTTTCCACATGGTTTAGTGATGCTGTAGATGGAGATTACACAGAACAGGCGTGTAATAAAAATGTCATTCGATATGGTTACAAATCGTGGTAGTAACTCAATTACAATCATTTTGCATCAGGATAATCAGAAAAAATAAACAGATTCATCGAGCTTCATATCCGAATACCTTGGTTTCTCTGTTGAGTAACAGGACTTGTGCACAGTTTGATCGGGTGATCCAATGTCATCAATAACACGGGGTGCGACCAAACCCTCTGCAGCCATAATGATCTGTGTATTATATAGCTGTGCAGATATTCACCTGTTACACGGGGAATCCATCGAAGGGTACATAACTTGCAGCTGAATCTGGAACTGTATTTAACACGTACGCTGCCGTCAGCGACTATTGTCACCTATTTTATGACGATTATCTGTACGTTTTGGCATGTGCAGATCAAATCTACCATCTCATTTATTGTTGGAAGGGGCTCAGAGAGCCCTTTCCAACAATTAATCAGATGATAGAGTTTCAAGAATGTCAGAAATTTTATTAAACGTTCTCGCATACAGGGGTACATAGAGGTCCACCATATATGGATAAAGTTTCGTGGCAGTACAACGGTTAATTTCCACCGACTTTATTTCTTTATTCGCCATTTTACGTGAAAATGGAATACAGCCCTAGAGGAGTCGAATGACAATGAGTTTGGAACCCCAAAAAATAAAACACAGAGGAAAATAAGAAGAAAATGGTTTAGTATTGGTTTAGATTGGTATCAAGTACAATAAATTGAAGGAAATTATCCATTTACAAATAGTGTGTGATCTAAGAAGCGAATATGGTAACTTGGAAGGACTAGATTGACATTCTGCTTTTGTTATGAGGTCAACAATCTGATACCGCATACAAAGTCCTAAATATGACTCGGAAGAGAAGAATTGATAGTCGATAAACACATTGTGTCAATCAAAGACATAGAAGAAACTTTAAACTATCAGTTT
Organism: Pictodentalium vernedei; assembly: GCA_031216915.1. NCBI lineage: Eukaryota > Metazoa > Mollusca > Scaphopoda > Dentaliida > Dentaliidae > Pictodentalium > Pictodentalium vernedei. The sequence goes on along the minus strand of CM062297.1, from coordinate 728,228,238 downwards.
ACCCAAGTGTGCCGAGTTTTTTGTGTATGTATTCTTGTTCCATAAACACGTTTGTTCACTTTCTAATTTTGCGCCCCGCGCATCCAACCTTCCACTCCACATACACTTACAAACCTTACTGGAGCTTCCCTTAAAAGTATATATAAGAATATCTACTTCTGAAAACTTACACCAGGCATAACTTGTTTCAGAATTATTTATATAAAGAAAGTTTGAAAGGACTCTTTTATTATTGACCTTAAGAGTCCAGTCAATCAAGTCAAATTATACCCCAACCACCAAAAAATTGCTATATAAATGTTTGTATTGTTTGGAAGCAGGAATAAGTAAGCAAAATAACATAAAAAAGTCTCCATTAATTCCCTCACGACGAAAATTGGAATTTGCTGAATGCTCATTAAAAGATTTCAAACACCAATCATTTCCGTGTACTTAGATAAAAATAACCAGTGACCATCCACCTGCACCAAAGACCTTACTAAAGATGCAAAGATGCAACTGTGCCACAGGTTGTGAAAAGTCAAGGTGTATGTGCAAAAAGAACCAGACTCACTTGTTGAAATGTGTGTGGGAAATGTCAGGAAAATAATAATTGCTACAGTAGTATGTAAGGTTGAGATCTGGCCTCTTTACCAGGACCTCGAGGTAAGACCCCGACCCCGAGGTCATTGACCTCGGTGCCCAAATCCAGTAGGCCTCCCCCTCTCCCCTCCCCTCTCCACACTAGGCCTAGGCTATTTTTAGGCTACCCTCACCCTACCTGCCCCGTATGTACCCTATTTTTTAGGCTATCCTTCCCCAAAGCCCATTAACTTTGGTATGGTGTCTAGCTGGGACCTATACATTCCGTTGAGAAACATGGCCACCAGAAACCATCTTGGATTTGACACATAAATTGTTAACAATTCCATTAGTACACCCTACAGGTCGCACCCTTCACCCGATCTTTTTCAGATTACATATGTAGCTTTGGTGTTATTTTTTCTGTACAGACTTGATTAAATACGTTGGCATTACTGGACATTTCTATTTTGTCTCTTTCGTCCCTTCTTGGAGAAGGTGCGCCGCGGTGTCACTGACACTCTCATCTTGCTACAATTTATTTGAAGTTTAAGAGAGATATTAATCAAACCGGCTTATTACTTTCCAAAGTGTGATTTACTGGGGTTTCCGGGTTTGATTATAAACGATAACTTAACAAGTGAATTATGCAATCAACAATTGGGTCATGTATCCGTGCGCGCAAACGAAGACGCTTATCGGTGGGTGTAATTGGGACTTCATTGTTTTTTGAATTTTTAATATGAAAAGCAGACGACACCTGCAAAAAAAATTCTTGAATAACTATTATTTTCATTTTTTGTCTCAAAAACATAGGTTATGACCCCTCATTGGAACGAGCTCGCCGGTTTTTTATGTTAGGTAAAGGGTTAAATAATATGATTATCTTTAACAATGAAAAGTAATAAACAGAGTAATCACTTGACTGGTCTGGTTACGTCAAATAATTCATTCGATGTGAGGGACTAATTTGTAAAACACTCAGGCACATTCGCGCACTCGTGTTTGTATTGTACAACGTCCCTCACCTCTCATGAGTTACGAAACCAGTCCAGACAAGCGATTACTCTCTATTTATTGTATAATACGATGACAATGTTTGTGATTGGGACTATTTGAACGAGTATGGATGAAATTCCAAATTTCGTACATTTTATTTACTTTTTCGCATCCACCCCCCCTCCCCCCCCCCCCCCCCAAAAAAAAAAAAAAACATAAAAAACGTCTTCTTGTGTTCAATAATTGGGATTTCAAGTATACTACTCAAAGTTTGCGAAGCACCAAGTATATCCAACTACCTGTTTTACGTTTTCGTTGAAATATTGTTATGAAAAGTGTATATATTTTTTATTTAATTATATCTTTAATGATTTAAGCACAGAAATTAGGATTTTATTTGTGTTTGACATTATTGTTTAGCTTTTGAATACGATAACCATGGAAAATGGATATTATTGGTAAAAGAAGAAATTTTTCAAATTTGCCAAAAAGTTGACGGAGCGAACTGATATGGGTTCAATATCGAGTATGAGACCCATTATTGTTAATTAAAGCTTGACAACGCCTTCTCATGCTCTCAATCAGGTTCCAGGTGGTCCTTTGTGGGATGTTGTTCCATTCTTGGGCCAGCAACTCACCAAGCTCCTGGACACTTCATGGTTGGACTGGACGGACTGAAATTGCACGTTGCAACTCATTCCAGACATGTTCGATTGGATTGAGGTCAGGGGATCTTGCTGGCCAGTCCATACGCCCAATCCCTTCCCTCTGTCGGTGCTCCCGGATAGCAGGGGCAACATGAGGATGGGCATTATCGTCCATCAGAATGAATCTATCACCCACTGCATCTGCATACAATCTGACGTGGGCATCCAGGATCTCATCAATATACCGCTGTGCAGTCAATGTACCACGGTCAAGGACACAGAGCTCTGTACGTGCATCCCAGCAGATGTCGCCGCAGACCATTACTGACCCGCCACCGTAGCGGTCATGCTCAGCAATGTTGGCTGCATGGAATCGCTCTCCTGGTCTTCTCCATACACTAGAACGCCTATCTGTGTTGTCTAGGCAGTACCTTGACTCATCTGTAAAAAAGGACAGGTCACCAATCTTCTCTGGTCCACCCAACGTGATCCATGGCCCATTCATGTCATGCCTGGCAGTGGTTCTGGGACAGCTGAATGCGAATACATGGTCTTCTCTCGATCGGAGACCGCCTTCGTGCAACCTTGCCCAGATTGTCTGCGTCGAAACATTTAGCCCCGGATTCTGAAGGTCACTGCGAAGCTGGGTTGCTGTGTCAAGCGGTTCTTACGGGCCTGAATGATCAAAAACCGGTCTTCAGCTGCAGATGTTGCCATGTCTCTGCCACCACCATGTCGTCGGACTGGTGTGCCATACTGCTGAAATCTTGCCCAGGCTCTGGTGATCACCGTATAGTGCACACCAAGGGCTTCACCAACCAGACGATGGGTAGCCCCTTGTTCCACCATCCCTACAGCCCACCACATTTCTGTTTCAGACAAATGTCTTCTTACATTTGCATTAGCCATATTCAATCATTAAATCACAAGGGTTTGTGTTGAAATGAAGACTGAATACCCTCCACATCTCATGTACATGTAGACAGTACACGAAAACATCATGAAAATCAAGGGGTACATGCTTTCCATGACTGTCACAAAAAGTCTACCTGTCAAGAGTTAATGTAAACACTAGGGACCATGTCATAACATTGCTCATTGATATCCACCAAAAATATCGCAAATGTGTCACAAGAAAATTTCACAATGATGTGTCAGATATGTGGTGCTCAGCAAACTTTGAGTAGTATATACTATTTTACACAGTTATTTTGACCTAAGTACCACGGAAATGATTGTTGTTTGAAATCTTTTAATGAGTATTTAGCAAATTCCAATAATCACTGATTTTATTGAATTTTTCAATGTTTTCATCCCAAAATAACCATTTTCCCTTGATAGGATTAATGGGGATTTTTCATATATTATTTTCGTTACTAATTCCCGCGCAAAAAACAATACGAACATTTGTATTGCAATTTCTTGGTAGTTTGAGTGTAATTTGACTATTTTTATTTTCTCGCAAAGAAATAAGTCATCAACTTCCTGTTGTGGGATTTGGGATGGATTTTTAGTATGTTGTTATTTAGACATATATGCTTCGTTTAAAAGCAAAATCTTTTGTATAGCAATTTCGTGTGTGTTAAGTATCAGATTAATTGGACTATAAGTACACAACTGACGCCTAACCATTCACCTAACACATATAGACGCTGCTTACAAAAAAAAAAAAAACGTGGGCATACCTGAGGATTTTTATTTTTTGACTTAGATACATAGTTTATGACCCAATCATTGGAACAAGCTCGTTTTAATGAGTCGGGATTAGCAATCGTTTCGAGACTAACATTTCTAAAAAAAATACCAGTGTGAAAGGCGATTTTTGTAATCGCGTTGACCTGTCTGGGCCGTTGCATTGGTTGAAATGTTAAACACCTCACAGCTATAAGTGCTTATCGGTACATGTACTGATCTTTTTGCTGAATTTGTCGCGTCACTTATGTTAAACTCCTAAAACTTTTAACATTCATTGTTCAGTTGCGAATCTAACAATGTGGAAGTTTGATGAGGTGAGGGCGGGGAAGTGGCTTGCACTTTTGTTTACAGTGGTTCGATCATTTTGTACCAGTTTCTTGCACGGTCCACACTTTTAGTTAAATGTGGGGCTATGCAGGAGTAACCTGAATGTCGGTGCCGACCCATTTCCCTTTATTCATTGTGTGCATTACTCCTAGGTCTATGGACCAATTTGGATTCATTGTTTACATCTCGTATATGATGGATGCAAAGCACAGGCGCATACGCCAAACATTTCAAGTTGTGAGAGTTTTTGACAGAATTATCTCCCTTGTAAAAATTATTGATTTTGGTGTGAATATTTAGTGCACAACTGCTTCAAGTTTGATGAACTGGTTTTGATAAAACGAGCTTACCCAGAGGGTTTGAGTGCATCCCATAATTATTTTCTAAGTGACTAGCAGGTTTCAAGTTGCAAATTTATATTTCGTCTGCTGGTCACAAATGAAATAATGATGGTAACCACTCAAAAAAATATATTTGTCCTTCTGATTTTGTGCGTTGGCAATTTAAAAATAATTATACGTTGTAATCCCATATTACTGCAATGCAATTGTTTCGAAAGCGACAAACATTTCAGTCCAAATGCCATCAGCGAGTAGTCAAGGAACAACTTGCATCGACGATATTAGTTGTCCGCGAAACGAAAAAGTTCCATCAGCTTTTCACTAAAAGGTACACAAAAACTTTAAACGGATATTAATTTAATTCCACAAATAACAATGACAACACTTTCATAACATTTTAGAGAGTTTAATTCGTGTTCGTTCATACTATTTTCTCTGTGATTCGCTGGTTGTACCAGCAGGGAAAAATATGATTTTTAAATAACGTAATCATATGTCTCGTTCGGTCAAGACAAAAGAAACGACGCCTACGTTTCTTCTTTTTTTTAAGCGGAAGCATATACTAAAATTCTCTCAACACGATCACTGGTATGTTGACCCTCACAATTTCCAACTTTTGACCTTTTGATCCCATCTAGCCACATGATTCATAGACAAACTATCAGATATTCCTGCCTTTGAAAAGAAGTTTCGTTACACTGATGCCATACCGAGTTGATACATTTTTACGGGAATGGCAGGAAGACGACTTTTTAGGCTATGCCATTTACATGGTGTATGCTAGGTCATGTTATTGTAGTTTGTAATGTTATGTTGTTGTTACTGTACTAGTATACTGCAGAGTAAAGATATATATAAACCACGATTACCTATTCTACTATATATGAAAAGCCAATGACATAAATGTTTGCTTTACACACCAACCGTGATGAACACGCCAGTAATGGGATTTCAGTAGTAACAATTTACACCTTCAGTAGAACTACATCCCCGTTGAACTTTGGTGACGTCGACCTGAATGCAAACTTGTCTAAATTTATCGCACGTCGCCTCGTGAAGAGTGAAATGGAAGTGGCAATTATTTATTACGTTTTTAAATGGGTTTACCTCATAAGATGCCAAAAATTAACAAACATGCATTGTCTCGTGTTAATAAAGTATGCATAACTCGAAATAGTATGTTATTATGTTACTAAAACGAAAAAGGCCCAGTTTCTTTTTTCATTTCGTTTCGGCGATAAAATTGACAGCGGAAGTACCGCCCACCGATGCTCGTGTGAACAAAAACAGATTCGCACGTATGTACGTCTGCTACTCAGTAAAATCGAGAAAAAATAATAGCGACTCTTAATAATCTGACGATCATGGTATAAATAAAATATACCCAAAGTAGCTTGGTGTACCAGATGTTCACCACTCGTGGTGAAGTGATGTTAACCGCGCGCCAAAGGCTCGCGGTTAACACCACTTCACCACTCGTGGTGAACATTTGGTACACCAAGTGACTTTGGGTAAATTCTATATATATATATACCACTCCCTCGCTTTTCACAATTGTCGACTGATTTAAAACCTCCCTCTTTAACTTGGAGATGTATTATGAATTTCATTTGAAGTTTTTGTGCGTACAACTTCTGAGACGTTTAGGAAACCATTTTGAAGAAAGCCCTCAAACAGGATGATTAGTAACCTAACGTGTCCATACTTACCAATTTCCAGGTTGTGACAAGTCTTAATTGAATTAGTTGTCTCTTCTTGGGCTTGAATTCATAATTTATTCATGTGTGAGAAGGATCAATTGAAGTATTAACACGCCCAACATGAGTGCATCAATTTTTGTATGAAAAACGATTTGGCAGTGGACGTGCAGACGACACAAAGAACAATAAATCGATAGTCAGGATCAGTAATACTTTAATCCCACAGCTCAACAGAGCTGTAGGATTAAATTATTACTGAACCTTTACACAAATGCGTAATGGTTTCGCCATGGCTAGTATTTTATAGAGATCGTACTAACCAGAGTGGTAGTATTTTTTATTTTTATTTTTTAATTTTTTTTTATTCAGATAAAAAGTGATAAACATATATCTATACATATAGTCTGAGTGTACATTGAATTCCATTTTATACAGAATATAATATATAACTTTTTCTACTCTAAGTTTAATCGATGCACAGAAATGAGATTGTTATTGTTTTATCCGACTTGTGTTGCATGTAGCCTTCTCGTGAGAATGGAGAGAAAAAAAAAGCAAAACAGAAAAGTCGCGGGCTATTGTCTAGGAGATCGAGGGCTATTGTCCAGGCGATGTGTGGTGTTTAAGTCGGAGGATAAAATAGGGCTTTTAGAGATTCCCACCTGGAATTTATTTGGTCGTTTTTTGTTAGAGTACAGGTGACGGGAGTATAGCTCGATGTCACGGTATTGCCGGAGTATTTCGACGAATCCGTGGAAGCTACGTTGACATTTTCTCACTTTGCAAGAATAAACGAACTTTTTAAATATAAGAATTACTAAGGTGAGGGTATATTCATGTGTATTATTATTATTATTATTATTATTATTATTATTATTAGAATTAATATAGCCAATGAGGGTAAAGTGCGGTGTCAGTGGTAATAGAATACCACATTTCTCCTGCAATCTATCTGCAATTTGTAACAGGATTGTCTTTGACACTGAACATTCGAAGAATAAATGTTGCACTGTCTCTCTAGTGTTGGAACAAAACGTACACAGCTCAGCCTCAGATAATTTACATTTGAAAAGGCGAGCATTCGTAAATAAAGCTCCGTGTATGATTTTACATTGCAAAGTTTGGAGATAGGTGTCATCAGTAATTAAAAACGGACTCTTGTATATCGGTCTCCAAGCATCGCAATCGAGACTGAGATGCAAACGCTCGTTCCATTTCTTCTGAGACTGAGCTGGGTACGAGGCCGCATGCTGCAGGAATAATGGGTAAAAAGTTTTGTTTACGATTTTTGTTACTTTTAATTTTTCTATCAACGGACTTATGATAAAGTCGGATTTTCTTTTACTGTTTATTTTATTTTGCCATCGTTTTGAAATCGCCTTTCGTAACCCCTGGAAGACAGTGAAGGGAGTTTTGATATCAAATTTTGCAGAGAAGGCTTCAAAAGTCAGAAAGCCCCCGCTCTCACTCAAGAGGTCGTTAAGAAAAAATATACCTCTGTCGCACCATCTTTGATTGAAAAATAGTTTGTTGTTAATTTTTATATTTTTGTTGTAGAAAATAGGTTGAGAAAAAATTTCTTCAGGTACAGTTGAAGATTTGATGTCTAAAAGAGTCCAGGCGTTAAGGACATTTTTCCAAAAACTGTTTGAGTGCTCCCCAACCTTTGTTAATCCCTCTTTGTGTAAAAACCAAGTTTTGTAACCTCCAAATTTTTCGAAGTTGTCCAAAATAAGAGTTTTCCAGGGTGCTATTATGCCGGGATCCATTAATTTCTTAATCCAAACCATTTTTAAAGAATAACTGTATGACCGAATGTTAGGAAATTTAAGACCCCCGCCGTCCGTTTCGTTAATAAGAACATTACGTTTGATCTTTTCACGCTTCCCGGCCCACAGGTATTGGAATAAACGCGATTGTATAGAATCCAACATACTGTCAGGTGGATTTGGAAGAACCGATAGACAGTGTATCAGTATTGGAAGGGCCAGTGTTTTTACAACAGTAGTTTTTCCAATTAGGCTAAGGTTTCTAAACGACCAGTCATTCAGAAGTTTTTCCATTTTTTTCATTTTTTCGACGTAATTATTCAATATGTAGTTCTCACTGAACAGATCATACGTGATACCTAGGATAGTAAATTTGCCATTACTGTTCCACTGAACATTACGATTTGTAGCTACCTTTTCACTCGACCCCTGTTTCGACCCAATCCATATAACCTGTGTTTTCTCAAAATTTACTTTTAGGCCTGACTGTTCAGCGAAAGAATCCACAGTTTCCAAGGCTGTGTTCAACGAAAGCCCATCATCACTCAAAAATAACGTTGAATCATCTGCGTACTGACTTATGAGATATTCCGAGTTGTTTATTTTAATACCATCAATATCGGGGTTGTACTTAAGTACGGCACTTAATATTTCTACACTTAAAATAAAAAGATAAGGGGAGAGTGGGTCACCTTGCCGTACCCCTCTCTGTAGGTTAATTTTTCGGAACAGTGCCCGTTATTTAAGATGTAACTGAAAATACTGCAATAGAAAGTATTAAACCAGTTTATAATAGAAGGTCCGAAATTAAGGAACTTCAATGTTTTTTCTATGAAGGACCATTCAAGAGAGGCAAAGGCTTTCTCAAAATCTAAAAAACAAGAGCTGCAGCAATATTTTCTTCCTCACATTTTTCTATCAGGTCAAATGTAAGTCTAGTGGACTCTCCGATGTATCTTCCTTTCATGAACCCAAGCTGAGTTTCTGAAATTAGTTTTGGTAAGACCATTTTAATTCGATTTGCAATAGCCGTTGAAGCAATTTTTGTGTCGACATTGATAAGTGAGATAGGTCGCCATTTTTTTTATAAATTCCTTGGGTTTATTTTGCTTTGGAATGCAGGTAATAATACCCGTTCGTTGTGGATTAGACAGCTGTTTAACGGTATATCCGTAATTCAGAGAATTGATCAGGAATGTTCCAATATCTTTCCAAAAGAATTTATAAAACTCTACAGTAAAACCGTCAGACCCAGGCGTTTTATTATTTTTCATTGGTTTCAAGGCTCTTAAACATTCGGAACTTGTTAGAAGACCCTCCAATGAATTACTTTCCTCTTGATCTAAAAACTGTAAAAATGGATTAGTATCATCAAAAAATGGGTTATTGTCGATTGAAACATTTGCTGGGTTTAGTTTAGTGGAGTACAGGCTTTCAAAGAACAACTTTTGTTCGTTTAATATTTCAGATAAATTTTCCGTCGTATTACCGTTAGAAGTCACCAGTTTTGGTAATATTTTTTCTGTGTAATGTCTTTTCTCTAGGTTATAAAAATATTTAGTTGGTTTTTCTCCTTCTACTTTCCATTTTGCTTTTGATCTTAGAATTATACCATTGATTGTTTTGTTTCTGATAGTTTGGAATTCAGTTTCGAGAGACTCAATTTCGGGACTTACTGACAAATCGCCATCGTCCAGTCGGGAATTTAATACCTCTAGTTTCTCCTCAATTTTCGCCAAACGTTTGTCAGTTCTGCGTTTTACCTGAGCCGAGTATTCAATGGTTTTTCCTCTAATCATTAATTTTAAAGTTTCCCAAAACAGCTGGTCATCAATAGTGAATGATTGTTGACAATTATTATTATTATTATTATTATTATTATTATTAGTAGTAGTAGTAGTAGTAGTAGTAGTTAGTAGTAGTAGTAGTAGAAGTAGTAGTAGTAGTAGTATTGTTATTATTATTATTAATATTATTATTATTTGGAGTGGAGTACTGACGAGCTGTCTCTGCAATTATGGATTTTACTGCTAATATATATTCTGGGTCGTTCAAAAGACTGTTGTTGAATTTCCAGAAGCCTCTTCCTCTTGGTTGACTGATGAAGGACAAGGTTATGGCTATAGGGTTGTGATCAGATCTGTAGCGTATGTGAACGTCTGACATTTTGTGAAAAAATTGTAAATCTGTGGACAGGAGAAAATAGTCTAATCCAGCCATTTTATTATCGGGGCCTTTCCATGTATATCGCCTTAGCTTTGTGTTCTCCATCCTCCAAGCATCACATAAGTCGAATCTTTCCATTAGCCAGTGAATCTTTTCGTTTGCCTTTACGTTATTTTTGTGTAAGTAGTTTAATGTGTCAAGGTTATAGTTTTGGGGTACATTCCAATCGCCTCCGACCAGAACTGAGCAGTTTTCGATGTTCTCAGTTTGGTTGAAGAGGTTATCAAAAAAGATTGGGTTATCATCATTGGGGCCATAGACCACCGAAAGTGTAAGTCTTTGGTTTTGAATTGTGATGTCAAGAATAATCCAGTTACCTCCTACATCTTTTATTGTATTATGAATATGATACAAAAAATTGTTCTTGAATAGGATAGCTACTCCCCTACTTGCACGTGAGTGGGAGCAGAAGATAGCTTCGTAACCCCATTCACATTTCCACGTATTTTCTATTTCCTCACATGAGTGAGTATCGACCAAAAGGGTTATATCGAATTTATCCCTACAACGTGAGAAAATGTCCCTTCGCTTATTTGTATCTGATGACAATCCTCGACAATTTAGGCTTCCAATTACGATATTATTCATAAAATAATTTAAGCGGTCTCTTCTCATTTATGCAACAGTTTATTAATGTAGTCGCTGGGCACCAAGGGTAGCGAAATATTAAGTAAATTGTCTGTAGAAAAGCATAGAGTTTGATTATCTGAATTTTTAATTTTTTAAAAACTAATAACAATATTACCAATTTTCCGAACGGAAACATTGATATGGGGTCAGTGAAGATCGGGTCTACCTACTGGGGACCTACGCGTATGGAGTAAAAGCAACGACTTAGGGTAAAGAAGACAAATGAATAGGCAGTATTTACATGTTTTCTCTCTCACACCAATCCATCCACTCGCCTATTCAATCCCAAATAAGTGACTGGATGGAAACTTCGTTTGAGCTTTGAACACGACTGAATGAATGAATAACCGATCACAATCCACAGAGATTGAATGCGTCTATGAATCCACGAACGAATGGATGAATAAATACACAAATGAATCAATAAACATATGAAAGAATGAACAAACAAATGAATGAATGAATGAATGAACCGACCGACCGACCGACCGACCGACCGACCGACCGACCGACCGAGACAGACCGACCGACCGACCGACCGACCGACCGACCGACCGACCGACCGACCGACCGACCGACCGACCGACCGACCGACCGACCGACCGACCGACCGACCGACCGACCGACCGACCGACCGACCGACCGACCGACCGACCGACCGACCGACCGACCGACCGACCGACCGACCGACCGACCGACCGACCGACCGACCGACCGACCGACCGACCGACCGACCGACCGACCGACCGACCGACCGACCGACCGACCGACCGACCGACCGACCGACCGACCGACCGACCGACCGACCGACCGACCGACCGACCGACCGACCGACCGACCGACCGACCGACCGACCGACCGACCGACCGACCGACCGACCGACCGACCGACCGACCGACCGACCGACCGACCGACCGACCGACCGACCGACCGACCGACCGACCGACCGACCGACCGACCGACCGACCGACCGACCGACCGACCGACCGACCGACCGACCGACCGACCGACCGACCGACCGACCGACCGACCGACCGACCGACCGACCGACCGACCGACCGACCGACCGACCGACCGACCGACCGACCGACCGACCGACCGACCGACCGACCGACCGACCGACCGACCGACCGACCGACCGACCGACCGACCGACCGACCGACCGACCGACCGACCGACCGACCGACCGACCGACCGACCGACCGACCGACCGACCGACCGGTAGTATTGAAAGTGTTAAATACACACACTCCGTAAGCAATAATCACCCAAAGGATATAGTTTCAGTTGGTGTTATTGTTACAACGAAGAAGAGCTCTTTTTTTCTTTGTAATCTTCCAATCTATATATACTATTAACAAAAAGTAGGGGATATTTAATACAAGTGAGATATATGAAGAAATATATTTATATTTTCACCAAAAAGACAGTTGAGGCATTACACTGTGACATCTGGTGAATGATTTCAGCGATGGTTGGGTGTCTGATAAGCACACATTCCCCACACTTTACTGTAGAAGACATGGACGGTCAGTCAGAGAATTTACCACATTCAGTCCAAAACCTCGTTACCTTGTAAATCCTCCTCGGTTCGCGAGACAAGCGCGGATTCGACGTGGCATACTCCTCACCAAACGTCCAAAATCAGCTTGACTGATGTTATTCCTTTCTTCCTGCAGTGCAGCGGCGAGTTCCTGGTTATTGGTTGGGGGCTGTTGGCGTTGTCGTAGGCGCCTGCCAAGCATATCCCAGACGTGCTCGATTGGTGAAAGGTTTGGACTTAGTGCTGGCCAAGACAGTGTAGTGATGTTCTGCTCCTAGAGGAACTCTGTGGCGACACGGGTCCTGTGTGCTCTTGCGTTGTCATCTTGGAAAATGAATCGACAGCCGTAATGTCGCGCAAATAGCACCACATGAGCTGCTAGCATGTTGTCACGGTAGTACTGCCATGTGGCACGCCCTTGGATGACATGTAATGCTGTTCTGCTTGTCATGGTTATGCATCCCCACACCATTACCGATCCAACACAAAAACAATCCTGCTGCCCAACGGTTACGGCATGGTATCGTTCGTTCCGCCGCCGCCGCACACTCTGTTTCGCCTGTCGTGGAAGTCGAGAGTGAACCTCTATTCTTCGGAAAACATGACGCTGCTCCACCTACCATTGCCCCAGCAGCGATGTCGTGCTACACGCCAATTACGCCTTGCTGCGATGTAACGTTCAGTCAAACGTAGAATTATTCGAGGTCGTCGAGCGTACAAATTCCAGCTGTGTATGCGATTTCGGATAGTCTGACCACTGACTCGCACATCTGTCGCTCGGTGCAGCTGCGTCAAATTAATTTTTGAGACACTTTGATGGCGGTTACGCAATGCTGTTGTTTGGATGAAACGATCCTGGTTACCAGTTGTCGCCCTTGGACGACCTGACCGACGTCTGTCATCAACATTGCCTGCCTGATGGTAGCATGACCACAACCTGCTAATCACCGATTGAGTAACGCTGAGAATTTCAGCCACTGCAGACTGTCTGTTGCCAGCTTCCAACATGTCAACGGCACGTAAACGTTCGTCACGTGTCAGTCTTCGCATACCTCAAAAGTTACGTTTCGACCAGAAGCTATTGATGACGAGTTTATACCAAGAAAAGAACGATGAGACCTCCAAAAAAGCCCGTCCAGTACAAATTAAAATTTCAAAACGTACCCCACAGACATTAACGCGGCGCTCGTGCGAAAAATCTGCACGAAGTTTTCGTGGACCGGTGACATTCATGATCCACACTAAACTTGGTAACATATTGATGTGTCCAATCACGCGTATCCAATACCATTTTCCGAAAATATCAACATCAGTTTGGATATCCCCTACTTTTTTTAATAGAATATTAAGACTTGGTAGAGTACTGGAAGCCCATATTTGGGCTTTACTCTGAGGTGAAGGTACTGCAACTTGAAGGCTTCATCTCAGTGGATGTGCTTCATATTATCTTTGAAGTGATATTATTTAGTCTGTAGGGAGTTGTCTTGTTACAATTTATGGGAGAGTGCCTTTAGGCACTCTCCCATAAATTGTAACAAGGCAAAGACCTGTGAACAAATTTTGATGGCCAAAAATAATTCAGCTCTCTACCAGTTAAAAAGAGTCACTTCACCTTTCCGACATGTAAGGATTAGGTGGACTTAAAATGTTTGGCTATGAATATGTGAATAAGACAATTAATAGAATAGTCTGCTGTGATTTCAGTGAAGTTGTTTACTGGACATTTGCTTTGAAGCGATTTGAATCTAAAAAGTAGTCCTTCCTCTTGAGTATCGATAAGAACGTGAAAGGAACAAATTCTAATTTCACACAGAATTAACAAAGTACAAATATTCCATCTCAAACGTTGCAAGTCTGCAGACTTTGTGTGAAAAGGAAACCCATTCTCTATTTATATCTTGTCGCGATCTGCCACGTGTTGCTGCAAAAGAAGGTTAGATGTTAACTCACAGCATCTCTATGAAACCATGGTTATACCATTGAATTAATAACCATTTTAACATCCGTGCTACCGATTGCGACTATTATCGCACGTTTGCTTATGATATGTGTGCACCTACTGCCATGCGAAAACTAACACTATCGTTTGATCAGTTGGTGGAAAGAGCTGAGAGAGATGTTTCAGCAATTAATCTGACGATAGGGGTACGAGTGTGATATACATTTTATTAAACTTTCTGCCATACAGGTTTTATATAGATGTCCTCCTGAAAAGGCAAAGATTTGTGTAACAGTTTGTTTGTTCATGGGGTTTTAATGACAGTTTTAATAACCAGTGACCCCTTTGGACGGTCACTTTTAATGGTGAAGAAGACGGATTGTCCGCAGAGAAACACCGAGCAGTGGTGGGCAACTGTCAAACTCTCCAACTAAAACCGACACAACCAGAGATAGGAGCAGTTGAAGGCTCGCGTACCATCGGCGTGCGCAATACATTGTACACGAAGCCACTGTGGTACACTCTAAGAGCTAACACGGCTAACATTAGAAGTATTGAGAATACGCGCCGAGGGTGAAATAATGCCTAACTACTACCCCCAGAAACCCCAAGTGCTATCCGTATGCTGTAATTCTGGAAAAGGAACAGCAAGTCCAAAGACTGCTGTTCCTTTTCCGGAATTACAGCATACGGATAGCACTTAAACTGTGTTTGTCACATATGGCTATTCATCAACCTGCTGCATACTGAGACAAAATTCCGAAGTTTCAAGTGTCATATTTTCACATAATAGAGAAAGGAATTTAACCCATCCGCCCTCGTAATATGCAAGTTCAGCAGGTGAATTGTTTTTTTCAACAACTTTTAACAAAATCATATATTGTTACCCCTCATTGCAACGAGCTCGTTCCAATGAGGGGCCACAAGACATGGTTATGTTGACTTTTTTCAAAAATTTGGAAAAATAATATTTCAAATAATAAATTTTGATTTCGTCTGCGTTGAGTAAAGGGGTTAACAAATTCAGTCGTATGGACTGGTAATGGGTTGTTGTACACCGCTCTCAAGTTGACCTCGAGTCGTTTCTCTCCGATGTCAATTCACCCCGGATCATTCCGTCAGACGTCAGTTCGTCCCGGTGTCATCTCGTCCTGATGCCAGTTCACCCCGATATGCGACCTTTAGGTTAACTTACTCTGGCCTTCGATACACAAAATAGACTCGACAGAATTTAGTAGAACAGTTTTATTCAATTTAATTTTTCTTTCAAGATAAATGTGTTTAGTCGAATATAAATAAACTTATATAATATAAGAACAATAAACAAAATAAGTTCAATGTTGAATATTATAATTTAGTGGCATTCGTTTTGTATATGATGATGATGATGATGATTAATATTATAATTTAGTGGCATTCGTTTTGTATATGACGATGATGATGATGATGATGATGATTAATATTATAATTTAGTGGCATTCGTTTTGTATATGATGATGATGATGATGATGATGATGATGATGATGATGATGATGATTAATTGGTATATTTGTCGAATGCTAAAATTAAGAAGAATAAATTGGACTGCAATGTGTCATCCATTTCTCCATGTTTAATCCTCTAATATCTGTCAGTTAATTAAATAGTTTCGAACGAAGGGTCGAGTTTCAGACTATTGAGGAAACATTTATTGGACTTTTGGACTTTTATGGGTTTATTTTTTAACAATAAATTATAGACCATCAAATAATAGTTATGTTTCAACTCACGCTTTTTCATAATTAATCATAAATATAAATCAATATTATTCGTTTACTGAGATATATATAGAGAGTAATCGCATAACTGGACTTATTAAGTGAAATAATTCATGAGAGGTGAGGGACGTTGTACAAACACGAGTGCGCGAGTGTTTTACAATATAGCCCCTCGCCTCGAATGAATTATTTCACGTTACTAGTCCAGTCAAGCGATTAGTCTGTTTATTACTTTTCATTATTAACGATAATTATATTATTTAGCCCTTTACCTAACGTAACGGCCAAAACCGGCCAGCGTTATTCTCAAAAATCGCCAATTAATTTTCATTATTTTTTTCATTTTTTGTCTCTAAAACATAGGTTATGACCCCTCATTGGAACGATCTCGTCGAGCTCGTTCCCGATGAGGGGTCATAACCTATGTTTTTGAGACAAAAAATGAAAATAATAGTTATTCAAGAATTGTTTTTGCAAGTGTCGTCTGCTTTTCAAGTTAGGTAAAGGGTTAAAAGAAACAAGTCCCCATTACATCCACGGAAAAGCGTCTTCGTTTGCGCGCACGGATACATGACACAATCGTTGATTGCATAATTCACTTGTGAAGTTATCGTTTATAATCAAACCGGAAATCCCAGTGAATCACACTTCGGAAAGTAATAAAAAAAATAAATCACATCGGCTGGTAATGAAGTATTGATTCAAAAATATTTCATGTTCTGTCGAAGAAGGTTTTGTTAGTTTTTTTTTTTGTCTTCCTTTTCTCCAAATAGTTTACAATAGTTTCTCAGTGATTATGAACAATGGGTACAGTACGCCCGTCCTGGACTGGTGACTTTCCACGAGTTGGCAATATTTCTAAGCACGGAGTAATATTAGATTCCAAACACTAATTATAGGAATAATCATCAACAATTTAATCAATTAACACCGGATACAACTTGGTGCTTCATTAATTAAAATTTTGCTGATGATGATTTTTATTACCAGGTAAACGCATGCTAGGACATCAATACCGGCGCGTGGATTACGACCAGTCCACGGCGGCTGGACTGTATATTTTATGCTGACCCCAGGACGCTTCTAGCCAATTAACACATACCATGTAATGTGAAATCACGCAGTCACTTTTAGAATAAGCAGAGTAATAAAGACAACTTGCGTTTACCATTCGTCACACATTATGGCAGGACTGAACTAGGATCTCGAAATTTCACGACGGAGTGGGGCGACAGTTAAATTTTCCCACTGTGGTGACCGTCGGTACGACTTTCAAGCCTGACTTAATATACTTCTGTGAACAATAACAAACGAAATAGGTAGGAAACGCTCGCGTTTATTATTATTATTTTAAAGAATGGCTTTCGTGCAATGAAAGTAATTCTTGAAAATAACGACAATACATGAAGTATTTCATGTATTCGACTACTCAGTTATCATATACTTATAACAGTTGCTTTCATACAAAAAATATTTGAAACAGAAGAGAATTTTGCACAACGAAACCTTTCGGGCCTGCACTGTGGTTTTCAGTTTTTCAGTCTTTCAGTTAACAATGGAGTGAACAGGAGATGCAAGGGCAGCAACAAGGTTGTGAATCACCCAAAAATATCATATCATCCTCCTATAGTATAAAACTAAATGGAGAGAGAGAGAGAGATAGAGAGAGGGAGAGTGAGAGAGAGAGAGAGAGAGAGAGAGAGAGAGAGAGAGAGAGAGAGGGTGGGGGGGGGGGGGAGAGAACGATTCTTATATATCCTACAGCCTGAGCATGAACATTGCATGGCGGATTTTTAGATTACAGTACCAAGACCACAGAAGGAAGTTTTCTCTTTATCAGCTAAATCACGACCAGTTGACGACACAATCACACCAGGGGATCGTTAATAAAATATCTCGAAATCGATACCGAATCAAGATACAGTAGAGTCGCCGTGGACTGGTCGTAATCCACGCGTGGGCGGTGATGTCAGGCAAGCGTTTACTGGGTAATAAAAATCAGCAGCAGCAAAATTTTAATTAATGAAGCACCGGGTTGTACCCGGTGCTTCATTCATTAAAGATTTGATGATTATTCCTATAATTAGCGTTTGGAATATAATATTATTGCGTCGGTTGAAATATTGCACACCTGTGGAAAGTGACCAGTCCACGGCGGCCATACTGTCGTCTTCTCATCTCGTCGAATCTTGGCATCAAACTCGGGCTTCTGGATGCCCAGCTGCTCCATCTCCAACTCGATCTCCTTTTCACGAACTTCAATGTTCTTCTCGCCTTTCTCGTGCAGAAACGACACATACTTTTGCCGAACAATTCGCCCCAGTCTCTTCTTAAGTTCTGACCCATCGTCACTCCTGTCTGAAAAATGGTAGTATACCATATAAAATGTAGATAACATGTTGGATAGCATCTCACTGGAAGTTATGTTCACCAGTACCTATAGTGGAAACAAATATTTCCACCCAAGCACTCAACCAGACCTTGAGGTTTAGATCAGATTTCGTTCCAAGTTGGAAGTATGCCTTTCATCATACTTTGTGTGTGTTCTTGTGAGCAAAGTCATCTATCTATAAATTACTGCCTTCCTGAATCTTCTCTTGTTATCATAATTATCTCAGTGTGGTGGTGGTGGGGTGGGGTGGGGGCAAATGGATATACTCACTGTAGCATTGTCGCGAGTGAGGATATGGATTTTTTCTAAGTTCCTGTCATGTTACCGAAAACAATTATCAGTTTAGATGAGTTGAAAATTCTGTGCGGTTCGAAAAACACAAGAGTTTCAAAAATGCCTAATTTTACAACTCGAAATCTCAGAAAAGAGATGATGCTGAAAATATCTAAGACCTGTAATGTTTTGGTCCCGCGAATTCAGGGACCCTGGAACTTGTCCTAATAACCATTATTATCGTGTTCTGCACCCCACCTCCCAACTACAGTGTACCGAGTTTCGCGACGCGATCTCATTCAGTTTGGAAGATATAACATTTGCATTTGAAATTTTCCTATTAGGATAAAGAGCGTAGCAGCTTTCACAGGTGTAAAACATCATGTCTCCTCGGCTAATGAAGGTTTGGCCAAGAAAATGGGTAAACTGGGATGGGGGTGGGGGGTGGAGAACACGATTATGGCCTGTTTTGGGGTCCTAAAATCGGTCGAAACCAATAGACTAAGTAAGTACTTTATAACATTCAATTAAAAATTTCACCTCTTGGAGCCTGCACAGCGGCATCTCGAATAACTGTTCTTTCCTCCTCTGTTACATCATTCACATTAGTTGTTCCGGCTATTCACGATCCGTGACAGTTCATTCGACGCTATTGGCCCTCTTCAAGCACCCCCAATGGCTCATCCTCTTCTGTCTGGCATATACCCGTGAGCAGGTGCCCCCATTCATTGAACACCTCGTCGGTGCCAGATGTGTATGAGGCACTTTAGAAGAAATCAGTCATAAAACAACAGTCAGACAGTTCTCAAATATTTTGTCGTCTCTTTAAACACTCATATTGTGTTTTCTGCTTGAATTCGATATCACACACCATGCAGTCTACCTGTTTACAGATATCTCACATTCGTGTATCCACCAAGCGGAAAATGGACTGGCTATAGTTTATTGGACAGGATGGAATTAAGTTGATGAGCAAGAATGGTATTTCTTCAATTGCTAAACACAAGGCTGCATGGTTGTTCTAAACGGATATCAAACAATGGAGATTGTTGACATCGGCTTTTTGGTGTCAGTACCCCGTTAGCAAAGATCACACGATTTATGCAGCATCGCAGCCAATAAATAATAACTGATGAATGGTCGATGATGCCTTATACAACTCACACATTAAGGACCAACCGTCAGTGATAGTTTATTTAACGCGTCACTGCGTTGACCTCCTGTTATTATGCTAACTGAAAAATGGGAGTGAGTGAGAGTTTTATTTTAAAAAACAATGTCATGGCTATCCATTGTGGATAGTTGTGGTAATTTGTCATCAAGATCCCAATTACAGAACGAGACTCGAATCTCAGACGGATGCCTGGATGGCCCAACGGGAATGCGCTTCTGGAACAGGGAAACCGCCTCCCCACCAGAAAAATAATAACTGGAATGGATAAGAATACACGAGGCAAACATTTGCACTCTTGGATATGCTAGCTGGACACGATGGGGTGGGGGGGGGGGGGGGGGCTGGCGTAAGTTGAAATTGCGAGAGTAACTCCGATGGGAGGACCTGATCGAATGAACACCTTTTAACCAACTATTCGAAGGAGTTGCATTTGAAGCACGTCTTGTTACGAAGCTTCAGGAGAGGGGAGCACGTCTAGGTTGCAATGGCGCAGATTTAGAAACATTGAAACGTGGGTGGTATGATTCTCATAGAAAGCGGGAATTTTCTTCTAACTCGGATCAAACATCCTCACGATGTCGGCGAAACCGGTTCCTTTTCTTGAAGCTCCCGAGCAAATGCTTCGCCCGTTCCTTCGTGGCCCTTGTCGTCACAACGAACTTCTTCCTCTGTTTGATTGTACTTTAAGATAACTGTTAACAGAGCCACGATTTTAGTTTATCTTTCTTTTTTCCCTTTTGGGGCCCAATGAAGGTGACGTGGGTGCTTCTGCAAAATATTCATTCAGCAGAAGAGTGTATAATTCGGCAGTGTATTGTTGTGTTATTGGCGTCACAGGTTTTGATCCACTTTCGACAGAATGTCTATCAGTCGTCTCACCCAGCACTTTGTGTTTCGCAATTTTATCGTGTTTTACGACGACGAATTACTTCATTGGCAGTAAGAGATAGGAATTTAGGCCACATGGCGATTACTCTTTAAGTACATAATCTTAGAGTGAGGGGTTAAGAAACGTTCTCAAGTTGTTTGCTATATGATATATCTGCCAGTTTTCAGGAGAACCCGTAATCGTAACTACGGAAAAGGGAAAATGACAACTGACAGGAAGAACACAAATTCCAGTAATGTAGTTCCCCATTCGTAATTCTTATGATTCCTAGTTCATTATGCGAAATGTGTCTATTGTTGCCCTTATGTTATCCAGATAACACAACATTTCAAAAGAACGCTTAATCCGTTCTCGCGAATGTTACGTGAAACTAAAATCACGCGAACGTCGACCTGATAAGCAAACTCTTCTGATATTCGAATGTCCAAATAGCAAATCGGACTTAGTTTATTTGTACTAAACGGTCTTGCGTGAAGAAAAAAAGTCATATTAGAACGGCACATGAACAAGATTGATTCAGTATAACCCAGACCATGCTTAGAGGTTCTCCCATTAGACTAATGAATGCTATTATGTAACACTTTGTTAGAACAGGCACATAGAGCCCTTTCTAGAAATGTGTAACACAATAGCATTTGCCAAGCAACAGTAAAGCCACACAACAACATATAGTCCAGGGTGGTACCTGCGTTCATTTTGAGCACGAACAATTACTTGCATTTTCTTTTATATATCATCTGAGGATAGAAGAAAATCATTTCAGAGTTTCCCTATGTTGGCAATAAGAAAAAAAAAACGGTACTTGAAGTTACCTCCCCCATCCGAAAAACATGGAAATTGATAAATTTGTGAAAAATTTACAACAATTAAGGTTGAGATAAACTAACAATTTTTGTTGTCCATCGCTATAATAAATTGTTTTGTAATTTTAAATCGCAAAAACAATCTTATTGTCAGAGAGTTGATATGAATTTTCCCAAAAATATACATTTTTGTGTTTTTCAGTGAAAATATATTAGTTAAAGTCAGAAGTTACGTTTAACAAATTTAATCATAGCATGTTATATATTTTTAGAAAGGTACAATCCCGGCTGTACAGATGGACTGAAGCCAGATTTATAGGGAAATGTCTAACCCTGTCTGAAAAATAACAACGTGAAAATATCGTTGGTCTCAAGCCAGAACAGACCATGACACTGAAGCAGCTTGGCAGTTGCCAGTTATGTTTGTTATTAGAATACATATATTATATCGCATAAAGTCTTCAAGACAGAACTTTTTGTTATGAAACCACGATTTACTAGTCAAAATGTCGAGGTCAGGGATGCACAAATTGGGTATCATGTTCCTCCAAAGGTTATTTTATCCTCTAAAATCACCCGGTTGGAATTCGAGTTTCAAACAAATTTGTCATAAATCCTTTCTTACCATCGACTGCTCTCTCTCTACTTTTGTTTTTTTTTAGGTTTTTTGTTTAATAGTTTTGCTTGTTAGGTTAGTAATTGAGGATTACTCTTTCACTTGCCTTACCTGTGGTGCGTTTCGAAGTTCCAGGTTTTTTACTTAGTCAATGAAGGTCGAACGTGGTGGAGACGTCACAGTGTACTCACGGAAGGCAGATCAGCTGAACATTGCTAAAGATAGACATTTTATTTTTGGTATTCTTTACCTGGAAGAGTGCTGAAACCCATATTTGATCTTTATTCTGAAATGATATTGTAAGTGAAACTGTTAAATTGTGTGTAGATTTGTCTTGGGTCAATTCAGGGGCGAGTGCATTAAGGCACCTGCCCATAAATTGTAGCAAGGCAAAGACAAGTGAAGAAATTTTGACAACTAAAAATAATTGAGCACTCTACCAGCGAAAAAGAAAACACTGACAAAAGAGAGTGCAGTGAGATTGGGGTTATCCTAGCTCAAAAAGGTTATGCATTTTTTTTTGCATAGCCTTTGTGTGGTTATCTTCAGTTTTCTTTGTGTGCATCTCTGGGAGGTCCTTGTTAACCATTTATCTAACATGAAAAGCAGGCGACACTTGCAAAAACAATTCTTGAATAACTAATTTTTTTCATTTTTTGTCTCTAAAACATAGGTTATGACCCCTCATTGGAACGAGCTCGACGAGCTCGTTCCAATGACGGGTCATAACCTATGTTTTTGAGACAAAAAATGAAAATATAATGAAAATTAATTGGCGATTTTTGAGAATAGCGCTGGCCGGTTTTGGTCGTTACGTTGGGTAAAGGGTTAAAAATCAGGAACATGATGGTTAGAAGGTCAACTGAACGAAATGTTAGTCATATCGAATACACGTAACCTGTTTGTAGTTTAACGCCCCTTTTCGAATTTTGCGTTCCGAGAACAAGTTCGAATTAGGTTGGGTGGAGGGGAAACAATTGCTCTTGCAGAGTACTACAGATAGACGCCTCACCATACTCAGACCAACCTACATTCGCCTTCTCATCCTGGGTGGTGCAAAACGTTAAAGAAAGTACCAGTAAGCGGGTGCTGATAGCCATTACTGCTTTTTGCGTGCGGCCTTCCTGGAATTTAAAATGAAACGTGCCAACTCAGCTTTTAATGTCATATTCTGAACATTTTTTATCTTCCTTTTAATTAAAGCAGTCAGTCGAGTATCGATGGTACGAAACATTATGTTTGACGAATACAATGCACCGTTTCTGAGCAGTTGGGGCTTTGATAAATTGAACAATCATTCCTTATTTTATTATTTTTATAAAACAATATTATCAGACCTTTGACGAAGGATCAAATTGATAAAACCGGAAATAACGCTCTTTTTGATTGTGTTCATTTCATTCATTGGAAAACAAAGAATTAAATAATTGGATTGCCGAAACGTTCATTAATCACAAACATGTCAGAGATAATATGTTGGACTTCTCCTCTTGCAGTCCCTCACTACTCGCCTTTTTTGTAAACAAATGAATGTCGATAGGAAACTGTAACGAAAGCACGAAACGGTTTGCTCAAATAATGATGAAAATTCGGAGAAAAAGACCGGACAAACTAAATACGTTACAGAAAGTTTAGATGGCGGATACGATGTCACGCGAGCCTCAGCGAAAACAATATTAGGCTCGGCTAAAGCCTGGCCTATTATTGTTCTGACTTCGCCCCATGTGACACAGTGTTCTCCAACTAAACGCCCTTTAACTTATAACATGTAAAATCTTACAAGTTTCTTAGAATTTCATGCAAAAGCTGCGTGTAGACAATATACAGTCTGTCAAAAATTACATAGGATGACTATTAGAGTAATCTCCAAACCTTTTATATATTTTTTAAGAACCTGGCAGACGAAAACAATTATTCATCGCATTTGCTAGTTCATCAGATTGAGAAAGTAGTCGCTAGGAGAAACTCGATACACAGTTTGTTAGTAACCTAATAAGGTATATATGGCGCCCGTTAATTATATGTTGGGCTCGAACCCAATATAGAATAAACGGACATCATTTGTACCACATTAGATCACTAACAAATTGTTTAACCATTGATTTTCCCTTGAAGTTTACATGACATCACGCGACGTTTTTGTCCGAATTTCTGCTCTGAATGTTCTAAGTTACAGAAACATGATGTGCAAAAACATATCATAAGAAGAAT
This sequence comes from Pictodentalium vernedei, assembly GCA_031216915.1. Taxonomy (NCBI): domain Eukaryota; kingdom Metazoa; phylum Mollusca; class Scaphopoda; order Dentaliida; family Dentaliidae; genus Pictodentalium; species Pictodentalium vernedei. Next base: position 728,203,746 of record CM062297.1, on the reverse strand, counting down.
ATCTACGGTTTTAACTGGATACTAGAAATATTTCACCCGGATTTTCATTGCCCGATACATTGCATAGGTTAGTTCGGAGCATTCGTGTTATTGCCTGAATTAAAATTCAGCTTCTAGGGCGTGTCAGTGAAAATCACCTCTTCCTTTACTGTATCTTGTTTGAAAGAGCTCATGAAATGCTAAATTCGTATGTCTGTTCAACGGCAACAATAGCATGAGTCCATATCCATTATTTGGGCATAGAACGATTAATATTTCCAAGCTCCATTTTATGCAGCTTCGTGAAAATCTTGACCAGTTGATATACCTCCCCGCGCCGATAACTTTAACATAATTCAGTTAATGCTTCCAGTCTGCACAATTATTAGCGATATTGTCTAAAAACTATATTGTGGGTCTGGTGAATACGTGTGTTTCGAAAAAAATACGATCATCACTTGATTTACCTCTAAAATCCGATAAAATCGGTTGAAAACGAATGTCGAATAAGGAACGGGGAACAAGTAACAGTTGTCACGTCCGTTTCTCCACACGGGATTCTTTATCGTAGCCCAAATATTGTTTCCAAACCGCACTAACACAGCGAGTTGGAAAAATTGACTGATCTACCTTACAGACAGGACGGGTGTCTTATGTGGACGGAGATCATCATGAAGAGGTTCTTGCGGTTTACGCTGATGGAACTAAAGATTTGTATTATAACGACAATGATGACCACTATATACGAACAGTTCAATTGTTTCTGTGTCCAGGAACTGCAACTAAATCGCTAAAGGGTTATTGTGTTTGCATTAAAATACGCCGTTTGTGGTCTCCGGAACCGAACATCTTGCACGAGTTGGCCGTTCTTGTTGTTTTTTAATATAGATTAATACAATTACAGAGAGTGTATCGTAATCTCCATTTTTTAATTAATTTTAAACAGGGTGGAATACTCAAAGGTGGCGAGTCGTTGTTGAGTATTTTTGTGTTGAGAACCGATATCTGCGATACTATGTTATTTTGTTGTGCCTACGCAACTCTTTAGCGGATACGAAGTTGATAGGAACACGAAGTTGGGCGGGAAGTGAAGGGAGGGTGGGTCAATATTCAAACATTGGGATACCTCGCAGGTGCGAGGGTGGGCTGTTGCAGGTTCCCCTAAGGCCGTAACTGTAGACAAAGTAATATTTTTTTTCTTTTCCATGAAGGAAATTATTTTGACCAGTTTGACTTTGCGGCTTCCACAAGGCAAGCAGGCGTGTATTCTCACGGGTCTTCATTCCCCGTGACAACGTTTCCTCAAGTAAGTTGTACCTTATAGTAACATCGGTATAAGCGGACCTTTATGGGGTTGCTCTCGGTCTTCACGCAGTTACACACAGATTTGGTAATACACCAAAAGGGAAGGAATTGAGCTTACGCATAGTAATAATTATCGCATGCGTTCAGCGAAAAACTTAAAGCATGTACCAGGTAATATTTATTTCTGATAACACTTGACAATACCGGTTGGTTTTTAGTGATCATCTCTTCGAGTTCGTGACGTCAGAAAATTTAAAAGAGGTGCACGGAGCTTCTTTCGCATCTACAGGTCCGTACTGACTACGGATCCAAATACTGATGCCCAGTGCTATAAGTTATTGCCGAGTACGCAGATACCACATCCAGGGGAAGCATACCACAGCCCACTGTTATTCTTAATGTAACTTATACGTTGTAACAAATGCAAACGAAAGACAACGTGATGTTATCAATTTGTCCCACTATTTCTCTCGTTTTATGGAAATACCGAAATACAAGAGACAACAAAGTGCTCAATAAGCCAAACATGCCCAGACGGGCTTTTATAATTATTTGTTTTGTCTTCCTGTGCTCCAGGACAAAAAAGCAACAAAATCATGTAAGGCCGAGAGACAAGTTTGACAATGTGCTCAGCTACCAGTTATAGTTGTATTTTTGCTGTTCCGGAAATGAGGATATGACTCGAAAAAGTTAGAGTTAGCTTTCTTGATTTTCTCCAAACGTTAGTAGGACACGACAAAAAGTACGTCAAGTAGGAACTAAATTCAAATCGTAAGACACTCGAACCAGAAATCTTTTCTAATGAGATTTTGGGGGTGTTGGTTAGGCGTGGGGTTTGGATTATTATGCAAGCAAGTAACAACATTGTTTAAACCTTTCAACGTCGAGTTTCTAAATGAGATTGCCACATAATGTTCAAATATGTACTTACGTTTAGTATATTACCAATTTGAAGCAGCCAAATTGCAGAAGCGAAGGAGTTAAGTGAGGTGGTGTGTTCGTATTGCGATTGTCAGCAATCTACCACACGAAAAAAGATTCGGCTGTCGCAGCCTTCATGATATGGTGTGTTTGACAGATAAAACAAATAAGAAGAAAATTTTTTGTTGAATGAAATGTCGAATTTCCCCACACACAGGCCCCAACGCCTTTTTTCCTGTGGTGGAGGGGGGCTGAATTATACGAAATTAATAAATTACATTTTTATTAACAGCTTGAATAAAATGCAATCTGAGAGACTGAAAATCAAGGTGTATTTTCAGAATTTCAATATTAATAATTTGTTATCATATGAATACTAGGGCATTTTGTTGGAAGGTAGGCGGAACTCAAACTTTGACTTTGCCTTCATTTTCGGTTTTTTTAAATGCCCTTACCTGCCTTCTATTTTCCTGGAAAATACTGTACCCTTGCTGGGAAAATTGCTAAGAAAAAAAAATAACCTTACATAACCTAGAATTTACCTACAAATTGCGTACTATATATGTTTGGATCAGAGTACTGTAGCACGCAAGACATCTCCTCTTCACGGCTTTGTTTGTTATTAAAGTATGTGCTGTTGAAAAGCACGCAAACGGACCGTCCTTTCAGTGTACCACTCAACAAAATGACATCAGTGAGGGGAAAAGTTCCGTACTTTTCTATTATAGATCATACAATACAGCATCAAAAAACAACTAACGATCCGTAACTGTAAGGAATTGTACTGGCACCACAAGAACGTATCAGGCTGTGCTCAGGAAAAAATAACAGTTTAACTTTCTTGTTTCCAAAGCTTGTAAGGAAAGAAAGAAAGAATATGTTCAAGAAATGATATTTATTTTACCCTTAAAAATCAACATAAAAACGTGCCTGTACATGTAAAGCGAACTATCGCTTCGTTCGTTTACTGTTAACCTCGAAAGAAATAGGTGGAGCTATTTTCCGTTCATCCAAATTGCAGGACCTAGACAATTAATATGAACGATTATCTGATTGCCATTGGTGTTAATTGCTTTTGATATTCTTTCAACTTTTCCAGATCACATGGTTCTGTAAAAGTTGATAGAATATCAAAGGAAATTAATATGAATGATTATCTGAACTGCCTTTCTTTCAACCTTTCCAAAACAATGCGATCTCTTTGATAATGCCGATGGAATTTAGTGTTCTGTAATGTCGGAGATAACAAGCTTTTAAAATAAACGATATTTACCCTCTACGTATTTCTTAACTGGTTGAGTGCTAGAAGCCACTATCAGGGCTTTCAAAAAAATGATGGTACCAGAGGAAAAGCCAACATTTTCCTTGCTCATCTTTCATATAAAGTCGAACAGAAATAATAGTTTGTTTATATAAAGTTGTTTTATCACAAATTATTGAAGAGTGCCTATGGGCACTCTTCAATAATTTGTAATAAAACAAATTTTGATGAACAAATTCTGACCACCAAAAATAATCTAGCCCTCAACCAGTTAAACCCGTCTTTCAGTTGAGTCAAGCGACGCGTCAAAATACGTCTCGATTCAAATGCGTCCCTACAATATTATTATTTATTTATTGGTGTTTAAGATCACATATTTTTGCACAATGGCTAATCACGACCGTCCCTACAATGAGTTCTCTGAAAAAATGACGCGGGAGAAAATATGGGACACTTTTGCAGCACCCCAGAAAACATGACACGGGGTGGGGGTGGGGGGGGGGGGGGTAGAAAAAGAGGAAACTTGCGGAAAGAAATATATGTCACCATTTTGTTTCAATGCGCGTATTTTGATTAATTTCTTAAAATGCCTTTCTTGTTGTCTTTTGTGTTTAACTTTTTTTTTCATCGAGTATTAATTTATTTTTCTTTAGTTTCTATTTGTTTTATTTTATTTATTTTATTTCCTTTACTTATTTAGAATATTGAGAAAGCGCCAATGGTTGATATTATAAAACAGTTTATTTTCTGAATGCTGAGGATTGGGAGGGAGTATGGTGAGAAGAGAAGTAAATCGCTGGGGAAGGGGTTGATGTAGGCATCCTCTTAAGAGGACCTCGCCGTATTATTGTTGCATGTAACTGAGAGAAACTTGAAAAAATAATTTACTTAAATACAATTATTGATTGTTAAACATTATGAATTTTATCCTTTGTCACTAACTCTCAGGAACATTTCCCCCATTTTCTTTCCGACCCTGTTTTGCCATTTTCCATTCCACCCCACCGCCCCCACCCTTCATAAAGTGACAAATTTGCAGTGAATTATAAACTGAGAAAACGGCAACCCCCCTTACCACTAACTGCTATACCACTTTATCAACTGAGCTAACGGCAACACCACAAAGGGTTGCCGTTAGCTCAGTTGTTATGGTGGCAGAGCATATGTGACTAGATGATTGGGTACCGTAAACCGTAGATTGACTACCGCTGGATCCAACTTCAGAAATTTTTTTAGAGTTTTCAACTCAGTGGCTTGACAAAGGCGATATAAATTAAATTCAAGCAGTTGCATTTTCACAAATCTTCCATTAATTGAGATTCCTGTGTTTAAAAGCTGGGACCATAGACCTAGACAATATATTTATATTTATATATAAATTCTGATAATATGTGCTAAGATGTATGCCCGAAAGTGACCACCTCCTTTCAGAATGAGAAGTCCACTTTGGTTCTCTCTTGTAGTTATATTTTGCCATTGGTCAAGAATGTGTGCTATTTTATGGAATTTTGCCTGCATATCATTATTTTTTTACCTTTCGCTCCTGGATAAATACGGCACAACATTGTAAATGATAGCCCATCCATTCATTCTTAGTACTCAGATAGAATTTGCACCAATGTGGATCGGAAAGTTACCTCGAGCGAGAGGGGCAGAACATTTCCATTCGCATATTGTGATGAGTTACGTTATTTGAAATTGCGGATCTCGAAGATATGAATTGGTTATTATCACCATGTGGGTTTCCGGGGTGGTGTATTAAAGTCGAGACCTTAGATACAACCGACATAGGACGAGTCGTTGTGTGGCCCAGAGGGGATGTCGAAACTTCAATACACCATCTTGGAAAACCACAAGGTGATAATAACTAATTTATCTAACAATATTTCCCCCGTTCTTGACTTGTTCGCACCATGAAAGGATTGAGTACAGGTTTAACGGTGTCTGTTTTGACAATCGTTTAGCGTATATGAATTGACTTTTTAAGATCGAATATCATGTCGTCATGATACTGCGTTTTTGCGCAATGGCGTAACGGTCCTACTAAAGAACGAACACAATCGAACATAAACGAACACAAACGAACTCTAGTAAAACAGTAGAAAGTAGTAGTAAAAATTTAAAAAGTGTACAGGGTGTTTGAACTGGCATTTTTGACTCTTTTTGTATCCGCTTCTGACACCACTTCTGTTGCTCATTTTGATGATTAATCCTTTCAACTCCAGAGCCGTTTTTCCATCCGGGTCACAAGCTACGTCATAACGTCATTAAGGGGGATGACTGCAAGGTAAATGTGTGGTGTAGACCAATCAACATTTTCAACGTGCAGCCCAAAGGCTGCACGTTGAAAATATTAATTGGTCTACCACAAATAATAAAAATGGACTCTTCCTATTGCTACCATGACCTGACATGGAGGATACCACCAGGGTTCGAAGGGTTAAGACAATTTAAAATGTGTTCCGTGGCGCAGAATTTGTGTTCGTTACATCGTCACTGCCGCCCGACCGTATTAAATAACGAACACAAGAGGTAACAGTGGGGAATTAATTAGTTGTCGAATTGAGTTGGATTACCACTTGCATAAATGGATGGTTTTAGATTGTCTTTTTTATATTTTATATATTTATTATTTTTCTTTTCATCACCCGCAAATACCGTCATCATCCCCATATGGAGGTATAATTGCTCATTTAACGGAAGAAAATGTTTACTCCTGATCGATGATGCGGAAAACGTAAAACGGCGATCTCTCAACAAAGCCATTTTCCACCCAGACGAATGCGGCGCGTGGAGTCCAAAGAGCAACCAGAAAATGAGAAAAAACTCAACCCTTGGCCCAGAAAATAATTACCTCTCAAACAGCCATGGTCTGATGTTGGCCTATAAATGGATCGCGTTTGGCACTTGAAGAGATAAGGCGGTCTAATGGGATGGCGGACAACTTCCCATCTATGTGACTACCGTAGACAGGAAAGGAATACGGCCATACTCAAGTAGAGTTCAAGTCCCATCAAAGCGCCGGCATTATTAACCGAGGGACTGTGAGAACGGCAAAATGAAACTAAAAAAAGATAATTTTTGACCAGCCGTGTTAAACTTGTGTAGATATGCCGTCCAAGGTCATGGAAAATTGGTGATGAGAAAGTTTTATGCAAGCGATATTCAGCAAATTGATTGCTAATTAATTACTTGTGTAGATATGCTGTCCAAGGTCATGGTAAATTGGTGATAAGAAAGTTTTATGTAAGCGATATTCAGCAAATTGATTGCTAATCAATTAACCGCTGTCTCCTCTTGTGAACAGGGGCCTGTAAATTAACGATAACAAGCTTAGTTTCACACAGCACATTTTAAATGCTCTAAATCATGAAAATACTCGCCTGAAGTGAATACAATTTTAAGCAAGAGTAACATATACCAGTAAACACACCCTCTATTCATTTTAAACTTTGATTAACATATATTTTCCCATTTTTACCTGTGTCGGTTTATGTTGGTTCGTGTTCGGTCTTCAGTAGGACCCCGGACGTAATCCCCGTTCGTTGTTCTACTTGTACTATAAGCGCCGAATTAAACAATCTCATCAATTGCCAAAACGGGTCTAGTCCTATATAGTTCGCTGAACTCATTATCGCACGCGCGGTTGTTACCCTCAGTATGGATTTCTATTTTGTCTAGACGTTTTTACTTGTGTTAGGGAAAATATGTTGTAAAATTAAAAACTAAACTGACACGAAAACCAGATTATTTTCATTTTCAGATATGTTCCGTTTATCAAGTAGAATGTCATTTGTAGAATTAATATAATGAAGAGAAAGGCGTCTGAGACGGATTTCGTGTTGTTCAGCAAAAAGAGTGAAGTCTAAAAAATAGTGAAGACCGTTTTTTGTTCGGTGTCCGCATCTGCATATTGGCGAATCGGATATATAATTTGCAAACTGATCGTTATTCAAATCACTACAACCGGTGGTGCGTCCATTCCCTTTTATGCAATAGGCATATTATATCGTTTCGCCTCAAATTATTATTTTCAAAATTTCTCAGACCATCTAATCATTTGTATTGAACGCACCATCTGTATTTGTATTTCTAGAATGTTACTGTACAGTTTCTTTTATGGTATTTCTGACCATGTTTACATTATCCGAATCATTTAGTAAGTTATGCTTAACCCGTTGAACCCGAGAGACCGCGTTTCCGGGTCAGGAACATGATATGTCATAATTTCATTAAGCAGGGTAGCTGCTAAGTGAATATGTGGGTAGACCAGTTAATATTTTCAACTTGCAGCCTCAAGGCTGCACATTGGAAATATTAATTGGTATTCTGCCGGATAATAAATATGGACTCTTCCAACTGCTGCCAATGAAAGGACATGGAAGATACCGCTACGGTTCAAGGGGTTGAATGCCCATATATCTCGTCCCCTGTCCTATTTGTGAATTTGAAAGCGATTGGAAATGGGGAGTGGTCGAACTTGTACCTGGTATGGATATCAGTAAAAGTGAGACCGGTTAGCAAATCTGAGGTGAGTAAAAAAAAACTAAACGGGTGGAATTATTGTGTGGGCTTCCCCATGTATCACTTCTTCTATTTAGTTGGGGAGCGCGGTGGCTCAGTAGGTAGAGGTGCAGGCTGCAAGCCGAGAGGTCCTCGGTTCGAATCCCACCTGCGGCAACCGCGTTGTGTCCTTGGGCAAGACACTTCATCTCCATTGCCTGCGTGGGAGCACGATGACGCCGTGTACTAAGGCGTACTGCACGTCGATGGTACGCATGTCTTCAACCAATCTAACCCTGCCTGTGCTGCAGTGCGGAGTTACGATGTTGAGGAGCTGGCAGCTGCTCGTCGTTGTTCGGTGGTTCTCTCCGGGTACTCCGGCTTCCTCCACCCGTAAAACTGTCACGGTCATGATTAGCCATTGTGCATAAATATGTGACCTTAAACATCAATAAATAAATAAATAATTCTATTTAGTTTTTCTAAGTGGCAATCTGAGTCCATCTGGGTTTAGTGCCATTCATTTCGTATTATGATATGTTAATTGGTAGAGTACTAAGTTATTTTTTTTGTCATTAAATTTGTTGACATGCTTTTGCATTGTAACAATTTATGGGAGAGTGCCTAAGGGCACTCTCCCATAAATTGTAACAAGACAAATCCTTATAGACTAAATAATATCACTTCAAAGATAAATACAAAGCAGATCCATTGTATATAAGCCTTCAAGTTATGGTACCTGCACTTAAAAATAAAGCCCAAATATGGGCTTCCAGCACTGTACCAGTTAAAAGACTCTTGATAAAAACAAACTTTGGCCAATTTGTTATCTGGAAATTTCAATGTCGGAAGATTTTCCTTAATCGCTCGCCTTTTCGCGTGCATTTAGTTTAATTTCAACAATATTTATTAAAAAAATAAATTTAACATGCATACATACGTCATAATATAATACAAAATGAAAGCATAAATTAAATAAATGTCAAAAACAAATTGTATGTCATACAGAGAAAATTCGATAGCGACGGGATTCGACAGTAAGCATAATGCTTATTAAGGTTACAGTCTGAATATCGGAATGTAGTTGACATTTCGAAATGTAAGAGCTACTAAACAGACAGAAAATAAGAGAGGAGTGGAAGGTAGAAGAAAAGAGATAAAGGAAAGAGGGGAGCCAACCTGGGTACAAATAAATCCAATGACGCTTCTGGTAACATAAGCCTTACACTTAGGTTATAGATGCCACGGCAAGTATACTTAATACTTAGAGGGTTATCTAAATTGCGACCCAAAGCGCGTATATATATTGTCAGGGCACCTCTATCCACGTGGGAGGGGTGACATGGGGTTGTTTAGCCTCGCCATTAAAAATATTGGGGGACGAACTAACTAGGAGAGTCAGAATCTGGGCACGGGCCAAACTCGGCTCACAGAGCTGAGTTGGGACCGCACTATGATTTTTCTTCCCTGCCGAGTGAACTCGAAATATAGGTTCGTTCTTTGTTAGGTATGATTTCTAATCACTTCAGGCTGTGGAAAGGAAACAATGATTAAAGTTACAACGATTCTTTTATTTACATTCAAAATAAACTAATTTTCGTACTCCACACATTTAACAATTTGATCAACATGGTAGAAGATTTATCACAGGGGTTAATAGTCTTTCATCACAGTCAGTTTATCTATAGCACTGTACTGGCGCTACTGTACACTCTCAAAATGTCACTGTCGCGGGCTCGCAACAGGAGCTTAAACACCGAGTCTTAATCTTTTGTGCCTGTGCGCGTTTGCAGCTCTGACTGCCGTGGGATCCCGACTAGCAATGTCAATTACTTTGTAGCAACACAGTTCTGATTTGGATTCCGTTTATCCACTCTGTCGGCTAGTTTATCAAGTCTACGTCACATACCTTATTCATGTGTCCTTTGATAGGACTCTCCTTGAATGCTCCTGTCCTTTGAAATACACACAGTTCATGCGGAACTCACAAATTCAATAAGCGCTTCGAGCTTGTGCGAATTGTCACTGTCGACCCTGAGTCGATATTTACAGCACTCTGATACTAAACAGGCCACTACGAGATCAACATCTGCGTGCATAACGGTCAGTAGCACAATACAATAGCCTACACTTTGAGACAGGTGCGAGTCGATCATCGCCAATGACATCTAAACTTAGCCGTTACTTGGGTTCGTGATCTGCTCTCTAAATCCAGGCGTGTGTCCTCTTACGTCAACCTATTCTGATAAAAGCGGCGTACAACGGAGCTTCGTGGATTGCCCAGCAATTCCACTCACACGAGACCCTATGTGGCGTCTTACTCCTAAACGGTCGGAACCCAAGTCTCTCTCTAAACGGTGGGAACCCAAGACTCTCTGAAATGGCTTGTTCGCCACACTTTATATCTCGTCTTGTGATGGTCAGATAGCAATATGTCAAGATGCCTAAACCTGGCACACGACATCTCTGAAAATGATATCATCTCGCAGTAATACTATCAAGCGTATCCCAAGAAATAATATACTTGATAGCCGTGATGATTGAAAGTGTCGGTCACTTCGATATTAATTGACTTTAGATAGCATGAAAACATCTTATGCTGACTAGTGTGATATGCCAGAGAAGTATCCCACTGTGAATCGCCTTAGGCTAATTATCTAATTAAAACACGTGTTCTTACAACACAGAGAGAAGAAATATACGTACATGCACACACAAACACACACACACACCCATGCATACACATGCATGCACACATACACATACATATATATATATACACATCCTTATAATATATTGCTAGAGACGCTTAGTTGACAGAATATATTCCTAAACTGCTATAAAGATGGAAAGATTTTCCTCATTGCATTTAGTTTCAAGTAACCTTCACGAGAACGGAAAGAGTGGTCTCGTGAAATTCTGTTCCCTTGGCATTCATGTATCCACGGTACACGGGTACCGCTTTGGCACTTCAGCCTTGGGAGTTGACAGTCCCGAAAATATCAGTTCTTATTTATTATAGTTATTGTGGATGAAAATAATGTTTGCGTTTTGTTAGTTATCATGGTAATGGTTCGAGTTACTATAAAATACGTGCGCTCAGTCTGGGAAATAAACGAATCTTATTCATAGGTTATTAATGTTCTCTTCATCACGAACTGAGAATCGAAGATAAACAGCATCCGCATCTCAATATGATGTCTTAATTGCGTTGGTAAGATGAAATACCACACATAAATATCATATGCGGTCAAGCAATGAGAATGAATCGATACCTTATGTATATAGATTGATCTATAGTTCACGCGGGAATCGGGTAGACACATTTTATAGTCGAAAGAATAGTTTCGATTATCTAACATCCACATTTATATTCATACTCTGATCCCTTGAACGCAAAAGTCGTAAGCAGATCTAATCGACCAATACGGATAAGCAAAAGAAGTATTCCGCTGTGCTGCTGACATGGTGAAGACAGATCTCAAAATATCCGAAATAGCGTACTGTTGTTACCAAACCGAACAGAGAATTTCGACTGGATCGCGACTGGTCGCGATCTGGTCGAAAATCTCTGTCCACTGAATTCCCTTGGAGATTGTAAAATCCCACCTGCCGATGACGAAATTTGACAATATTGCAGTTTAGAATTTTTTTCTGTTTGTTATTCTTAATTCTGTCTTAATTCTGCACTAGTTTTAATGACCTTCCAATCCTTTATAATAATGGACAGTACAATATTGGCATAAAAGATTGGCTAAACTTGGCTCTGTTGAGGTTGAGGTCGCAATTGGCCACAGGTGCATACAAAGGTTAACGTAAATAAATTATTTCATGTGATAACAAACTGACCTTGAAGCCCACTACAGGATTTACCCCCAAAGGGTCCAGCCCAAATAGTGTTCGAGATAGATTATTCTACCCTAGTCAGTGGTGGAGGTTGGTGGCGTGGTGGGGAGTCTGAGGCACACAGCGGCCATCAATTCTCATATTAGTATCATATTATTTCCATGTCCCAAACTGGCTCGGGTAATATTCAGACCCAAACGTTTGATTTAGAGTGCACTGGTGACAGCGTTCAGTTGTACTTGTTTGGGGTGCTGTTCGGCATTTTATGAGGCACAATAACAACTCAACAGACGGGCAACAAAGCAGCACTTGCGTTCCGTTTAACCCTTTACCCAACGAATCGCCCGCATCCACCCGCGTAATATGCAAATTCAGCAGTTGAAAAAATATTATTTTTCAAAATATTTCTACGAAACCATACCATGTGACTCCTTGTTGGAACGAGCTCGTCGAAATTTGAAAAAAGTGGTATTTAAAATAATAAATTTTGATATCGTCTGCGGGTAAAGGGTTAAAAATTTATAATGTACAGTACAATGTTGCAATAAAATTTATACTGGGGATAAAAGGAAGACAGGGAGCGCGGTGGCTCAGCAGTAACTGCGTTGTGCCCTTGGGCAAGGCACTTCATCCCGATTGCCCACGTGGGGGCACGGTGGCTCTGTGTACTAAGGCGTACTGCAAGTCGATGGTGCACTTGTCTTCACCCAATGCTAATTATGCTTACGCGGAGTTAGTACGTTGGGGATTCTGACAGTTTCTCTCCGGGTATTCCGACTTCCTCCACCCGTAAAACTGTCCGACACGAGGTGTCCCTGGATGTCAGAAGTGTCGTTAAACGCCAATAAATAAATAAATAACAGCAAAAGATATGTGTTTTCCTTTAACTCTGTCATCACCATTCGTGTTTACTGTTGTCTATATGCTTACTGCGGAATAAAGAATCAATCAGTCAACCAAACCCATCGCATCTGAATCACAATATTATCTCGAAAAGACTAATTTGTCGATCAAAATACTGTAAAGCTCGTCGTCAACGCTTCTTGTGGATGCAATTCATCGCATTATTGCAAAGTACTACATGTACACGGACTACAAGAAAAGAAAGATAGTGTGCATAGTAATAGTAATAGTTTATTCAAGCAAAATAACACCTACAGAGTGGCAGATTGCATAAAGAGTTAACAGAGAAATGATATGATTATTAGAAACAAATAATAAATGAAACCGCTATTTTTGTATAGTAAATAAAGCTAATGTATCATACATATAAGTATATAATGTCAAAACCCTAGGTCAGTTTAATGACCTACTATTTTGCAATTATTGTTTCTCTTTTCCTGAAGAACAGCAGGATTATGTTGCAGATGGTGTGACATAATGAGGGCGTATTATTTTTCATAATAAACTCAAACCGATCTTGTTTTCTTGCATTTGAGAAGTCTATATTATTCCTGTTAATTATTGCAAACAACTGTCTCCTGATGTTTGTATAGGCCGGGCAGTCCATGACAAAATGCATCTCGGATTCCACATCGCCGGCGTCTTTACAGACATCGGAAGCATTGCAAACCCTATCTTCTAAAGGTATTGGCGGCTGTGCATGTCTCCCCTTTTCAATTGCCAAATTATGATTACTAATCCGTAATCTTGTAAACATACTTTGCGCTTCTCTTGTTTTTGAGAGAGCTAAATAGGGCTCGAATTTAATGTCGTTTTTGAAGGCGCGATACGTGCGCAATTTATTTTTACCGTTCTTTTTGTTGTCATTGTTAAGGCATTCATTAAAATAGAGTGTGTAATCATTTGTTAAATTTTCAAGTAATTTACTGGATTTATTATCGTGCACTGCAGATGATGGTATATTGTAACCTTCCATTATTTGACGGAATCCGCTATATTCCGTCGTTAATTTATGCTCTTCCAGTAAATCACGGAGCAATGTACCTGGAGTTGCACAGTGAAGCCTGGCCATGAATTTGAACTTTTTGACAGTGTATTCAAGGGATAGTGGGAATCTGCCAAGTTCAGCTCGAACGGCATGGTTGGAAGAATTTTTATTAACACCGAGTATCATTTTACATAACTTGGTATGTACAGCCTCAGCAGGCAGTCTATCCCACTTTGCAAGCTGATACTCTGTATCCCATAGTTCACTACCATACAGCAATATGGGTTTTATTAATTGATCAAATAGTTTGGACATCACAGCAGCGGACGGGAGATGTTTACTCTTTAAAAAATTGAAAAGACTGTAAAGTGCTTTCATCCCTTTTAGTTTCATAGCATTTTGTGCCTCTCCAAATTTCCCATAAGCGGAAAAGGTTATACCCAAATAAGAATAGCTTGGTACAATCTCCAACGTTTTGTCAGCTAATGTAAAAACTGGGGAGCGTTGTACCTTTTTGAGGGGAAAACACTAAGCACTTAGTTTTCTCGGTGTTTACCCTCAGATGGTTATTCTTCGCGTCTATTTCTAATTTTTCTAAACATGTTTGTAACCCGTTAGGCGTACTTGAAAACATAATTTAATCGTCTGCAAACAAAAGATGGCTTATGTACTTATTATTCACAACTATAGGGTCGCATTCTCTGGAAAAGATTTTACGAATGTCATCTATAAATATTTTAAATAGGGTCGGGGAGATCGCACAGCCTTGCCTAACCCCGATTGTGGATAATAAAGGCGGACCAAGGCCATTGGCAGTTTTAGTAAGATAGTAGCTTGAGGAGTACAAGGACTGTAAAATTCCAAGTATCTTACCAGTTACACCGCATTTATGTAATTTGTTAAACAGCAATGGTCGGTGGACTGTGTCAAAGGCTTTCCTGAAATCAACAAAAGCTGCATATAGAGGCCTTTTTTCTCGTCTGCACTTATTGAAAATATTTTTGAGAACAAATGCACTGTCGACCGTGCTACGGTGTTCACGGAATCCAAACTGGTTGTCACTTATAAGCCGGTTATCTTCGAGGAAATCATTTATCCGGTTATTTTTAACCTTGTGTAATAATTTCCCGACGGCAGAGCTAACGGCAATGGCTCTGTAGTTGTTAGGGTCGTGCCGGTTACCCTTTTTGTACAGTAGGGTTAGGGTGGACTTGCTCCATTCAGTTGGATAATGACCAGATTCGAGGACTTGGTTAAACAACTTGACTGTTTCGTCTAGCATGTAGGGTATTACAGTTTTTAGGAGTTCGTTGGATATCTTGTCGGGGCCTGGCGACTTTTTATTTTTTATTTGTCGGAGTGCTTTCCTGATTTCCTCCGGGGATATTATGTCACAGTTTAATATTTGGGTCAAGGTTCGAGATGAATCGGTCGGCATGCTTGCCGTTTCAGCGCTGTGTGCAGGGGAAAACAGTTTTCAAAGAAATGAACAGCGGTGTCGGGATCAAGACTATTAACGTCACTCCTAGCAGATCGAAATTGTTTTATAATTTTCCAGTAACTAGCTGGCTCCTTACATTGTAAGTCGTCCAGTTGGTCACATAGTTTTTTATAAAACAGTTTTGATTTGTACTTCACTTCTGTCTTATAAGCCTTCTTCGCAGTGAAAAATTTAGCAATAAGTGATCTGTCACTGGGATTAAGCTTCATATCTTTTATAATGCTTTCCATTGTACGTTTCAAGTCTTTGCATCTGTGATCAAACCATTTCTTTTTGGGGGGTGTATTTCGGCTAGTCAATTGGACTCGTCGAGAAGCAAAGTTATTGATAGATTGAAGAATACTCATCCAGTCAGCAGCAGCCTTCTCTGTTCCCTCCTGGTTGGATGAGTATGGCTTCATTCGATAGTGTGAAATATTTGAGATTATATCTGGTCGTGTGAGAATCAATCTTGCACGTGCAGCGCTCTGTTCTGTCCACTTTGAGGGGATTGGATTTCGGGTGTACTGATACTTGCTCGTCTCGCTGTTATCAAGAAGATCGATACATTCGAGGTGTAGTACCAACTGGCAACGATCCGAGAACACGGTCGGCGCTTTGATACAGAAGTAATCAATATCCGAAAAGTACTCTTCTGATATTATGATATAGTCGACAATACTTACGCCGTTGTACTGGTATGAGGTAAAGTTACCTAGTCTATCCCCGAGGCAGCGGCCATTCAAAATTCTTAGTTTTGCTAACTGGCATAGCTCTAGTAAATGTTTTCCGAAGGTGTTTGTTATTCTGTCAAGACTTTCTCTGTCTTTTATGCAATCTACAGTGTATGACTCCGGCAAGGGAATGTATTTGTTGTTGTCACCCACAATATAATCCGACTGACCTCCAGTTCGAGCGTTGAAATCCCCTCCTAAAATCAACATATCCCCAGGACTACTGCTCAGTAATTGCTTCTCTAAATCCGAAAATGCGGAAACATTAGGACTAGGTTTCGATTTCCAATAAGTAGAATTACTGGGAGGAATATACACAGATAAAAAAACTACCTTCGATGGTAAATTAAACATTTTGACATCAAATTCAACCCAGAGAGCAATGTCGCCAATATATCTAATATTACAGAGGAATTCATCATATTTAGAGTTGAAATAAAAACAAATTCCACCCTTCTTGCGTGATGATTTGCCCCGACAGAGATCGGCACGCGTGTAACCTGGTAGATCTAATTCGGTCGAACCACAGTGCCAAGTCTCCGTAAGAGTAATGAAATTGTACCGAGTTAGCAGTGTTTTAAACTCGCTGTCGTTCAATTTATTGGAAAGGCCTTGAATATTCCAAGCTGTATAGCCTATTTTCATTCGTGTGCTATCAGTGATGTAAGAACGAAACATCCATTGAATTGCTTGGACCACTGAAGATAACTTGTTAAAGTACTTTGACAGACAGGATTTTTGTAGTAAGGCTTTTGACAAGGGGCGTCTAAGGTTAGGCCGCACCCTGTGAGAAACCTTACGATAAAATACCCTCGACATTTATGCAAGACACACCTGAACCTGGGTCACACGTTATTTAATTGAGGGGGGGGGGGGGGGGGTAATTTGATTAATCCATTGCGGTAAGCAATTCCTATAGCTACTGATCAGAAGGGACAATCAACAAAAACCCTAAAAAAATTTGCTTAAGTGTAAGTGATGTATTCACTTAAGGTGCGGGGCATGGTGGGGTATTCTGAAAAAATGTGTATTGTGGGTAAGTCGGATTGATTAATTGCGTCATTGATGCCTGTGTCTTTATAAACACAGGCCAAATGATGTAGTTAAGCAGGCCGGTGTGTCTCTTTGCATTATTTATTCATTCAAAGTGTGGAGCGAAAATATGGAATATAGCACCTAGGATGATATTATGTTTATGTGCCATACCCATTAATGATGTAGTTGTGCAATAAAATTTATCTTATTTTATCTTATCTTATCTACATAAAACAAAAAATATTGAGCTGGTGCCCCTAACAGCTCACCTCAGCACTTAGACAAATTTTGAATTAATGTAGTTCACTAAATTGGTCATTTGTTGTCGCAGAAATAAAACTTCTTTGGGTACATTTGTAGTGGAATGCCTGTAGTCGAGCTTCAAAGAATTATTAGTACCCAGAGAATTGTCTCTTGGCGTTCGAGGAGTTCCGTTGCGTAATAGAGGGTAGTCCTGTGGCGAACGAGTAGCAACGTGAATGACATTATGTTTACTCATGTCATTAAACGATTGTCGGCCACGTGTTTGAAACCTTTGAATATGTCCGTTGGCAGTTGATGGATTGTTCTGGGAATACTGAGGTAGGGCTACACTATCGGTAACACTTTCATGTCTGTGGTGATACTTAATCCTTTTAGCGATAATTTTTATGCCAATGTCATTAACGTGCCAGTCGTCTCGAAACAAGTGTGTTCTGATTGAACCGTCTGCTGAAACAAAGCCACTTGTGTTGTCAATAAAATCACATCCCATATTTCCACAAATAAGCCCGTATTGATCATTTGTTTGTTTTAGTAAGCGATTAATTCCAGAAGAATGTGTTGTTGGTACGATTGATGAAAATCTGACAACAGCTTTAGGGTACTTCGCACGTATCCAAGTTATTAGTTGTTGAATCTCGCTGTTATCAGTCTCCATATTATTTCTGCAAGAGTTAATTCCAACATGAATGGTCACTTTTTTATTTGCTGGTCTTGATTTTCAGCATTAACCCATTTCAACAGCCCCTTGATTCTCTGTCCAGGTGTGATGACAATTTTGATTTCTTCGCCTCTGAGCGCAACTTTTTGGGCATTCAGGGGCCGAATTACCGAGTCACCTAATATAAGGTGAGTGTTTTGAGTGGGTTGCTCGTGAAAACGTTTTGATACATCACAATTCGAGACAGGTAAAATATCCTCCGACTGAACAGTATTGTCCTCGTTTGAAAGACAGCCATATCTGTTACCGGTGGACACACTGATATTATGCCCACCGACAGAAGACTGACTCGCCGATGCGGCAATGTTTCAGCCTGTTTTATTAGATTCTGGTGTCGCATTGCCACTATAGTTTCTGGCTGGAGTTTTTTGGAGGAACGGCTCCGAAAGTGGGTTGAGAAGTTTGGGCTCCGACCTGGGTTTGTTATCTTTTGTGGTCTGATTAGAGGACCTCTCCTTGGTGACTTTGAGCTGAGATTTGATGTTCTGTATGTCGGTTCTCAGCTTCACGTTTTCCTGCTTAATAAGGCTATTTTCATGCTCAACAGCAGTCAGCCTCTGCAGGATGTCTTGTCGGTCGACGCGGATGGAGTTGAAGTGCTGTGTTTTAGCGTCCATGATTTTGGAATGACATGATGACTCGTGTTCACTAAATTTCAATTTCATCTCTTCTATATTTACTTGAATTTCGTCGATCACTCTTTTAATTAAAGATGACGTTATGACGTTACATGAGTCTTTTTGTGGCATTTTGTGGCTTCCTTTTAGGTGTAAAACATGTTCTAAGTTTAGGAACCACCTTACACCTCTTAGCCCGCACACGAGGCGTAGAGTTCGGGGAAGGCATTGGAAGGATCTCTGTCGTATTGTCCTTTTCATCAAGAGTCACAACATCCCGAATGTCTCCTTCGTATTCAGTGTTGAACCCAAATTCAAATACTCTGTAGTAATCCACCATCGAATATTGGGCTTGCTACCTTGGAGCATTATTGTATTGATTGTCCGAAAAATGTGAATTCGCACTTTACCTAATCTGGTTCGTGGGACACACAACTTGTCTTCTACTATTATACCCTTCAGGTCTTTTACACATTCCCAAATTGCTCCATGCCTTTCAGTTTGGGTTGTTTCATCCCAATACCGAAGAGTTAATCCGTTGGAATAATTTTCAAACTTTTTTGTATCCAGTGTAAGAACGACACATTTCCCTTGATTTTTTGTTTCAATTTTGTGAATGTCGTCAACAAGGGCGTTTCGGTTCCTCTTTAAAACTTTGGGCACATTCAAAACATAGTTTCGTTCTTCTTCTCGGAAATTAACGTTTCTTGTGTCTTGCGTATTTATAATTAAATTGTCAAGCTCGGTATCCAGTATAGCTGTATCAGAATTAAGAGATTCTTTCTTGGTGGGACTAAGAAAGTCTGCATTGTCCGAGTTGGAAACAACAGATTGTTCATTGTCTCTTTCAATAGTCATCTGTTCCTCATTAAAATGGTTTCTGTCCATATTTTCATTATTCACCCTTTACCCAACGAATCGCCCGCATCCGCCCGCGTAATATGCAAATTCAGCAGTTGAAAAAATATTATTTTTGAAAAAAATTCAACAAAACCATATCATGTGACCCCTCGTTGGAACGAGCTCGTCGAGCTCGTTCCAGCGAGGGGTCACATGATATGGTTTTGTTAAAATTTTTTGAAAAATTTGAAAAAATGATATTTAAAATAATAAATTTTGATATCGTCTGCGTTGGGTAATTTCTTCATTATTCATTTCATTATCAGTTTCACTATTTCCAGTTTTTGTAAATGTATTGTCTGTATCTATAGTAATTCCATCCATAGTTATATTTAGCTATTATACAATCAGTTATCTTCAGTGGTCGGCGCTGTTTGACCAGAAGTTAAGTCCGCATATCTCTTTTAAGACACGCGCTGCGACTTGTCGATTTTACTCACTAGAACCCACTGACCATGAATAGATAATGAGCAACACCTAACTATTATTCCATGAGACAGTCGAATTGATGACGGGTGGGAGGTGGATGGATATTACATGGATGGTGTGGGTCGTGTCTGGGTAGTTCGAACGAAAGAGATTGGTGATGTTTTCCTATTCAAAATGATTTATAGGAATATTACTGCTGAATAACCACGTCTAGATTGGATGTCTTACAGCTTGTTTCGCAGAGGCCACTATTTGCAAATAAATACCAACAAATTATATGAAAAATGTAAACCAACATAAGATGCCACAAAAATTGGACAAATCTCCCGATACCTTTCCGTTTGCAAAATCGAAACCAGTGTGAGGAACATGCGCCACTGTTTGCTGACAACGACGTAGAACACATCATGGTTATATATCATCATCCAACAAAACTTGGTGTATGGTTCGAATACCGAATAACGGAATCTCTGGAGAGTGTTGCAGGTTGCTACTTCCCATTCCGACAGCCTTGTAGATCTGAACACCACATCTGTTGTGTGTATGTAATGTGGCATGATACAATACATAGCTTTGTACTTCCCCGGGTAACACAGTTGTGAACTCACCGTGCTCGCTCGTTATTTTTAGGACAAAGTTGAAAACAGAAATCAGTTCTCTCTCCTGCACACACGCATTAATTTTAGTTTCGCAACAACAGAAGGTTCATATAGACACTCACTGGCTCATTATTAGCAACATGCAAGTGAACAAATTATCGTTTGCTTCTGAGTAAAGTTTAAGAATCATTTCCAACGATGAGTGATTTTAGGGGCGAGTATGTTTTACTACTTCCATTTCGATTTGAAGCTCAGCACTATTCTTTCTGTAAAGCTCCACGTAAAAAATTAAAATAGGCTGTCTGGTTCTGATTCAAAGATAAATTACTATATTCATCGCTAGTAACAAAGTAGCTTGACATCGATTCAGAAAAAAACAAAGATTGAATTTTGTATTGTTTTTTTTATTTGCGTTTAACGACACATTAACCCTTTACCTATCATGAAAAGCAGACGACACTTGCAAAAAACATTCTTGAATAACTATTTTTTTTAATTTTTTGCCTCAAAAATATAGGTTATAACCCCTCGTTGGAACGAGCTCGACGCGCTCGTTCCAACGAGGGGTTATAACCTATGTTTTTGAGACAAAAAATAATGAAAATTAATTGGCGATTTTTGAGAATAGCGCTGGCCGGTTTTGGCCGTTAAGTTGGGTAAAGGGTTAACAGCCAGGGCCATATCATGTCGGTGACAGTTTTACGGGTGGAGGAAGCCGGAGTACCCTGAGAGAACCACCGAGCAACGGCGAGCAGATGTGAGCTCTCCAACATCGCTACTCTGAACCGTGGCACAGGCAGGGTTAGACTGGTTGAAGACATGCGCACCTTCGTGCCCACGTGTAAACAATCGGGGTTAAGCGCTTTGCCCAATGATACAACGCGAGAGCGCGATTCAGTCGCTGAATTGAATTTTGTATATAAAAAGAAAAAAAATAAGTGCCAATCTTTCCACTTCCACGACATTTAAAAGAAGCTTCTATGATCTGCACTGAGATTATATGAGGTTAGCAGACAAACAATGTACTTTCGGATTGCCGCACTTACTGTCGAGAAACTCTTTAATCTGGAAGCAAGCAAGGAAGACAAAACGAAGATATATATTCGAAAAGGTAGATATTTATGGTACGGACTGATATCGCCTGATGGATTTGGAAGATTCGCTAAGAAAAGGGTTAAACCACGAATAAGCCAGAAGAAACTGCTCCGAGATCCGGAATGGCTTATCATCCTTGTTTGGAAATGGCTTTTGTGCAAGACTCGCACGATGCGCTGTAAATATTCTCCTATTAATATTGCCCACTGCACAGCACGTAAGCTGAACAAAATGTTTAATCGACCAGACTCGATTTGTCAGTCGGAACAGGTTTTCTGTGTTCGGTTGACATTAGCGGCATGCGGCAAGTCACCATTTGTAGGAAGCAAATTGTGATTGGTCCAGCAGCGTCAAACTTGGATGGGGTGGAATTGGATATGGTAATCTTAGACAACCGATATCTTTGAACCACTGTACCCCCCCCCCCCCCTCAAAAAACCCGGCAACTCTAGAAATGATTTAACCCTTCGAACTCGAGTGACCACTTCTCCAGCAAGGGAAAATGATACGTCATAATTTCATTAAGCTGGATGACTGCTGAGCGAATGTGTGGGGTAGACCAATTAATATTTTCAACGTGCAGCCGTGGGGCTGCACGTTGAAAATATTAATTGGTCTACCCCGAAATAATGAAGGTGGACTCTTCCAATTGCTTCCGTTGAACTGACATTGAAAATACCATTAGTGGTCAAAGGGTTAAAAGGTACAGGTAAAGTTTCAGCTGATGGTCCTCCGCATGTAATCCCGGAGTTCATTATCCGAAAATTTGATTACACACACTTCTTTAGTGTTTTTTTAGAAAATTATTTATTTCTGTGAAACTTCACTAAACGGATATTTTCCCAGTAAATATCTTCACTTATATTGTACGCCAGTCCAATTTGGCTCTTCACTCACCCATCAACAAACTAGGTAAAAGTCAGCGATAACAACACACATTTCCAGATCGGTAGTCCGACATTATGTCGGGCCCACCAGACCGCTATCAGTAGCCCTGCTGTAGAAATTACACAATAAGTCAAGAGAAGGTGCTTTCCGGCTGATACTCGTAATTCACCCTTGTCGGACTCACAGTTTGCAGTGATGCTAGAAAGAGTGCAGTCTACAAAAACAAAACAAAAAACCCCACAAACCTGTAAGTCCATTTATAAGAGAAACCGTTCATGCCAATTTTACTTTTGCCATTTAAAGTCAGGGGCCATTTTATGATTAATATACTATCGCAGAGCTAAAATCAATGAGATTCTTTTTCCAGAAAAAAATCACTTAAAGGCATTGGACCTTTTCCTAAAAAATGACCATGCCCTAATCAGGCATTCAAAATAGTTTTCTACCATATGGCAACAACAGAGTGAGAACTTACCGGAATTCTTCTAATTTTCATTACAGCCTTCTATAACAGCTATTAACCCTTTTAACACGGTGTGCATATATCTTTGCGTGAAGAAAAAATTAGTTGTGGACGAGCAGACGATATAAAGAACAAAAAATCTGCAACGAGGCTCGGTAATAATTTAACCCAACAGCTCGACAGAGCTGTTGGATTGAATTGTTACTGAACCTCCCAACAAGCCAGGATGGTTTCGCCCAATTCGCCGTAGACTGTATTGTGAGTAGGGTTAAGTACTCATTTCAAGTTTCTTACAATTTGTCCTAAAACAGTTTGTTCTAAAACCTGTCTTTTTGCTGTATGTTTCAAAGGTTGTTTCGAGTCGTCATCAGTGTATAGAAATCAGTTTAGTAATGTAAAACGGCAAACTTGGAAATACCAGTTTGCAGTGTGAATATCGCTCTTGGTACGGATATCCTACTTTTAGCGATCCGATTGGTACCAAGTGTTATGCGAATAAATTGCGTTTAAATGTACGAAAAGACATTGGATCTCGGTGGGAAAAGTATTTGTGACCGACAACTCATCGATTTTACATTTTTTTTTTGTATTTTTCATCCATTGTCGTTTAGGAGTTAGAATGTCAACCTCATGTAATTATTTTTGATAAACTGTGGACATAGTTTAGTGTCTTTATTATTTCATACTTATTTTGGCGACTTTTTCAAGGTATCGTCCTTGTGGCTCTGAAACAGGTGTTATTATAATTATTGGTAAAGTGCTGTAGTTTATCAACATAGTCACAGGATTGTTTCAGGAGCAGCATCGGTGTATTTTGTTCTTTACGGTCTTCGTGGACCTTCTGAAGCTGGAGCATTTGACGCACTATAGATTAATAAATATTGACTATTTTCATGTCTCAACAGTACAAGGATGATTTTTTGCCTTAAATACTTGACTACTGTCTGCTCGGAGCCAGTTTGAATTTCTTCCTTGCTGGAAAATATATGAAAAGACATCGATGACCAATTAATTCCATTACTGTATTTAGAAAACTTTACCATGTCCATCAAATTAGATGACCGCTGATCACCTACACCAGTGACCACAATTATATTTATCTTAAACTTCCTTCTCATTGATTGCTGTATGTTGTCTCTATATAACTGGATTGTCGATACTCTCTTTGGTCACATTTAGAAATATGTCTCAACCGCCGCTATCTTAGGGCTGACGGATGTTGCTATAAACAGACAATGTTTAACAAAGTAAAAGTTTCGAAGGTTTTCAATTTCCCGACGCCTCGCAATCGTCGATGGCATTTTTTTAAATAATGCAATTCGATATCAACGAAACATAATATGTTGATGATGTGCCCATGCTCGCAGCAATACAATTTGAGTACTCACAACATATTTTAATTATTATTGATAAGGAAGGGCCGAGATTGGAAAGTTGATGCCGTGTAATTAGTTTTTGTGTTAGGTAAACACCATGACGTTTGATGAAGTGAAACGTGTTACGCTGTGACTGGCGTCACACCGTGTCAGCTTTCACATCATCAAACGGCGTTGGTGGAAGTTATTGCGTTGATTGACCTGACGCCGTCATGTTATATAGCGGTCAATGGTTGTAACCTTCTACACTTTGCCGTCTTTCTCTTATCTTGTGTTGGCCAACAATAAATGTTCCATTTCTCCCCTACATATTTGTAGAGTTTATCAGGCCCATAAAAGCTGGCCGAATTAGGGGTATCAAAATAAGCATCCTTTATTTAAGTGATCTCTCCTGGACATTTGTCTCATTAACCCTTTAACTAACATGAAAAGCAGACGACACTTGCAAAAAAAATTCTTGAATAACTAATTTTTTTCATTTTTTGTCTCAAAAACATAGGTTATGACCCCTTATTGGAACGAGCTCGTCGAGCTCGTTGCAATGAGGGGTCATAACCTATGTTTTTGAGACAAAAAATGAAAAAATAATGAAAATTAATTGGCGATTTTTAAGAATAGCGCTGGCCGATTTTGGCCGTTACGTTGGGTAAAGGGTTAAGAAGTCAAAACCTGAATAAAAAAACTGTCATAACATCGGCCTTTATACAGAATTAATCGTTCTCATCTGCTCTGTCTTCACACATCCCTACTACTGTTACCTCCATCCTCTTCCCTTCCCTCTATCTCCCCATAATGCCAAGTAGGTGCAATCTGGCACACTTGTATGCGAATACTTTCAAATCAGGTGCCTTAATTTTTTCTTTCTCTTTGACTTATTTATTGTATAGGCTTTCATTCGTATACTTTTATTTTTTCGCTTCCACGTGTTCTTAGTTTCTTCAGCAGTTTTCAATAAGGACTTGGCATCCTCGTTTTGGACTTCCTCTTGTTTGTTTGGATAATCAAAATATGATGATAATTTCAGTATCTTCAAAGGCGGTTGATCTGTTTCTATATTATTTCGTTTAATCGACGTTTTATTCCATGATTACCTATTCTACAATATATGAAAAGCAAATGACATAAATTCTAGCTTTACACGCCAACCGTTGTAAACACGCCAGCAATGGGATTTCAATAGTTAAAATTTACACCTACAGTGGAACTACATCCAAGCTGACCTTTGGTGACGTCGACCTAATTGCACCTTGTCTAAATTTATCACACATCGCCTCACGAAGATTGAAATGAAAGTGACGTTTTTAAATGGGTTTACCCCATAAGACACCAAAACTTAACAAACATGCATTGTCTCATGTTAATAAAGTATCCATAACTCGAAATGGTATGTTATTATGCTATTAAAATGAAAAAGGCCCCGTTTAATTTTCCATTTCGTTTCGGGGATAAAATTAACAGCGGAAGTACCGCCCACCGATGCTCGTGTGAACAAAAACAGATTCGCACGTATGTTCGTCTGGTGCTCAGTAAAATCGAGAAAAAATAATAGCGACTCTTAATAATCTGACGATCATGGTATAAATAAAATATACCCACAGTAGCTTTGTGTACCAAATGTTCGCCACTCGTGGTGAAGTGGTGTTAACGGCGCGCCAACGGCTCGCGATTAACACCACTTCACCACTCGTGGTTAACATTTGGTACACCAAGCTACTATGGGTATATTCTATATGTAAATAAATAACACAAAGATTTAAATACCCACCCGCATTCGACCCAAGATGGAATTTTCACAGAAAAAAATGAACATTGGCTTTTATAATCAAGAAATGAATGATGGTTGCTTGATATGGTTTTCTCTTTTTATAGCGTCTTCGCTCCCAACTCTGCTCGTATTCGCCACGTATGGATCCGATGAATCACCCTCTGCTGCGATTATCCCATTATCTCTTCCATTTGTTGACATGTTTTGTTTTACAATTTTACTTCTTTCTTAATCCAAGCACATCAACTGTTCTAGGCTTCAGATGTACCACTAAATACCCAAAGGGTTGCTGGGCAGCTTCCTCAAAACGATCCTATACAGCTTTGTGAGTCAATATCAAATTCTGTTACAAACTTGTCCTTCATTCCTGGACAGGCTTCTGTGACACGTACCATGAAAACGCATAATTTTCCTGTGTCAGTATTCACCATTCTATCATTCAGACACAATAAGACTATCATTTCAGAAATCTTGAACAGGCTGTGAAAGTCTTAATGGCTGAATTGGGACTGAAAACCTGTGTCGGCACGCAAGGGTATGCATGTTTAGAATATCAGCGCTCGCAAATATCCGTTTTTAAGATTTAGTTTTTTAAGCTAGAATGGTGACAAGACAGCGAAGTTCAAATTAAAGTGAGAAATATCGTAACCAGATGAGATGAACGACAAGACATAACACCATTTTCTACTGTCCGTTAATCTAGTGTCCCTCCTGTAAAGCATGGAATACGTGAAAAATAATGCATGATCCTTTTGGGCGATGGAATTGAAACTCCCACCAAACACACCGTCGAAAATACCGATTGCCAGACAGAAGAAAAACAATTATATATAACATACGTAAAAACATCAATTTTGCCGTCAGGTAGGTAGACCCACAGGCGAACAAAACTGGGATGTCTGTAATATAACGCATGTGTATCAAGAAAAAGATGAATTCCAAGATTTAGCAAATTATGGTGTTTGAATGTTTGAGGTGTATGTTTGAGATTGCCCTATTTTCGTTGTAGTAAAAGGAGACCTCATTGACATATCATGGCATTCAATGTCGAAACTTCACTCGTGTAACAGTTCACTCATGTAACGGCTCGTCCTGTTACATGATTGACGAGAACTGTTACAGGCCTGGACATGGTGTTGAAAAACATGTTGTAAGGAAATATTTGCCAATAGTTTTTTTTCGTCAAAGCTGTTTGGAAATTATTACCCATGGAAACTACCATTTTATGTTTGAAAACAGAATTCTCTGCTCTATTGGTTACAACTCAATAGATGTTAAGCCAGAAAATATTGTTACATGAAATACAGTATTTTGTTACAGGGTGGAGTATATTTACAGGAAACAAATCGGCTACTTGTCTTAACGCATCTTACATGTTGTATTCAAACTTTATGTTACGATTTCATAACAAATAAGCTATTGAAAGGTTTGCTTTGTTCATTTTTTTACATTTCTTAACACTTCCTGTGTTTGCATTACAGGATATAAAAGTTTGTCACACGAAAGACGCGTTGGTGTTCAATTCATCTTTTATGAATATTAAAAGTTTCTGTCCATCATTTAACCTCTGATTAACATTTGCAATCACAACAGCTATATACTTATTGTATAACGTGTTTAGATTAATCGACACGGTCTACAAAGAAATATAGGTGTTCCAGTGGTACACGAGGGACACTTTTTGTTGCACAGATAAATACATTCAGTACCTTTGTAAACGAAATCAGTACCTTACAATAGTTATGTTAAATTCGGGCTATCTATTTATGTTGGGTGGACTGCTAAATGGGCACTTTTCTGTCTTGGGCACAGCTCTGGAACATAAAGGTGCTGACAAAATTTTGTTATATGACATGCATTATTGTGTCACAAGAAGGACATCTTATTTGTGCATTGGCAAAGCCACTGGATCATTAGCATGTTATTTTTTTCCCGATTGCTTATGTTATTTCTGACGCGAAAACGGGTAGCTGTGTGGATCCAACTTAAATTTCATTACAACGAGTGCGAATTTTGTGGAAGAAAAGGTTGTAGTTAGTATTGCATTTGGAAAGAGATGTTTAGCAGGAGAATATTACGTTAGGCGGGGAGCTGGTAGAGCAGGGTGTGAAAGAGAGTTACGATTTAGGAAAAAATGTAAATTTGAGTGACGGCTTGTGTAGTAAGTATCATCAAAGTAAACGGTCTGTATCTCGAGTTGCCCAAGGGATACGAACGGTCACCCCCCCCCCCCCCCCCCTGAATCTTGAAGAGGTAACCCTGGACTAATGGAAGCTGCAAAGAAAAAAAACTTTAACCGGCAAAACCAGGTTCGACCCCACGACTCCCGGAGTAAAGTTTGGAGAAAGTGATATAATTGACAAGTGTTGGGGAATCCGTTGCAGTCACGTATGATGCAGGATGGTATGTGTGGAAACTAAGGGAGATTGGTGCAGAAGAAAGGGAGGTGCAAATTTCCTTATGCTACACAAAAAAGACAAATTCCAATGGCCACAAAAAGAAGATATCCTGTGGGTAAAAAATAAGAATATTCTTTGTTCTATGAAGCCACCATTGCATTCAGCAAAAAATCAGAGAATGCTGTTTTAGATTCTGCCTATCTTGAAATGATTACCAAGCTAATGAACAAATAGTTCATTAGAAGTCCAGTAATATATTAATTACATCACCAGTCACAGTAACTTGACTAGTGATGTAATGAGTATATTACTTCACGAAATGAGAAAGCGAGGTGGCTGAGTGGTAGACTGTTGGACTGTTGGTCCCGAGTTCTATCCCCGGCCGGGACGACCCGCGTTGTGCCCTTGGGCAAGGCACTTTATCCCAGTTGCTTACATGGGGGCACGATGACGCCGTGTACTAAGGCGTACTGCACGTCGATGCTGCACATGTCTTCAACCGCTGTAACCCTGCTTGAGCGGAGCTTGAACAGAGTTAGAATGTGGAGAAGCTGACAGTTGCTCGTCGATGCTCGGTGGTTCTCTTCGGATACTCCGGCTTCCTCCACCCGTAAAACTGTCACGGTCTTGATTAGCCATTGTGCATAAGTATTGACATTAAAGACCAATAAATAAATAAATAAATAAATAAATAAATAAATAAATAAATACTTCACGAAAGCTATTCATAACATATCCCGCAAGTACGGTCCTTTTCAATTGATTTATATTTCCTATTGATATTCCTCAACTTCTCTGTTCTATTGGGTCACCACTGTCGTCAGCAGAAAGCCAAGAATGTCCGTCCTAGATTGACGAACCCACAGCTGAATTCTAAGCTAATAAACAAAAAACCATCCGAGTCCAGTAATATATTCACCACGTCATCAGTCACAGTAAGGTGACTGGTGACTTAATTAATACATTGCTTTACAAAAGCTATTCATAATTATATCCCGCAAGTGTGGCCATTTTCTTTTAGTCTTTCTAAGTTGATATTTTCTCAGGTCTGAAAATTCCCAAAGCCAAAGGTATTACTGTCCTTCCTGTAACAAACATTATCCCTTGCTGCTGAAACTACTGCCCACCATGTGATATGCCATTCATAGGCATGTTGAACCATAAAAGTAACGACCCAACTATCCACTGTTGCCAGCCTCGGGCTGGGAGCTAGGGATAGTTAGGATTAAACAATTATGTTTCAAACGACGACAAATCCATGTCCCTCCTGTAACGCATGTAATAAACATATGGTTAAAACACCATTCATTTTCTCATTATGCAAAAAAAGAACGTGTTTTACATGTTCCGGGTCCTGCTTTGCCCGTGTGTCGGTGTGGCACCTATATTATCTTACAGTTTCTTCGATTGGTTAAAATGTTCATGATGTCCCTTCTGTAACAAACATTGTCTTTGTCGTAACGACAATATCCTTAGTGTAACTAGTCATTTTTTTTGATTTTTCGGAAAAATCTTACAAACTATTTACTTCATTTCTTGCAATACATGAGACTAAGTGGTCAAACCTTTTAACAGTGTAGTTCCGGTATTTTTGTGACATGGCTGCTAAATTTAAACGAATTGTTCGATAAACAAAATTTCACTTTTTAAGAAAATTCGAATTTTGAAAAGCTACATTGACACGATAAAGGAGGAAGTGGGCTAAAAGTTATAGTTACGATTTTATCACCATTGTAGGTTGCCTGATTTGAAATATTGGTAACATCTCACTGGTTCTATGGAAAAAATGCATCTTTTTGTTCTGCTAGAGAAAGTACAAATTTTGTTCCTAGTCATCTTTTAAGCCGTCCCGGAGAACGTTTTACGGGTTTTATAGGTTTTTTTTATACATCTGTGTTCCTTAAAAGTTTGTTCTTCAGGAGAGAATAAAAATTGAATTTTAGACCGACTTTGTTTTTTCGTTTTTTCTCTGTTGAAAATGTGACGAAAGTTGATATTGACTCTTGTTTTGTAAGCGTTTAGATATGTTACTATCGATGAGGTTGTTAAATAACGAATACATTCTGCCTAACAACAATGACTGAGTGGTTTTCAGTGGTGGTTTCTTTCGTAAATAATTTGTTTATACGAGAATCTTCTGCGCTACTTGATATTCAATCATCACTGGGACTTAATTAAAATGCATACTCCTGGATCAAGAAAACAAAGCTCATCACTTAGTTTAAATCAATTTTGTGTAATTTTTTGTCATGTTTGAAACCCATCAGGGTTCAGTAAATGAAAACAATTTTTCGGCGGCATATTAAAAGAAAAAAACGTTTCAGTATGAAATGTCTGTGCCAGTGCGATTTTTTAACCTCACACACACACACACACACACACGCACACACACACACACACACACACACACACACACACACACACACACACACACACAAACACATGCATACACATGCATGCACACATACACATACATATATATATATACACATCCTTATACTGATATATTGCTGGAGACGCTTAGTTGCCAGAATATATTCCTAAACTGCTATAAAGACGGAAAGATTTTCCTCATTGCATTTAGTTTCACGTAACCTTTACGAGAACGGAAAGAGTGGTCTCGTGAAATTCTGTTGTCTTGGCATTCATGTATCCACGGTACCCGGTACCGCTTTGGCACTTCAGCCTTGGGAGTTGACAGTCCCGAAGATATCAGTTCTTATTTATTATAGTTATTGTGGATGAAAATAGTGTTTGCGTTTTGTTAGTTATCATGGTAATGGTTCGAGTTACTATAAAATACGTGCGCTCAATCTGGGAAATAAACGAATCTTATTCATAGGTTATTAATGTTCTCTTCATCACGAACTGAGAATCGAAGATAAACAGCATCCGCATCTCAATATGATGTCTTAATTGCGTTGGTAAGATGAAATACCACACATAGATATCATATGTGGTCAAGCAATGAGAATGAATCGATACCTTATGTATATAGATTGATCTATAGTTCACGCGGGAATCGGGTAGACACATTTTATAGTCGAAAGAATAGTTTCGATTATCTAACATCCACATTTATATTCATACTCTGATCCATTGAACGCAAAGGTCGTAAGCAGATCTAATCGACCAATACGGATAAGCAAAAGAAGTATTCCGCTGTGCTGCTGACATGGTGAAGACAGATCTCAAAATATCCGAAATAGCGTACTGTTGTTACCAAACCGAACAGAGAATTTCGACTGGATCGCGACTGGTCGCGATCTGGTCGAAAATCTCTGTCCACTGAATTCCCTTGGAGATTGTAAAATCCCACCTGCCGAAGACGAAATTTGACAATATTGTAGTTTAGAATTTTTTTCTGTTTGTTATTCTTAATTCTGTCTTAATTCTGCACAAGTTTTAATGACCTACCAATCCTTTATAATAATGGACAGTACAATATTGGCATAAAAGATTGGCTAAACATGGCTCTGTTGAGGTTGAGGTTGAGGTCGCAATTGGCCACAGGTGCATACAAAGCATAACGTAAATAAATTATTTCGTGTGATACCAAACGGACCTTGAAGCCCACTACAGGATTTACCCCCAAAATGTCCAGCCCAAATAGTGTTCGCGATAGATTACTCTACCCTAGTCAGTGG
The DNA here is from genome assembly GCA_031216915.1 of Pictodentalium vernedei. NCBI lineage: Eukaryota > Metazoa > Mollusca > Scaphopoda > Dentaliida > Dentaliidae > Pictodentalium > Pictodentalium vernedei. Next base: position 728,171,631 of record CM062297.1, on the reverse strand, counting down.
TGGAGGTTGCTGGCCATCAATTCTCATATTAGTATCATATTATTTCCATGTCCCAAACTGGCTCGGGTAATATTCAGACCCAAACGTTTGATTTAGAGTGCGTTGGTGACAGCGTTCAGTTGTACTTGTTTGGGGTGCTGTTCGGCATTTTATGAGGCACAATAACAACTCAACAGACGGGCAACAAAGCAGCACTTGCGTTCCGTTTAACCCTTTACCCAACGAATCGCCCGCATCCACCCGCGTAATATGCAAATTCAGCAGTTGAAAAAATATTATTTTTCAAAATATTTCAACGAAACCATATCATGTGACTCCTTGTTGGAACGAGCTCGTCGAAATTTGAAAAAAGTGGTATTTAAAATAATAAATTTTGATATCGTCTGCGTTGGGTAAAGGGTTAAAAATTTATAATGTACAGTACAATGTTGCAATAAAATTTATACTGGGGATAAAAGGAAGACAGGGAGCGCGGTGGCTCAACAGTAACTGCGTTGTGCCCTTGGGCAAGGCACTTCATCCCGATTGCCCACGTGGGGGCACGGTGGCTCTGTGTACTAAGGCGTACTGCAAGTCGATGGTGCACTTGTCTTCACCCAATGCTAATCATGCTTACGCGGAGTTAGTACGTTGGGGATTCTGACAGTTTCTCTCCGGGTATTCCGACTTCCTCCACCCGTAAAACTGTCCGACACGAGGTGTCCCTGGATGTCAGAAGTGTCGTTAAACGCCAATAAATAAATAAATTAATAACAGCAAAAGATATGTGTTTTCCTTTAACTCTGTCATCACCATTCGTGTTTACTGTTGTCTATATGCTTACTGCGGAATAAAGAATCAATCAGTCAACCAAACCCATCGCATCTGAATCACAATATGATCTCGAAAAGACTAATTTGTCGATCAAAATACTGTAAAGCTCGTCGTCAACGCTTCTTGTGGATGCAATTCATCGCATTATTGCAAAGTACTACATGTACACGGACTACAAGAAAAGAAAGATAGTGTGCATAGTAATAGTAATAGTTTATTCAAGCAAAATAACACCTACAGAGAGGCAGATTGCATAAAGAGTTAACAGAGAAATGATATGATTATTAGAAACAAATAATAAATGAAACAGCTATTTTTGTATAGTAAATAAAGCTAATGTATCATACATATAAGTATATAATGTCAAAACCCTAGATCAGTTTAATGACCTACTATTTTGCAATTATTGTTTCTCTTTTCCTGAAGAACAGCAGGATTATGTTGCAGATGGTGTGACATAATGAGGGCGTATTATTTTTCATAATAAATTCAAACCGATCTTGTTTTCTTGCATTTGAGAAGTCTATATTATTCCTGTTAATTATTGCAAACAACTGTCTCCTGATGTTTGTATAGGCCGGGTAGTCCATGACAAAATGCATCTCGGATTCCACATCGCCGGCGTCTTTACAGACATCAGAAGCATTGCAAACCCTATCTTCTAAAGGTATTGGCGGCTGTGAATGTCTCCCCTTTTCAATTGCCAAATTATGATTACTAATCCGTAATCTTGTAAACATACTTTGCGCTTCTCTTGTTTTTGAGTGAACTAATTAGGGCTCGAATTTAATGTCGTTTTTGAAGGCGCCCTACGTGCGCAATTTATTTTTACCGTTCTTTTTGTTGTCATTGTTAAGGCATTCATTAAAATAGAGTGTGTAATCATTTGTTAAATTTTCAAGTAATTTACTGGATTTATTATCGTGCACTGCAGATGATGGTATATTGTAACCTTCCATTATTTGACGGAATCCGCTATATTCCGTCGTTAATTTATGCTCTTCCAGTAAATCACGGAGCAATGTACCTGGAGTTGCACAGTGAAGCCTGGCCATGAATTTGAACTTTTTGACAATGCATTCAAGGGATAGTGGGAATCTGCCAAGTTCAGCTCGAACGGCATGGTTGGAAGAATTTTTATTAACACCGAGTATCATTTTACATAACTTGGTATGTACAGCCTCAGCAGGCAGTCTATCCCACTTTGCAAGCTGATACTCTGTATCCCATAGTTCACTACCATACAGCAATATGGGTTGTATTAATTGATCAAATAGTTTGGACATCACAGCAGCGGACGGGAGATGTTTACTCTTAAAGGAATTGAAAATCTGTAAAGTGCTTTCATCCCTTTTAGTTTCATAGCATTTTGTGCCTCTCCAAATTTCCCATTAGCGGAAAACGTTATACCCAAATAAGAATAGCTTGGTACAATCTCCAACGTTTTGTCAGCCAATGTAAAAACTGGGGAGCCTTGTACCTTTTTGGGGGGAAACACTAAGCACTTAGTTTTCTCGGTGTTTACCCTCAGATGGTTATTCTTCGCGTATATTTCTAATTTTTCTAAACATGTTTGTAACCTGTTAGGCGTACTTGAAAACATAATTAAGTCGTCTGCAAACAAAAGATGGCTTATGTACTTATTATTCACAACTATGGGGTCGCATTCTCTGAAAAAGATATTACGAATGTCATCTATAAATATTTTAAATAGGGTCCGGGAGATCGCACAGACTTGCCTAACCCCGATTGTGGATAATAAAGGCGGACCTAGGCTATTGGCAGTTTTAGTAAGATAGTAGCTCGAGGACTGTAAAATTCCAAGTATCTTACCAGTTACACCGCATTTATGCAATTTGTTAAACAGCAATGGTCGGTGGACTGTGTCAAAGGCTTTCCTGAAATCAACAAAAGCTGCATATAGAGGCCTTTTTTCTCGTCTGCACTTATTGAAAATATTTTTGAGAACAAATGCACTGTCGACCGTGCTACGGTGTTCACGGAATCCTAACTGGTTGTCACTTATAAGCCGGTTATCTTCGAGGAAATCATTTATCCGGTTATTTATAACCTTGTTTAATAATTTCCCGACGGCAGAGCTAACGGCAATGGCTCTGTAGTTGTTAGGGTCGTGCCGGTTATCCTTTTTGTACAGTAGGGTTAGGGTGGACTTGCTCCATTCAGTTGGATAATGACCAGATTCGAGGACTTGGTTAAACAACTTGACTGTTTCTTCTAGCATGTAGGGGATTACAGTTTTTAGGAGTTCGTTGGATATACTGTCGGGGCCTGGCGACTTTTTATTTTTTATTTGTCGGAGTGCTTTCCTGATTTCCTCCGGGGATATTATGTCACAGTTTAATATTTGGGTCAAGGTTCGAGATGAATCGGTCGGCATGCTTACCGTTTCAGCGCTGTGTGCAGGGGAAAACAGTTTTTCAAAGAAATGAACAGCGGTGTCGGGATCAAGACTATTAACATCACTCCTAGCAGATCGAAATTGTTTTATAATTTTCCAGTAACTAGCTGGCTCCTTACATTGTAAGTCGTCCAGTTGGTCACATAGTTTTTTATAAAACAGTTTTGATTTGTACTTCACTTCTGTCTTATAAGCCTTTTTCGCAGTGAAGAATTTAGCAATAAGTGATCTGTCACTGGGATTAAGCTTCATATCTTTTATAATGCTTTCCATTGTACGTTTCAAGTCTTTGCATCTGTGATCAAACCATTTCTTTTTGGGGGGTGTTTTTTGGCTAGTCAATTGGACTCGTCGAGAAGCAAAGTTATTGATAGATTGAAGAATACTCATCCAGTCAGCAGCAGCCTTCTCTGTGCCCTCCTGGTTGGATGAGTATGGCTTCATTCGATAGTGTGAAATATTTGAGATTATATCTGGCCGTGTGAGAATCAATCTTGCACGTGCAGCGCTCTGTTCTGTCCACTTTGAGGGGATTGGATTTCGGGTGTACTGATACTTGCTCGTCTCGCTGTTATCAAGAAGATCGATACATTCGAGGTGTAGTACCAACTGGCAACGATCCGAGAACACGGTCGGCGCTTTGATACAGAAGTAATCAATATCCGAAAAGTACTCTTCTGATATTATGATATTGTCGACAATACTTACGCCGTTGTACTGGTATGAGGTAAAGTTACCTAGTCTATCCCCGAGGCAGCGGCCATTCAAATTCTTAGTTTTGCTAACTGGCATAGCTCTAGTAAATGTTTTCCGAAGGTGTTTGTTATTCTGTCAAGACTTTCTCTGTCTTTTATGCAATCTACAGTGTATGACTCCGGCAAGGGAATGTATTTGTTGTTGTCACCCACAATATAATCCGACTGACCTCCAGTTCGCGCGTTGAAATCCCCTCCTAAAATCAACATATCCCCAGGACTACTGCTCAGTAATTGCTGCTCTAAATCCGAAAATGCGGAAACATTAGGACTACGTTTCGATTTCCAATAAGTAGAATTACTGGGAGGAATATACACAGATACAAAAACTACCTTCGATGGTAAATTAAACATTTTGACATCAAATTCAACCCAGAGAGCAATGTCGGCAATATATCTAATATTACAGAGGAATTCATCATATTTAGAGTTGAAATAAAAACAAATTCCACCCTTCTTGCGTGAGGATTTGCCCCGACAGAGATCGGCACGCGTGTAACCTGGTAGATCTAATTCGGTCGAATCACAGTGCCAAGTCTCCGTAAGAGTAATGAAATTGTACCGAGTTAGCAGTGTTTTAAACTCGCTGTCGTTCAATTTATTGGAAAGGCCTTGAATATTCCAAGCTGTATAGCCTATTTTCATTCGTGTGCTATCAGTGATGTAAGAACGAAACATCCATTGAATTGCTTGGACCACTGAAGATAACTTGTAAAAAAGTACTTTGACAGACAGGGTTTTTGTAGTAAGGCTTTTGACAAGGGGCGTCTAAGGTTAGGCCGCACCCTGTGAGAAACCTTACGATAAAATACCCTCGACGTTTATGCAAGACACACCTGAACCTGGGTCACACGTTATTTAATTGAGGGGGGGGGGGGGGTAGATTGATTAATCCATTGCGGTAAGCAATTACTATAGCTACTGATCAGAAGGGACAATCAACAAAAACCCTAAAAAAATTGCTTAAGTGTAAGTGACGTATTCACTTAAGGTGCGGGGCATGGTGGGGTATTCTGAAAAAATGTGTATTGGGGGTAAGTCGGGTTGATTAATTGCGTCATTGATGCCTGTGTCTTTATAAACACAGGCCAAATAATGTAGTTAAGCAGGCCGGTGTGTCTCTTTGCATTATTTATTCATTCAAAGTGTGGAGCGAAAATATGGAATATAGCACCTAGGATGATATTATGTTTATGTGCCATACCCATTAATGATGTAGTTGTGCAATAAAATTTATCTTATTTTATCTTATCTTATCTACATAAAACAAAAAATATTGAGCTGGTGCCCCTAACAGCTCACCTCAGCACTTAGACAAATTTTGAATTAATGTAGTTCACTAAATTGGTCATTTGTTGTCGCAGAAATAAAACTTCTTTGGGTACATTTGTAGTGGAATGCCTGTAGTCGAGCTTCAAAGAATTATTAGTACCCAGAGGATTGTCTCTTGGCGTTCGAGGAGTTCCGTTGCGTAATAGAGGGTAGTCCTGTGGCGAACGAGTAGCATCGTGAATGACATGTTTACTCATGTCATTAAACGACTGTCGGCCACGTGTTTGAAACCTTTGAATATGTCCGTTGGCAGTTGATGGATTGTTCTCGGAATACCGAGGTAGGGCTACACTATCGGTAACACTTTCATGTCTGTGGTGATACTTAATCCTTTTAGCGATAATTTTTATGCCAATGTCATTAACGTGCCAGTCGTCTCGAAACAAGTGTGTTCTGATTGAACCGTCTGGTGAAACAAAGCCACTTGTGTTGTCAATAAAATCACATCCCATATTTCCACAAATAAGCCCGTATTGATCATTTGTTTGTTTTATTAAGCGATTAATTCCAGAAGAATGTGCTGTTGGTACGATAGATGAAAATCTGACAACAGCTTTAGGGTACTTCGCTCGTATCCAAGTTATTAGTTGTTGAATCTCGCTGTTATCAGTCTCCATATTATTTCTGCAAGAGTTAATTCCAACATGAATGGTCACTTTTTTTATTTGCTGGTCTTGATTTTCAGCATAAACCCATTTCAACAGCCCCTTGATTCTCTGTCCAGGTGTGATGACAATTTTGACTTCTTCGCCTCTGAGCGCAACTTTTTGGGCATTCAGGGGCCGAATTACCGAGTCACCTAATATAAGGTGAGTGTTTTCAGTGGGTTGCTCGTGAAAACGTTTTGATACATCACAATTCGAGACAGGTAAAATATCCTCCGACTGAACATTGTTGTCCTCGTTGGAAATACGGCCATATCTGTTACCGGTGGACACACCGATATTATGCCCACCGACAGAAGACTGACTCGCCGATGCGATAATGTTTGATCCTGTTTTATTAGATTCTGGTGTCACATTGCCACTATAGTTTCTGGCTGGAGTTTTTTTGGTGGAACGGCTCCGAAAGTGGGTTGAGAAGTTTGGGCTCCGACCTGGGTTTGTTATCTTTTGTGGTCTGATTAGAGGACCTCTCCTTGGTGACTTTAAGCTGAGATTTGATGTTCTGTATGTCGGTTCTCAGCTTCACGTTCTTTCCTGCTTAATAAGGCTATTTTCATGCTCAACAGCAGTCAGCCTCTGCAGGATGTCTTGTCGGTCGACGCGGATGGAGTTGAAGTGCTGTGTTTTAGCGTCCATGATTTTGTAATGACATGAAGACTCGTGTTCACTAAATTTCAATTTCATCTCTTCTATATTTACTTGAATTTCGTCGATCACTCTTTTAATTAAAGATGACGTTATGAAGTGACATGAGTCTTTTTTGTGGCATTTTGTGGCTTCCTTTTAGGTGTAAAACATGTTCTAAGTTTAGGAACCACCTTACACCTCTTAGCCCGCACACGAGGCGTAGAGTTCGGGGAAGGCATTGGAAGGATCTCTGTCGTATTGTCCTTTTCAACAAGAGTCACAACATCCCGAATGTCTCCTTCGTATTCAGTGTTGAACCCAAATTCAAATACTAAAGGTAACTCTGTAGTAATCCACCATCGAATATTGGGCTTGCTACCTTGGAGCATTATTGTATTGATTGTCCGAAAAATGTGAATTCGCACTTTACCTAATCTGGTTCGTGGGACACACAACTTGTCTTCTACTATTATACCCTTCAGGTCTTTTACACATTCCCAAATTGCTCCATGCCTTTCAGTTTGGGTTGTTTCATCCCAATACCGAAGAGTTAATCCGTTGGAATAATTTTCAAACTTTTTTGTATCCAGTGTAAGAACGACACATTTCCCTTGATTTTTTGTTTCAATTTTGTGAATGTCGTCAACAAGGGCGTTTTGTTTCCTCTTTAAAACTTTGGGCACATTCAAAACATAGTTTCGTTCTTCTCGGAAATTAACGTTTCTTGTGTCTTGCGTATTTATAATTAAATTGTCAAGCTCGGTATCCAGTATAGCTGTATCAGAATTAAGAGATTCTTTCTTGGTGGGACTAAGAAAGTCTGCACTGTCCGAGTTGGAAACAACAGATTGTTCATTGTCTCTTTCAATAGTCATCTGTTCCTCATTAAAATGGTTTCTGTCCATATTTTCATTATTCACCCTTTACCCAACGAATCGCCCGCATCCGCCCGCGTCATATGCAAATTCAGCAGTTGAAAAAATATTATTTTTGAAAAAATTTCAACAAAACCATATCATGTGACCCCTCGTTGGACCGAGCTCGTTCCAACGAGGGGTCACATGATATGGTTTTGTTGAAATTTTTTGAAAAATTTGAAAAAATGGTATTTAAAATAATAAATTTTGATATCGTCTGCGTTGGGTAATTTCTTCATTATTCATTTCATTATCAGTTTCACTATTTCCAGTTTTTGTAAATGTATTGTCTGTATCTATAGTAATTCCATCCATAGTTATATTTAGCTATTATACAATCAGTTATCTTCAGTGGTCGGCGCTGTTTGACCAGATGTTAAGTCCGCATATCTCTATTAAGACACGCGCTGATATTTGTCGATTTTACTCACTAGAACCCACTGACCATGAATAGATAATGAGCAACACCTAACTATTATTCCATGAGACAGTCGAATTGATGACGGGTGGGAGGTGGATGGATATTACATGGATGGTGTGGGTCGTGTCTGGGTAGTTCGAACGAAAGAGATTGGTGATGTTTTCCTATTCAAAATGATTTATAGGAATATTACTGCTGAATAACCACATCTAGATTGGATGTCTTACAGCTTGTTTCGCAGAGGCCACTATTTGCAAATAAATACCAACAAATTATATGAAAAATGTAAACCAACATAAGATGCCACAAAAATTGGACAAATCTCCCGATACCTTTCCGTTTGCAAAATCGAAACCAGTGTGAGGAACATGCGCCACTGTTTGCTGACAACGACGTAGAACACATCATGGTTATATATCATCATCCAACAAAACTTGGTGTATGGTTCGAATACCGAATAACGGAATCTCTGGAGAGTGTTGCAGGTTGCTACTTCCCATTCCGACAGCCTTGTAGATCTGAACACCACATCTGTTGTGTGTATGTAATGTGGCATGATACAATACATAGCTTTGTACTTCCCCGGGTAACACACTTGTGAACTCACCGTGCTCGCTCGTTATTTTTAGGACAAAGTTGAAAACAAAAATCAGTTCTCTCTCCTGCACACACGCATTAATTTTAGTTTCGCAACAACAGAAGGTTCATATAGACACTCACTGGCTCATTATTAGCAACATGCAAGTGAACAAATTATCGTTTGCTTCTGAGTAAAGTTTAAGAATCATTTCCAACGATGAGTGATTTTAGGGGCGAGTATGTTTTACTACTTCCATTTCGATTTGAAGCTCAGCACTATTCTTTCTGTAAAGCTCCACGTAAAAAAATAAAAAAGGCTGTCTGGTTCTGATTCAAAGATAAATTACTATATTCATCGCTAGTAACAAAGTAGCTTGACATCGATTCAGAAAAAAACAAAGATTGAATTTTGTATTGTTTTTTTTTATTTGCGTTTAACGGCACATTAACCCTTTACCTATCATGAAAAGCAGACGACACTTGCAAAAAACATTCTTGAATAACTAATTTTTTAAATTTTTTGCCTCAAAAATATAGGTTATAACCCCTCGTTGGAACGAGCTCGACGCGCTCGTTCCAACGAGGGGTTATAACCTATGTTTTTGAGACAAAAAATAATGAAAATTAATTGGCGATTTTTGAGAATAGCGCTGGCCGGTTTTGGCCGTTAAGTTGGGTAAAGGGTTAACAGCCAGGGCCATATCATGTCGGTGACAGTTTTACGGGTGGAGGAAGCCGGAGTACCCTGAGAGAACCACCGAGCAACGGCGAGCAGATGTGAGCTCTCCAACATCGCTACTCTGAACCGTGGCACAGGCAGGGTTAGACTGGTTGAAGGCATGCGCACCTTCGTGCCCACGTGTAAGCAATCGGGGTTAAGCGCTTTGCCCAATGATACAACGCGAGAGCGCGATTCAGTCGCTGAATTGAATTTTGTATATAAAAAGAAAAAAAAATAAGTGCCAATCTTTCCACTTCCACTACATTTAAAAGAAGCTTCTATGATCTGCACTGAGATTATATGAGGTTAGCAGACAAACAATGTACTTTCGGATTGCCGCACTTACTGTCGAGAAACTCTTTAATCTGGAAGCAAGCAAGGAAGACAAAACGAAGATATATATTCGAAAAGGTAGATATTTATGGTACGGACTGATATCGCCTGATGGATTTGGAAGATTCGCTAAGAAAAGGGTTAAACCACGAATAAACCAGAAGAAACTGCTCCGAGATCTGGAATGGCTTATCATACTTGTTTGGAAATGGCTTTTGTGCAAGACTCGCACGATGCACTGTAAATATTCTCCTATTAATATTGCCCTCTGCACAGCACGTAAGCTGAACAAAATGATTAATCGACCAGACTCGATTTGTCAGTCGGAACAGGTTTTCTGTGTTCGGTTGACATTAGCGGCATGCGGCAAGTCACCATTTGTAGGAAGCAAATTGTGATTGGTCCAGCAGCGTCAAACTTGGATGGGGTGGAATTGGATATGGTAATCTTAGACAACCGATATCTTTGAAACACTGTACTCCCCCCTCAAAAAACCCGGCAACTCTAGAAATGATTTAACCCTTCGAACTCGAGTGACCACTTCTCCAGCAAGGGAAAATGATACGTCATAATTTCATTAAGCTGGATGACTGCTGAGCGAATGTGTGGGGTAGATCAATTAATATTTTCAACGTGCAGCCGTGGGGCTGCACGTTGAAAATATTAATTGGTCTACCCCGAAATAATGAAGGTGGACTCTTCCAATTGCTTCCGTTGAACTGACATGGAAAATACCATTAGTGGTCAAAGGGTTAAAAGGTACAGGTAAAGTTTCAGCTAATGGTCCTCCGCATGTAATCCCGGAGTTCATTATCCGAAAATTTGATTACACACACTTCTTTCGTGTTTTTTTAGAAAATTATTTATTTCTGTGAAACTTCACTAAACGGATATTTTCCCAGTAAATATCTTCACTTATATTGTACGCCAGTCCAATTTGGCTCTTCACTCACCCATCAACAAACTAGGTAAAAGTCAGCGATAACAACACACATTTCCAGATCGGCAGTCCGACATTATGTCGGGCCCACCAGACCGCTATCAGTAGCCCTGCTGTAGAAATTACACAATAAGTCAAGAGAAGGTGCTTTCCGGCTTATACTCGTAATTCACCCTTGTCGGACTCGCAGTTTGCAGTGATGCTAGAAAGAGTGGAGTCTACAAAAACAAAACAAAAAACCCCACAAACCTGTAAGTCCATTTATAAGAGAAACCGTTCATGCCAATTTTACTTTTGCCATTTAAAGTCAGGGGCCATTTTATGATTAATATACTATCGCAGAGCTAAAATCAATGAGATTCTTTTTCCTGAAAAAAATCACTTAAAGGCATTGGACCTTTTCCTACAAACGTGACCATGCCCTAATCAGGCATTCCAAATAGTTTTCTACCATATGGCAACAACAGAGTGAGAACTTACCGGAATTCTTCTAATTTTCATTACAGCCTTCTATAACAACTATTAACCCTTTTAACACGGTGTGCATATATCTTTGCGTGAAGAAAAAATTAGTTGTGGACGAGCAGACGATATAAAGAACAAAAAATCTGAAACGAGGCTCGGTAATAATTTAACCCAACAGCTCGACAGAGCTGTTGGATTGAATTGTTACTGAACCTCCCAACAAGCCAGTATGGTTTCGCCCAATTCGCCGTAGACTGTATTGTGAGTAGGGTTAAGTACTCATTTCAAGTTTCTTACAATTTGTCCTAAAACAGTTTGTTCTAAAACCTGTCTTTTTGTTGTATGTTTCAAAGGTTGTTTCGAGTCGTCATCAGTGTATAGAAATCAGTTTAGTAATGTAAAACGGCAAACTTGGAAATACCAGTTTGCAGTGTGAATATCGCTCTTGGTACGGATATCCTACTTTTAGCGATCCGATTGGTACCAAGTGTTATGCGAATAAATTGCGTTTAAATGTACGAAAAGACATTGGATCTCGGTGGGAAAAGTATTTGTGACCGACAACTCATCGATTTTACATTTTTTTTCTATTTTTCATCCATTGTCGTTTAGGAGTTAGAATGTCAACCTCATGTAATTAATTTTGATAAACTGTGGACATAGTTTAGTGTCTTTATTATTTCATACTTATTTTGGCGACTTTTTCAAGGTATCGTCCCTGTGGCTCTGAAACAGGTGTTATTATAATTATTGGTAAAGTGCTGTAGTTTATCAACATAGTCACAGGATTGTTTCAGGAGCAGCATCGGTGTATTTTGTTCTTTACGGTCTTCGTGGACCTTCTGAAGCTGGAGCATTTGACGCACTATAGATTAATAAATATTGACTATTTTCATGTCTCAACAGTACAAGGATGATTTTTTGCCTTAAATACTTGACTACTGTCTGCTCGGAGCCAGTTTGAATTTCTTCCTTGCTGGAAAATATATGAAAAGACATCGATGACCAATTAATTCCATTACTGTATTTAGAAAACTTTACCATGTCCATCAAATTAGATGACCGCTGATCACCTACACCAGTGACCACAATTATATTTATCTTAAACTTCCTTCTCATTGATTGCTGTATGTTGTCTCTATATAACTGGATTGTCGATACTCTCTTTGGTCACATTTAGAAATATGTCTCAACCGCCGCTATCTTAGGGCTGACGGATCTTGCTATAAACAGACAATGTTTAACAAAGTAAAAGTTTCGAAGGTTTTCAATTTTCCGACGCCTCGCAATCGTCGATGGCATTTTTTTAAATAATGCAATTCGATATCCACGAAACATAATATGTTGATGATGTGCCCATGCTCGCAGCAATACAATTTGAGTACTCACAACATATTTTAATTATTATTGATAAGGAAGGGCCGAGATTGGAAAGTTGATGCCGTGTAATTAGTTTTTGTGTTAGGTAAACACCATGACGTTTGATGAAGTGAAACGTGTTACGCTGTGACTGGCGTCACACCGTGTCAGCTTTCACATCATCAAACGGCGTTGGTGGAAGTTATTGCGTTGATTGACCTGACGCCGTCATGTTATATAGCGGTCAATGGTTGTAACCTTCTACACTTTGCCGTCTTTCTCTTATCTTGTGTTGGCCAACAATAAATGTTCCATTTCTCCCCTACATATTTGTAGAGTTTATCAGGCCCATAAAAGCTGGCCGAATTAGGGTATCAAAATAAGCATCCACTATTTAAGTGATCTCTCCTGGACATTTGTCTCATTAACCCTTTACCTAACATGAAAAGCAGACGACACTTGCAAAAAAAAATCTTGAATAACTAATTTTTTTCATTTTTTGTCTCAAAAACATAGGTTATGACCCCTCATTGGAACGAGCTCGACGAGCTCGTTCCAATGAGGGGTCATAACCTATGTTTTTGAGACAAAAAATGAAAAAATAATGAAAATTAATTGGCGATTTTTAAGAATAGCGCTGGCCGGTTTTGGCCGTTACGTTGGGTAAAGGGTTAAGAAATCAAAACCTGAATAAAAAAACTGTCATAACATCGGCCTTTATACAGAATTAATCGTTCTCATCTGCTCTGTCTTCACACATCCCTACTACTGTTACCTCCATCCTCTTCCCTTCCCTCTATCTCCCCAAAATGCCAGGTAGGTGCAATCTGGCACACTTGTATGCGAATACTTTAAATCAGGTGCCTTAATTTTTTTCTTTCTCTTTGACTTATGTATTGTATAGGCTTTCATTCGTATACTTCTATTTTTTGCTTCCACGTGTTCTTAGTTTCTTCAGCAGTTTTCAATAAGGACTTGGCATCCTCGTTTTGGACTTCCTCTTTTTTGTTTGGATAATCAAAATATGATGATAATTTCAGTATTTTCAAAGGTGGTTGATCTGTTTCAGTATTATTTCGTTTAATCGACTGACCACCGGGCACCTGCGCTGTATATGTCTTTTTATTCCATGATTACCTATTCTACAATATATGAAAAGCCTATGACATAAATTTTAGCTTTACACGCCAACCGTGGTAAACACGCCAGCAATGGGATTTCAATAGTTAAAATTTACACCTACAGTGGAACTACATCCAAGCTGACCTTTGGTGACGTCGACCTGATTGCATCTTGTCTAAATTTATCACACATCGCCTCACGAAGATTGAAATGAAAGTGACGTTTTTAAATGGGTTTACCCCATAAGACACCAAAACTTAATAAACATGCATTGTCTAGTGTTAATAAAGTATCCATAACTCGAAATGGTATGTTATTATGCTATTAAAATGAAAAAGACCCCGTTTAATTTTCCATTTCGTTTCGGGGATAAAATTAACAGCGGAAGTACCGTCCACCGATGCTCGTGTAAACAAAAACAGATTCGCACGTATGTATGTCTGGTGCTCAGTAAAATCGAGAAAAAATAATAGCGACTCTTAATAATCTGACGATCATGGTATAAATAAAATATACCCACAGTAGCTTTGTGTACCAAATGTTCGCCACTCGTGGTGAAGTGGTGTTAACCGCGCGCCAACGGCTCGCGACTAACACCACTTCACCACTCGTGGTTAACATTTGGTACACCAAGCTACTATGGGTATATTCTATATGTAAATAAATAACACAAAGATTTAAATACCCACCCGCATTCGACCCAAAATGGAATTTTCACAGAAAAAAATGTACATTGGCTTTTATAATCAAGAAATGAATGATGATTGCTTGATATGGTTTTTCTTTTTATAGCGTCTTCGCTTCCAACTCTGCTCGTATTCGCCACGTATGGATCAGGTGAATCACCCTCTGCTGCGATTATCCCATTATCTCTTCCATTCGTTGACATGCTTTGTTTTACAATGTTACTTCTTTCTTAATCCAAGCACATCAACTGTTCTAGGCTTCAGATGTACCACTAAATACCCAAAGGGTTGCTGGGCAGCTTCCTCAAAACGATCCTATACAGCTTTGTGAGTCAATATCGAATTTCGTCACAAAACTTGTCCTTCATTCCTGGACAGGCTTCTGTGACATGTACGATGAAAACGCGTAATTTCCCTGTGTCAGTATTCACAATTCTATCATTCAGACACAATAAGACTATCATTTCAGAAATCTTGAACAGGCTGTGAAAGTCTTGATGGCTGAATTGGGACTGAAAACCTGTGTCCGCACGCAAGGGTATGCATGTTTAAAATATCAGCGCCCGCAAATATCCGTTTTTAAGATTTAGTTTTTTAAGCTAGAATGGTGACAAGACAGCAAAATTCAAATTAAAGTAAGAAATATCGTAACCAGATGAGATGTACGACAAGACATAACACCGTTTTCTACTGTCCGTTAATCTAGTGTCCCTCCTGTAAAGGATGGAATACATGAAAAATAATGCATGATCCTTTTGGGCGATGGAATTGAAACTCCCACCTAACACACCATCGAAAATACCGATTGCCAGACAGAAGAAAAACAAGTATATATAACATACGTAAAAACATCAATTTTGCCGTCAGCTAGGTAGACCCACAGGCGAACAAAACTGGGATGTCTGTAATATAACGCATGTGTATCAAGAAAAAGATGAATTCCAAGATTTAGCAATATGGTGTTTGAATGTTTGAGGTGTATGTTTGAGATTGCCCTATTTTCGTTGTAGTAAAAGGAGACCTCATTGACATATCATGGCATTCAATGTCGAAACTTCCACTCGTGTAACAGTTCACTCATGTAACGGCTCGTCCTGTTACATGATTGACGAGAACTGTTACAGGCCTGGACATGGGTGTTGAAAAACATGTTGTAAGGAAATATTTGCCAATAGTCTTTTTTCGGAAAAGCTGTTTGGAAATTATTACCCATGGAAAGTGCAACTCAATAGATATAAAGCCAGAAAATATTGTTGCATGAAATACAGTATTTTGTTACAGGGTAGAGTATATTTACAGGAAACAAATCAATTGCCTGTCTTAACGCATCTTACATGATGTATTCAAACTTTACGTTACGATTTCATAACAAATAAGCTATTGAAAGGTTTGCTTTGTTCATTTTTTTACATTTCTTAACACTTCCTGTGTTTGCATTACAGGATATAAAAGTTTGTCACACGAAAGACGCGTTGGTGTTCAAATCATCTTTTATGAATATTAAAGGTTTCTGTCCATCATTTAACCTCTGATTAACATTTGCAATCACAACAGTTATATATTTATTGTATAACGTGTTTAGATTAATCGACAGGGTCTACAAAGAAATATAGGTGTTCCAGTGGTACACGTGGGACACTTTTTGTTGCACAGATAAATACATTCAGTACCTTTGTAAATGAAATCAGTACCTTACAATAGTTATGTTAAATTCGGGCTATCTATTTATGTTGGGTGGACTGCTAAATGAGCACTTTTCTGTCTTGGGCACAGCTCTGGAACATAAAGGTGTTGACAAAATTTTGTTATATGACATGCATTATTGTGTTACAAGAAGGACATCTTATTTGTGCATTGGTAAAGCCACTGGATCATTAGCATGTTATTTTTTCCCGATTGCTTATGTTATTTCTGACGCGAAAACGGGTAGCTGTGTGGATCCAACTTAAATTTCATTACAACGAGTGCGAATTTTGTGGAAGAGAAGGTTGTAGTTAGTATTGCATTTGGAAAGAGAGGTTTAGCAAGAGAATATTACGTTAGGCGGGGAGCTGGTAGAGCAGGGTGTGAAAGAGAGTTACGATTTAGGAAAAAATGTAAATTTGAGTGATGGCTTGTGCAGTAAGTATAATCAAAGTAAACGGTCAGTATCTCGAGTTGCCCAAGGGATCCGAACGGTCACCCCCCCCCCCCCCCCCCCCTGAATCTTGAAGAGGTAACACTGGACTAATGGAAGCTGCAAAGAAAAAAAACTTTAACCGGCAAAACCAGGTTCGACCCCACGACTCCCAGAGTAAAGTTTGGAGAAAGTGATATAATTGACAAGTGTTGGGGAATCCGTTGCAGCCACGTATGATGCAGGATGGTATGTGTGGAAACTAAGGGAGATTGGTGCAGAAGAAAGGGAGGTGCACATTTCCTTTATGCTACACAAAAAAGACAAATTCCAATGGCCACAAAAAGAAGATATCCTGTGGGTAAAAAATAAGAATATTCTTTGTTCTATCAAGCCACCATTGCATTCAGCAAAAAGTCACAGAATGCTTGTTTTAGATTCTGCCTACCTTGAACCGATTACCAAGCTAATGAACAAATAGTTCATTAGAAGTCCAGTAATATATTAATTACATCACAAGTCACAGTAACTTGACTAGTGATGTAATTAGTATATTACTTCACGAAATGAGGAAGCGAGGTGGCTGAGTGGTAGACTGTTGGACTGTTGGTCCCGAGTTCCGTCCCCGGCCGGGACGACCCGCGTTGTGCCCGTGGGCAAGGCACTTTATTCCAGTTGCTTACATGGGGGCACGATGACGCCGTGTACTAAGGCGTACTGCACGTCGATGGTGCACATGTCTTTAACCGCTGTAACCCTGCTTGAGCGGAGCTTGAACAGAGTTAGAATGTGGAGGAGCTGACAGTTGCTCGTCGATGCTCGGTGGTTCTCTTCGGATACTCCGGCTTCTTCCACCCGTAAGACTGTCACGGTCTTGATTAGCCAGTGTGCATAAGTATGTGACATTAAAGACCAATAAATAAATAAATAAATAAATACTTCACGAACGCTATTCATAACATATCCCGCAAGTACGGTCCTTTTCATTTGATTTATATTTCCTATTGATATTCCTCAACTTCTCTGTTCTATTAGGTCACCACTGTCGTCAGCAGAAAGCCAAGAATGTCCTTCCTAGATTGATGAACCCACAGCTGAATTCTAAGCTAATAAACAAAAAAACATCCGAAGTCCAGCAAAAAATTAACCACGTCATCAATCACAGTAAGGTGACTGGTGACGTAATTAATACATTGCTTTACAAAAGCTATTCATAATATATCCCGCAAGTGTGGCCATTTTCTTTTAGTCTTTTTAAGTTGATATTTTCTCAGGTCTGAAAATTCCCAAAGCCAAAGGTATTGCTCTCCTTCCTGTAACAGACATACCCCTTGCTGCTGAAACTACTGCCCACCATGTGATATGCCATTCATAGGCATGTTGAACCATAAAAGTAACGACCCCACTATCCACTGTTGCCAGCTTCGGGCTGGGAGCTAGGGATAGTTAGGATTAAACAATTATGTTTCAAACGACGACAAATCCATGTCCCTCCTGTAACGCATGTAATAAACATATGGTTAAAACACCATTCATTTTCTCATTATACAAAAAAGAACGTGTTTTACATGTTCCGGGTCCTGCTTTGCTCGTGTGTCGGTGTGGCACCTATATTATCTTACAGTTTCTTCGATTGGTTAAAATGTTCATGATGTCCCTTCTGTAACAAACATTGTCTTTGTCGTAACGACAATATCCTTAGTGTAACTAGTCATTTTTTTTTAATTTTTCGGAAAAATCTTACAAACTATTTACTTCATTTCTTGCAATACATGAGACTAAATGGTCAAACCTTTTAACAGTGTAGTTCCGGTATTTTTGTGACATGGCTGCTAAATTTAAACGAATTGTTCGATAAACAAAATTTCACTTTTTAAGAAAATTCGATTTTGAAAAGCTACATTGACACGATAAAGGAGGAAGTGGGCTAAAAGTTATAGTTACGATTTTATCACCATTGCAGGTTGCCTGATTTAAAATATTGGTAACATCTCACTGGTTCTATGGAAAAAATGCATCTTTTTGTTCTGTTACAGAAAGGACAAATTGTGTTCCTTGTCATCTTTTAAGCCGTCCCGTAGAACGTTTTACGGGTTTTATAGTTTTTTTTATACATCTGTGTTCCTTAAAAGTTTGTTTTTCAGAAGAGAATAAAAATTGAATTTTCAACCGACTTTGTTTTTTTCGTTTTTTGTCAGTTGAAAATGTGACGAAAGTTGATATTGACTCTTGTTTTGTAAGCGTTTAGATATGTTACTATCGATGAGGCTGTTAAATAACGAATACATTCTGCCTAACAACAATGACTGAGTGGTTTTCAGTGGTGGTTTCTTTCGTAAATAATTTGTTTATACGAGAATCTTCTACGCTACTTGATATTCAATCATCACTGGTACTTAATTAAAATGCATACTCCTGGATCAAGAAAACAGTTTTCTGGATAACGTAATACAACGGTTGCCGGCGGAAGGATGCAGAAACTGGAATTAATCAACACTTTTATTTTCCACAGTATCATTGTTCATTATTTCTCCACATGTTTCTAAATTAAGGAACGAATTACCACATTTATTATTAAATTGTGCAGGACAGGAAATTGCCTGAACAAAATGAACCACAAAAAGTGAACAGTCGAAAAGTAATTTGAAATTATATGCATGTGGAGAAAGTTTTTCCGCAGAAAGTTTTTCCGCACCCCTCCTCCACCCCCACCCCCCACCCCCCACCCCCCAGAAAAAAGAACACACACAAAAACAAATAAATGTATATTTATAAAGAAGCCTGTGAACGTAGGGAAAATGCATTTTTGTGACAATAATTTTGCTTGCGTTTTGTATGCTTTTTTAAGTAGTTGAGTGCTAGAAGTCATAATCACAGCTATATTGAAAAGTGCTGCAAACCACTTTAGAGGATTTACACTGTACGTATTAGCATGTGTTTGGTACATCAGGAAAAGGAATGTTTTTATATCAATTTGTTCTATTACAATATATTGAAGCGTGCCGATATGCTCTCTCCAGTCAGCTGTAACAAAAACAAGTATTTATGATCTTGCTAAACAGCCCATTACAAATAGCCCATTCCTTACGGAATTCGACCGGTAGTCTGAGGTCTTGGCATAACATTTACCCTATGGAAAATGTCTTCGACACTTAGCATTAGGTTAGTGTTACATCACTTATTGGTTTAAACAATATTTTATTCTTTAAAAATGTCATATATAACAAAATGTTTACAAACAGTAAAGAAGTTGGATGAGATATCTTATATAACATTTGTTCAACAATGTAGAGTTGCAGAATAATAGAGGGATTTGACAAAAAGATGAAAGCTTATGTGCGTCATCTCCCTAAACCATGAACATATCAATTATCTGAGGTGGTAAAAACACTACTTAAATTTGTCCAAAGCTACCTAAGATCATGACCCATATTCGAAATTATAATATAGTCTGAGCAGATGCCCAGCTAACTGGGTGGGGCCTCGCATCCACGAACACAACAGTGCATGGGTGCGATTCCCCAGCCAGTGCAATGCTAATAGTCTGATCAAAGTTAGCTTGAAGCAAAGGAAATTAAGCGTGAGTTGTCAGAGCATATGACGACTATACCTGATATTGCATAAACCATGAATGTGAGAAAAGTAAGAAAGATGGAAAGAAGAGTAAAGGGAAGTGAGACAAGAAAGGTCAGAAAAACAGAAAAAACAGCTTGAAGACAATGACTATTGCCTATATAATCGTAACAGCTATTATTACATGCAGCCTATGCAACTTACTTGGAAATGGAGCGGGGTAGAGGTGTTTTACAGTGTGATCGACACAAAGACCGACTTAAAAGAGATCAGAGAAAGATTCATCTTTGGAGAAATGCGATTTTTACAGTTATCGAAAACGTCCACTTGATAAAATAAAGTCGTGAACCACTTCAAAAACAAGCTGGTTCTCCTGGTTATTCAAAAATCCAGATCCAAAAAGAAGCGTTGGTACGTCAATGACTATTGCCTATATAATCGTAACAGCTATTATTACATGCAGCCTATGCAACTTACTTGGAAATGGGGCGGGGTAGAGGTGTTTTACAGCGTGATCGACACAGAGACCGACTTAAAAGAGATCAGAGAAAGATTCATCTTTGGAGAAATGCGATTTTCACAGTTAGCGAAAACGTCCACTTGATAAAATAAAGTCGTGAACCACTTCAAAAACAAACTGGTTCTCCTGGTTATTCAAAAATTCAGATCCAAAAAGAAGCGTTGGTACGTCAATTGGGAATGGTAGTAGTTTAATGGAATTATCACGAACATTTGTGAAGACTGGGCAGTGGAGAAGATAGTGTTCCACGGTCTCACACACCCCACACAGACATAATGAGGTAGGCGACAGGTGATTTGAATACAGATGGAAATTGAGGCTACTGCAACCCAGACGTAACCTGGTGTGGTAAATTTGAGCTTTGCGGGACTTTGCACCACTATAAAACTTAGGAGGCCTTTGGTTCCCACCACTTAAAAATATCTTGAAGTTGGGCAATGAAGAGTTTTCACGCACAGACATGGGCAGGCTATTCCATTGCTTCGTAACGCTGGGTATGAAGGAAGACAGATATAATTGTGTCCGACAGAAAGGAATTCTGTGGTTGTTACATGACCGAAGATTTTGCGATAAATTTGATGATGAGATGGTTGGAGGGACCTTATTGGCAATATACGGGGGCGATATTCGATGGTACATTTTGAAATATTGTAACAATTTGTGTTTACGACGTCTTTCTTGTAAAGAGTCCCAGCGTCTTTCAGTATTAAGTAGACGCTTACTGCAACTAACTGTTGCCCCTGTTATGATTCTCGCAGCTGCAATCTGTATTTTCTCTAATTTTTCAGCTTCGGTTGCAGAACAGTTGTCCCAGGCAACATCCGCATATTCGAGTAATGGCCTGATGAAGGCAAAGTAAATTTTTTCTAGGACATCCCGATCGAGGTTCAATTTCTGCTTTCTTAATAAGTCTAAACGAACCCAAGCTTTGGAGCAGATGTGGTCAATGTGATCGTCCCACGTACAAGAACTGTTTAATATGACTCCTAAGTGTTTGTGTTTTTTTACTTCAGACATCGGCGTTTTACTAAAGAATAGTGGTGGGTGGGCAACAGGGGTGTTTTTGCGCGATATCAACATACTCTCTGTTTTATGGGGATTAAACTCTACCAGCCATGTCTTGGCCCAAAGTTCAATTGTGGCCAAGTCTTGGTTGATTAAAGTTGAGACTTGCACGGGATTGTCTACTATTAAATACAGGGAAGTATCATCAGCAAATAGACGTATATTACTGAATAAGTTTTCAGTAATGTCGTTGATATAGATTAAAAACAGTATGGGACCGAGTATCGAGCCCTGCGGAACACCAGCATTAATAGGTCTCCATGTTGAGGCATCGGATCCTATTACTACCCGTTGTGACTTATCTGAAAGATATGATTTTAGGAACGACAGTAGCTGACCCGCGACACCGATTCTCTCCAGCTTGTGAATAAGACCAACGTGCCATACCTTGTCGAAAGCCTTACTGACGTCGCAGAAAACTACCCTAACCTCCTTGCCCTCATCAAGGGCTCGACAGAATTCGTCATATAGGTCGGTCAACTGGAGGACAGTCGAGTCACCCGGCGTAAAACCTGATTGGAATTGACTAAGTACATTATTATCGACCAAAAACTACCACAACCGTTTAAAAACACATTTTTCAAATATTTTACCCACGCAACTAAGCAGTGATATCGGACGATAATTAGCAATTGAGTTTGAGGGTTGTCACTTTTTCTTTGTCGCTATAAGTTTCAAGGCGCGTCGCTATATTGTTCCAAGAACTGTATTGCTTCCATAGCTTCTACAGCTACCGTTACGACAGTTCTACCTCCCTCAAGACAGTTCAAAATTTAACGTCTCCCACCCAACTGATGATAAAATAAAAGGTAGTTATCTTTGATTTACAGTTTTCACTTCAGCAAGAGTCACTAATCTCCACTGCTCTGGGCGGTACCTCACATTCATAGAATAATGACTGCCACAGCGCACTTTTACCCATCACATGAACACTCAATAATTCCTCGATAATAAAACAAAATGAAAATATAGAATATACCCATAGCAGCTTGGTGTACCAAATGTTCATCACAAGTGGTGAAGTGGTGTTAAGCGCGAGCCGTTGGGGCGCGCTTTACACCACTTCCCCGCGAGTGGCGAACATTTGGTACACCAAGCTACTTTGGGTATATTTTATTTATACCATGATCGTCAGATTATTAAGGGTCGCTGTTTTTTTTCTCGATTTTACTGAGCAGCAGCCATACATACGTGCGGATTTGTTTTTGTTTACATGAGCATCGGTGGGCGGTACTTCCGCTGTCAATTTTATCACCGAAACGAAATAGAAAAAGACACAGGGCCTTTTTCATTTTAATAGCATAATAACGTACTATTTCGAGTTATGGATGCTTTATTAACATGAGGGAATGCATGTTTGTTAATGTTTGATGTTTTATGGGGTAAACTCATTTAAAAACGTAATAAATAATTGCCACTTTCATTTCACTTTTCGCGAGGCGTCGTGCGATAAATTTAGACCAGTTCGCCTTTAGGTCGACGTCACCAAAGGTCAACTTGGATGTTGTTCCACTGTTGGTGTTAATTTTAACTATTGAAATCCCATTGCTGGTGTGTTCACCACAGTTGGTGTATAAAGCTAAAATTTATATCATAGGCTTTTCATATATAGTAGAATAGGTAATCATGGTATAAAATACTGTCCATTACACTTTGATAGTACACAAGGATACACAGACCACTACACTACTCTGTTCGACACTAAAGTACAGTGTAATTGTTTCACATTACCCTTTGAGGTCTCGAAAATTGATTTTAAATCCATTCGGATCTGTGTCGGCAGAAAAATTTACTTAAGTGATTTATGAGAACATGAGAATCGTTTTAATAATTGAATGCCTGAATGGACCCATCGCATCATTGAACATTACGTCTAACCAAATCAGATTGAAACAAGTCCATAATGACCACTTCAATATCAAGATTTACGTACGAAGCACTTACACACATTTATTAATGTACCATTATTGGATCTCTCCTTGTCAGCTGGGATTCCTCAAGTCAAATTCAATGACACTTGCAATAGTTTTAGACCTATTGGTAATGCAAAAAGTTTAGAATTGCATGTGTTGGGGTTGGAAGAAGTTAGCTTTAGAATTCTCTGTGGGAGGGGTGGCACTATTGTGACGGTACTTGTGGATGCAATGAAGGGAATGCGTTTTAGGAATCATATAGTGACGCTCTATGAAACTTTTTGCGACAAAGAATGAATGAAGTAACATTAACCATATGAAAGAGCTGTCGTACTTTACATGGGGTTGGTATTATGCCTAGCTCTCAACCCACAAGCCCAGTTCCCTAAGAATTGGGCTTTTTGTTATGGACTGTTTTTTTACCCAGTTTTCGTGATGTACCTTTACTCATAAAGATATACAGATATTCTTTCGTGCTCAATTTTTAGATGTTCCGATCAATAAGTATTTAATTCACCTTGAAAACATTAAAATTTTTGGCACTCTTTGAAATACCGTAATGGAATATTTATTGAACAATAAGACAAAACACAACAAAGGTGAAGCTCTGGGTACTACAATCAACGATCCTAGATCGAGCTTTTCCTGTATTGCGTGAAAGACAATAAAAACTCCACCAAGGGTCGTTACTTTCTGTCCCCACCCCGCCCCAACCTCCGTTCTCTACCCGACTTGTGTTCATATTTATACCACGACTAAAGTGAATTAAATGAACGAAGTTGATATTTTTGAAGAGAAATATTATCTTTGGCGGTCGGATAACCTCCTTGCTAAACGCTGTTTCGTATCAAAGCATTTTTTCACGTCATAATGTCACTCAGCTGCTAATGTCCAATCAGATGCGCCCGTGATTGAAGTTCTTACGCGTAAGCCAGATTCCACGCACGTGTATCTAGTACATTTTCCAATGCCAGTATTATATCGCGTCACGTTGAATACGCACAGCAATCGTGGTAAAAATAGTACCTAACCAGTACTGACCGCGCATTCCTCCGGACAGGTATGAATATAGGTGTGGGGCAGGTGTGGTGCAGGAATAATTTCCCAGTACATTGTATTCTGCTGCTTCATTATTGTGTTACACAGTTACTGTTTCATCCTAATATTCGTAGACTGCAAATACCGAAGCCTACTTGGTTATCCAAATGGGTGTGTTCTCAAAACGCCGAAAAACTCAAATTCACACCTCGGTAAGTTTGTTTTGATAGTAATTATAGTTAATATCTAATTAGAGGTCACTCGTGAGATGTTTCTGCGTTCAGACATCAAAGATACAGACGGTGGGTTTTATGTGTTCGGTGAATATAGTTTACTGAGTTGTGTAAGGTATATACAGTACGTGGAGAGTGGATTGTAATTAAATCGCCAGGGGAATAGAGTTATCAATCAACGTATCACCTTCAAATTCTGTACATGTGGACAAAAACACAAGCAATGTTTCAGCCGATGGACCTCCGGGTATAACCCGGAGGTCCATGGCTGGAACTGTGCTTGTTCTTGTGCTTGTTATGCTTTGCAGCAAATTTGTAATGATTGTTTGTGTGGAATCTCCACCCAGCAGGTGATTTAGTGATAATACCCCCCACGTACTGTATATCCGTACAAGTCATTGGTATCCATATCAATTTTCTGAAGATAATCAGAGGTAAAAATTGGGGATCAAACAAAGACGCGCTTTTCAAGCTTTACAAATCATTCAAACGTCAGTGAGAATTACACAACAGACATGCATGGTTATTTCCGACGGTTATAGACCCTTCCCACAAAATACCCGATGCTAATTAGATATAGACTATAGCCTTAAGCCTTAAGCCTATTGTTCTCTTGTGTAAACACGTCGGTACAGATTTTAATTTTTTTTTTTTGAGTTTTGAGATACAGCCTCCAAATACTTTCCCGCCTCACGCGGTCTTAGCCATTTAATTGATGTTCCGAAATCATAATCTCCATGGTTTATTTGCATGCGTTTTTTGATAAATGGAACTCACTCAGTTGATAAATAAAAAAAAAATGCAACTGAATGAATGTATAAAATTAATTTCGGGTCGAAATTCTAAACCATCCAAGTATTCTAATACAGGAAAGAGAAAACATTATTTTGAGTAGGTAAAAAACCGGGAGTAGCGATCGGAACAGTGATTTGTTGAGCAGTTATATTGCTGACTCACCACATTACAAATGTGGACATTTGACAGAAAATGCTGAACAATTTTTTCTGCATTGTTCACTCAAGACAGCATATCGACAAGAGATCTCAAAATTGCGTCTGTAGATGTAATTTTCTCTGTTTACTGTAGAAGACGATATGGAGACAATGCTGTCATTTTCATTGCTTTGCAGAAGCTTATCCACGACCCAAGAAGGCTAATGAGTAGAGAAACACCGCCGTCACAATGGTGGAAAACACTTAAATCAGTCATCGGGAATGCTAAAACTGAGATTCCTACCCTTGCCCATTCCGACCAGATATACTCGTCTAATGTTGAAAAAGCTGAAGTGTTCAATGATCACTTCAGCTCAATTTCAACGGTTGATGATTCAAATGCTTCTCTGCCTAATAAGTCTTCACATGCTCGTCCGACCATTAGTTCTATCACCCTGCAAAGTAACGAAGTATACGCTGCAATGAGATCAATTAAAATCTCTAAGGCATCTGGTCCAGACTTGGTTAGCCCGCGTCTTATAAAAGAATGCAAATCATCCCTTTGTGAGCCACTCACTGTTTTATTCAATATATTACTGAACAAATCATATTTTCCATTGTTGTGGAAAAGGGCGAATGTCACACCGATTCTAAAAAAACAACCGTCCAATTCTGTTACTAACTATAGGCCAATTTCCTTGATTAGTTGCGTTGGAAAACTACTTGAGAAATGTGTTTTTAAACGGTTATGGGAATTCCTTACTGACAATAACGTTCTCAGTCAATTTCAGTCTTGTTTTACACCAGGTGATTCGACGGTTCTTCAACTCACAGATATTTATGATGAATTTTGTCGTGCTCTGGACGAAGGCAAAGAGGTTAGAGTTGTATTTTGCGATATCAGTAAGGCCTTCGACAAAGTATGGCATGCTGGTTTAATACACAAGCTAGAAAACATCGGGGTCTCTGGTGAACTTCTGCTATTTCTTCAATCGTACCTTACAGACAGATTACAGCGAGTTGTTGTAGCGTCTGCGACATCGTCCTGGAGAAGTATAAATGCCGGTGTTCCACAAGGATCTATACTTGGTCCTTTGCTGTTCCTTATATACATTAATGACTTAACTAGTGATATTATGAGCAGCATACGCTTATTTGCGGACGATACTTCGTTATATTTAATTATTGAAAATCCAGAACAAGCCTCGAGGGTAATCAATCATGATCTGGTCTCAATTGAAAATTGGGCAAGACTATGGTTGGTTGAGTTTAATCCCAGTAAAACCGAAAGCATGTTAATATCTCGTAAAAGTAATTCTGCTATCCACCCTCCCTTGCAGTTCGTCGGTTCTACGATATCTGAGGTCCCTGATCATAAACATCTTGGAGTAATACTTAACAGCACATGTACATGGAATGATCACATCGATCATATCTGCACCAAAGCCTGGTCCAGGATAGACTTACTAAGGAAGCAGAAATTCTACTTGGATCGTAGCGTCTTAGAAAAAATATATTTTGCCTTTGTCAGGCCTCTTCTTGAATATGCTGACACTGTCTGGGACAACTGTTCCTTGACTAATGTTCAGGAAATGGAGAAAATACAAATAGCAGCGGCAAGGATTGTCACTGGAGCGACCGTCAGTGCCAGTAAGTCCTCACTTTACACGGAAACGGGTTGGGAGCCCCTCGTAGATAGGCGGCGAAAACATAAATTAATACAATTTTTCAAAATGTACCATTATATGGTTCCTCCCTATTTATCTAGTAAAATCCCGCCTCTTGTTTCTTCGATTAATCCTTCATTAAATCTTCGGTCAAGTCAAAATCACCGCATTCCATTTTGTAGAACCGAACTGTACAGGTCTTCTTTTATACCTAATGCAACTGAACAATGGAATAATTTACCTGTTGTGGTCCGTGAAAACCCATCACTGACAAATTTTAAGATTTTTCTCAATGCCGGTAATAGACGACTACCAAATTTTTACCTTAAATCGAAATCCCGTATAGCCCAAATATACCACTGTAGATTACGACTTCGGTGTAGCAATTTAAAGTCCCATTTGTACCTTAACCACCTATCACCCACTGACTTATGTCAGTGTGGTGAGCAAGAGACATCTGATCATTTTTTCTTGAATTGTCCAGTGTTCGCAGTTGCTCGCTCTGCTACAATTCATCTTCTCCCATTCGACGTGGACACCACTATACTTCTTTATGGTTCGGAATATCTAAGTGACGATGAGAACCGCCTCATTTTTGAAGCGGTACACGACTTTATACTGACTAGTAAAAGATTCACTGTTGATACCAATGTAGCATCGGGTCACCTCGTATAAAAAATAAGATGTATTAGGAATGTGCTACATTTAGTTAGTCATTGAAGTTGACGACACACACAATATCCACTCCACGCAATACGTTGTCAACCTACAAGTAATCGACTCCAATCCGACTTAACCTGTCTTGTAAATTCTTGTGGGAAGTTATGCTCAAGCAGGCTCATATATTTCGTTAACGTACGGCGGCTATGCCCGCATTTCGGTTCACAAGGGGACTTGTGAACTGACGGGCGGACGTGGTCGTTGTACGTTGAAGTAATTCATGATCAACATTGACTTGTACTGTCTGTATAAACTTCTCTTATCTGCCATTGTCATTGTGCTTGTAATTTCGTATTGTGGAGACGGCCTTGTATAAGCTCAAAGCTTACTGCCGAATCCACGCCGATGTTTATACCATCCTTGTGTATACTGTTATTGACATTTATTGACATTTTTTTTTTTTTTGAATAAATACTGTTTAAACTAAGAAGGCTTAGTGACAAATAACAATGGGACAACATTTAAAGACGGTAAACTGTTATTTCATATCGAAAACGTCCTTTCATATCGAGAGACAATCATTGTGTATCGGGTTATTTCAGAGTAGACACGTAGTAATCAAGATTATTACTCAATGGTAAGACCCGTAATGTTTAGCACGTCTTTAGATTGGCCTAATTTGGGGACACGGCAGATTTGCAAAGTCAGTTGCGGTTTAGCCCTATTTAAGAATGTTTTGTCATATTGACTGTCTGTAGTACTGCATCTAGCTTCGTATGTTTTTGCAGGTGTCTCAGAATATCTGTTACCTCTACAGGGCCTTACTCCAACATTGATACGTTTTCTGCAACAGAACATGGGCCGACAATGCAGCCTGAGTAAACTCGAACTTACATTATGAGTATATGGGCAGTTGTTTTTAGGTAAGTCTTGGCAGTCTATATCGACAACAAAGACTTACCTTGAAATAACTGCGAAGCGACAGGATGCATATTGTAATGTGCAGCAAACATGTAGTTAAATCCCTTCTTATGAAAGTGAACACAAAAGCCTAATACCAAACCACACAATCTCTTATGGCAGTTTGGGCACATACTTGTAATATGGGGACACCTGTTGCCGCTGTCAGGTTGGTAGATTATTAACGCCTGGTTGAGCCACATTAGAACGTACTACTTTTTAACCAACGTTTTGTTTCGTAGATGGGCGCTTAATATGTTTGTATGTTAGGTTCCATAAGGAAATCGCCCGGTCCTTTTCAGCAAATTCCATCGTCCCATTAAAACATCTGATTATTTAGTTTCGTGTGTTCGCATATACCGTTTCTTTTTTTTATATCTTTCCTCATAACAGCGTGTACAGTGAACGCACTGCTTGTATATGTTAAAAACAACTTTTTGCCAGGCCTCTGTATGCTCTGTATGATGTTATTGTAAGTTGAACGGGGAGGCGGGGGGGGGGGTATGGGGGAGGGGGTTCTGAGTGTACAAAAATGGTCTTCCAATCCCAATTTGCACCATTAATGGCAAATTAAATATAGCATAAATAGGTAAATAGGTGCTCTGATTTAAACAACTAATAGGATAGGGGTTTTAACCACTCGGCTTACCGAGTGGTTAAAACCCTTATTCTACGTGTGGTTTAAATCTGATTAC
Source organism: Pictodentalium vernedei (assembly GCA_031216915.1). Lineage (NCBI taxonomy): Eukaryota > Metazoa > Mollusca > Scaphopoda > Dentaliida > Dentaliidae > Pictodentalium > Pictodentalium vernedei. Next base: position 728,142,105 of record CM062297.1, on the reverse strand, counting down.
CGACCCTAGTACCTACTTGTTTTATTTATACCATGCTCTAAATAAATAATCGACTTTGTCACTTGGAATGGAGAAAAAACGACACTTTCAATCGCAAACACACGGGTTTGTTTACATCTGCGCCGGAGGGCAGTTCTACCGACTGTACGTGAATGCTTGATTGACAGCTAGACACATCGTCAAAGTTGATTGAATTTACCTTGCTTTTTCAGTCAAATTATTATTAACAATTCTTAAATGTTATTTTAAATATTTAATTGTAGGTATTTTTAACTTAATAAGTCATTGCACGTAGTTGATAGTACCGCAAAATGTTGTATGTTTGAATGAAACATCGAGAAGTGTGAATGTATCGAAGTTGGGAAACTGCGTCATGCCAAAGGTCAAGTTGGATGAAATTCCGACTATAGGTGTAATTTTGTTTAGCTGCAGTAGAAGCTTTACATCAGTTGTGGGGTTAAAAGCTAAGATCTAACATCTAGGCTTTTCACAGGTAGTAACATAGGCGAGCATGGTATAAATATATTTGAACAGCACCCCCCCCCCCCCTCCCCCTCACACACACACACCCTGCGGTTTGCGTTTTCACTGAACTGTAATTAGTCCAGAATGTAATGTACACGTTCCAGACTATTAGGAGCACTGTTCTTATTAGTGCATCGAACTGACTGTCGGACTTCCACGAGTATACAATGCACTGAACATGAGGTCAATCCAATGGCTGAAGAGGAATTTGTGCAAAGAATTTTCAGATAACAACAACGAGTAAATGTCGGACTCTACGACTTACTAACTCGGAACGAGCACGGCTTGAAGCTGTGGAAGGCAAGTGTACCTTCGTCGTCCCCTACGCCTCAGTACACAGTGCCACCGTGATAGCTCCCTGTGCTGTTTATACAAGGTTCACTGACGGGCATTATTTGCTTTGCCATTTATGTCAATAATTCCAGGCCGTAGATGGATCACCAGTAGAACTTTTCTACCAATTAACCATTTATGTAGCTAATCGTCGCATCCTATCGCGTAATTTTCAAATTAAGCAGTTGAATATAAATATATTTTTTCAAAAACTTCAATAAAAGCATATCAATGACCCCCTTACTGTGACGAGCCTTGTCCGAATTAGTGTTTTCATTTACAATGATAAATTAGAATTTGAAAGTTTCTTTCAATGTTCTACGATTTTCACTGTTTTGCAATTTATTTTAACTCATTGCATGGTAATTTATAATTTATTTTCGTTTTATTCTCATTTTTGTCATTTTCAATGTTTCGTGATTCAATATGGTCGATTCTTCCATTTTTGTGTTTTTAATGTACTATTCAAAAAAAGTAGGGGATATCCAAACTGATGTTGATATTTTCGGAAAATGGTATTGGATACGCGTGATTGGACACATCAGTATGTTTCCAAGTTTAGTGTGGATCATGAATGTCACCGGCCCACGAAAACTTCGTGCAGGTTTTTCGCACGAGCGCCGCGTTAATGTCTGTGGGGTACATTTTGAAACTTTCATTTGTACTGGACTGGCTTTTTCGGAGATCTCGTCGTTCTTTTCTTGGTATAAACTTGTTCATCAATAGTTTCTGGTCAAAACATAACTTTTGAGGTATGAGAAGACTGACACGTGACGAAGGTTTACGTGCCGTTGGCATGCTGGATGCTGGCAACAGGCAGACTGCAGTGGCTCAAATGCTCAAAGTTACTCATTCGGAGATTAGCAGGTTGTGGTCACGCAACCGTCAGACAAGCAATGTTGACAGACGTCGGCCAGGTCGTCCAAGACAACTGCTAACCAGGATCGTTTCATCCGAACCACAGCATTACGTAACCGTCATCAAAGTGCCTCAGAATTTGGACAGCAGCTGCACCGAGCGACAGATGTGGGAGTCAGTGGCCAGACTATCCGAAATCGCCTACACAGCTGGGATTTGTAGGCTCGACGACATCGAATAACTCCACATTTGACTGAACGATACATCACAGGAAGGCGTAATTGGCGTGGAGCACGGCAGCGTTGGGATAATCGTCAGTGGAGAAGCGTTATAATTTCCGTTGAATCGAGGTTCCCTCTCGACTTCCACGACAGGCGAAACAGGGTGTGGGGGCTGCGAAACGAACGATACAATGACGTAACTGTTAGGCAGCACGGTCGTTTTGGTGGGGGATCGGTTATGGCGTGGGGAGGCATAACCATGACAAGCAGAACAGCATTACATGTCATCCAAGGGCGTGTCACAGAGCAGTACTACCGTGACAACATTTTAGCAGCTCATGTGGCGCCATTTGCGCGACGTCACGGCCGTCGATTCATTTTCCAAGATGACAATGCAAGAGCACACAGTGCCCGTGTTGCTACAGAGTTCCTCCAGGAGCATAACATCACTACACTGCTTTGGCCAGCACTAAGTCCAGACTTTTCACCAATCGAGCACGTCTGGGATATGTTTGGCAGGTGCCTACGACAACGCCAACAGCCCCCTACCAATGTCCAGGAACTCGCCGCTGAACTGCAGGAAGAATGGAATAACACCAGTCAAGCTGATCTTGGACGTTTGGTGAGGAGTATGCCACGTCGGATCCGCGCTTGTCTCGCGAACCGAGGAAGATTTACAAGGTATTGAGGTCTTGGACTGAATGTGGTAAATTCTCTAACTGACCGTCCATGTCTTCTACAGCTCAGTGCGTGGAATGTGTGCTTGCCAGACACCCAACTATCGCTGAAATCATTCACCAGATGTCACAGTGTTGCGCCCGCGTCGGAAACCAGGATCTCAAAATTTTCCGACATGGTGAGGCGAGATTTAAAATTTTCCGATAGTGTTACCGGGTCATTGACCGTCGGTACGAACTTTTGCGTAATTTACAAAGTAAGCAGTTGAAAAAAATATTTTAAAAAATTTAAAAAAAAACATATCATGTGACCCCTCATTAGAACGAGCTCGTCCTAATGAGAGGGTCACATGATAAGGTTCGTTTTAAAAACTATTTTGAGAAAACTGAAAATAAGATAACCAAAATAACAAAATTTATATCCTGTGCGTTGAGTAAAGGGTTTAAATGGTAAACTTTTTTTTAAAAATTGCGGTTTTCAGTGAAAATGCTGATATTCGAGCGACCCGCAATTCTTCCGACGGGTCACAGAAGTTTCCGACAGACATGGCGACGGGGGACGAACTGCACCCCCACTAGCTTCCGGTCTCTTCACGCACACTTTTATCGTGTATGGAGGCCTGCATATATGACTATATGTGAGGAAGTTTAATAAAATGTATTACAGACTTGTAACGCTATTATCTGATTAAGCCTTTCAACCCTTTGTATAAATTTTTGAGTGGACGAGCAGACGATATAAAGAGCAAAAAATCTGAAGCGAGGCTCAATAATAATTTAATCCAACAGCTCAACAGAGCTGTTGGATTAAATTATTACTCAGCCACCCAACAAACCAGAATGGTTTCGCCCATTTCGCTGTTGCAGCATTGACTGAAATGATACCTTCCAGGGCGTCAGTGTTGAAAGGGTTAAGTCCTAAAAAAGCCGACTAATTAGTTAATCTGCACATGCCAGAACAGAACGTGCAGAACAGCATAATAAAATACTCGACAGCAGTCGCAATCAGTTACATAACCCTTTCAACACTGACACCCTGAATGGTATCGTCTTGTGCAATACTGTCAACAAGGAAATGGGCGAATTCTTGTTTCATTTGTTTGGAGGTTCAGCAATAAATTAAACCTACAGTCCCTTTGGGCTGTAAGATTAAATCATTACTGAGCACTCCTTCTCAAGTTGTTATTCATTTTGTTGCTTGCTCATTTCCTTACGCAAACATTTATTTATAACTGTGTGGAATAGTTAATTATGGCTAGATTTCAGTGAATCGTGTTCTGTTAGATTTGTAGGATAGTGTTCTTGTATCTTGCCTATCTGAGACCAGCTGCCCATTTAATTTTGTGTCAACCACAGTCGTCCTGAAATTGTATGACATGGTGGATGGTCCAAGTGAGGGAGCTAGTAGAAAACTACTCATTGGAGATCTCGGACCTTGACGTTGGGGCAAACCAGGGCAAAAAGATCGTCAGAGAAAGGGTCACGGAGGATTGTAACCGTAATTGGCGAGAGGGGGTCAAATCAAAGAGATCTTTGAATGGCCTGCGTGATAAAGAGAAGCCTGGTTTTGAAGAGTACCTTGATAGCACCTTTGGGGGTCACTGTTGTTCAAGCTGAGGTCGCGGTCCCTGGAGCTGAGGGAAAAAATTGGGAAAAACAGTGAAAAAGAGTGCCAGATGTGTAACTTGGGCGTGGTGGAGACCCTGGAACACTTTCTTATAGAATGCCCAAAATACCAGTCTAAAAGAACAAGATTCACGGGGAGTATAATGGAGAAGTGGGATGGGAGAATGAAGGACATGTAGTTAGGGGGCGACTCAAAGGAGAGGGTTAATATACTAATCAGAGAGATTGGGAAGAATGGGGCAAGGGATGTCATCAAGCAGTTCGTCTCCGAGTGTTGGGAGGAGAGAAGAAGCGCGGGAATAGGGAGGCAGTTGGTAAATCATGGGTAACCAAGGCCTTCTCATAGGAGAACCGCGACAAATCAGCGGCCGGCCGAAGTGTTGTTATTATTATTATTATGGCTCAGCATCCTTATCTATGATCACAATTAATACCCTGATGGTATCTTCCATGTTAATTTATTTGCACCAATTGGAAGAGCCTATATTCATTATTTGAGGGTAGATCAATTAATATTTTCAACGTACATCCTAGGAGCCTTACACATTACGACGTTATGACAAATCGTAATCGGTCGTATTGTTGAAAAGGGTTAGTCCAACAAAGTACCCAAAACGCGTTCGGAATAAAATATTTTCTGAATGTTTGAACGACAGAGTTCACAGATGATGTCAAGAAACCAATTTCAAAAGGCACTGAGGTAGAGTATAATATGAAATGTTGAGACATATTAAACGAAGTTAACCCTTTACCTAACATGAAAAGAAGACGACCGTTGCAAATAAAATTCTTGAATAACTCATTTTTTTCCTTTTTTTGTCTCAAAAACATAGGTTATGGCCTCTCGTTGGAACGAGCTCGACGAGAACGTTCCAAAGAGGGGTCATAACCTATATTTTTGAGACAAAAAAGGAAAAAAATAATGAAAGTTAATTGGCGATTTTTGTGAATAGCGCTGGCCGGTTTTGGCCGTAATATTGGGTAAAGGGTTAATGGGTGGGAATGCTGTGGACTCCAAGTGATGAGGTAGTACGGGCGATATTTGGTGCAGTCCAGTCGCTGACGGACAAATGTGTGTTTTGGCGTATAACGTTTTTTCTCAATGGCTTTCTGATGGACCAGAACATACTTTTAGAGAATTTACAGGCTACCGGCAGCCTTGGGAAAATTGAGATATCAGCTTAAATCAAAGATGGCGGTCAAGATTGCCGCCTCATAGGGGTGACGGGACGGTTCACCTCCTCTTACAAGCAGTGAGGTCGCAAATCGGTGCAACTTGATTATAACTCTAACACTGGAAGATCAGCCACAATATTTCGTCTATTTTTTGTATAAAGATGGCCGCTAAGATGGCAACTTCGACAAGGAAACATTATGATAAAGTTTCAATGAAGATAGAGAGGAAACAGAACTCGGATCTCCATTAGCGTAGGGAAATCATTTCCAGTGCTGTTCATCAATTCTGCCGGAAATGGATGTTTGCTACAACAGGATAGAGAGCCGATTCATGTCACAAAAACAATCGAAAATTCCCGAAAAATAAGGATGTGCACTGAGTGGTTGGATATTTCACGTCAATGAAAATCCAATGAAGCCTGATACTTTGCACCTATCGGGTTAAGACTAAACACAAACTGAGCTCTGTCCTGTTTATAACTGAATGGGATTCAGAGTTGCAATCATCATTGGTGGATGCTGGACTGGCTGAGGCAAAGCGCTTTTCTTCTTTAGCACATTCTATTGTGCCTTGGTAAGAACAAAACACCGTACTATACAAGCCAGACGAGCCGTTCGACAGCTGCATCTGCAAGTTTTACATGGCGTACTCGAACATGCACACTTGATCATGGGAAGTGCCCCTGCAGGTGCAAGAAGTTAATCTTCAGGGACAGTGACAGCTTGGGTTTTTTTCTTCAGAATTTTCGTCTCTGATGAAGCCAAAATCAGACTGGGCCGGATGCAATTGTTTTATTTTTGTTGTACTAAATTGTATTATGAAAGCACATGTCACACAAATAAGGATTCTATCTATCTATCTTCAGGTGGACACAACTGGAATGTTTTCTTCCAAATGCATGCCCCTAGATGTGCCCTCTTGATATTCTCAACAAACGACTCCTGTTCGAGGGTAAATTACAGAGACTTGGAATCCTGGTTGCACCGTTTTTACCAGTCTTTGATTTCCATCATTGAATCTGGCTTCAAACATAGCAAGCACACATGCATCTGGTTGCTTGTTACAACACCTCGGTTAAGGGCGATTCGAGATCATCAATTCTAGTAAGGAATTCTACACAGTCTTCACAACTTTCAATAACCGACCTTTTCCAATCCCGAAACCCCAGCGACTCTGTCATAGCCTGAGATAGCAGGAGCTGTTAGAAGGTCTGGGGTGATATCCCGATATTTATCAACAGACGTGTGGATATCAATCACAGGCCTGTCCTTTATTGGGGATTTCATAAAAATAGCAACTGTTTCAAATAATTGTACAGAAGTGTTTCCCATGTAACATTAGCTCGGACAAAGACGCGGTCAACCCTTTTGGACACCACGTGTACTGTTTGTTGGACAATTATATTGTCAGCTTCTTCATGAGCAGTTGACTTGTCGTGTCTGTCGATGACACCAGCGTTACTGATTTCAAAGGGAGGCACAGCCTGACCAGTAATGAATGGTGTATGTTTGGTTATGTTCTCGACAGCAAATATTTCATCGGTTCTTAAATATTTTAAAAGATATCTATGAGTTGCTTCTTGTTCTCCATAACAATAAGAATAAGTTTCTGGCTCGGAAGTGGTGACGTAATATGCTCTGCTTAAAATTATGACAACAGTTTTCGGCAGCCCTATTCGCCATTGTGCTCCACCAAGTGCTAAAATTGTTGAACCTATCGAAAACAAAGTAAATGTCGGCGGACACAAGTTTCTGTTTTACCTGATTCTGAAGTTTTTCCACTAAATCATCAACAGTTTTGGGGGAGATAATCCAATGGGGGCTGGCCAGTGGTCTCTCCACAAAAGAACACAACCGCCAATGACAGTACAAGTTGAGATTTTGTCCTGTTTTGATTGTCTTGAAGATACTGTAACAGTCACTGGGTTTTACAAGACAGATTTAGAGGGAACTGGCGACATTCATGCGAAAGAATGACTTTCATGTCTACATCGCGTAAGCTTGAATGGAGGCACATAACTGTGAAGTCGATGAAATTACAACTGAAAAGCTTCGGGAAACCGACCTGATCGACTTTCTCGTCGATGGCATCGTCTCCACAGGCATTGGTATGGTGTGGTAAAAGCACCCAGGAGGTTTTTCTAAAACTCCTTAATTTGTTTTCGAGTGCTAGTGTCCTGCCCGAACTGACAGTTTCTGGAGCAATCTGTCCATCAGCTATACTGACAAAATCACCAGGATGTTGATCGAGATCCATTCAGTTTATGACAATTTCAAGTTTTTTTTCTGAGACCGTCACGATCCAATCATTCCGCGATAATTCTCACTTTGCACTCTTCTTTCTGCCGCTGGGGAGGATCACAGGTAAATTCTCTCATATGAGAAGTATAGTGAAAAAAACCCCAATGAAACAACCTGAAGAATATTCTTTATGACAAGAGAGGGAGATCGAATGGAATTCGGAAAGTGGTGTAAGCACGTCCTCACTCGTTGAGTGATCAAACTTCACTGGATAGTGGATGTCACTCTTGGAAATTACCACTTTCTAAATAGATAAAACGCGATGTGCGTTTGAATCGGTGGGTGTTTTACATAACGAGTTGGAGTAGCGTAGTCATATTTCGCGAGAGCCGTAGGCTCGAGCGAAATATGATTACGCCATTCCAACGAGTTGGAGTCCATCAATCCATTGTCGGAACTGTTCGCCAGCCATGGATTCCATTGTATCTTGCTCGAAGAACTGAACCATACTTGAATAATCTAATCGGGTACCAATGGATAACACATTTACCCAGTAACAACTGCCGACAGCATTTGTATTTATCTGTTAGTCTTTATTGGGTCACTGACATAATATGTCCACAAAAATGGCATTAACAAACGCTCGTCCCAAATTTAAAATGCACTGGCATTCAATTGATGAAACCACAGATAGACAAAAACCTTTTAAAGTCACTCAGTACGGATGGCACAAACTATTTAAAATTATTTAGGATTGTTAGTGTTAGTGTATTTTTTCTAGTAACATTTCGAAGGTTACAATGGGGTATAATGTAAGGTATTGGATATTTTATCTCAAAAATAGGGGTCACTTGAAAAATACCAAAAGCCTGCTTGATTTCTAGAAAGCTCCGGAACGTAACAGAAACAATGTCGAATTTTGAGGTGGTACGGGAACTTTCACATATTTTTTATGTTTACTTGCTTCGAATGACGTTTACACATAATAGCACGGTTTATTACACGCCTATTACTCTTCCCGCAGTTCCATATTTACCAATCCGTACGAACACGTGTTCCATACGAATTTCCGTTGACGAACTATTTTTTCATCTGGTTTCGTGGATCCATCATCAGAACTAAGTTCAGTCTATTTTCGTAATCGGCCAATCAAACGCCCCATTCTAACCTATATCAATTTGGAATCTGCGGAGACAGTCAATAAATCGAATGTTAATTGGAAAATGTTTTTGTTGAAATCTACCAAAATTAACGAAATTAAACTTATTATATAAATGGGGAGTAATTTTCTAACACTCAAGTTTTAACTTTGAAGCGAATATCTCTCAGATATCGACAGATAATTTCTTGAACAAACGACGAAATAATATGTTTGGACACAATTTTCATTTATTTAAGAAATAACTGTTGTTTTCCTTCGGTTTATGCGATATAAACCGAAAATTTTCAGCACAAGCTTCATAACTCGCTACGCGAGTTATGAAGCTTGTGCTGAAAATGTTCGGTTTATATCGCATAAAGTGAAGGAAAACAACAGTTATTTCTTATAATTTATTCCGGCTGTAATATTAAAATATAAAAACTATGTGTACGTGAACGAAAAACTTTTAATTTAGCAAAAGACAACAGTCAAACTCAGGAAAGTGTGCCACAAACAGGTCACGTCAATCATTGTCAAATTGTTTGTTGTTTTGATTTTCGATCGCAGACGACAGATATTTAGCAAGTCACGTAACAATATCATTAAAAACATTTTTTTTTAAGTTCCCCAAAAATAAGGTTTGGATGTATGATCTTTTATTCGTCTCCCAATTCGGTATATTTTATTAAATTCAATTGTTCCAGAGAAATTATCATTATATTCTCGCTGACTGGAGGCGATGAAAAATCGATCATTGTTTACAATCTTGTTATCCATCCATTAGTCTGCCGTCACGCCCTCACGATGACAATTGGATTGAATGGGCTGGGCTTCCAGAGTCTTGCGAACGTGTAGACATTCCAAATCATTACGTGATTTGGTTTATACGATTTTGACGACTTTCACGCTGTATGCTTTCAACCAATAAAAACGCAGAGGCGGGGCAAATGATTAAATTATATTGTTCTGTTCACGTATCGATCTGTCACGCGTGTTTGCCAATCACACCTGAGTTTTGTTTTTGTTTTTATTTCAAGCAGACGTTAGAACTGTGTGATGTTTGAACTTTTTAATAAATTAAGGGATTCTGTGTTACAGAGGCGTGTAATAAATACAGAACGTCACGATGTGTGAATAAGTTCAGTTCAGTTCAATGGTTTATTCAACATAGTCATGTTACTAAATACAAAAAAAAAACCCAAAGATATAATCATAACAAGTTCAGTAACGATAACTTATTCAAAGGAATGATAAGTGACAATAATACTAGTAGCTGTTTATGTTGAAAGGAGATGCGAGAAGTACAATTTACTTTTAAGAAGCATCTCCTATAGAATATAACATATTTAACTTAATGAATTTATTTAGAATTCGGTTTATCCATCAACTTTCCACCCATAGCTGGCAACAGACGACACTTGCACAGTAAATTCTTGAATAACTGAACATATTCAATCTTTGCCCCCCCCCCCCCCCCCAACGCAAAAAAAACAAAACGGCGTACAACCCCTCACTGGAACGAGCTCAGTGAGCTCGCCCCAATGAGGGGCCATGAGCCCTGTCTTCAAAGACAAAAACTGAAAACATAATAACATTTGAATGGAGAATTTTATATATATCGCTAGCTGGTTTTGGTCATTACGTTGGGAAAAGGGTTATACGAAAAGTACAAGAAACCGATATAAGACTGAATGACAAGTTCTTGTTGTCCGACTATATTCAGAACTGTTGTAATTTGCAGGAGAGAGCCATTAGGTATTCTCCAGCCAAACAGCAACAAAAATCCAGACAAGCAGCAAATTTTAAAAGTTTTGTGAGTCACATGTCTTGAACAGGGGAATCACTCATACAATCTTCATTGCGTCTAGAAACATGCCACTCTCAAACGATTTGTATGTTAAAGATTTAGGGGACGAACTAATTCAGAGTGCGGAGGGGGTAAATGTTGGAGACATAAAGATACCAGGCTTATTCTTTGCGGACGACATGGTGTTAATGTCTAGAACTGAACAGGGGCTAGAGAAATTGCTGGAAATTGTTGGTAGTTATGGGAACACTTGGCGGCTCGAACTAAATGAAAATAAAAGCAAGGTAATACCCGTTGGACGTAAGGTAGATATGACGAAGAGATGGAGAGTGGGGGAGTTCTCAATCCCCGAAGGGGAAAGCAAACAAATCACTGTAGGAGAAAAGGGAGAGTATGAGTATCTAGGGGTAAGCATAAATATAACGGGAAGAGGGGTGTACAGAAATTACTCAGCCAAACTGATTCTGAAAGGGAAAAGAATTCTGAACCAACTAAAACTTTTAGGGAAAAATAGTTTCAACAAGGTCTTTGTGGGGAAAACACTATGGGAGAGGGTGGGTTTACCAAGTATAACGTATGGCACGGACGTGATTCCATTAAACCAAACCGTTATTAAGAAGTTGGAAAGTACTCAGAATGATGCCGGCAGATGGATAACAGGGTCAAGTAATGCTGCAGCTTTGGAAGCAGTAAGGGGGGAGCTTGGGTGGATGAAAATCAAGGACAGGGTAGATTTGGGAAAACTGTGTTACTTTAACTACTTGAGAAACCTGCCTGACAACCGGTGGTGCAAATTGATGCTCGATACCATTTGGAATTCTAATATAGAAACGGGGTGGTCAAAACATGTGAGGGAACTAATGGACAATTACTCTATAGAGGTCACAAACATAGAAGTAGGAATGAAAGAAGGCAAAAGGTTTGTCAAAGAGAGAGTCATGGAAGATTGCAATCGAAACTGGCGAGCAGGGGTTAGCGTGAAAAGATCACTGCAGGGGTTACAATATAAAGAAAAGCCAGCTTTTGAGAAGTACCTAGATGGCACCTTTGGAGGGTCACTGCTGTTCAAACTGAGATCAAGATCACTGGAGCTTCGGGGAAAAATTGGGAGAGATGGGGAAAAGGGATGCCAAATGTGCCACTCTGGAGTAGTGGAGACCCTGGAACATTTTCTCTTGGAATGCCCACAGTATATACCTCATAGAATAAAATTTACTGGAAGAATAATGCAGAAGTGGGGTGAAGAAACAAAGGATAGATGGCTGAAGGCGGACACGAGGGAGAGGGTAGGAATGCTTATTGAAGAAATTGAAAAAGAGGAAGTGAGGGACACTATTAAGCAGTTTATATCTGAATGCTGGGAGGAGAGGAGGGGAAGAGGGGGTGGGGTGCAGGGGGAATGATGGCCTTCTCTTATGAGGACCGCGACAAATCAGCGGCTGGCCAAAGAGTTATTATTATTGTTGAAAATATGTGCAAGTGGGGCAGTTATATAAGGAACAGCCTTCTTCAGTAATTTCATTCAAGCCCAAAGTCATATTTTGATACTTTGTTTTTGAATGTTCTTACAACTTGAATTATTTCATTTTCTGACACAGGATTAAGAAAAAGAGATTCTTCGGTTCTTGATTTCATATACTGGGTAAAATTTTTGTCCTAACTGGGAATATCATTAGCTAGTTTAGGGCCTATATCAACAAAATAATTGTTGAAGTTGTCTGCTATTTCCTTGTCTCCAGAAATAATGTGGTTATTTAATTTAAACTCAGTTGAGTATGAAGACCTTTTCTTTTTTGCTGTAAGGTTATTTAGAATTTTCCATGTTTCCTTTATATTATTACTGCAGCTTTCCAAGAGATCAGTGAAATATTTCTTTTCACTGAACCTTAAAATTGCTGTGAGTTTGTTTTTATATGTCTTATATTTATCTCCTGTTTTGTCCCTGTTTTTTAAGAATTTTTTTATAAAGCATATTTTTTTACGCCATATATTAATTAATGATCTGGTCATCCATGGTTTATCTAACTTTTTTCTTTGCGTAGAATTTATCCTGACCATAGGGCAATTTTTACCATACAATGACTTGAATTTATCACTGAATTTATTAAAAGCTGTATTAGCATCAGGGTTATTGATTATGCCATTCCAATTAGTTAGCCTAAGCTCAGTCAAAACATTTGATATGTTTTCGTCGATTACTTTTCTCGCGGAAGAATATAACGCCTGGCCGCGCCTCTCGATCTATCCTTCCGCACTGGAACTCGTGCCACATTGACGAACACATTCACATATCGTGATGTGTTGTGTAGTTGCATCACAGCAAAACATACGAACAAAAGAAGGGTACAAAACGCCAGCTTTCAAGCAAATGATGAGCCTAAACGTGGAACGCAAAAATGATTGTCGATGTCACGTGGGGATTATGTACTCCAGTTTGTTTGATCCATGCTCGCATGCAGTTACGAGGAAACAGGAGTTCTTAACCCAAGCTTCAGTATGCGACGTGAGACTACAAAACAAACACTGATCAATATACAACTGGATTGCTGGAATGCACATTGGTTAAATACAGAAAAGTGTCTCCATTACCGCCAATTTGGGGGAGGGGGCGGAAGTTTTTATAAATAAAAAAATGATCAACCACAACAATTTTCTCAGATGTTTTCAATTTCCTGCCTCATCGCATTCACCGGTCGTGTTTTAGCCCTTTACCTAACGCAGACGATATCAAAATTTGTGATTTTAAACATTATTGTTTCAAATTTTTCAAAATATTTCAACAAAACCATATCATGTGACCACTCATTGGAACGAGCTCGACGAGCTCGTTCCAATGAGGGGGTCACATGATATAATTTTGTTGTAATTCTCAGAAAATTAATATTTTTTCAACTGCTGAATTTGCATATTACGCGGGCGAATGTAGCAGATTCGTTAGGTAAAGGGTTAAAGAATATACTATGATATCTGTGAATAATGACTATGTTGATGATATACACTTATTTCGTGGCAATGTAAATAGAAAATTTACAACACAATTTAGTTATTATTGACAAAAAAGTGCCGAGATTGGAAAGTTGATATCGTATTCTTAGTAAACACCATGACGTTTGGTGAAGTGAAAACTGTTACGCTGCGAATACATTCACAGTGTAACAGCTTTCACTTCATCAAACGTTATGTATTGGGAGGCGTTATGGCGCTGATTGAGTTGAGGCCATCTTAGGATGGCGTGACAGTTGAGTGGCAGCGTTTTTCGCTAAGATTGATTCCAGCAATCCAATTGAAAAGAGACCAGTGATTCAAAACCAAAAGTTCGTAGCAGGGTGTGGTTCGCGCATTTAAAATATGCATTGAGATTCATAGAAAGAGCAAACAAACTTCCGGGTCCAACTCGAAACTTCATTGGCTGAAAGTTTGCATGCGCATCCTACGCTTTTCCACAGAAAAGTCTTTTTTTATTCGCGTCAAAACTCACTTCACTTCACAGGTATTTTGTATACAATCAAGTTTACCCTTTCTATAAAGTATTGTGATTACAAACGCTGACAGGCAATTTCAACTGGGTCGCGATCCGAGAGCAATAATGTTTATTACACGCCTCTTCTATACAATCTCATCTACAGCAATACCAACCCATGCGTAAATTGAAAATCCGTTCCGCATACATGTGCAGAACTAAAATCGTACAGCAGACAATTGATGACCCGAAACTGAACCGATTATGAAATAACTAAATAAAATGTTTAAAATTAAAGGGTTTAATGTGTACGAAAATAGCGAAGAAGTAGAGTCGATATATGAACTTATGAAGGGGATAATGAATATCCAGAAGAAGGAGAAGAGTATTAGTATGCAAATCTGGTTGGCGATAAGATGTGTTCTTTTTGTTGATAGTTATCAAATGAATTGCTGAGTGTCGGACTGTCCTTCTAATAATTGTTTTTTTATAGACGTGAAGGCGTGAATTAAATAAAGAGCAACACGCGCGTGTGAAGGGGCTAATCGATATGGCACTTGTGCCATCCCTGAAGGATAAAACTCAAGGCTGGCGGCCTCTCGTTTTATCCTTCCGCGCGGGCACTCGTGCCATATCGATTAACCCATTCGCACGTGTGTATCGTTCTGTGTATGCTTCCCCCCCCCTCCCCCCGCCACAGAACGTTTTGAAGATGAGACCCAAATGGTTCTATGATGAGACATGTTGAGGCTCGGAAGAACTTCAAATTTGACCAAACGTAGTATACCATCCACATATTTCATTAGTAGACATCCCACACAGATCGCAGAATTCATGACTTTCAAAGGGATTGAGGGTGGGGGTATGCCTCAGTCAGGCCCTCAAAGGATATAAGAGAAGAATACCCCAAACCACTTTTTTCACTTTAACCCTTCATCTAGAACACGTAGAGCCTTGTTCCCAATGTTGTGTTCACAATAGCTCAATATGTTTTTCCAAACCTATCCTTTTAATCAGCAATGGTTCCAGTGATGAGTTTTACACTGTATTGTTTGAGAAGATAGAACATTTAAATTTGTATAATGTTCCGGTAATATTTTTGGGCTCTGAGAACAGCACTAAATACTGTAAAGATACTACTGAAAGGAATGATCTGAGAGATGTTTGCAATTTCGACAGTCTGCGTTTTGTGTTGGGCGTTCGAGAAAAGAGTTTCTACTTTGAGAACTCAGCAAGGAGTCTGGTTGGGTATAGCCGGTAGAAAGATTAAATCAAGTCTTCGGAATATACACAGTGAGTGCAGTGTACATGAAAAGGCAGATACCATAGCATAGGGAAAGTTAGCATGCCAACACGGGAACTAGGGTATAGAGTGAAGTGAATTAAGGAATGCTATAAAGGATAGGGAAGTAAAATGTACAGAAGCAGGGAATTTATAGTGGTAGAAACTGATGTTAGTCAAATGCTGGTGCTCTGTGTATCCAACGATGGTCGCAGTACAGAGCTGATGAAATTTGACTTGACCAAACTTAACCCTTTACTGAACGAAACGATCAAAAGCAACCAGCGTTATTCACCAAAATCACCATTCAATTTTCATTATTTTTTTCATTTTTTATTTCAAATACATAGCTTATGACCTCTCATTGGAACGAGCTCGTTGAGCTCGTTCTAAGGAGTGGTCATAAGCTGTGTTTTGACGCAAAACATGAAAACAAATTCTTACTCAAGAATTTTGTTTGCAAGTGTCGTCTTCCTTTAGTGTTTCCACAAGTGTTAACAAACATCCATCATTAATTTGACATCCTTTTTTCTGATTTTGTAGTAGTTCTAATCTACGAATGAACTACTGGATATCAGGCAACGAAAGCAATTTTTACTTCCGTGTAACCAATTCTGTATAAATCGCAAAATGCTATGCGGAGTGAGTAAGAGTATTTCATAGTCACTTGTTTTTAAAATGAAATATTTGTCGATATACCGGTATATCGCTCTATTGTTTTTGATACCGTAACCAGTATTAAAATCTAACTAGAAAGTGTTTTAGCACATTAAAACATATGTCTCCCCTTCCTTTTGAGGTCAGAGGTCAAGGTCACATGCAGTTCTTCAAGGTAGCGGACATGCGGTTTCATGATGACACATCCACATGTCCCCCCCCCCCCCCCCAAAAAAAAAAAAAATCTGGCCTGGACAATTACTCCCTATTTAAAGTACATAAATTTGACCTTGAGGTCAAGGTCACATGAAGGTCATGATAACATGTGGTCTCATTGTGATACATCCACATGTCAAGCATCTAGGTCAAAAAACAAAAAAAGTTCTGATCTGGACAATTATTCCCTATTTGAAGTACATAAATTTGACCTTGAGGTCAGAGGTCAAGGTCACATGCGGTTCATCAAGGTAGCGGACATGCGGTTTCATGGTGAACATCCACATGACCAAAAAAAAAAAAATCTGGTCTGGACAATTACTCCCTATTTAAACTACATAAATTTGACCTTGAGGTCAAGGTCACATGCAGGTCTTGATTACATGTGACAAGTCCTAGGTAAAAAAACAAAAAAGTTCTGGTCTGGATAATTATTCCCTATTTGAAGTACATAAATTTGACCTTAAGGTCAGAGGTCAAGGTCACATGAAGGTCATCGAGGTAGACGACTTGCGGTCTCATGGTGACACATCCACATGTCAAATAACCAAGTCCTAGGTCAAAAAACAAAAAAATTCTGGTTTGGACAATTATTCCCCATTTGAAGTACATAAATTTGACCTTGACGTCAAGGTCACATGAAGGTCACGACATGCGGTCTCATGGTGACACATCCACATGTCAAATAACCAAGTCCTAGGTCAAAAATCAAACAAATTCTGGTCTGGACAATTACTCCCTATTTGAAGTATATAAATTTGACCTTGAGGTCAAGGTCACATGAAGGTCACAATGGTATGCAACACACCAGCTCATGGTGATACATCCACGTGCCAAATATCTAAGGCCTGGCTCAAAAAACAAACAAGTTTTGGTCCTGACAAAGTTTCCTTGAAAAAAGCACAAATCTGACCTTCAGATCAAAGGTCAAGGTCACATGAAGGTCGCAGTGGTACGCTACACACCGGCTCATCGTGATACATTCACATGCCAAATATCTAAAGCCTGACTCGAAATACAAAAAAGTTCTGGTCCAGACAGTTTACCTTAAAAAAGCGCATAAATATGACTTTAAGGTAAAAGGTCAAGGTCACATGAAGGTCACTATGGTACACAGCACACCGGTTCATGGTGACACATCCACATGCCAAGTATCTAAGGTGTAGGTCAAAAGACAAAAAAGTTATGGCCCGGACAAAGTTTGTGTGATGTTTCCCTTAAAAAAACACATAAATCTGACCTTCAGGTCAAAGGTCAAGGTCACATGAAGGTCACTATGGTACACTGCACACCGGCTCATGGTGATACATCCACATGCCAAGTATCTAAGGTGTAGGTCAAAATACAAAAAAGTTATGGCCCAGACAAAGTTTGTATGAGAAGAAGAAGAAGAAGAAGAAGAAGAAGAAGAATATGCACTAAAACAATATGTCTCCCTTCTGGGAAGGGGTGACATAAATACCGTGAAGCTACAAGCAAAGTGGTGACATCAGATAACGAAATGCAAATAGAACTAGACTTTATGATTCTGGAGAATCATGGCTTTTCCCGATTAGATTCCATGATTTTTCATGACCCCACAGTGTCTGATGAATTGTTTTTAACTGTCTCACTGAAGTTCCCTGATTGATGTTATGAGAAAGGTGAGTATAGTAGTCTCAAATGACTCAGTTTGGGTTTGATAACAAAAAATGTTTAGGTAAAACCCATCATTAATGGTAGAATGGGTTAATATCAAGATCAATGTTTCCCTATCAGTTTTGCGTCCGGTAAAAGAAGTTACGTTTCTCTGTGGCATTTCCATTTGTTGGTGTCCAAAAACAGACTATTTCTTCATTTTTTTACATTTTGCAGCCCATGGAGGGTTAACAAATGCCTACCAGAATAATTTATCCATGCAACTGGTCATATGACACCAAGACCTATCAACGGCCATTTTCTCTTGGAAACCCCACAAAATGTTTGTAAAGACATCCAGGGAAAACGATTTTTTAAGCTATCGATGGGTATCCGTGTTAACCTCCCCAACAGGGGTTAACGCTTGGTTTTTTTAATACCCTTATTACTTACAAAGATGGTCCTCTGTGAATTCCACTTCCAACAAAGGAGATTATGTTTATCTCTCATGTCTACATTGGGTGCTGTGCGTGTCTGAAAACAGCCCCATGTTAACAAAATTACGATGCTTGGCAGCTTGTAGATGGTTAATAAACGCTCACCGGAGTATTTTGTCCATGCAACTTGTAATGTCACATAAAGACCTACGAATAGTCAATTTGTCTTGAAACTCTACAAGTTACCGTTAGGGAATTTCACAGAAAATGGGAATTTAAAGCTTTCAAGGGATATCTCGCTTTAGCCTGCCCAAAATGGGTTAAGACGTCGACTTTTGAATACCCTTACTGCTTACAAAAATGTTTCCGTATAAATTGTGCGCTCGATAAAAGGAGGCACTTTTCTTTGTGGTGTACCCTTTGGGTGCTGTTGGTGTCCAAAAACAGCCCATTTTATCACAATTTTGACCTTCAACAGCCCGGGGAGGGTTAACTAATGCTGACCGGAATATTTTGTTCATGCAGCTTGTAATGTCACACCAAGACCTGCAAATAGCCGAATTTTTTCTTGAAAACCTACAAAATGTTGATAGAGAAATCTACAGAAAACGGGGATTTTAAGATTTTAATGGGTATCTCTATTTAACCAGCCCAAAATGGGTTAAGACGTCAAATTTTGAATACCCTTACCACTTTCAAAAATATTTTCCGATCAATTTTTCGTCCGATAAATGAAGGTCCCTTTCTCTCTGGAATACCGTTTGGGTGCTGTTGGCGTCTAAAAACAGCCCATTTTATCACAATTTTTATGTTTAGCAGCTCGGGGAGGGTTAACTAATGCTGACCGGAATATTTTATCCATGCAACTTGTAATGTCACACCAAGACCTGAGAGTGACCAATTTTTCTTGAAAATCTACAAGACTCGTTTAGAGAAATCCACGGAAAACACAAACTTTTGAGCATTATGGGGGTATTGCTGTTTAACCAGCTCAAAATGGGTTAACGCTTGGTTTTCTGAACACCCTTATTACCGACAAAAATGATCCACGGTGAATTCCACTCCCAATAAAGGAAGTTATGTTTATCTCTCGTGTATTGTTTGGGTGCAGTGGGGGCTTGAAACCGGCCTATTTTATCAAAATTTCGGTGTTTGGCAGCCTGTGGAGGGTTACCATATGCATCGCCTGATATGTCGTGTGTACCAAAGAGTGTGTCACAGACAGGTCTAGCAATGACGAATGTATAAAAAAAATCTACAAGACATGTTTCGAGAAAGTGCCGATAAACCCCAATTTTGGCAGTTTTTTGCCAATTCTGACGAAATAAGGGTTAAATCGAAAATTCCGCTTCGGTACATTTTTAGATTTTGTGCCCCTCTATGCGTGTGCAAAATTTCGTGAAAATCGGTTCGAAAATGGCTTCTGAATCGTACGGACAAAATGTGTGGAAAAAAAAAAAAAAAAAAACCCAAAAAAAAAAAAAAAAAAAAAAAAAAAATAATAATCCGTAGAAAAACAATAGTCTTTTCCAGAGGGAAAAGCCTAACAAGTTAAATATAAGGTAAACAAGATTGGAAATGACGGTCACAAGTAGCGGAATTGTATTGGCAAGGATGGTGAGAAAAACTGAGGGGCGGGGGTACTCAAATTTTATTTTGGAAAAGGGCCAATAAAAGAAACACTAGAAGAGTGAAATAGGGTATGACAATAGAGAACGGAAATATTACCGATCAAGACCATATCACATTAGAACTAGTCAAGAACTGAGAAAATGCAAGTTTATAATAGGTGATGGGTACTGGGAACCCACCAGAATGCATAAATGAGGTTGACAAATTTTGGAATTTGTTTTAGCCTTCTGTGCAATGAAATAAAAGTATAGGAGCTACGAAAAATGATCCTCAAGTAAAAGGAAGCGAATACGGGATAAACAGATGAAATTCTCAATGAGCCCGCAATAAATTGGAAGAGAAACTGCATATTACTCTGAACGGCTTTATTCAACTCGAAGATCAAAGAAAAACTAGACTTTATGATTCTGGAGAATCATGGCTTTTCTCGATGAGATTCCATGATTTTTCATGACCCCACAGTGTCTGATGAATTGTTTTTAACTGTCTCACTGAAGTTCCTTCATTGATGTTATGAGAAAGGTGAGTATAGTAGTCTCAAACGACTCAGTTTGATAAAAAAAATTGTTTAGGTAAAAACCATCATTAACGGTGGAGTGGGTTAATGTCAATATCGTCGTCCAACAAGTTAACGACCGACAGAAGGAGTTATGTTTGTTTGTCACATACCCACGTAGAGCTGTGGCTATTTGAAAATGGTCCATTTTATCTCAAATGCATCCAAAATATTGATGTCTGGCAGCTTGTAGAGGGTTAACAAGTGCTAACAGGAATATTCATTTATGCAACTTGTAATGTCACACCAAGAACTGCGAATGGCCATTTTTTCTTTAAAATCTACAAGATATTTTCAGAGAAATCCCGAGAGAACATGAATTTAAGCTATTGATGGGTATCATTGTTTATCCAGCCCAAAACGGGTTAAGTGTTGTTTTTTGAATACTCTTATTACTTCCAAAAATAATTCTCAGTGAATTCTACTTCCACTTATTTTGATCTCTCGTCTCAAATTCAGGTGCTGTGGGTATGCAAACACAACCCATTTTATCAACATTTTGATGTTTGAGAACCTGCATAGGGTTAACAAATGCTTCCAGGAATATTTTGTACATGCAGTCTGTAATGTCACACTAAGATCTGAGAATGGCCATTTTGTCTTGAAAATCTACGGGATGTTTTTAAAGCAATCCTCAGATAACACAAATGTTTAACCTTTTGAGGGGTATCTCTCTGCAACCAGCTCTAAAGGGTTAATGCTTGGTTTTGTGAATATCTTCATTACTTACAGAAATGATCGACGGTGTATTCCACTTCCAATGAAGGAGGTTATGTTTATCTCGTAGGTACACATTTGGTGCTATGGTTGCCCAAGAACAGCCCATTTTCTCCAAATGTCTATGCTTGGCAGCCTCTGGAGGGATAACAAATGCTTACCGAAACATTTTGTTCATGCAACTTGTAATGTCACTCGAAGACCTGTGAATGTTCAATTGCTCTTGAAATTTTTATTTTAGAAATCCACAGAAAACTGGAATTTTAAGCTTTTAAGGGGTATAACTCATTAACCAGTCAAAAATGGGTTAAGACCTCGATTTTTGAATACATTTACTACTTACAAAAATGTTTCCCTGTCAGTTTTGCGTCCGGTAAAAGAAGTTACATTTCTCTGTTGTATTCCCATTTGATGTTGTTGTTGTTCAAAAACAGACTATTTTTTTTCAAAATTGTGACATTTAGCAGCCCATGGAGGGTTAACAAATGCTTACCGGAATAATTTATTCAATCAACTGGTAATGTGACACCATGACCTATCAATGGCCATTTCCTCTTGAAAACCCTACCAGATGTTTGTAAAGAAATCCAGGGAAAACATAAATTTTTAAGCCTTTGATGGGTATCACTATTAACAACCACAAAATGGGTTAACGCTTGGTTTTTTGAATACCCTTATTACTTACAAAAATGGTCTTCGGTGAATTCCACTTCCAACAAAGGAGATTATGTCTATTTCTCAGGTACACGTTGGGTGATGTGCGTGCCTGAAAACAGCCCATTTCAACAAAATTACGATGCTTGGCAGCCTCTAGAGGGTTAATAAACGCTCACCGGAATATTTTGTCCATGCAACTTGTAATATCACACAAAGACCTGCGAGTAGTCAATTTTTCTTGAAAATCTGCAGGATGTTTTTAGAGAAATCCACAGAAAAGGGTCTCTCTCTTTAGCCTGTCCAAAATGGGTTAAGACTTCGACTTTTGAATACCCTTACTACTTACAAAAATGTTTGCGTATAGATTGTACGCTCGATAGAAGAAGGCACGTTTCTTTGTGGCGTACCCATTGGGTGCTGTTTGCGTCCAAAAACAGCCCATTTTATCACAATTTTGACATTTAGCAGCCCGTGGGGGGTTAACAAATGCTCACCACAGTATTTTGTCCATGCAACTTCTATTGTCACACCAAGGCCTGGGAATGACAAGCTTTTCTTGAAAATCTACAAGACTCGTTTAGAGAAATCCACGGAAAACACAATTTTTTTTTAGCTTTATGGGGGTATTGCTGTTTAACCTGCCCAAAGCGGGTTAACGCTTGGTTTTTTGAACACCCTTATTACTGACAAAAATGATCCTCGGTGAATTCCACTCCCAATAAAGGAAGTTATGTTTATCTCTCATGTATTGTTTGGGTGCGGGGGGGGGGCCTGAAACCGGCCTATTTCATCAAAATTTCGATGTTTGGCAGCCTGTGGAGGGTTACCATATGCATCGCCTGATATGTCGTGTGTATCAATGGTCGTGTCACAGGCAGTTCTAGCAATGATGAATGTTTAAAAAAAATCTACAAGACGTGTTTCGAGAAAGTGCCGATAAACCCCAAATTTGGCAGTTTTTTGCCAATTCTGACGAAATAAGGGTTAAATCGAAAATTCCGCCTCGGTACATTTTTAGATTTTGTGCCTCTCTATGAGTGTGCAAAATTTTGTGAAAATCGGTTCGAAAATGGCTTCTGAATCGTACGGGCAAAATGTGTGGAAAAAAAAAAAAAAAAAAAAAAATAATCTGTAGAAAAACAATAGTCTTTTCCAGAGGGAAAAGCCTAAAAAAAAAAAAAAAAAAAAATAATCCGTAGAAAAACAATAGTCTTTTCCAGAGGGAAAAGCCTAAAAAAAATAAAAAATAATAATCCATAGAAAAACAATAGTCTTTTCCAGAGGGAAAAGCCTAACAAAAGGTTCCCAAAGAGTGGAGAGAAAGCAAGGTGACATGTATACACAAATAGATAAGGAAGTACTGGTTAATTATCGGCGAACCGCAGTCAGTAGCAATATTGAAAGGTTTTCGATTAAGTCCGATATGTGAGCCTAGAGATGGTGATCGAAGAGAAAAGATTCTTTTGTAGATACAGAACGATTTCAGAAAATGATGTTTATGACTTTTCGGCATGTTAAAAAGTCGTATGTCCGCGTATGGCGTGAAGAAATGTTGCAAAAGCTGAAAGCTTTGGGTGTGGGAGGTGAGTTTATTGGAATGTTGACAGCCCTGTATAACATATGCAAAGTGAACCCAATCTGGATAACGTTCCAACAAGACGAGTTCCTGTGGAGATATTCATCAAACAGTGGAGTATTCATTGGCCGATTCGTTTTGCATTCTAAAAATCAAACATTTGGGAGATAAACACCTTGGGTGCGATGAGTGGTACCAGTTGGCGCCATGAAGATCCAAAGATTTTCTCTTGCAGGTGGTATGGCACAAGTGCGTGAAAGTGAAGCGGTGCCGGAGAAAATATAGGCAAATGTTGGTAGATGTGGAGAAAAGGGAGGCCTGGAACTAAAATGAAAATAAAGCAACGTGATACGGTAAAAGTGGGCCGTAAAATGAAGCGTACTATAAGAAACTGAGGAGTTGGGAAGTTCTCTATTTCGAAAGATGAAAACTGCATTGTGTAGGAGAGACATGTGACTGCGAGTATATTTTGAGGAGGGTGGGGTGTGTTAATATAAGATAACGGAAACTGAACGGGGCGTCTATCGAAACCACACGAATAAACTAAGTATATGAAGGAGGAGTGGATTCTTAAACAGTTGAACCTTTAGAAAGGAATAGCTTCAATAAGGTTTTTGAGCAGAAATTCATTTGAGAAATGGTGGGTATACTGAGAAAAAAGATATGGTACGGATGTGATTTCTCTAAACCAGATGGCTAGTTCAAAAACTCTGCAGAACGATGCAGGTAAATTGATAACATTGTCGAATAATACCGCAGCATTGGAAGCAGTCCCTGGCGGATGATGATGTAAACTAACGTTTCAGAGCATTTGGGATACAAATATGAAAACGGGCTGGATTGGACAAGTGGGGGTGTTAACGGAAAGCTATTAGGAAGAGGTCTCAGACCGAGAAGAACAACCCGATGTGAAAACAAACACTCGTCAAGAGAGATAATGCAGGAGAACTGTAACCAAACAGGTGAGTAGGGGTCAGAACAAGATTCATTTGGAGTATACACTGCAAAAAATATAGGTTCCCTTTAGAACCAAAACTGGTTCTAATCTTGTCCCTGAGATGGAACCAGTTCTATTTAAACAGTATTTATTTCAAATCAAATACATTAACCAAGATTGGCATTCAATTTTAACAGAATATTACATGAACTGAAGTAGATTCAGCAGTAAACTTGGAGCTTATTCAACGCAGTCGCCAAACATTTTGAAACAAAGGAGATATGAACAGTTGGCATATCGAATCAGTTTTGGTTCTGTATAGAACCAAAACTGGTTCGATATGCCAATTGTTCATATCTCCTTTGCTTAATAATGATTTGAGACAACCTCGTATGAGCTCTAAACTTACGGCTGAAACCCCCTCAATTTATGTTTAATTCTGTTAATAATTAATGTTAATCGTTATAAATTTATTTGATTTGAAATAAATACTGTTTAAACAGAACTGGTTCCATCTCAGGGACAAGATTAGAACCAGTTTTGGTTCTAAAGAGAACCTATATTTTTTGCAGTGTACTGGGGGAAATAAGATAGGCGAACAAAGGATATGTGGCTAGTGCCTTTTGGCTGATATAAAGGAGAGGGTTAGTATGTTGACCAATGTCACTACGAAGGAAAGAGTTCGCGGTAACATTTAAGAGTTGGGAGGAGAGATAGGTATTATGGCCGGTAATCAGATTTAAACCACGAGTAGGATAAGTGTTTTAACCACTCGGCTTGCCGAGTGGTTAAAACCCTTATTCTACGGGTGGGTTCAATCTGATAACCGGTCCTAGTAATTATTTGTTTTATTTATACCATGCTCTTAATAAATAATCGACTTTGTCACTTAGAATGGAGAAAAAACGCTACTTTTTATCGCAAACACAAGAGTTTGTTTTGTTTCCATCTGTGCCGGTGGGCAATACTACCGCCTGCACGTGAATGCTTGATTGACAGCAAGACATATCGTCAAAGTTAATTGAATTTACCTTGCTTTTTCAGTCAAATTATTAACAATTCTTAACTTTTACTTTAAATATTTAATTGTAGGTATTTTAAACTTAACAAGTCATTGCACGTTGTAGATAGTACCACGAAATGTATGTTTGAATGAAACATCGCGAAGTTGGCAAATGGCTTCATGCCAAAGGTCAAGTTGGATGAACTTCCGACAACAGGAGTAATTTTTTGTTAACTGCAGTAGAAGCTTTGCATCGGTAGTTAAAAGCTAGCATTTAACACACAGGCTTTTCACAGGTAGTAGCATAGGCGAGCATGGTATAAAGGGTTATTATACCACGATTGCTGTGGATATTCAACGTAAACGCAATAGAATACAGATTTTGGTATAGATACACCTCGCGCAGAATCTGGATTACACGTAAGAACGTCACGTAAGAACGCATCTGATTGCACACTACGTGTCTGAGTGACATTATGCCATGAATGAAATTCCTCGATACAAATCAGTGTCAAGCAAGAAAGTTATCAAACCGCCGAAGGGGGTATTTTTCTTGAAAAAAAAGATCAGCTTCGTTCACTAAATTCACGTTTAGTCGTGGTACATGCAGATTACCATGATAATGTGCATGTCCTGTGATTTGTATCAGATTTGAGGTGGTGTCCAGAATGGGATCTCAACGAGCCGGCTTTGCCGGCGAGTTGTGATCCCATTCTGAACACCACCGAGGACATGCACATTATCATGATAATTCATTTATCTTACAATTCCGCCACATAAGCAGATTAAATCTTAAATTATTAATACATTTTTGGGACATAATATTGGGCGAGTAAAAGTTTTAAAAAAAAACATTTTTTATGGAACAATATTGTTGTGCACTTTAACAAACAATGAGTAACGCGGTCACCGCAAATTTTCAATGTTGCGTTGTAAAATTATTCACTCTCAATGTCACTTCCTATGATGATAAGCTTGAATTTACAAGTGTGTAATATTTTATTGTGCAGTTTCTATTTATTGTGTGTGTGGCGGGAGGGGGAGGGGGGGGGGCATTGGATATTAATAGTTCTGTCACTAATTGTAAGGAATTCTGTTTTATTTTGTAAGCGATCAACTGAGTCGATCAATGAAACGCACATAGAATGCATTTATGAACTTGTTGTGATAGCCCGTTGCGTTCCCGGAAACGAGTCACCTATATGATACGGAATCAGAATGAGTCGTCTATATGATACGGAATCGGAACACAATATGTGATACGTATGGTTTCTCGTGGTTTTCAAGCCAAAATGTATGTGATTGTTAGATAAAAATAAGAACACATCTCGGGTAGGGTACGGGGGATAGGAATCAACTAACCTTGGAGGAGTTTTTCCTATCTCTCACGCGCGCCTTCGGCCAAAATATGTTTTGGGTTGAACACTTCTGCACATTAAGACTTTCTTCCACTTGAACAGCGCAATACCAGATTGTCTCCAGGCAACCAGAATTGATACTGTCGTTCTTAATGTGAATAGGAATTTATCAAACTCCTGTGATTTATTAATCTCAAGGAGTGAAAATGATTCGTACGGGACATTCTATCAGAACCTTGCAAGATTGGTTTTACACATTCTCGTGGAAATAATACCCCATAATTTTTAAATTACTAATGACTCGTAAACACCTTTTAAATTGGTATTATTGGCTCTAATCAATAAGAGGTGCATAACCCTTCTGCGAACGTAAAGTCCATATTCACTCGATGCTTTTCACGAACATCGCGACCTTCAAATGCTATTATATTTTCACTTTTTGTCTCCGAAATTTAGGTTTTGGTCCTTCATAGGAACAAGCTCAACCTGCTTGTTCCAATAAGCGACCTAAAGGTTATTTTTTATGCAAATGAATTTATTTATATTATTTTCATTTTACCTTATTTTTATTTTATTTTACTTTTTGTGACTGGTGTCTTTGGGAGAGATTTACAGGGAGGTAAGCTCCACTTAAATTTGTAAAGCAGTCAGAAAATTTAACATTAAGGTTATGGGAATTTCTTAAAATTGGAATTTCTGTCATCTATGTGCTCATCATATTACAAACTTCTGGTATTTTCCTGTGGAGTAGTATAAAAATACAGAAGCTGTCCTTTTACAATTTTCCTCCATCATTTTGAGCGTTTCACTATTATTCTCTGTTGAAACCCATTTAAAAATAAGAAAACGGCGCTTTCATAATCTTCCGCTTTTCTGCAGCTTTTTTTCTGTTCATTATATCAACAGTGTGAGCATCGTGACATATCGTCCCCTGAGTTCCAATGTGTTCTATGTGCCAATAGGCACATAGAACACATTGGAACTCAGGGGAAAATATAATACAGACACTATCCTTTCCGTTTATTTTAAAGGAGGTAAAATTTGCTAATTTGTTTTCTCGGAAAGAATAAAAACTTGCAAATTACTGTAAAACACATTCGATAAAGAAATATATATTTTCTGCGATTCGAAGTAAAGTCAGAAAAATGATGTCTCAGGCGTTTCCTATTTAGAAATATAATGGGGGAGGTGTTGCTGTCACGTGATGTTGTCAGCCAATGACCGCATTGGAGGTAATCATTCAGTTTTGAATGTGAGTTAAGAGAAATGATCATTCTAGCCGTGTTCGGCGAACGCATTAGACCTACCCAGTGGTATCTGGGTTAGGGTTACATTCTAAAACAAACACAATTTTTTTTTATGTCACTTGTGTTTTTTGTTTTTTTACTATGTGCAAGACTGTAATAATCGAGCAGAGTTTACAGTGTATATTCGACACTATAAGTTACGCCTGGCATTTGCTTTGGACAACAGATTTCTATAGTTTTAATTCCTTTCCAAAAAATAATAATAATAACAATAATACGAAAGGTTATCTATGATTTTTCCTGGACGGCCACGTAACAGCTATCTTTATTTCGTTTGCTTTATTTATTTTGGTGAAAATAAAAGACAGCCGGCTAGTCAGCTTACACGGTTACCTGCAAAATGTGTTTTGCATTTTAATTTGTATGTGATTTCGTAGGGAAAGTATGGGACATAGCCAAAGTGGACAGTTACTATTTGGTTCAAATTAGCTTGCCATACAAGGCAATGTTTCCTTTTTGCTCGCTAAAAGTAACAAGGGGAAACTTCGCTTTATTTTCTACTGATGTTACAGATGTTTTCTCTGCAATTACATTCTTCTTTTAGGACCCTACCCGACCGACCGACCGCCCGTCCGAAGGATTTCATGGGCGATAACTTTATCGAAAGTCAACTTTCATGACGAGATAAGTCCAGTTGTTAGTCCAGTCAATCAAGTCAAATTATACCCCAACCACCAAGAAAGTGCTATACAAATGTTTGTATTATTTTTGGACAGGAATTAGTATGCAAAAAAAACATATGTAAAATCCCCGTTAATCCCATCACGGGAAAATGGTTATTTTGGGGTAAAAACATTGAAAAATTCAGTAAAATCAGAGAAAATTATAATTTGCTCAATGCTCTTTAAAAGTGTTCAAACAACAATCATTTCCATGGTACTTAGATCAAAATAACCGTGTACAATATTATAATCTCAATTACTGAATACAAGAAAATGGGTGATTTTGGGGTGAAAATTGTGAAAAAGTAAATAAAATGTAGGAAAATTGGAATTTCACCACTACTCGTTCAAATAGTTCCAAGCACAAACACTGTCATCGTATTATACACTGAAGCGGTATGATTAATACCTCTCTTAAACTCCAAATCAATGGTAGAAGGAAAAATGTGATTTTGAGGGTAAACTGTTTTAAAAATACAGTTATATGCAGTGCCAATGCAGATAACCTGGAGATTTGATAAATCGTTCTGCCGCTATGCGAAATCAGATTTCTAGATTATCTGCTGACATTGCAGCAGTTATTATTTTCCTGGCATTTCCCACACGCATTCTGCATTGGCGAAGAGGAAAGCAAGGATATAACAGTGGGGGAAACTGGAGAATATGAATACTTGGGAGTGAATATATGTGTTACAGGTGGAGGCATATACAGAAACCACACAAATAAACTTAAGACAAAGGGGAAAAGGAAATTGAATCAGTTAAAACTACTTGAAAGTAATAGCCTTAACCAGGTGTTCGTTGGAAAAACCGTTTGGGAGAGGTTGGGGTTACCAAGTATAACAAATGGGACGGATGTGATCACTTTAAATCAAACAGAAGTGAGGAACTTGGAAGTTCTACACAGTGATGCGGGCCGGTGGATAACTGGACCAAGCAGCTCAGCTGTGCTGGAAGCGATCAGAGGGGAACTTGGGTAGATGCCGATCAAAGATAGATAGAATAGATATGGTAAAATTAGGCCACCTAAATTATCGGGAAAACCCCCCATACAGCAGATAGTGTAAAACGACGTTTAACCATGTATGGAACCATAACATTCAGACCAGATGGATTCGCCAGACTAGGGAACTAAAGGAGAATTACTCCATAGAGACTGAAGATTTTTTAGAAGGTGGCCTGAAGTAGGGCAGTAACCTTATCATGGAAAGAGAGCTAAATGATTGCAACAGAAACTGGCGAACTGGAATTAGGACCAAGAGCTCTTTAGACGGTTTGTGCAAAAGAGATGACACTGTCTTTGAAGAGTACCTAGATGGATCTTATGGGGCGTCTTTGCTGTTTAAAGTGAAATCAAGGTCACGGGAGTTGAGGGGGAGA
Source organism: Pictodentalium vernedei (assembly GCA_031216915.1). Lineage (NCBI taxonomy): Eukaryota > Metazoa > Mollusca > Scaphopoda > Dentaliida > Dentaliidae > Pictodentalium > Pictodentalium vernedei. Next base: position 728,112,046 of record CM062297.1, on the reverse strand, counting down.
ATCGGGAAAGGGGAGAAAAGAGTGTGCCAAATGTGTAATTTAGGAGTAACAGAAACCCTGGGACACTTCATTCAAGAATGACCCAAATATTTGCCTAGTAGAACAAGACTCCGTAGAATACTAATGGAAAACTGGGATGAAAACCTGTAGGATAAGTTGATGGGGAATGACATGAGGGTAAGGATCAATTTTATAGTTAGTGAGATCGAGAAAGGGCCGATACGTGGAATTATAAAACCATTTTTTGACTGAATGCTGAGAGATTAGGAGGAGGTAAAGAGGGGGTGTAATAGCCCTGCTGTGAACTGGATTATTGAAGGCCTTCTCGTTGAAGGACCACGACAAATTAGCAGAGGGCTGAAGAATTATAATTATTTGAACAGGTGAGTATTTTTTGGCAGCTACACCTTGACGTCTTACAACCTGTGACACAGTTACATCTTATCATTTTCAGCAAGGTCTTTATTGGTGCAGGTGGAAGGTCAGTCGTGATTGGCAAAATTTCTCAATCCGGCATTGGTATTGGGAGAAGATGAATGTTTGGGCTATGAAGCTATAGTGTTGGTGTTCGGAGGGAAATAATCTGAAAATCTCCAAATACTTGTCGACATAGACTACTGGTTGATACAGTGTCATCGCCTTGATATTTCGTTAAGCCTGAAAACCTACACGTGCACAGTCTGCTATGAATTATTATTATAGTTTACAAACACACCATTAGGTTCAAATTTGGTCACGGAGAAGTGCAGATACTTGTCAGTGGTGTGGAAAGTTCCAGATGGAAAAGTTTGTGCCACTCAGCCCTGACCTTCCATCTGCACCAAAGACCTTGCTAGAGATGATAAGCTGTACCTGTACCACAGGTTGCGAGACTTCAAGGTGTAGTTGCACCCCCACCCCCACCCTACCCCCCAAACTCACCTGTTCAAATGTGTGTGGGAAATGCCAGGAAAATAATAACTGCCGCAATGTCACTGCAGATAATATAGAAATATGATTTCGCATAGCGACAGAACCATTTATCAGATCTCCAGATTATCAGCATTGACCTTGCAGCAGTTATCATTTTATATCTATTATTTGTATATGACATTGATATATAACGGTAATGTTTAAAACATTTTACCCCCAAAATCACATTTTTCTTGCTACCATTCATTTGGAGAATTTAAGAGAGGTATTAATCATACTGATTTAACCCTTTACCCAACGTAACGGCCAAAACCGGCCAGCGCTATTCACAAAAATCGCCAATTAATTTTTATTATTTTTTTCATTTTTTGTCTCAAAAACATAGGTTATGACCCCTCTTTGGAACGAGCTCGTCGAGCTCGTTCCAAAGAAGGGTCATAACCTATGTTTCTGAGACAAAAAATGAAAAAATTAGTTATTCAAGAATTTTGTTTGCAAGTGTCGTCTGCTTTTCGTGTTGGGTAAAGGGTTAATGTATAATACGATGACAGTGTTTGTGCTTGGAATTGTTTGAACGATTGGAGGTGTAATTCCAATTTTCGTATATTTTATTTGCTTTTTCAAAATTTTCACCTCAAAATTACTCATTTTCTTGTGTTCAGTAACTGGGATTTCAAGTATAATATTGTACACGATTATTTTGTTCTAAGTATCACAGAAATGATTGGTGTTTGAATTCTTTTAATCAGTATTGAGCAAATTCCAATTTTCGCTGATTTTATTGTATTTTAAAATGTTTTCACCCCAAAATAAGCATTTTCCCGTGATGGGATTACTGAGGATATTTCATATGTTATTTTGCACTCTAATTCCTGGACCAAAATAGTACAGGCGGTTGGGGTATAATTGGACTATTTTTATTTTCTGTTGAAGAAATAAGTCATCAAAAACATATTTTCCCGTTGTGGGATTTTTGGGGGATTTTTAGTATGTTGTTATTTAGACAAATATGCTTCGCTTAAATGCAAAATCTTTTGTATAGCAATTTCTTGTGGGTTAAGTATCAGATTGACTGGACTATATGCGAAGGGTTGAGTGAACTTCGGGTCACAACGTTTAATAATTATTACAATGGTGCACTTGCCTTCAAGCAATGCTAACTCTGCTTGTGCGGAGTGGTATGTTGAGGAGTCTGACCTTACTCGCCATGCTAGGTGGTTCTCTCCTGGTACTCCGGCTTCCCCCACCCGTAAAACTGTCCGACGTGAGGTGCCCCTGGCTGTCAAAAGTGTCGTTAAACCCCAAAAAATAAATAAATTATCACAATGATATTATCCTGCCTACATGTCAATTTCAGAGGGTAAAGCGTTGATTGAGCACTGCAGACTCTTGACACTACCGAAAACATGATCATGGTTGGGGAGAGGTGTCTTTTTTGACGGGTTAGTACTATGTCACCCCAGAAATTTTCCCTGTGGCAGCTTCAGGGTTGTACCGTATAAAATCCATACCCGATCAGAGGTCCACCACCTGTGCTGAATGCCACTACCGTAGCTTCACCAAATCATCAGCCAGTGCAATGTCGTAGATAGTTTTATCTGGGGGCGGGGTAACATGAATTTTGCGACAAAATGTGGCGGCGCCTAACATTGCCGTATGCCACTGGTGGCATGTGTGCGTTGTCGCTTTGTATCTATGATCTATCTGTCGAAAATGTCATGGTCTCGATACTCACCATATTAAGGTTTGCTCATCCCAACTTTGGAAAATGTTTGAAGGAAAAAGATTTGAACACCTCGATTCGAACTGATAATCGACAATCATTTTGGCATGAATGGACCATCGAGAAAGAGAAAATAATTTGACATAACTTTAATTGTTCGACAAACAATTTGGTCGGGGTGCGTCAACCATTTTTATCTTCGCTGCCCGGCCGCCACAGGGCTTTAATGGCACGTGCAATGAGTTTATGCTGTGAATACAGCATTAAGGTGTCGCCAGAACAAATACATTAGTTTTCGTTGAAAAGAGACAGTATCTCTAGGCACTCGCCAATACATTGTCAAAATATATTTTGTGAATTATATTTATCAAAACAATCGCATCCATTGATGATCAGTTTCAAGTCTATAAAATTATAAACTTTCCAAACCTGTGTTCAAACATGAATACTCCAAAGAGTTCGCTGTACACTTTAATACAGTTAAAGTACAGTCGCGACCCAGCCTTCTATTCCGACTGGGAGAGAATTTACACAATAATAAAACGGGCCCTAAACTTATAAGGAGAGGGAAGCACTTGTGTCACTTCAAAAGAAGGGTCTGAGAGGGTGTGTTCTCCTTTCGATCCTTAAACTTTTTTTTTCGATCAACATCTTTGACTTTTGGATCAGAATTCTGTGTACTTTCCAATGTTGTTTAAGCATCTAATGTATATCGTAGAAGTCAATGTTTTCGGGTGTTTAGTCAGATGATAAAAACACGTTTTATAGATGAAATTGCCAGAATGTTTCATCTGCAATGCTCCAGCGTTGTAGACGGCGCTTTGTTGCACCCAAGGGACGATATGTGGTATATCTTTTGCGAAATTAAACCATTTAATCATAGGATTAGTGACAGAAACTGTGGAACTTAGGTCAGGGTCTCGAATGGCCTTTCTGTTGGTCACAAGTACACCACCATTTTCATTTGCCTTTGCCATGGTTAATCTTTTCGTCAGCGGGCGATAACCACTCACACAAATAAATATTGTTAGACGATAGACGCGGTAAGACAAACTGTTGAAAATATGAATGAAACTACAGTACTGCGTATGGGGAATCCCCTCGTGCCCACGGATAATTTGGACAAAATCTTCCAGAATTTCATCGATAAATGCCTCAAATGTCTTCAACGCAAATTCAAATATTATTACAATGAAGAATACATACATGTTTCGACGACAAAAACTGAGAGGAAGTTGTTTATCACAGCCAATGACAAAATGAAGCCCCGTAAACAAACTCGGAGTGAAAATTTGCCTTCTCGGGGACTGTTTTGGGGAGAGGCTTTTTCGATCCCCGCTTAACAGATGTTAGTTTGTTAATTGTGTCTTTTGTTATATCGATCCGCAAGTATACAGAAGAAGTCTCCTTGGCTACGAATCGAAATTAAGTATTTTTATTGTTTACTAATCATATATATTTCATTTTCAGGTTATTTTATTCAACTTTGTGGGGAGGTAGTTTAGTATAGTAACTGGGATAAAGTTAGGAGGTCTTAAATAAAACTGTGAGCGCTAAGTTGTCGAACGGTTCGTCGTGTTGCCTTTTGTCGCGTGTTTACAGTTTTCCCTGTCCGATCGCGTAATTTTGTTTTGATGATGGCGAGCAAGTCTGTTCAGACGGAGGTAAGTATGGAGGTAAATACGTGTAATATCGCGGTCCAGGCCAACGGTGCCAACGGGGTAAGTATTGGTGTGCAGACAGAGGTCACTGGGGGTGTCGGTCAGAGCCGGGTTGGTGGGGCCACCGATGACGATATTGGGCTTGAAGTTTGTAAACAGTGCTCTATGATGTATGGGGACTGTCGTTCGATGGGATATGGAGAGGTATGTGCAAACTGTCAGGAAATCCTCCGCCTACTTGAGACAATTGTTAAGTTTGAGGGGGAGATTGCTGAGCTGAAGGGAAAACTTGGTAGGGCGGGGCTGTCTGGAGTTACGCCTGTGAAAGTGGCTTTCCGAGAAGGATGGAAGGTTGTCGGTGGTTCCAAGAGGAAACATGGGGGTAGAACCTTTGATGTGAATGAGGTAGGTGATGAGGTGGGGGCTGCTAGAAAAGTACGTAGGACAGATGAGGGGGGCCCAGGCCGGAGCAATGCTGTAAAGCGTTTGGCGTGGACTATCAAAAGTGGTAGGAAAGGGGGGCCAGAGAAGCAGGTAGATAGGGGTGTAAAGCCCAAAGGCAGTGGGGAGTGCAGCACCAGAAACAGATTTGATGTGCTCGATTCGGAAGAGTCAGAGGAGGGGATGGAGGTAGTTGCAACAGATAGTAGCTTGGGGTCTAGGCCAGGAAAAAGGAGGAGGGATCCGGAGGAAGACCAGGGGAGTAGTCCAGGTAGTTCAGGGCCTGGAAAGAGACGGAGGGACAAGGATAGGAGTAATCCTAGGTCAAAGATACCGATACCGATAGTGATTCCGAGTGGGGCTGTTGGAGAGGAAGAGGACGCTGTAAACAATAGGAGACTAGAGGAGATAAATAGGGCGAGGGTCAAAAGTAAGTTGGTGGTTGCGGGAAGTAGCATAGTTCGGGGGATCGACAAGGTTGTCTGTGGTCCGGACAGTAAAAATAGAACAGTTCTGTGCTTTCCGGGGGCTTAAGTGGAGGACCTGAGGGATAGAGTGGACGGTATTGTAGCTGGGTCGGGGCCTGATCCGGTAGTGGTATTACATGTGGGGTCCAATAACATCAGGGAGAGGAAATCAGTTCGTTTGGTGGACACATACAAGGACCTAATTAGTAAGCTACTTACCAGGAATGCTCGGATCATCGTTTCAGGGTTGCTCCCCGTTATGGGTGGTGGGAATGAGAGGAACTCGCGGATTATGGCACTAAACGAGGAGCTGGAAGAGCACTGCAAAGACTTGGGAATACATTTCATTGACCACTGGGATTCATTCTGGGGACATGGAGAGTTGTATGGGCGAGACGGATTGCATTTAAGTAGGATGGGTACAGACCTGCTGGGCCAAAAAAGTTTACAGGTGGCTGGGCCTTTTTTGGAGAAAAGGGGGGTAGGGGACCACAGCCGAGAACCCAGAGGGGCACAAATGCTGGGAACATAGGAAGAACAACAAACATGCACAACACAGGGACATACCAGGGGTATAATAATGTGCCAGTGATGACAAAAAAAACAAAGTTTCATTAAGTTTGGGTACTGCAACATCCAGGGTCTGCACAAGAAAGTAAGCGAAATATCAACAATGATGGACGAAGGAGACTTCGATATAATGGGTCTAAGTGAGACGTGGATACGACGGGATGAGCGGGTTGATCAGATGAAGGGTTGCGTGTGGATAGGAGCTGGGCGAACTGAGGGTCAGAAACGGGGTGGGGGTGTTGGCATCTACGCTAAAGAGGAATTACAGCCCTCATTGATTACAGATCTCACAGAAGCAAGGACTCAGATTCCAGTATCCAACGAAATAGTCTGGGCAAAAATCAAGTTAGGAAGCAGGAGTGTTGCCGTTGGTGTTGTATACTTAGCAGTGGAGGGAAGTAAGCCCGAGTGGAATGATTCAATATATACAACTCTTAGATCGAATATCACAGAGCTTGAAAGCAGAGGGTTCAGTATTGTCCTAATGGGGGACTTCAATGGGCACATCGGGGATATGGAGGAGGGCATACAGGAAGGTGATAGGAAAATTAACACGAATGGGAGGAAGATGTTGGACCTATCAAAAGAGCTTGGTTTAAAGATCCTGAACAGGGATGCGAAATGTAAGGGTAAATGGACCTGGGAGAGGAACGATAAGAAAACAATAATTGATTATATACTCACTGACGTTAGCGTATGGAGGGGGGTTATAGATGTAGAAATAGATGACGAGGGAAAAAATGACTTGGGTAGTGATCACAACCTGATAACAGTTAAGATTATGGGCAAAAAGACGAATAGAGACAGAAATACCTTCAAGGAAGTTTGGGGACTAAAACAAGGAGCCGACTGGAAGCAGTTTCGGGAAAAACTAAAACCAAGTCTTGAATGTATACCTAGGGATGCAAATGTCCAGGGTATTTCAGATGGCATAGTAAATAGCCTAACAGAGGCAGGGAAGGATTGTATAGGAAGGGTGAGGGTCCCAACGAGAGAGCTCGGATACAGGGTAAACGAGGGACTGAAAAAGACTATAAAAGAAAGGAAGGTAAAATGCGCTGCTTACAGAAGAAGTAGGAAGCTTAAAGGGGTGGATAACAATGACACGAGACTAATGAAAGGAGAATATGAACTGGCACGGAAAAAGGTGAACGAGATAAAGAATAATAATAGGAAGGAGCGCAATTGCAGTCTTGCCAGAACAATAAAGAAAACGGGGGGTTCGAGCTCAAACGTATTTTGGAACTGGGTAAATAAACGGGGGAAAAGTAGTGTGCAGAGTATCAAAGTGGATGGGGAAAGTACAGAAGATAAAGGCCGTATCGCTTCAGAGTTAGTCAAGCACTGGGAAAAGATAAACGATAGGCGATGGGGCAGTGGGTCCCCACCAAAAAGAAATACACTGGTGGAGGAGAACCTATCCAATCGTGTATGTAGCGAAATAACGGCAGAAGAAGTGCGGAACGTGGTCTCGAAATTAAAAAATGGTAAAGCGGGAGGGACTGATGAAATTCCGAACGAATTCCTCAAAAATGGAGGGGAGGCACTTATTGAAGTCCTGACAAACCTTTTCAACCTGGCTCTGCGAAAGCAAAAGGTCCCCAGAGAGTGGAGGGAAAGTAAGGTGTCGTTCATACACAAAAAGGGGGATAAGGAAGTTCTAGATAACTATAGGGGGATATCAGTTAGTAGTAACATCGGAAAAGTATTCTGTAAGGTCATATACGGTAGACTTGAGGAAGTTATTGAAGAGAAAGGTTTTTTAGGAGAAATTCAAAATGGTTTCAGGAAAGGTCGAAGAGTCACTGATCACCTATTTACACTCACCCAACTGATAGAATCAACAAAGGCTGAAAAGAAAAAGATGTTTCTGGCATTTCTGGATGTGAAAAAAGCGTACGACCGAGTGTGGAGGGAAGGTATGTGGCGAAAGCTCGAGGGCATCGGACTGGGGGGTGACTTTGTGGGAATCATGAAAGCACTGTATACAGATGTGCAAAGCCAACTCAGTCTAGGGAGTATCACTACAAAACGAGTCCCTATGGATATAGGCCTCAAGCAGGGGTGTATCTTTTCACCGATTTTGTTTGCATTGTATGTTAAAGATTTAGGGGACGAACTAATTCAGAGTGCGGAGGGGGTAAATGTTGGAGACATAAAGGTACCAGGCTTATTCTTTGCGGACGACATGGTGTTAATGTCTAGAACTGAACAGGGGCTAGAGAAATTGCTGGAAATTGTTGGTAGATATGGGAACACTTGGCGGCTCGAACTAAATGAAAATAAAAGCAAGGTAATACCCGTTGGACGCAAGGTAGATATGACGAAGAGATGGAGAGTGGGGGAGTTCTCAATCCCCGAAGGGGAAAGCAAACAAATCACTGTAGGAGAAACGGGAGAGTATGAGTATCTAGGGGTAAGCATAAATATAACGGGAAGAGGGGTGTACAGAAATTACTCAGCCAAACTGATTCTGAAGGGGAAAAGAATTCTGAACCAACTAAAACTTTTAGGGAAAAATAGTTTCAACAAGGTCTTTGTGGGGAAAACACTGTGGGAGAGGGTGGGTTTACCAAGTATAACGTATGGCACGGACGTGATTCCATTAAACCAAACCGTTATTAAGAAGTTGGAAAGTACTCAGAATGATGCCGGCAGATGGATAACAGGGTCGAGTAATGCTGCAGCTTTGGAAGCAGTAAGGGGGGAGCTTGGGTGGATGGAAATCAAGGACAGGGTAGATTTGGGAAAACTGTGTTACTTTAACTACTTGAGAAACCTGCCTGACAACCGGTGGTGCAAATTGATGCTCGATACCATTTGGAATTCTAATATAGATACGGGGTGGTCAAAACATGTGAGGGAACTAATGGACAATTACTCTATAGAGGTCACAAACATAGAAGTAGGAATGAAAGAAGGCAAAAGGTTTGTCAAAGAGAGAGTCATGGAAGATTGCAATCGAAACTGGCGAGCAGGGGTTAGCGTGAAAAGATCACTGCAGGGGTTACAATATAAACAAAAGCCAGCTTTTGAGAAGTACCTAGATGGCACCTTTGGAGGGTCACTGCTGTTCAAACTGAGATCAAGATCACTGGAGCTTCGGGGAAAAATTGGGAGAGATGGAGAAAAGGGATGCCAAATGTGCCACTCTGGAGTAGTGGAGACCCTGGAACATTTTCTCTTGGAATGCCCACAGTATATACCTCATAGAATAAAATTTACTGGAAGAATAATGCGGAAGTGGGGTGAAGAAACAAAGGATAGATGGCTGAAGGGGGACACGAGGGAGAGGGTAGGAATGCTTATTGAAGAAATTGAAAAAGAGGAAGTGAGGGACACTATTAAGCAGTTTATATCTGAATGCTGGGAGGAGAGGAGGGGAAGAGGGGGTGGGGTGCAGGGGGAATGATGGCCTTCTCTTATGAGGACCGCGACAAATCAGCGGCTGGCCAAAGAGTTATTATTATTGATAACACTAATCATGATATACCTATACTCACATTTTAATTTCCTCATGGGATCAAATGAAAGTATATGATACCAGAACTCCAGCTGTATTTATCCACGCAAAACACAAGCGTCTCCCCACTACCTTGGCCTTTATAAAACATGGGATAAAATCTGTACGAATTTAATCACCAAACAAACAATTCACATCAGTATTAAATAAACTATATGTTTACACAAGTGACATGTGATTATTAGTAAAAGGACGAATTTAATAATACTCCTGTTTTTATATTCCGATAATAATTCAGTTGTTTGTTTTTCATCCCCAAAAAGAATGAAACCTACCAAAATTAATGAACAGTATTTAATCATTTGACTAAAACACTCGTGGATGGTCCAAGTGAGGGAGCTAATAGAGAACTACTCATTGGAGATCTCGGATCTAGACGTAGGGACAAACCAGGGAAAAAATCGTCAGAGAAAGAGTCATGGAGGATGGTAAACTTAATTGGCGAGAAGGGGTCAAATCTAAGAGGTTTATGGGTGGCCTGTGTGATAAAAAGAAGCCTCGTTTTGACGAGTACCTTGATGTCACCTTTGGGGGGTCACTGTTGTTCAAGCTGAGGTCGCGGTCCCTGGGGCTGAGGGGAAATATTGGGAAAAACAGTGAAAAGGAGTGCCAAATGTGTAATTGAGGCGTGGTGGAGATCCGGGAACACTTTCTTCTAGAATGCCCAAAATACCAGTCTAAAAGAATAAGATTCACAGGGAGTACAATGGGGAAGTGGGATGGGAGAATGAAGGACACGTGGGTAGTGAGTGACTCGAAGGAGGTTAATACGCTAATCGGAGAGATTGGGGGAAATGGGGCAAAGGAAGTCACCAAGCAGTTCGTCTCCGAGTGTTGGGAGGAGAGGAAAAGCTTGGGAATAGGGAGGCAGGTAGGAGCACCGGGGTAACCAAGGCCTTCTCAGCCGAGAACCTCGACAAATCAGCGGCCGGCCAGAGTGTTATTGTTATTACTCGAATATATTCGATTGTAAAAAACGTGTTATATATAGAGGAAATCTACGCTATTTTAGTGAATATCGGGAATTATCTCATGAGTGTGGACCTGAAAGTTTTATTTTTCACCTGCGCATTATATAATATGCTACGTGACATTTTACTGCGCAATGCTCATCCCACTTCAACTGCAAACAATTTCAAGACAATAACAAAGATCTGCTGATCTTACCTTCAAGGCGACGTTTAAGGCGACGTCATGCGCCGAAGCGTAACGTCATTTAGGAAGCTACTGAGGGATATTTATCGATATCCATCTAGTCGATGGATATCGAGTAATATCTTTTAGATACTTTGCGATAATTCAAAGGCTAGCATATAATAAAATCAAATATTCATTTGTGAAATATTTAGAAAATATACTTGTTCTGTTTTTTTTAACCCTTTACCTTATGAATCAGACGCATCCTTCCGCGTAAATTACAAATTAATCAGTTGAAAAACATACGTTTTTTTCAAAACGTTTCAACAAATCCATATCATGTGACCCCTCATTGGAACGATCTCGCCGAGCTTGTTCCAATGAGGGGTCACATGATAGGTTTTGTTAAAATTTGGAGAAAAATTTAAAAAAAAAACAATAATAATTTTGATATCCTGTGCGTTGGGTAAACAGTTAAAAGTGTCAATAGGTCCAACAGACAAGGCTCGTTAAAAAGTCTGTTTTTCGGAATTTGGTCAGAATACATGTTATTCGCGTGTGTTCATTGTAAGTATCAGAGCACTAAATATTTTCCCATAGGCGACCATTATAACGTTCAAGCGAAAGAAAATATGATCGCATCATTTTAGTTTTGGCATTCAAATATCTTTGTCAAGTATAGCCCTTCAGACAACTTTTTCTGACCTGAAAACATGGTGTCATGCAACAAATAAGAGAGAAAAACTGACAGGAAGTGAAGTACCGGTCACGTGCACATATTTTTCGTGGAATTCCCAACAAAACCACACCAAAAGTCAATTGTGTATTTTAGATCCAAAAGTCATCAAATCACCCTATTTATCTGGAACATTCAACAATAATGCAAGATGTCATTAGAATGATTCAAATGTTTATAGAAAAAAATATATTTTCCCAAGGCTGCTTATTTTCAGAGATTGCATCGCTTCCGACATGAACATTTCAAGGCGGGTAACTCTAATTCAAAATTTACTGCAGCGATACCTATAATCATCCCCAACCCTACCGAAGTTACATATTTTATCACTTCCATGAAATAAAAGGACCATTTCTGTATTATAATTCAAATTTTGGCTTCTGTTGAGTCAAAAGCATGGGAAATTTGCTTAAAAACTGGTATTGGCCCCGAAAGATTTTTCTAGCATGTAACCTAATAAATATGCTGAGAGGAATAAGAATTCACAGCTTTCTTTGAAAACTACCCTGATGCTGCCAAAATAAAACTGAAATCTGAATTAGCACATCAAATTCTGGAAAAAAATCTGTCCCATTTAACCACAGGCAAGAGAAATACAGTACCAACGGAAATAACTTGTACGTTAAACGCCGTTATTCTTCGTTTGTAAACGCGTTCACAAATAGCATTTAAACGAAAAACGGGTTTATTTTCCGCTTACCAAACGTTTATAAACGATCCGTATTTCGATGATTTAAACGAAGGCTAAACGAAAGGTAAACGATTTTTCGTTTAGCTAAACGAAAGCCAAACGTTTTTTCGTTTAGCTGAACGGAAGACAAACGATAGTCCATTTATATGTACACGTACCGAACGACATATAAACGGTTTGCAAACAGACTGATCATTTCCGCAATATCGGAACAATTCATTTTATTGCGTTCACTTTTATCGAAGCACGGTTACAAATTAATGGGGAAGATTTTTAAAATGGTACGTTTTTGCTTTTAAGATAGGCGTATAACGGATGACTGGAATGGGACGTGAAATCTGGCGTTTTAATTCCATTTGTGAATTTTTAGGTTTCAATATCAATACCAAGTTAATTTTCAAACCGAAACTGAAAGTTGAAGGGCTTCTGAAAAGTGTTTTCTGGAAAAGTAATGGTGTTGCATTTTTGCAGAAAAAACATTGTTTTAAAAATTGTCTCGACTTTGTATTCATACATGTACATTGTATCATTTCCCTTTCTATTTGATTGTTGTCGACCCCAAGCGGCCAAGCCACATAAAAGCTGGCATCCCATATTTCTTCTAAGAATACCATTCAGATTTGTCATTTTAAGTTTGGTTGTTATTGTAATTAAAATTTACTGCGGTACGAACCTTTGATACCAAGCACTGAGAACCTTTTCTGTTTGTATCTAAAACAATGGGTCTAAAAACAGTTTTTTGTAAAAATAAAAATAACAAGATGTTGTTCTTAACATTAAAGGCACTAGGACACACCTACATTTGTACATGCAGTCATTGGTCAAGACAGTATAAACAGAACAAATTTCCCTTTTAAAAAGGTGATTACTTGACTTGAATTTATCACTCGACTTTTCTGAATCAAAATGAACCGACGGAAAATGTCTTCAACGCCGAGTCACCATTTGGTGAGGTATATTGAAGACAATGCAATACAAGTGAGAAGCTCGGTTTTTTTTAAAGAACTGACAGACCCAATAAAGATAGGAGAATCTTACCTCATTCAGTGGAGAAGAGTGCACGAGGTTGCTGTTGGAAAGGTACGTGTTTTATTTTTAACCCTTTACTTACATGTATGCCCAAAACAAGGAACTGAAAAATATCCGACAGGGTCGGCGAGAGTTAATGTCGATCATGGTAGGCCTGGAAATAACTACTGAACCTCCGCTTAGGTCAGGCCCGAAGCCAGCAGTAAATAAAACTCCGACATGGAGAGTGTGGGGCGCCCCTCCCCTGCCACCTCACCCACCTCTGCATGTCGGATAGCATCCTGGTGCGAAGGCGAAGGCCATTTCCGAATTGCCTAGCCCCGACGGGGGTGGTGGTGTAGTGGGGTGCTGGGGGTTCTCCCCTTCCCGATTTGTTTTTACAATTCAAGGCTCTGAGCGCTCCCACCAGTATCGGCCCTGGTTTAGGTTATGTGGGGCTTGTCATTTGTAAAATACGTGAACAAGCTATTTGATTATACGACATGTCGTTTATCTTTTCACAGAATTATCGCCAAAAATAAATAGCAAAATTTAACGCGCGATCTCGCCAAAATGAGATTGCAGGTAAGTTTTTGCTCTTTATTATTGTTGAAAAGAAAGCAATTCCTACATGTAACTAATAATATACCCCCCCCCCCCCCCCACTCCACCCGGACATACCTTTAACTATAAGTAGAAGGGGGCAACACAACCATTAAATTGGAATTGCTCTGAGACCCGGGACTATTGGCACTAAAAGGACAAAATGAGAAAAAAAGGTGAGGGCGGCCTGCAGCCATAGGGGGAATGAGCAAGAGCCCCCACCCAAAAATATCCCCCCACACCTCTAAAAAAATACAGACAACATTTTTTAATTTGTATCCATTTTTCATTCACCTGCGCATTAACACAAAGCAGTACATTCGTCCAGTGGGTTGTGTGCACAGGAATAATAATTATTATATTTCCCTGTACTGATAATACCAGCTTCTGGTATCAATCATTCGAAAGCTCGTTTCTTGTGTGTTCTCAATAAATGAGGTCGGGGTCAACTCGCCACTGGGTCAACTCGCCACCAGTACTTTTTCCGGGTCAAGTCGCCACATGTTAGCGGCGACTTGACCCACTTTTTGTGGCGAGTTGACTCACTTTTGATAAGTTTTTTTCCAATATTTTTCTACTTATTTTTAACATTTTTTTCCAAAAAATAAATTTGATTGTACTCACTGTTCACTCCGTGACCGTCCGGCAGTGATTTTCACATGAAAATGAATAAGAGAAGATACGTTTGGGTTTGTTTTTATTGCACAGATTGTTGAATCAGCTGCCGTTGAAAGGTGATGACGGCTCAATAAAAAGCTTGCGATATTTCTATAATCCTTATTTTTCCAAATATGTGACTAGTCAGGGCTTAAAGTTCGTCCGATATCGCGAGAATCTTAACTAGATTCTCGCGAAATATATTCGCGCGAATCCATATAGGCCAATACATGAAATTCTGCAAACGCCAGCTGAATGTTGCTGGAGAGATCACGAAATAAGTTTCCACACATGGTTTACCACATGCTTCACATTTTCTTGAGTTTCGTATCAAATCAAGTCAGGGCTGCTAATAGCAGTAGGGTCATCAGATGTGATTTGGAAGAAAAAAATAAAAGAAATAATTAACACTTGGGAACTTCTTAAAATAAAAAAATCGACAAAATGATCGATCAGTTTTTTTTTTATATTTTTCTTCCAAAACATATATTATGACCCGTAAGAAGGGTCAAAAGATGTGTTTTTGAAAAAAAATATGAAAAACTAAATAAATTTTGGGAACTTATTAGAAGCAAAATATTGAAAAACACTCAAGCAATGTTTTCATTTTTTTTTTCTTCCAAAACGTATCTTATGACCCCTCAGTAGGGTCATCAGATGTGGTTTGGAAGAAAAAAAAGAAATAATGAGCACTTGGGAACTTCTTAAAAGCAAAATGTCGAAAAATGTTCGATCATTTTTTTTTTCCAAAACATATATTATGACCCCTGAGTAGGGTCATAAGATGTGTTTTGGAAAAAAATATGAAAAACTAAATAAATTTGGGGAACCTGTTAGCAACAAAATATTGAAAAATGCTCGAGCATTTTTTTCATTTTTTTTTCTTCCAAAACATATCTTATGACCTCACAGTAGGGTCATCAGATGTGGTTTGGAAGAAAAAAAAAGAAATAATTAACATTTTGGGAACTTTTTAAAAGCAAAATATCGAAAAATGTTCGATCATTTTTTTTTTTTCATTTTTTTTCTTCCAAAACATATATTATGACCCCTAAAATATGAATGTTGATTTTTGTGTACGACGATTTTTTTCAGTTGTATGAGGTAAAGTGGTCAATGCCTTTTCACAGAATATTAGTCAATATTCTGACTGTTTTGGTAAATATTTATGTATATGTAACATTGCTTGCTTTTATAAATTGTGATTTCTCATTTTGCTTCAACTTTTTTCCATAACATTATCAAACCACTGTACTGTTATATTTTTAGAAATGTAAACAGTTTATTCTTGTTAAACAGAAATTTTCAGAGCTCTGTCAAACGATAATAAATTTGTTAAATTTTTAGTTATATTATGGGAAGAATTTTCTGCTTGAAATTTCATTACTTCTTCATCACTTTTGAGAATTAAATGTTAATGTACATGTACACGAGAATATTCAGTACTTTGTCGCCCCTCCACGCTCTTCAATGACACAAGGCATAACCTTGAATAAATGGTTGATGTAGTTATTGCAGTCATGTGGGGTTAACGCTGACCAGTAGTCTTTTATGCCCTGAATTAACTCTTCTTTCACTTTTGGCTTCACCGTTTTCCTCAGATAGTACTTCATGCCCGCCCAGATGTTCTCGATTGGATTCATATCTGGGGATTCTGGAGGTGATTTCCAATGATTAATGCCTTGAGCTGCCATAAATTCTAGGGTTGATTTACTAGTGTGCTTAGGGTCGTTGTCTTTGAACAGACGATGACCCTCAGATCCTTGAAAGTACATTTCAGCAGCCGGAATGAAATAATTCTGGAGAATTAATTGATAGAAATCACTATCCATGATGCCCGTGAAAATGGCTAATTTTGTGGCACCTTTTCGTGAAATGCCACCCCATACATGCACTGAATACGGATGTTTTGGTTTTGGGATGAAAGAAGCAGGTTCTCCTCTTTTTCTGTAACTCTTACTCAGACTGCTTTGCATCCTAACCGTACACTCATCCGTAAAAATAACATTGTCGAACTCTTCTTGTGTTTCAATGCACTTTTTGGCAAAGTCAAACCTTTTTTTCTTGTTCGCGTCCCTTACCATCTGACAGTACTTTGTGCCACTTCTGCACCAATTTAATTTCCTCCTGGCATCCTCCTGGCATCACACACAGTAGACGGAGCAATTTGTAACCCTAAGTCCATGTACATTTTAGAAAGTTCAACTGATGACGTTTCTGCGTTGTCTCTCATCGTTTTGTCAAGAAGGTTTAAATTGTCATCTGTTAAAAGTTTTGGCCTTCCACTCCTGGCCCTATCACATATTGTCCCTGTGATTCTATAACTCCTGATCACCCTGCTGATGGTTCTGCGATCTATATTCATTCTCTCTTCTTCTTTTATGATTCTAACTATTTCAGCAAAGTTTGAGCCTCCTTCATTCAGACTGACAATCTTCTGGCGTATAATATACGGGACCCTAGTTCGTTTAATAGAATTCATTTTGCTAACTGGGTGTATTCAAGGTGAGTTGGGAGACTTGGTCATTATATCATTACGAGCAACCAATGATACAAAAAGAGAGGAATGTTTTCCTCGTAAAGGGCGTTTTCGAATCCTCGTAAAAGGCGTTTTCGAATATTGTAGGGCCAATGGTCAGCATTTATTTTTCTCCTTTGAAAACGGAAAAATAACACTACTAATAAAAAATAACCCCAATTACGCAAAATAAACACACTAATCATGAGAGCTACTAATAAAATAATTACCGACAGTAGCAAACAGAAGGGATCAAACAAACGAATTAAAACACGTGGTTAATTGACTTTACTTAATCCAATTACCAGAGGACCATGGCAAATCAGTGACTGGCCAAAGTTTTATTATGGAAAGGGAATATCGGTGTTTTAAGTTTTAAATTGTGTTTTGTCTTTTCATATTGGCTGAGTAAATAGCAACTGTAATATCTATCTTGACAATTAACAAATACAAACGTGATATCTATCGTTGATAATAATATATAATAACTCTTTGGCCAGCCGCTGATTTGTCGCGGTCCTCATAAAAGAAGGCCATCATTCCCCCTGCACCCCACCCCCTCTTCCCCTCCTTTCCTCCCAGCATTCAGATATAAACTGCTTAATAGTGTCCCTCACTTCCTCTTTTTCAATTTCTTCAATAAGCATTCCTACCCTCTCCCTCGTGTCCCCCTTCAGCCATCTATCCTTTGTTTCTTCACCCCACTTCTGCATTATTCTTCCAGTAAATTTTATTCTATGAGGTATATACTGTGGGCATTCCAAGAGAAAATGTTCCAGGGTCTCCACTACTCCAGAGTGGCACATTTGGCATCCCTTTTCCCCATCTCTCCCAATTTTTCCCCGAAGCTCCAGTGATCTTGATCTCAGTTTGAACAGCAGTGACCCTCCAAAGGTGCCATCTAGGTACTTCTCAAAAGCTGGCTTTTCTTTATATTGTAACCCCTGCAGTGATCTTTTCACGCTAACCCCTGCTCGCCAGTTTCGATTGCAATCTTCCATGACTCTCTCTTTGACAAACCTTTTGCCTTCTTTCATTCCTACTTCTATGTTTGTGACCTCTATAGAGTAATTGTCCATTAGTTCCCTCACATGTTTTGACCACCCCGTTTCTATATTAGAATTCCAAATGGTATCGAGCATCAATTTGCACCACCGGTTGTCAGGCAGGTTTCTCAAGTAGTTAAAGTAACACAGTTTTCCCAAATCTACCCTGTCCTTGATTTTCATCCACCCAAGCTCCCCCCTTACTGCTTCCAAAGCTGCAGCATTACTCGACCCTGTTATCCATCTGCCGGCATCATTTTGAGTATTTTCCAACTTCTTAATAACGGTTTGGTTTAATGGAATCACGTCCGTGCCATACGTTATACTTGGTAAGCCCACCCTCTCCCACAGTGTTTTCCCCACAAAGACCTTGTTGAAACTATTTTTCCCTAAAAGTTTTAGTTGGTTCAGAATTCTTTTCCCCTTCAGAATCAGTTTGGCTGAGTAATTTCTGTACACCCCTCTTCCCGTTATATTTATGCTTACCCCTAGATACTCATACTCTCCCGTTTCTCCTACAGTGATTTGTTTGCTTTCCTCTTCGGGGATTGAGAACTCCCCCACTCTCCATCTCTTCGTCATATCTACCTTGCGTCCAACGGGTATTACCTTGCTTTTATTTTCATTTAGTTCGAGCCGCCAAGTGTTCCCATATCTACCAACAATTTCCAGCAGTTTCTCTAGCCCCTGTTCAGTTCTAGACATTAACACCATGTCGTCCGCAAAGAATAAGCCTGGTATCTTTATGTCTCCAACATTTACCCCCTCCGCACTCTGAATTAGTTCGTCCCCTAAATCTTTAACATACAATGCAAACAAAGTCGGTGAAAAGATACACCCCTGCTTGAGGCCTATATCCATAGGGACTCGTTTTGTAGTGATACTCCCTAGACTGAGTTGGCTTTGCACATCTGTATACAGTGCTTTCATGATTCCCACAAAGTCACCCCCCAGTCCGATGCCCTCGAGCTTTCGCCACATACCTTCCCTCCACACTCGGTCGTACGCTTTTTTCACATCTAGAAATGCCAGAAACATCTATCGTTGATATTCAATGATTGGTAACCGACAAAATTCCTCTTTTTTATTATTTTAAACAACCAAGAAATAAAGTTCACGTTTATGTACATGTATATGTATCCTGGTAAAAAGAATCAAGCATAAAATAATTTTCCCCGACCCCATCTGTGGGAGGTGGCACCTCCGCGCCGACCAAGGCACTTGAAGCAGCATACAGGCCTTACAATCGAAAAGAGCAAAGTGACATAGACAGCTTTTCGGTGACCGGGGTTCACGCCAACATAGGCGTATGTTTCAGGGAGGCTTGAGGACTGCAGTTCCCCTCCAGTCGGGGCAAATACATTTTTTTCGGCCAGTTTTTATGATTGTTTCGGGCAAGTTTGACTGACCTACTCACTTGGGCAGTTTTATCTTCAATAAAGGATTATGTCCCATCAGTTCTAACTTGGATACAAAGTCTGTAATATAATGTTTTGGTGTAGTACGTCCCACAGGTCGTACCACACCAAAAAAGTATATTACGGACTTCAGGTCCATGTTCGTACATATACCTGTAATACCGTCTTATCAGATTGATATCGCATCTGAGGGTTGTAGACACGCCAGCGTAACAGTTTGTTCTAGCTAATTACAGACATAAACAGGCCGTTAGCTACAACTGTGGAAGGGGAACACCTCCTCCCACACCCAAACCCACCCATGGACCACTTCACTCAATAATGCTCGCAGCATCACTTTTCGGAAAAATATTTGAGACCCCCCCCCCCCCCCCCCCCCGAAAAGGTGTCCCGTACGCCTAAGCAAGCCCAAATTTTGTGACTCTGTTTGGTCGGAAATTTTGTGGTGTGCCCCCCCCCCCCCCCACTCCCTCCAACTCACACACAAAACGCCCATATTTTTATGCTATTACACGTATAGGCATAAATTCGCCTAGAATGGTCCCAATAATTTTCCTACGGGACTGCACATTAACTTCCCAGTGTCTACGCCACTGACACCGAATGATCACACTGACTTGGTTGTGATATTGTCTGAACACGACTCAATTGATGCATGTGCTCGGGTATCATGAACGACGAGTTTCGCTTATGTAAACGAACTTAAACGAATAAAACGTTTACTTAAACGAAGGTAAACGAAACATATTCGTTTACAAACGCACTGAAAACGAAAAACGCCGTTATATTTCGTTTAGAAACGCAATGCCAAACGGAACCGTAAACGCCGTTATTTTGCGTTTACATGTACAAGTTATTTCCGTTGGTACTGTAGTGTTCCAACCCCCTCGAAACAATATATTAATTTTTGTTTCAAAAACTGGGGTTCCAGCTATAAATTTCACCAATATCAAAGGACAGTGCCTTTGTATTCCAATAACTGAGGTCAATTTTCTTCTTCCTTCTGATGTGGTAAAATATAGCGCTGAATGTGACACCCCGGTTTGCCCCTTTTCATCAAAAACTATGATATGATTCACAAATTAATTGATGTTTACACAAGACAAACTCTTGTGATATTGAATTTCCCATTTGTGACAATTTATAAATTACAATATGTCTTCTGAAGACATTTCACATTCTTTTTGATGAATAGCTTGCAATTTTTCTAAGAAGAAGTCTCAGTTTTCTCAGTTAAGGCGCCTAGAGTCATTGGTATGGCACTGACAAAACACGAAACACAGATTTGTTCCAACAGTATGACCAGTGCTGCTATTGTGGTATCTCATAACACTGTTAAAATGCCTAAAACCATCAATTATTGATTCTTTTGTTCAATGCTTCTGCAGCAAGTACCCATAAGAGCACTTTCACAAATTCAGTTTTATGCCCCACGGACATCCGTTCTGACAAAAAGAGTAAAGCTGTAGAAAATATGTTTCCAAAGACGATGAATCAGATATTTACCTCCAGAATTGCGTGGTCTTTGATATTTAATATATTTGTGTGAGTGTTGGGGCTGAGGCTGAAAGGTTGTCAACTGCCAATTATTGAAAATGTTGAACCAGGCAAATGGAAAGCAAAAGAAAGACCCAAAACACCTATTCTGATAGAGAATACATGAGAGAACTGAATGACACACAATGAAAAATATACTGAGAAGAGCTAGGACAAGGTTGTCAAACAGAAAAAAGCTCAGTGGACCATGAGTGCTGCAGTCTCAAGGAAAATCATAAGAAACTGAAAATGTTTGATATTAAATCCAGTCTCCAAAAACATACTGTAAATCTTTCGAAATGTCCCATCTGCTGAGAGGTTCAGTATGGGTGGGAGAGGGACTTGGTTCAAGCAGTGAACAATATTTCACAACTGTCAATGTAGTTTTGTGCTGTAGCGTAGCAATTATGACAGCACTAGTACTTGACTACTATATTGGTAGCTATGAACAAATGCCATTCATTCACATTTGCTACTTTATTATGTTCTTTTTTCCACTGTAGACCCCCCCCCCCCCCCCCAATTTCTGTTCCAAAATACTCTTTCAATGAAGGAATTGTTTTTTAATATCTTTAAGAGCATATCCAAATACCAGTAAATAGATACACAGTATAGGTTTTCAGGCTGTGTGGTTGAATGGTGATTTAGGAAGGGGTTGGAAGATTGGAATTCCCCCCCCCCCCCTATCCTAGTACTATGAGGAAGAACCATGGTTTAAATAAATATGTTAATAGGGTAAGATAGGCTGTTAGTTGGCAGTTCCCAGAGGTTATATAGTGCTCTTGGAGACTACACTAGCTCAAGGTGTGAATTTGCTTGAATTAACAGCCTTATTTCGGTAATTTTTAGCCTTTATTGATGACTGTGTCAAAAATATAACGTTTCAAAACAATTAAACAGTGTTTTGAGGTGTGTGGTCTCCCGATGAATATTTAAATGTAAAATGAGCTAAAAAAAAAAAAAAATAATTAAATCAGGTTTGGAAGCTAAAAATGCCAAAAAAACATTATTCCTATAGGTATCACACTAAATATTTTCCCATAGGCGACCATTATAACGTTCAGGCGAAAAAAATTATGATCGCATCATTTTAATTTTAGCATTCAAATATCTTTGTCAAGTATAGCCATTCAGACAACTTTTTGCTGATCTGAAAACAAGGGGTCATGCAACAAATAAGAGAGAAAACTGACAGGAAGTGAAGCCCGATCAAGTGCACACATTTTTCATGGAATTTCCAACCACACCACACCAAAAGTTAATTGTATATTTTAGGTCCAAAAGTCATCAAATCACCCTCTTTATTTATCTGGAACATTCAATAATAATGCAAGATGTCATGACAATGTTTCAAATGTTTATTGAAACAATATATTTTTCCAAGGCTGATTATTTTTAGAGATTGTATCACTTCCGATTTACTGCAGCGATACTTTTAATCGATGTTTTCTCGATTAAGCGTACAATTATTCACAGTACACACACGTATCCTAATTTAAGCTTAAACACAGTATCTAAAACAAAAACAAATAAAAAAAAATAAATATACCACAGCGACAGATTTAGGTGAGATGTTCAATTTTTGTATTGAGATATGAAGGGGGTGGCAGAAGAACTGGGCGAGGGATTTTGGTTGGAATGGAATATTGTTTTGTTTTGTTTTTTTTTTGGGGGGGGGGGGGGGTCAGTATCCAGAAACGTAAACTCGGATGGACGGTTCGTAAGTAGAAGAATAGAGTTCACACTTCTCGAATCATGTGGTACATCTATGAAGTTATGTCATACCGTAATACAGTCTACCCCGCTTAATTTGCTGTCTATTAATTGAATACCCCTGTTAACTGATTAGAACTCCCACACAAAAAAAAAAAACATTTACCGTACCTTCAGAATAAAGTTCCGGTCGAAATTCTCCCGTAGTAACGGTAGTAAAAGAAGACAAGAGAACAGTACGAAATATCTCATTGAGACATAACATGTCATCCACAGAGTTCCAATGTGTTCTATGTGCCTACTGGCACGTAGAACACATTGGAACCCAGGGGTCGATGTCTCAACTCGGTTCACCCAGCTCCCCACAGATGTCAGTGTGGCTATTGGGTTCTGCTCGTGGCTTACCCCTCCCCCGAACGAATCACAACAAGAGATTTATAACCACAGAAACAAATTCCAATTTACACATATCCACCTCCATGTACACACTATAATATAAATGGCTTCTCTGGAATCATTCACGTCGGGGTATTAAAACGTACCTTTTCCGTTATGCATTTTGTGAGTTTGTAAAATCAGAGTGAGCACTGTGTGTTGATTGGGGGCTATAAAATTATTACTATAAAATATAAGTCACGGATGTTCGGAAAAAGGGTGTAATTACATTACGTGGTGGAGTTGATAGATACCTATTCAATGGAGATCTCTGACTTAGAAGTGTGGACAATCCATGGTAATAAAAGCCATCAGAGAAACAGTCGTGGGGGGATTGTGACCGAAACTGGAAGGAGGTGGGGGTCTAAGCAAAGCAACGAGGTTTTTGGGTGGCCTGCACGATAAAGAGAATACAGGTTTAGAATACTAACTTGATGGCATGTTTGATGGTTCACTGCTGTTAAAGTTGAGGTACCGGTCGTAGAAGCTTAGTGGCAATTGCGAAAGACTACGAAAAAGAGAGCGAAATGTGTAATTTAGGTGAAGTGGAGATCCTGGAACACTTACTTTTAGAATGTCCAATATATATGCGAATAAGGCACTGAGAGTATAGGTGGAAGTGGGATGGAAGAATGGCGGATATGTGGTGACACAACGTGGATGGTCAGTGTGCGAATATGAGAGATTGGGAAGAAAACGAACGTGGTATGGTATGCCAAAAAGCAGTTCTGTGTGTATATGAGAGATTGGGAAGAAGAAGAACGTGGTACGGTATGCCAAAAAAACAGTTCTTTTCCGGGTGTTTGGAGGAAAGGAGGGACGTGGGTAGAGGGAGGCATTTGGGAGCATCCAGTTAATCAAGGCCTTCTCATCGGAGAAACGCGACAAACTAGCGACCGGCCAAAGTGTTATAATTACTAGAATACACCTTTTCCCGTTTCGGACAACAATGGTTTACCATGGAGAAAAAATAGCGCTGAGGTCCTGGTTATGTATGAGGAAATGGTGTGTTGCTCATTGAGAAGAAACGAGATATGCCACACGAAAGACTAACGAGACACTTTTCTTTAAAATAAGACCAACTGCAGAGTGATCATAAAATGGTCTGTTTCTCGATGAGATCGAAATCCAATCGCAATACACCTGCATCAATGGGTCAAATTTTCATGAATAAAATACTGCAAATTCAATCTTGATGGAAGAAATCAAGCAAAGATAGCATGTAATAATTAATATTTGCGTTTTTTTTCTTTTTCGATGATTGAGATTCTACAGTGTTGAGAGGACAGAGAGTTGGAATTATCTATCTACTTTTGCATCCCAGTACTACGTATCCAATTCCAGAGCTTTATTAGAAACTAAAAACCGAAGACAACCCTCTGACAAACACACACCTCCTTCACGAATTCCTAACAAAATAGTTCCTTGCATCGAACAGATTCCGTATCTGGTCGCCGTTTAGGAAATGTTTCGGGGCGCGGTGTCGTTGCGGTAACCGGTTTTCATCAGATCACCAAAGTTCAGCAACGTCGAGCCCGGTTAGTCCTTGGATGGGTGACTGTCTGAGCGATCGATTCGGACTCCCGCGTTGTGTCCTTGGGCAAAGCACGTAACCCTGATTGTCCACATGGGGGGCACGAAGACGAAGTGCAAAAAGGCGTACTGCATGTCGATGGTGCGCATGTCTTCAACCAATCAAACCCTGCCTGTGCTGCAGTGCGGATTACGATGTTGGGAAGCTGGCAGCTGCTCGTCGTTGCTCGGTGGTTCTCTCCGGGTACTCCGGCTTCCTCCACCAGTAAAACTATCGCCGATACGATATGTCCTTGGCTGTTAAAGTGTCGTTAAACCGTAATAAATAAATTAAATATATAAATAAATAAATAAATAAATAAATAAGAAATGTTTCGTATTGTGTGTATTCATGTTTTGCATAAATATTCAAAATACTCGTGGAAATTCATTGAATTATGCAGCGGACGCAGTATAAATTGCTGGCCTATTAGTACTACTTTGCCGATGGAAAAAACAATGTGATTAACAGCTGAAATCAGGTGTGATTGGGGCAGAGGCAGCGGAAGCTCGATAAAAGTGGAAGGACACGACTTTTCAAGGCTACTATAGTTCTTCCCAGTGGGAGAGAAGTTACAATCGTACATCAGTAAATGTACAGTGACATACTCAAGTCTCTCGTTCAGATGAACATGCTGCGGCTGTCAAACATCGAAATTTTGATGAAATGGGCTGTTTTCGAGCCCCCACAGCCCCCAAACGATAAACGAGAGGTAAACATAACTTCCTTTATTGGAAGTGAAATTCACCGATCATCATTTTTGTATGTACTAGGGGTATTCACAAAACGAAGCGTTAACCCGTTTTGGGCTGGTTAAACAGCAATACTCATCAAAAGCTAAAAAATTCATGTTTTCTGTGGTTTTCTCTAAATGAGGCTTGTAGATTTTCAAGAAAAATTGACCTTTGCAGGTCTTGGAGTGCCATTACAAGTTGCATGTACAAAATATTACGGTAACCGTTTGTTAACCCTCCAGAGGCTGCAAAAGGATAGAAATTTTGAGAAATGGGCTGTTCTTGGGCACCCATTGCACCCAATGTGTACCTACGAGATAAAAATAACCTCCTTCATTGGAAGTGGAATTCCCCGAGGATCATTTTTGTAAGTAATGAAGATATTCATAAAACCAAGCATTAACCCTTTAGAGCTGGTTACAGAGAGATACCCCTCAAAAGGTTAAAAATTCATGTTATCCGAGGATTTATCTAAAAACGTCGTTTATTTTTCAAGAAAAATTGCCATTCTCAGATCTTAGTGTGACATTACAAATTACATTTACAAAATATTCCAATGAGCATTTGTTAACCCTATGCAGGTTCTCAAACATCAAAATCTTTATAAAATGGGCTGTGTTTGCGTACCCGCAGCACCCAAAGTTAAGAGGAGAAATCAACATAAGTGGAAGTAGAATTCACTAAGAATTATTTTTGTAAGTAATAAGCGTATTCGAAAAAAAAACCTTAACCCGTTTTGGGCTGGATAAACAATGATACCCATCAAAAGCTTAAAATACATGTTCTCCCTGGATTTCTCTGAAAACATCTCATAGATTTTAAGTAAAAATGGCCGTTCGCAGTTTTTGGTGTGAAATTACAAGTTGCATGAATAAATATTCCTGTTAGCACTTGTTAACCCTCTACAAGCTGCCAGATATCAATATTTTGGATACATTTGAGCTAAAAATGGACCATTTCCAAATAGACACAGCACTCAGTGTATGAGTCAAACAAACATAACTCCTTTTGTCGGTCATTAACTTTTTAAGTCTCATTTGAGACTACAATAGTCGCCTTTCTCATAACATCAATGAAGGAACGTCAGTGAGACAGTCAAAAACAATTCTTCAGACACTGTGGGGTCATGAAAAATCATGGAATCTCATCGGGAAAAGCCATGATTCTCCAGAATCATAAAGTCTAGTTAAATCAGATATTCTGGAGCGAAGTTACCGTAATAGCTTGTATGTAATTTTTCTCTGTATATTCATCATGTAATACCTCAATTAATCTTTTAATGTTATCACCTTTGTGATTTGCCATTTCCAGGGGCTCGGTAGCCATGAGAGATTTGCAATCTGCACTGTATCTTCAATGACTTGCAATGTAGTTCTTGAGTTTAAAACTACGTCGTGGTTAAGTTTGTGCAGAAAAGTATGGCACTGGCAGTTTAACTATCTGTCACTGCTAACAATTTTCAGCGTTGGAAGAAATTTACAGTGAAATTAGATCCCTTTAATTTTGTAAAGCTGTCAGAAAAGTTAGCACAAAGGGTGTGGAAATTTCAAATAAAAAACTGGTATTTCGAAATGTTAGCGAAGTTATATAATCGATGTGCATATCATTTCACAAACTCCCGACATCTTCCTGTAGAGGAGGATAAAAATAAAGAAGGTGGGTTTTTACAGTATTTTTCTCGATCAGTTTGGACGTTTGATTTTTATTCTTTGTTGAAACCCTTTTTAACCCTTTACCTAACCTGAAAAGCAGACGACACTTGCAAACAAAATTCTTGAATAACTAAATGTTTCATATTTTGTCTCAAAAACATAGATTATGACCCCTAATTGGAACGAGCTCGACGAGCTCGTTCCAAAGAGGGGTCATAACCTATGTTTTTGAGTCAAAAAATAGAAAAATAATGAAAATTAATTAGCGATTTTTGTAAATAGCGCTGGCCGGTTTTGGTCGTTACCATGGGTAAAAGGTTAAAAAATAGCAAAACGCCGTTTTTACCACCTTTTGGTGTTCTGTATTTTTTTCTGTCTATTATATCAACAGTGTGCGCATCGCGACATATAACAAAGACACTGTCGTTCTCATTGATATAAAAGTGTAGGACGAGAGGTTGGCTTTTTTTCTGGGAAGAATAAAAAATGCAAACTACTGTAAGAACCAAAGTGAAGTTTGGGAGGTGCGATAATGATTAGCTAAACAAAGAGCTAACGTGGACACTTAGTGTTGTGGGGGGGGGGGGGGATGGGGGTACGGATAGATATACTGAATGATGGATTGCTGCCTGTTCTATTCGTTTATTAAAAATAACAAAACAAAACTTTGCTTTATTTGCTACTGATGTCATCGGAAATAGGTGTTTTATCAACAGTTACTTGCTTCTTAATTGGACCCTTTCTCGCGCGTCTAATTGTTTCAAGGGAGATAACTTTATGAAAAGTTTCATGGTGACGCGCATAGATAAGTGCAAGGACGTGAGGCATGAGGACCTGATCCCAATACCTTACGGCTGTAAGATTTTTCTGGATGACTACAAGAGGTGTTTTCAGACCCCCCCCCCCTAAACCATAACTCCTTCCCCCGAATCTGTCGTTTTCATTAACGCACGCGTCAGAATATCGATCACCTCGACGTTGATAGCAACGTTGTCGTCTATCTGACCTGCAAAGCGTAATCGAGACTCGCCAGTGAATAACACACATCTCCTGTGGGCCAAGCGGAACCTATGTGGTGCATGTGCCCGCAGCCATTGCAATCGACGTTGACGTCGCTGGGTGTAAGTTACGGACCAACGTAGGAACGTCGTGGACTTAAATTGAACTCCCGCAACCGATTCCTAACTGTTCTTGGACACACTCGGCGACCATGAGTGCTTACAACCTGACTCACCGTCTCGGTGGCAGTCTGAAAACGGTTACGGAAGTGTGAGAAATGTATTCCTCTATCTTGACAAGACAACGTAAAGCGTGGACGTCCGCTCCTGGGACGGCCAGCTAATTTTCCCGTGGCTCTGAGACGCCCATCTAGACGAGCTGTCGTTGACTCATGGACCCTAAATTGCTGGGCGCCGAGACATTGCGATTGGCCCTGCATAATTAGAGCAATAGTCCTAACCTTATCAACTTCGGAGATTCGCGACATTTTGCTTTTCAGTCGAGTTGAAATGAGATGTTGTGCAATCGATGTGTACTGTTTGTCAGGCTTGGGCTGACGTGGGGTTATTTAGTCCCGCTGATGAAGTTGCGGGAAAATTAGACCAACGTGGAGGGTCGGAATCCAAGTGTCGCGAACTCGGCGCAGAGAGCGGAGTTAGACCGACGCCGTGATTCCTTCTCTGCCAAATTGGCCTGAAATAGGTTCGATTTCCGTTAGGTGTGATTCCTAATCACTTCAGGCTGTATAATGGAAAGAATGATTTAAAGTAACAACGATTCTTTTATTTACACATAAAAATAAATCCGTTTCAATATTTCAACAATCAACAATTCGATTCTTTTCACAGAAAAAGGGTCGCCAGGGTTAAACAATTCTCAATAATCATATAGTCATTCTATAGCCCTGTACTGGCACTATAGTCTACACACTGGAAATGTTACTACCGTGAGCTCGCCATAAGAGCTTCACAAATCTGAAATGTTATTACTGTGAGCTCGCCATAAGAGCTTCACCCGCTAAGGCTCAAATGTCAACGTCTGCGCGTAACTGTACCTCTGGCTGTCGGAGGGTTCCGACCAGCAATGTTCGTCATCTATAAAGACACCGTACTTCTGATTTGGGTCAGATATTGTCTACTCCTACCTTATGTGCCTTTTGAAAGTCCTCCGTGAAAGTCCTATTGAAATATTCACCGTTCCTGGTTGAATTCACGATTCACAAATGCCCCTTTTGTGCTAGGGCGAAATTATCAGTTACACCGATCTCCAGTCGGTATTACGATGCTTCGACAGCAAAACAAACTACTCAGAACGCAATCAGCCTGACGCTTCAAAGGGTTAATACGCACAATACAATTAACCTACACTTCTGACTATTGCAGGCTGATACCTGCTACTCGACAATCTAAACTTTAAGGTTTCACCTGGGTGTTCCTTCTCTACGAAATTCGACTCTTGTGGCCGCCTATCCACCTTAAGCTAAATCAATCATGGAATGCCCTCTCTGGCGATTCCAGCCGTTTCAGGGTCCTGTGATCGAAGGTACCCCTATGCCAGGAAACAGAGTCCGCCTGTCCTGGACTTCACCAACGTGTGTGTGACCCCAAGTGTGTGTCTAATGCTCTGCTCTTCAAGGTATATATACTTTTTACCCTAAACTGTCAGGTGGACAGACGCTCATCTGTCCACCTGTCAAAACGGTGGGAGATGACATATATCGAGGCAGAATCAATACAAGTCATCTCGCGCGTGACTTAACGGTGGTTTCACTTGTCAAGAGAACCGATTCGTTCTTGACATTATTGTTACCTAATGATCAGGTGACGATACGATAGACATTTCTATCGTTTTAAAATCTCGTTTCTCAATTGACCGTGACGACATCTTGACACCAACCGATTACGTCTCGTAAGACTCCGACTACTGTATAAATTAAATGAGATTAGACCTTATCTAACATACCGTTTCTCCCCTGGGTCCCTGCGCTAAAGCTGGATATACACCACGTGTGTTTTTTCCATGTCCAGCTTTACAGAGAAGTGAAATTCAAGTGGGTTTTTCGCCTTGAAGCAGAATATATTTTGAACTTACAATATCTTTAAATATGAGGCCCCTTGCCCCTATATTTAGGCTGGCTTTGCCCTGACACTGTTCAACACTTCGATTTGGTATGAGTTTCAAGCCAATAGCACGTGGAGTGCACCGGATGCACGCTTTGTCGAAAAATCTGTTCAAAGCATGCAGAATCGCACGTGGTCATGGTTGACTGAATTGTAATCAAAGATGTTTCATGTTGCAGGGAATTACACGAGCCAGTACACACTAAAAACTAAAGTGTTAAAACTGACACTTTCAAGGTGTTAAACCCATTCTAACTCTTAGGGTTTGATTTTAACACTCAAAGTGCAATGCTTTAAGCACTGAGACATTACAATCGTCAGACATCTGAAACTTGAATGGATGGCACTTCCCATGTGTCTGGCATTGGTGGTTCTTCCAGAATCGTCCATAATTTGATTTGCGCTTGGTGGGTACATAATTAACCCTTTACCTAACATGAAAAGCAGACGACACTCGCAAAAAAAATCTTGAATAACTATTTTTTTTCATTTTTTGTCTCAAAAACATAGGTTATGACCCCTCGTTGGAACGAGCTCAACGAGCTCGTCCCAACGAGGGGTCATAACCTATGTTTTTGAGACAAAAAATGAAAAAATCATGAAAATTAATTGACGATTTTTGAGAATAGCGCTGGCCGGTTTTGGCCGTTACGTTGGGTAAAGGGTTAAAAGGACACAACGCAGATGACGCGGGTCAGGCTCGAGAGAGTTCGAGCCTGATCCGCGTCATCTGCGTTGTTTCCTTTTAAGTGTCGCGACATTACACTTGTCAAGTGGTATTATTGCAACACCTGTCAAGTTCTGGGATATCTACACTTGAACAAAGTGCTAGTTCAGCACTTAGTAAGTGTTAAATACAGCACTTCAAGTGTAGTTTTTAACACTTTATTTTTTAGCGTGTACATAAATCCACCATGCAAAACACCAAAACAAAAAAGATGGAGTTGAACCACAAAAAAATGAAAGTTATAGCGAGAAAATTCAGAAACGTAACGTCAATCTCATTGTGGTTTGAACGCTTCTAAAATTTATGAATGAAGTGACGTCATGTGCATAAAACGATTCTTGCACACTACTATAATTCCCTAGTTGTTTTCTCAAATCGTCCAGCTATCTATTGGGTGACCCCATGAATTGAATTCAGTTTGGTTTGAAATATCATTTCCCATCAGAAAAAAACAAACTTTGGCGGAGTTTGATTATTTGCCACTGCCATGCACAATTTCATTCAAGTTGGAGAAACTTCCTCACGTGCATTTGGGTACAGAGAATAGAAAATGAATCCCATTATATTGATCAGTTTAGAGAGGATTCTTCCTTGTTAACGGCTATTTTTGAGACATCGTGTTTGTGGGTTTTGTCTACTGAAGAGCAGATAACGTGTCATATGCACATTGTGACTCATTGAGCTATACATCCCCAAAAACTAGACGAGTCGCGCTAACGGATACTGTACAGGCACAATGTGCACATGACACATATTTATTTAACAATAAAATAGTTATCATCTGCAGAATAACATAAACATAAACAATGTTATAGGGATTACGTCGATTGAAATAGAACTTGAGAGAGGATTTCCAAAAGCTATATTTAGAAAGTTGATATTCACTGGAAATCCGATGTACATGGTTTGTTGAGTACGAGTCACGTGTGTAAGATCCAGCCAATAGAAATGTGGTTATTTATAAAGTATATAATAACAATTATTATGTACAGAAATTGTAAACTTTACCGCTATCTGATGGATACAATATAAAAAAAACACTTTATTAGAGGAGACACTATCCAAGTAAAAAGACAATCATTATTACCATCACCTTTGACTCAAATGTTATATTCTGTGGCAGTTACCCCAGACTACATTTGATGAGTCAAATTTGCGGTCAGTTTGGATGAGATAACGGTTAGAGACATTTTTTATGGAAATTACAGAGTTTCGGCCGGTCGCTGATTTGTCGCGGTTCTCGTATAAGAAGGCCTTGGTTACCCCTGTTCTCCCAACTGCCTCCCTGTTCCCACGCTTCTTCTCTCCTCCCAACACTCGGAGACGAACTGCTTGATAACACCCCTTGTCCCATTCTTCCCAATCTCTCCGATTAGCATATTAACCCTATCCTTTGAGTCGCCCACTAACCACATGTCCTTCATTTTCCCATCCCACTTCCCCTTTACACCAATGAGTGCTCTTTGCAAGAAAGTTTTCACTTTGTTCAGTCAATAAATTACACTGCATCGAATAATACAATGATTTTAATGCTTTCAGTGGCAGAAATTATTACTTATTATGATGCAAACTTGATGCGCTGCTGACAACCTTTGTTTAACGACAGAGGCAATCATATATCGCGTATCAATATACGAAACAAAGGTTTCATCGATTATTACAAGTCAGATGGCTGGCGTCTACGCTTTTGTGTCTGAGGGAATGCAAATTGCAAAATATCATTGTACAAGCAGCTGATTTATCAGACATTTAATCCTTTCAACCCAGTATGTGTAAAGGTTTGCATAAACTAAAGTTGGCGATACGTGAGTAGACAACACGACAAACACCTAGCCTAACATTATGGTCAGTTATAATTTAACCCTTTACCTAACATGAAAAGCAGACGAACCTTGCCAAAAAAATTTTTGAATAACTATTATTTTTATTTTTTGTCTCAAAAACATAGGTTATGACCCCTCATTGGAACGAGCTCGTCGAGCTCGTTCCAACGAGGGGTCATAACCTATGTTTTAGAGACAA
This sequence comes from Pictodentalium vernedei, assembly GCA_031216915.1. NCBI lineage: Eukaryota > Metazoa > Mollusca > Scaphopoda > Dentaliida > Dentaliidae > Pictodentalium > Pictodentalium vernedei. The sequence continues at coordinate 728,079,424 of CM062297.1, read as the reverse complement.
AAAATGAAGAAATAATGAAAATTAATTGGCGAGTTTTGAGAAAAGCGCTGGTCGTTTTTGGCCGTTACGTTGGGTAAAGGATTAACCCTACAGCCCAAACGGACTCTAGGATTAAATTATTACTCAACTTCCCACCACTGACAGATGCACGTAGAATCGCCCAATTCGCCTTTAATTCTGCTATAGGATATTATTATTAACCTCGGGAGGAGTAGGGGAAGATGAGGCTATCTCACACATAGGATAGATTATGTCTCAGACACGAGACTTGCCGAGTGTCTGGGTAAAAACCCTTTCGCCTGGAAATTTACCCATCTCACCCTATATAGTACTGTCGCCGTGGACTGGGCGTAATCCACGCGTGGGCAGTGATGTCCACGTATGCGTTTGCCAGGTAATAAAAGTCGTCATCAGCAAAATTTCAATTAATGAAGCACCGGGTTATATCCGGTGCTTAATTGATTAAATTTTTGATGATTATTCCTATAATTAGTGTTTGAAATCTAATATCATTGTGTCCGTGGAAATATTGCTCATCCGCGGAAAGTGACCAGACCACGATGGCCGAACTGCACCACCCATGAACGATGTTTCTCCCACCACACTCCCACATAACGTCATCGAAGCCAAAATAGCGGTCGCGCGACGAACATTTACTGTTTTACAATTGATTGTAAAGAAAAACGATTTGCATACTCGGAAAGGGCATTAAATAGTTCCGTATAAGGTATATACTACGAAACCAACGTTAGCTCTCGAGAAGCATTGGATTAATTTGTTGAGTGAGTTGGGACAGTTTTTTTTTAAACAAAATTTTATTTCTCAAAATAGAAATAGGGTTTGACAAACAGGCATAGCTTATATTAACGTCTCTTCCAATACATTTAACAAATTACAAAAAATAATAAATGGTGCAAGCGTGTGTGCTATCACCGGAGCGTGAGCAGACAATGATAAAGTTTCGATACAAAAGACTAATTTACTGTTGTTATATTGCATTGACAATCTATTCTTTTCGCATTGAGTCCAATTTAATTTCAATTGTTTTAAACTTGGTTTATTTCTTTATTTGTTGTGTGACAGCAAGCCTCTCTGGAAGCAGTTGTTAACACGTTGCCTTTATCCATTGCTTCCCTCCATTGTTTATTTGAGGTCTAATCAGTAAGTTAATCAGGCATCTGATTAAGACGCGGTGAAAGCTTACTTTAATCTTAAAATCCAGCAAACATGTTGTGACATGACCCATTTATTGTATTGTATATACAGCGTTGATCATTAGTAAGAATTTAGTTATAGTCTGGATTTCCAAACGTTACTCTGCTTCATGTTATTGGGAAATCCCACGAGCTATTACTATAATATTGTTCGGATATCCAACAAGACTAGTTATTAAATGCTGATTGCTGGGAGGTATTTGGAATACCAGATTCGCTATTTAATTGCTATCATCTTTAATTTGTCTCCGAGTCATCAGTGAATTTCAGAGTTACACAACAGACACCGGCAGTTATTCCCCACGGTTAGATATCTAACAAGACCAGTTGTTAAATGTTTAGTTTAAACAATATTTATTTCAAAAGTGTCCAAAGTGATACATAACTTACAATATTATTAAGTGTGGATTCAACAGTAAGCTGTTAGCTTATCCGTGGTCGTTTCCACTCACGGTATAGTTAACAGGTAGCAAATGAGAAGACAGTGAAAAGGCAGCAAGATACATGTTCACACAATTTTTACGCCAAGTCAAAATGAAGAAAGTAACATAAGATGATACAAGTAGGTTTAATTTATCTAACTGATAGAAGTGAAGAAGGGTAGGACAGTTTTCGGGAAGAAAAAGAATACGGAGCCACCAGTCAGAACCGAACTATCTCCGTGTTGTACCGTCACTGAAGCACAGTAGGGGTTATTTTCCGCGGGAATGAGTATAGATACAATCTACATTATATTTAGAATTAATTTGCATTCTTAGGATTATGATACTACATTACACTAACCATTCATAATCAACAGATGGTCACCAGTGTGGTTTTAACAGAACCTCGCAGAAAAGAGAATATATTTATGAACTGTTTCGAAAACTAAGTAATTGTCGCCTTGGGTGTAAAATTCAGATCCGTACAGAAATGTACTACAGTCAGTTGGATTGAGAAGTAGACCTAGGGTCTCCCTTCATATACGGTGGTAATTAAGGCATTTTAACAGAAAGTGTTCTGTAGTCTCACGTTCATCACATTTGCAATTGTGCCGAAGTACTAAGTTGACAAGTATAATGCAAGGCATATCCAGTCTATGCTTCCACCGCGCACGCACTCCTACGCTCACGAACAATGAATAGACACACTCGCATTCTATAGGTATTTATGTTTTCCATTGCAATAATCAGAAACTAGAATAATCATAAAGAGGAGTGGGCCCCATGGTACGCAGTTGCCATCAAACACACCACCCGCCGGCACAGACGGAGCCACTGTTTGCTTCAATACACATGAAACTTTTGGAGATTTTTGTTAACGGTGAAGAGGCGCTAAGTAAAAGTGAAAGCAAGAACTAAATGAATATTGGGTGAGAAGTAATAAATCTGAACAGTTTATATACACAAAGAAAATGTAATACATCATTCCTCTTGGGTATAAGACACAACAACCAATTAACATCAGCATGTAGTGGAAATGTGTCGCAATGGGGATGTGAAAACTGCCTAAATGGTGCCTTTTGCGTCATTTTCGCTATGTTAATTTTCACTGTAGACCTCGGTCATAACAGCCAATGCTGATATCACCGATGCACGGAGGAGCGTCACGGATCAATTTTGCATGAGAAAATAAAGATTACAATTAACCGATATAAGGTAGCTATCAGATGATTATAACTTTGATTGGGTAACTATACGTGATGGACTCAAGGGCATGTGTCATTAAGATGTGATGGCTTCCGGGGCGATCATAAGTATAAGGATCGTTGTTAATTGTTAAATGTCTGTCGCTGCTGGACATTTGGAGTACCAGGTTCAATATTAAATTGTTTTCAGTTTAATTTGTCTCCGAGTCATCAGTTGAACACCATTGTTGCACAGCAGATATCGACGGTCGTTCCCCATGGTTATATTTGGTGAGAGAATCCGCGGCTGGATATCTTTTTAGCTTGTCCAAACGATCCGGGTACCAGGTTCCTATTCCGTTCGATAAAGATGTTCAACAAACTACCAGATAATATACAGACAATCCTCGATCATCTTAATCTGAATAACATGAAGATGCAATGGACACTTCAGACTGTTGAGAACTCCACCATGTTAATATTGTCATGGAAGAAACAGCCACCGCAAAAATCCACTGCAAATAAACTTCAAGATGAGCGACGTATGACAGAATACAACAACAGAAAAAACTCTCAACAGCTAGAACAGCAGATTTATGAGCACCAGAACTTTCAGTTTCTCCAGAACTCTCAAAAATCGCCAGAAGTTAGTGTATGTGCTTCACATGTTATACCAGAAACAAAGGAACACATTCACAAGGACTCTATGAGGACGCAAACATGCACTGTTTCAACTGAGGATGTTTTGACTTTCGTAACGCCATCATCGACAACTGCCAGTACCCAAACATCTAGATCTACTCGTGATTTTGCTGCACAAAGTGGCATTTCGAAAAAGGATGTACAAAGATATACAACAAAAGGTCCACCAACAAAAAGCACTCGACTCTCGCATGCAGCATAACCGTCCAACTCAGACCGACGTCACAAGTCCGGTAAGTTGTAGCCACAAACAGGTTTCGACCGTGACTGAGAAAGTTCTTCAGTATTATCCTTGCCGGAGAGTTGAGGACTATGATGTTGAAGTTACCCCGGTTTTCGACATACGAGAACTTGACAAGCCTTTGCAAGTACTATATCGGTCGAGTGACAATCCTAAAGTCGTACTCTGTCAGCTTCGGAACGGTGATAGGAAATATATATACTGTTGTAAATTGCCACACAGAATCCGCAATAAATTACCCGGATAACTTACATATGTCCATAAACTCTCTCTCAAATAAAGTGCTGATTCGGGACGAATCGAAATTGGAGCGGCAGAGATTATATCACCGGAGCGTGAGCAGACCATGATAAACTTTCAATGCAAAAGACTAATTTACTGTTGTTATATTCCATTGACAATCTATTCTATTCGCATTGAGTCCAATTTAATTTCAACCGTTTTAAACTTGGTTTATTTCTTTATTTGTTGTGTGACAACAAGCCTCTCTCGAAGCAGTTCGTCCCCTGAGTTCCAATGTGTTCTATGTGCCAGTAGGCACATAGAACACATTGGAACTCAGGGGACGAGTTGTTAACAAGTTGCCTCTATTCAACGAACGAAATGGTTTGACGCGCCGAAGGCGCGCAGGGACGATTTGGAGGACAAGCCCCTTTCGACCCTCGTTAGCTGTTTGTTGTTGTTGTAGGATGTCAAGGCGCGGTGGAGGAGGAAAAGGAAGGAGGGAGGTGGCTTAACCCCGTCTAGGCTTCTTCCGGCTCTTTTTCTTAGGTGGCGGTTGGCTTGGTGATATGGCTGGCGGTGGTGCAGAGTTTAGTGGCTGGATTTTGTCTAGTGTCTTTTTTGAATTTTCCCTGGACGCGCGGCTTTCGGCGACGGCTTGTTTCCCCAACTCAAGTTCTCGTTGGGCCAACTCTAATGCTCTCCTTATCCTTGGGTCTTTGATGGTGACTGCAGACTGAGGTGGCTGTATTTCTGTGATTGGCTCACCCGGGCTGTCCGGTTGAGAAGGAAGTGGGGAGTGAGGGGTGGGAGGTGGTGAAAAGGCAACCTCCGGTTCCTCCTCAGTCTCCACCAGACGTTCCTCATCCAACAGTACCGGCCCAGGAGCTGGCAGTTGGTTGGGTGTACTAGTGGGACTAGGAGGGGAACTGGCAGCTGCCTCCAGGACCTCCATCCTCTCGCTCACCTCTTTCTTCCTATTCCGGAAGGCCTCCAGGCGCAGGGCGCTCCTGCGCTTGGTCGAAGGGCTCTTCTTTTTCTTCCTCTCTCTCTTTTCAGGGCCTCCGAGCCTCTTCGGGTGAGGACCAGTGGGAGAGGGGATCCTCTCTCCAAAGGTACTACCTCTCCCCGAAGAGGGTGGTGTGTTGTTCTCTTCAATGGTGAAATCCAAGGTCAGTTGGACGCTCTTGCCTTTTTCCTGGATAGTCCAGGAGATTGGGCAAGAGACGCCCAGAGCTGATATGGCTTTCTCTAGTCTAGCTGGTATTTCCATGTCAGGCGAGATGCTCACGCTCTGAAGTCAGAAGTGTGAATGAAAAAATGGAAAATGCTCTATTCATTGCTTCCCTCCATTGTTTATTTGAGGTCTATTCAGTAAGTTAATCAGGCATCTGATTAAGACGCGGTGAAAGCTTACTTTCATCTTAAAATCCAGCAAACATGTTGTGACATGACTCATTTATTGTATTCTATATACAGCGTTGATCATTAGAAAGAATTCAGTTATAGTTTGGCTTTCCAAACGTTACTCCGCTTCATGTTATTGGGAAATCCCATGAGCTATTACTATAATATTGTTCGGATATCCAACAAGACCAGTTATTAAAAGTTGATTGCTGAGAGATATTTGGAACACCGGATTCGCTATTAAATTGTTATCATCTTTAATTTGTCTTCGAGTCATCAGTGAACTCCAGAGTTACACAACAGACACCGACAGTTATTCCCCACGGTTAGATATCTAACAAGACCAGTTGTTAAATGTTTGTCGCTGTTGGACATTTTGAATACCAGGTTCAATATTAAATTGTTATCATCTTTAATTTGTCTCCGAGTCATCAGTTGAACACCATTGTTGCACATCAGATTCCGACGGTCGTTCCCCACGGTTATAGTGCAATGGAGGGTAACACATAATTCTGATTTCATTAATCACATTTCACGATGCACTTAATTACGTTCTATGCGTGTTGCCTCCAAACAAAAAGGGAAATCAGTTCTTCAGCAAATCTTGGGCGATTTTTCGCATGACAAACAGACATTTTCGAATACTGAAATACGTACTGGTCTATTAGATTTATGACGTCTAAGTACAGTTATGACCACTGAAATAGGCTGACACTCCATCTCCCCAGTCTCCCTCCCTTCCCCTCTCTCTCTGTGTCTCTGAGAGAGAGAGAGAGAGAGACAGAGACAGACAGACAGACAGACAGACAGACAGACAGACAGAGAAGAGAGAGAGTTTGGGATTTATCATAGTTTACCCATTCCGTTGAAAACGTCCCATATCTAAAACATTGTCGTCGAAAGCTTGAAAAATCTGAAGATTATCCGAATTAGACAAAGCTAAATCACCGAAAAGAATACGATCTGAAGTGATGTTAAACCTGCTTATTTTGTTCTGCAATACCTGTCTCTGTGGTGACCACAGAGGACACTCAAACACAAAGTGTTACACGTTTTCTTCAAAATGCCCACAGGAACATCTCAGATCATCAGATATAAATCTTACGAATTTGTGAGCATTTAAATCACTACAAGGCAGACGTTGGAACAGTTGACTCCGTAACCTCCCACATGAAATTATTTATTTCGATGGCGTTAACAGGGGTGGGAGAAAATCACCCAGCTGTGGTGTGGGAGTGGAATGGGAAGCTGTGCCAACTGACGTGAGGCGGGACATCATGTCTGTTTACAAAATGCAGACGACAATTAAACAGTCCGGCAATCAATAACTATTTAAATGAGGACGGTCACGAGGGCTGGGTAAGATTATTATAATCCCTGATGGGTACGGATGTAGGATGGGAAAATCTCACCCGAGGGCAAGATATTTGGGCCAGACACGAGGCTTGCCGAGGTTCTGGACCAAATATCTTGTCCCGAGGGTGAGATTTTCCCATCCCACACCCGTACCTATCAGGGATTATTTTTCTCCCCCACCATACAGCGGTTACGTTAGCCAGGGGTAACCGGCGGTCACGTGCTGATATAATCAACTCATTTGGTATTCGTTGTTTTGAAAAACTAATGACACCATCGGTAAGAGCATGCAAAAGTTATGTATATACCAAAGGTATATACCACGATATCGATTAGGAACGGTGGTATATTGGGGTTTAAAGAGTTTTAGAGCATCAAACTTTGATCACACGGCATTCTGATGACGTCAATATGAATTAGTTGATAGCAAGAAACTGATACGATATGCATAACGTCATAATAACGTTATAAATGTATAACGTCACGTGGGTGGGGTGGAATACATCTGTCCCTCCCTGCTATCTCACCCTGGACAGACGTATGTTACACATGCAGTGGAGGGGGGGGGATCTGTCTCACCCGGATATCTCACCCGGGTCTAGTGTGTCACAGTAGGTAGGTGGTGAAAGAAACGATGATACCACTCAGAGCGTTACTGCTAAAAGGACTGATCTAGCAATTCCATTGATACATACAGATTATCATGATAATATGCATGTCCTGTGATCTGTATCAGATTCGAGGTGGTGTCCAGAATGGGATCTCAACAATCCCATATTTGGACACCACCGAGAATCTGATGTAAATCACAGGACATGCGCATTATTATGATAATTCATTTATCTAACAATTCTGTCACATAAACAGATTAAATTTTAACCCTTTTACCCAACGTAACGGTCAAAACCGCCCAACCCTATTCTCAAAAATCGCCAGTTAATTTTCATTATTTTTCCATTTTTTGTCTCAAAAACATAGGTTATGACTCGTCGAGCTCGTTCCAACGAGTGGTCATAACCTATGTTTTTGAGACAAGAAAAATTTAAAAAATTAGTTATTCAAGAATTTGTTTTGCAAGTGTCGTCTGCTTTTCATGTAAAGGGTTGAATTATTTTTAAACATTTTTGGGACAATGTTCGGTCGATCACTGAAACGCACATAGAATGTATCCATGCGCCTGTTATGATAGCCCTTAGCGCTACCGGAAACGAGTCGTCTTTTTGATACGGAATCAGAATGAGTCGTCTATATGATACGGAATCGGAACACATTATGTGATACGTACCGTTTCCCGTGGTTTTCATGCCAAAATCTATATGATTGTTAGATAAAAAATTATCTTTATCAGTTCACAAAAGAATTACGGGCGTAACAAACTTTACTTATTCCCAGTTCCTTATTCGACATGCGTTATCAACCTCACCCAATAAAATCGGTCGATAATGAATGTCGAATAAGGAGCTGGGAATAAGTAACGGTTGTCTCGTTGCAAGTTTAGGGGCGAATCGAATCGGTCAGAAGAATTCGATTCGAATTGAGTCTTGAAACCAATTCCACGACATTTCAGGTTAATAATATTTAATAATAATAATTTTATAACCTGAAATCCAAACGTGGTGCTCAATGGATGTACAAAATTGCAAAATGCCTTATGGAAGAGATACGTTCTGATACCTGACTTGAATGATTCTGAGGAGTCCATTTCTTTTAAACGGGTTTGGTAGAAAATTCCATAGCCTTGGCCGGCAGCGGCAAATACCTTATCGCCGGCAGAACTTAATTTATATGAGGTCTGAACCAGATTAAATTTATGTAATGACCGAAGAGATCTCTGTGGCCTTGACCGATAAGAAAATTAGATTACGAAGGTACTGAAATCATTTTATGCGTAAGAAGACAAGAAGAAACGAAACTGAATTTTGAGGAACTTTTCCATCATCTATGCCTTGGTGTCTTAAATGCAACGTTCAGTTTTATCACGTGCATCGTATTCTATGTGATGAGTGAAACGACTACACAGCTGTGTGTCATCGGAGTAAAAATAAAAACCAAGGCAGTTGCTCTGGATAATGTCACCAACGGGGAGAGCATAAATTGTGTGGAGCAATGGGCTTGATACTAACCCTTGGATGACGCTGCGCCAAAGTGCCACCTCTTGTGGTGATTTGCCGTCAATGACTGTACTTTGTGTGCGATCTGAGAAATACGACGCAAACCAGTAAAGCGCGTGGCCTGTGAGACTAATTCTTTGTTCAAATCTTTCAATTAGAATTTTATGGTCGATGGTGACGAAGGCGGTGCTTAAGCCTAACAAAAAGGCAGGAAAATGCCTGTTTATCCATGGAAAAGAGAAGGTCATTTTCACTCTATAAGCGCCTTTTCGGTGCTACAGTTCGATCTGTATGTAGTCTAGAAGTCTCGGATAGGCCATTGACAGTGATATGAGAAGTTAGCTGAGAAGCAACCGCCCGCTCAATAATCTTAGATAGGAATGCGAGATTAGAGACCGGTAGGAAGTCTGGCCATAGCAATGCTTTTTGGGAAGGAGCTTGACTAAAGCATGCTTCATGGATGGACACCAGACTGTGATTAGGCATTTACTAGTTTTCAAACTGGTGTACTTAATTCCAAAAAAACATATTTTTAACAACCATGTCGGAATGGCATCTAACGCATACCGTTTAGTTGGTGCCTTGGATATTAGCTTAGGAGACATTCGAGTGCTAAAAGCTTGAAACTTGCAAGTCATGGGCGGATGTGATTCATATCGCTAGCCTGAGAAAATGGTGCACTTGTAACAAGCGATGCTACGATACTTCCACTCTGCTTCAAGAAACTAGAAAATGACTTTGTAAGGTCCTCAGACGACGAATAGTCAGGCACTATGGTGGTCTGTTGTCGATGCAACAGCTTCTCGATTATAGAGAGTAATCGCTTGACTGGACTGGTTACGTGAAATAATTCTGAGAGGTAAGGGACGTTGTACAATGCGCACGAGTGTTTTACAATATAGTCCTTGCCTGGAATGAATTATTTCACGTAACCAGTCCAGTCAAGCGATTACTCTGTTTATTACTTTTCATTATTAACGATAATTATATTATTTAACCCTTTACCTAACGTAACGGCCAGCGCTTTTCTCAAAAATCGTCAATTAATTTTCATTATTTTTTCATTTCTTGTCTCTAAAACATAGGTTATGACCCCTCATTGGAACGAGCTCGTTCCAATGAGGGGTCATAACCTATGTTTTTGAGGCAAAAAATAAAAATAATAGCTATTCAAGAATTTTTCTTTTTGCAAGTGTCGTCTGCTTTTCATATTAGGTAAAGGGTAAAAAAAACAAAAAAACAACGAAGTCCCCATTACACCCACGGCGAAGCGTCTTCGTTTGCTCGCACGGACACATGACACAATTGTTGATTGCATAATTCACTTGCGACGTTATCGTTTATAATCAAATCAAGAAATCCCAGCAAATCACACTTTGGAAAGTAATGGGATGGAACATGTGGAGAATTTACATCAGAAATAAAACCGAAAAAATATGTTTGCTTTGTGGATGTAATGAGCTTGTTAACAGCGTTTCTTTGGTTGACAAACATATCCTCTCTCTGCAAACAGGCAGCTTTGTATGTCGCCACTGATATTCAAGTTTACGTCTCGAGGATTTGACATTCTTAATCCCATCAATGAACTAATGAGTGCATAGGCATACGCTGAATGTCCGACTTTTCATTGGCACAAACTCGTCAATAACATTTTGAAATAAAGTAATGAAGACACATTCAGTGTCATCCGCTCACAGAAATGGAACCAAGAGCCTCTGCAAATTCGACATGGTCAGAATTACGGTATGTAAAATTCTTTCGAACTGATAAAGGCCGTGGGACTGACTTACAAAACTTTGATTCATCTCAGTGATGGTGCCATGCATAATATTAGAAATCTCGGTATTCCACGGATGCGACCCAAAAGGAAATGCGGTAAATGATGAGTTAGACAATTCACTCAGAAAGTTCTGAATTTCCGAAAAACACATTTTCCATTAACTTAGATCATGCTGATTCTAAACAGTCATCTGACCTGAAGCTGTGCCTAGTAAATGCTCGCTCAATTATAATAAAAACTGTGCCCCTCTTTGACACAATAGAGGACAACAAAATCTCTCTATCAACGATTACTAAAACGTTGCTAACTCCCGAAGACAAAATGACTGTTAGAGAGCTTCGTGCCAACGTTAAAAGTGGTATCCACAACCCCAGGTAGTCACAGGAAGGTGGTGACGTTGGTGTAATTTACGACAACTCAATAAAGGCTAGGTGAACAGCATGTCAATTACTGTTGGTTCGCAATCGGTTCATCTCACTGTCATTTACCGACCCCACAGAACTCAAGAAACCTACACACTTTCAAACATTTTATCGGGGAATTCCGAGATTTTCTTGGTTGCCCCCTCTCCAGGAAAATTTCCCACAGGGGGTAACAACAATATTCATTTTGAGAAAGAAAATACGGGTGGCTCTTCTAAACTTCGCAATCTGTTCAGCTCCACGAGTTTACACCAACATGTCCATGGTGGAACACACAACAGTGGCCACTCATTGAATCTGCTAATCACCAGAGATTCGGACTAGGAGACTAGGATCGTATGAAAGGAGTAATAATTCTTGGTGTGGCTATGTCTAATCACTTAAAAACTGTGCACTGTGCGCACTGGCAGTGGGGTAGTGGACTGAGATCCCCGAGAACCTCGAATTGGAAGATGACTAGGAATTTTGCATAACTTCAAGAATTCTGCTCCGTGTTTGTTTACAGAAGTAGGCATATTTAGGGTCATACTGAAACCACAGTGTTTGGTGGTTATTTTAGAAAAAAAGAGAAAAAAAAAACCAAACAGTTGGCCCTTAGCTTATTGTCACTTTACTGGACGCTTTTCATTCAAGCAGTCGCCACCAATAAGGTTAAACACTCTCCTCCATTTATCTCAGAATAATGTTCAAACAGGCAAAGCCTACTCAGCCTACGTATGGCTTGCCTTCTACAACAGGTAATGCCATTTACCTAAATGCAATCAGCCCCCTGAGCGCGTACTTTGTGTTTCTGATCCTTTTCTTATTGTGGCCAACGACTTGGCCCGCGACTGCTCCTAGTCTAAATATGAGCTCTGTGGCTCCCCTATGTCACAACGTGCCTTTACTTTCGCACAGATGCGGCACCTCCTGTAACATATAACATGGAACACCCCTCATATCTCGCCTGCGACTCAGTTTTACACGACTTCAGACTGGAATGAAATTTTCGAGAAATTCCCCGATATTTATTTCGATGGCCAGAACATTAATTCTCATTTGAGTTGCTTCTCTTGAACTTGGCCGCTTAGATCTATTTTAATTTAATATTCGTTTTTAAGTTCCTTTGAAAATCTCGTATTTTGGTACATGTTGACATTCGGTGACAGACCAGACAGGTATTATGGGTGTGTTTTCAGAATCTGTGGGACGTACTGTTTTTACAACAATTACCAATTAACTGGACATAATTACACAGATAATGACTGCCGGAGACGCCTGGTCTCTCTTGCTTTTATTCTTTATCAGTCAGCTCATGTGGTGTTCAGTAAACGCGCACTTTATGGCCATTAAATTTTCATTCTTAATCAGCAGCGCATGCGTTATTTCTGGTCTGTTTAAGTGGCAAATCGGTTTTCGGGGTTCAACATACAAACGCACATGCTTATACGTTTGTCCCAAACGAGAAAAATATCAAAGATATACACACTTTTAAACAACAAAATCGGTAATTCACCATGACAAGGTGGAAAAATGAAAATCCGTATGGAACTCGTGTTCCATACGGAGTTGTAAATATGGAACTGGAAGAAAAGTAATAGGCGTGTAATAAAATAAAGTAACTCTCGTTCGTTTTTCTTTTCAGCTTGAAATTTTGACACAGTGTGATGCCCCTGGTTTGAGCTTTGGTGACGAATAAAGGTAACAACAAAATTAAATTGAGTCCCAGGCAGTGTCCACGCTATCAGGAGCAAATTTGGCAAAAAACTGATTCAGCACTGAATTCGATAAACTTTTGGCACTAAAAACATCAAGCAAATTCCACTGCATTTGTCGATAGCACGGTCGTAAGAAACAAGCGAAAATATTTTCGTCTGGCCCCAGATGATGTTGACATTTAAGGTAAAGATAATAACCGATTTTAACAAAATACACTCACGTCCAGTTAATTCATCAAAAAAGTCGGCCTGATCGGTCACTTAACGCCATAATCAGTCAGGACTATTCACAAAAAATCACCAAAACAACTTAACCCTTTACCCAACGTAACGGACAAAACCGTCCAGCGCTCTTCACAAAATTTACCATTCAAAATTCATTATTTTTTCATTTTTTGTCACAAAAACATAGCTTATGACCCCTCATTTAAACGAGCTCATTGAGCTCGTTGCAATGAGGGGGGTCATAGGCTATGCTTTTGTCATTCAAGGATTTTGTTTGCAAGTGTCGTCTGCTTTTCGTGTTAGGTAAAGGGTTAAGAGGGATCGTGAGTTAAAGGACTATTTTTAAGTGCAGTCTTCTATTCGTATTTGTAAAGGGTTAAGCCAAGAGTATTGCATTTGTTTCTGGTGCATAAATACATAGAGTAGCAAAATACTTGGCACCAAACTGCTTCTGACCAGAGTGAACGTTGGTCTTTGATTCAAAGTGAATCGTGGAATTAGGGAATGAAGTGTTTACGTAACGCTTCGGTGCGTCAAAGCCGCAATCAGTAACTTTATCTCTTAATTTCCACGTTGGTCTCACGTCTGCTTGGCGCACTGCAAACATTGAATTCGATATATCCTATCGAAATTGCAAACTGAGGAGAAAACAATAATTTGCACTTTATTGCATTGCACGGAAAGCACACATCGCGTCCAGCGTGTAATTTTTTTTGTCTCGACTGATATGTGCCTCTGAGAAAGAAACTCCCTGTTTAACGGTGCGCAATTGCCATTTGTGCACTGCAAATGAGGCCTCGACCGAATTACTGTTCGAACCGACGGGAAGACGTTTTATGAATAAAATATTTATTTATTTATTTATTTATTTATTTATTTATTTATTTATTTGTGTTTAACCCTTTACCCAACGTAACGGCCAAAACCGGCCAGCGCTATTCTCAAAAATCGCCAATTAATTTTCAAAATATTTTCATTTTTTGTCTCAAAAACATAGGTTATGACCCCTCGTTGGAACGAGCTCGTCGATCTCGTTCCAACGAGGGGTCATAACCTATGTTTTTGAGACAAAAAATGAAAAAATTTAGTTATTCAAGAATGTTTTTTGCAAGTGTCGTCTGCTTTTCATGTTAGGTAAAGGGTTAAGGCCACATCAGCACCTAAGGAATAAAATGGTTATAAAAGGGCAATTAGTATAGGTCATTTATTTACTTGTGTTTAATACCACCTTGGCTGATAATTTTCGTCATTGAAAGAGATTTACAAGAAAGTTTGCTCCCCTTAATTTTCTAAAGCTGTCAGTAAATGTAACAGTTAGGGTATTGGAGTTTCATATAAAAATTGAATTTTTGAAATTTCAGAGATTTTCCTGTTGAAGAGTATAAATATAAAGAAGGTGGCTTTTTACAATTCTTTCCCAATCAGTTTGAACGTTTGACTATTATTCTCTGCTGAACCCCGTTGAATGGAGAGAAAACGATGCTTTCGCCATATTTTGATGTTCTGTAACTTTTTGTCCGGCCATTATATCAACAATCTGGGCATCGTGACATATGCAGACACTGCCCCTTCCATTAATATTAAAAGTTTAGGGGGTAATGATTTACTACTTTATTTACCGAGAAGAATAAAATCTTGCAAGTTAATGCAAAATCACATTTCCTAAACAAAGAGCTAAAGTGGGCGCTAACTTAAAGATGATAAGTCAGATACTGATAGATAATCTTAATGACGGATTATCTGCGAACTGGTTGCTTCTAATTATCTTGCCATAAAAAACAACTTTCCTTTTGTAACGTTTAATGGACGAAAACAAATTTTAGTTTATTAAAAGTAACAAAATGAAACTTGGCTATATTTTCTAATGATGGCATGGGCTTTTATCAACAATTACTTGCTTCCTAATTGTACCTTTTTCGCCCGTCTAATAAATTCAGGGGATATAACATTACGAAAGTCGATTTCATATTGCTTTTAAGCAGGGATTTATTTATTTATTTATTTATTTATATATTTATTTATTTATTTATTTATTGAAGTTTAACGACAGTTTCGACAGCCACGGGCAGCTCGTGTCGGAATGTTTTACGGGTGGAGGAAGCCGGAGTACTCGTAGAGAACCACCGAATATCGGACAACGTACTAATTCTACACAAGCAGGATTAGCATTGGTTGAAGACAGGTGCATCATCGGCGTGCGGCGCGCTTTAGTGCACAGTGCCACCGTGCCCCCATGTGGGCAATAGGCATTAAGTGCCTTGCACACGGACACAACGCAGTTACTCCTGATTGAGTCGTAAATCTTTCGGTTTGAAGTTCAATGCAGTAACTACCGAGCCACCGTTCTCCCTTAGCCAGGGATGATCAACACATATGACTCTATCATGGCGATAAAAGGGTAAAACAGGTCATTCTCTTTTTAACCCTTTGAATCCTGGTGGTATCGCCCATGTCAGTTCAATGAAAGAAATTGGAAGAGTCCATTATTTATTATTAGGGGGTAGACCAATCAATATTTTCAACGTGCGGTCTTACGGCTGCTCGTTGAAAACATTAATTGGTCTACCCCACCCTTAACTTAGCAGGCATCCTACTTAATGAAAGTGTGGCATACCATGACCCTGGGCCGGTAAAGCGGCCTCTGGGGTTCAAAGGGTTAAGTAAAACGATTGTTTGCATTCAGGAAGTAATAATACAAGAATGATAGAGCAATAAAGGGAAATAAAGATGGATAATGCGGATGAAATCTGTTTTGAAAAGGATACAAACAATTTGAGGATCCCTTGAGAAACGACAACTATAAACGTCATACAAAGAGTTTGTATTATAAAATACATTCGTATTGTGAAATACATAGACAAAACTACATGTATGTTTCAATGAGTCGTTTTGTATTCAATGAGTCAGATGTGCGTAGGAAGAAAACGTCGAGACCGAAGGTCGAGACGTTTTCTTTCTACGCACATCTGACGAATTGAATACAAAACGACTCATTGAAAAATGCATGTGGTTTTGTATTTATTACATGACCCAAGCACCTACTGACCTAATTTTCTTTTCTATCAACGGTGGTAAACACCATGCACTTTATGCAGTCGCATTGCATAAAAAAAAATCCCGGTTGGAACAGGTTGGTGTGCAATACGGAGTTCCGTATTGCACAGCCGTATTGCACGCCGCATTGCAGAGAGACTGCATGGGCATGTAATAATTTTCTGTGAGAAACTACATAAAATGCTGGCATCTGACATCTGAAATGTTGTCGTCTGACATCATTAAGATGTCCACTCTCAACATATGCTGGCAGGGAACACATTTGATTGCACACTACCCTCCAAAAAATGTGTGAGTCTTGAATGGCTGAGATGTCATCATGTCAATGTTGCATCTTCTTTTTCCAACACAACATGATCTTGGCTGTTGAAAGTGTCATTAAATACCAATAAATAAACATTACCCTTTCCATAAAGGCCACAAGACCTATATTTTTCAGTAATATTTGGTCTGAAGCGACGGAGTGTGGTATTTATCTCCCCAATACCGCTCCGCCTTCCACACAGATTTGATGTGTTTACTAATAAGTTGTTTGAAATCGCTGAACTTAATTTTAAATTCAGCGATAGGCTTTCTAGAGGTGGGTTTTGTTAGTTTGTGTGTTTTTGTATTACTCAGCATGCACTGGTAACAAAATAATACGAAGTTACGACTTAACCTCTAAAAACAAACAAAAAATAATTTATGAAATGCATATTGTTGCGTTTCTTTTTTTGATAGGTGAAATTCTACAGCGTTGTTGGCAGTAAAGCGGACAGAGTATTTCGACCGGATCACGACCCAGTCGTGATCAGGTCGAAATTCTCTGTGCGCATTTGTAATAATAGTACTACAATACAACATTCTCCCTAAACTAGCCCATATTTTATTGAGGATATATTTTAGCAATGCAGAATCGATATGGGAAAGGCAAATATATGTTTTTCATTAAAAACTCCAATATGCACCTTTTGGCCCTTGGTTTTTCTTTCGATCCGTCTTAAGAATTCCTATTTGGAAAAAATGATTGTGGGCGATAATAAGTTTTTTGTATGGTTTATCTGCACCCATCACGCCCAGAAGAAAATTCTTGCAATGAATTTCTTAATAACCGAGAATTTCCATTTTGTTTGCTTCAAAAATATAGGTTATGATCCTCGTTGGAACGAGGTCGATGCCAACAACGAAAACATACAACTTGAATGAAGCACTCTGTGGGTGACACTGATAGAATATGGTTGTTACATGTGTAGAGCGTTAAACGAATTCGACAAAATTGCAACGCGAATTCTGCTCGTGTGCTACTGTGTCTGAGCGATAAGTATACCATATTACCCTTCTCCGGTGCCCCCCCCCCCCCCCCCCACACACACACTATTTATAGCTTGTGTGTAAAATCTAAAATGGACGACTTGCCGAACTATGAATAACTTTCTTTTACCGTAAGATTTCCTCACGCGAGAATGAATGGCCAAAATGCAAGTTTTTCGCAACTGGAAATACCCTCAAACCAAGCCAAAGCCACGAGAAAGGTTTTAGCTCGCTGAATGTGCAGAGAGACGGTGTGGGGATTGTTCAACCTTTTGCAACCTCTTTATCAATTGCGATTTTGAAGTCACCGTCATGCAGTCGAAAGGAAAGGAGCTTAGGAGGCAGGTGAGACCAGGTTCACAGTTCATACCGATGTTTGTTTTGCTTTCCGCCTTATTGCCCCTAGTCTTATCTTCAACTGCACTCTGGGCAGGCAATCCGCTTCAGGCAATAATAGTCCGCCACTTATATAAGTTATATTACATTTTAACTTTATTTGATATGATTTTCTTTCCAAGAATTGTCCATTATCGACCTTGGGTGATATGACATCTAACTCCGCTGATATACATGTAACGCCAATCTCGACCGATATGAACCAAGCTAGAGATGTCCCTCTTGATGTGTTACGTGGCGCAGCCACTTTGTTTACAGCGAAATCGTTCACCATTATTAGTCGAAAGCAATTAATCAGTAAAATTGGCATTGCGAGGCAAACGGGAGCAATTTCTGTATGGTGAGGAATTAATGATGGCAATAATTAAGGGTTAGGGAATGAAAATATAAAAAGAAGAAAGTTGTACACAATATTCAGCGTAAACTAAGATTTGGAGTCATGAGCGGAGACTCGTCGAAGTGAGAGAATAGATAGTTCAGCTATCGTCGAAGCCGCGATTGGTTAGCTGAACTGTGAGAAGATAAAAAGAAGAAAGTTGTACACAATATTCAGCGTAAACTAAGATTTGGAGTCATGGGCGGAGACTCGTCGAAGTGAGAGAATAGATAGTTCAGCTATCGTCGAAGCCGCGATTGGTTAGCTGAACTGTGAGAAGAGGAAACTTCGGACTTAATGAAAAGAGATACAGCAACACTGTAATAAAACTGTTGCAGATCTGACAACATTTTGGAATTATTTCATTTCTTTTAATAAATAAAAACATCATAACTTGGTTAGTTTCATATCTGCCGAGATATCTGCACTTCGAAACTTCACACCAGCCTTCGACCCTCGTCTCGGGCTAATATGAAGTCGGACAGATATCTCGACTCATATGAAACTAACCAAGTAATAACCTCGAATTCTTTTCCATGCAATCAGCGACTGGTATATTGCGCATTCGGTTATATCAGGCGACAACCAGCAAATAAACCATCCATTGCTGAGTGACATCCACCCAACAACTCACCACAGGGTCACCTCAAACTCAAACTATGCCTATTCTGGAATGACCTTGACTTAACCCTTTGAACCCTGGTAGTATCTTCCAAATTAGTTCAATGACAGCAACTGGAAGAGTCCATGTTCATTATTTAGGGGTAGACCAATTAATATTTCCAACGTGCAGCCTTGGGGCTGCACGTTGAAAATACTGATTGGTCTACCACACACATGCACTTAGCATCCATCCTATTTAATGAAATTATGACGTATCATGTTCCTGGACGGAAACACGACCGCTTGGGTTTGAAGGGTTAAATATCCACAACTGTCCCGGCTCGAAAACTAAATGAATATAAAAATTGAGACAGAAAATCTTACTGGATTTCGTAACTCCAACAAGCCATTCGGGGATGAATGTGGGAGCAGATGGTAAGGACGTCCACAGTAGTTAGAGTGGAATAGCAATAACTTCGGAAATGCATTAGGGGTTTGAAATGCAGTATCCGACAGTTATGAAATATATTGCGTGACCGGGAGCGCGGTGGCTCAGTAGATAGAGATGCAGGCTGGAAGCCGAGGGATCCTCCGTTCGAATCTCACGTGCGGCAACCGTGTTCTGTCCTTGGGCAAGACAATTCATCCCAATTGTCCACGTGGGGGCACGGTAGCGTTGTGTATTAAGGTGTACTGCACGTCGATGGTGCAATTGTGTTCAAGCAATGCAAACTCTGCTTTTGTGGTATTAGTATGTTGAGGAGTCTGACAGTTGCTCACCGTTGCTCGGTGTTTCTCTCCGGGGACTCCGGCTTTCTCCATCCGAAAAACTGTCCGACACGAGGTGACCCTGGCTGTCGAAGGTGTTGTTAAACCCCAATAAATAAATAAATAATTGCGTGACATCAGAGAATTTCACCCATATTTTGAACGTCCAACACATTTCGACTCATTTGTGTTGGTACCAGGCCCACAGATTTTTTCGTGCTTGAGATATGAGCGTGACGCACTTTAAATATTCAGGCTCCGTCCAATTTCTTAAGTGCAGAAATACATGTATGGACCTTGGGGATGCTTTAGAGAGTCATAGTATGCTATTTACAGCAGTTCTGAAAAAAACACTCAGTGACCAGGCCCATACTTTTAACCACTGTTAAGTTTCGACTCATTTGGTGTTGGTTCCAGGTCGGTAGGTAATAACATGCATGGGATACGAGCGTGACTCACTTTCAAAATTCTACCCGCCCATTTTTTGAGTGTGAAATATTAATTTATGAACTTCGGGATAATTGCATTGTGGGGTCTTCAAATGCGATTTCCAGCAATTCAGAAAATGCACTCATTGATCCCTAGGTGACATCAGCGACCTTGACCCATATTTTGAACCTCCACTGAGTTTCGGCACATTTGATGTTGATCCTTGGCCTAAAGGAGATAAAAGCGTGACCTACTATTAAAATGTTTGGCCTCCAACCACTTTTTTGAGTGTAAAATACATATATGGACTTCGGGAATGAGTCAGAATGTTCGTAATATGCGATTTCCATCAATTATGAACAGTGTATTCAATGACTTCTGGGTGACCTTAGTGACTCTGACCCATGTTTTACCCTTCATTCACTTTCGAATTATTATACCCCCCGCGAAGGATGTTCAGGGTGGTATATAGGAATCACTTTCTCCGTCCGTTCGTTCGTCCTTCCGTCCGTCCGTTCGTCCGTCCGCGCTATAATACGGGAGTTACGAGTTGTTGTTTTTTGTCCGGACAGGCATTATGAGCTTACCGAAATATTATGAGCTGATTTGATATATTATGAGCTTAATTACTGAGATATGAGACTTATGAGGCAAACTGACATTTTTCGGGGTTTATATTAAGGGTTAGGGTTAGTTAAGGGTTGGATTTAGCGTTAGTTTCTATCATGTACTACGTTGGAGGATGTAACCATGCCTATACCCCCCCCCCCCCCGAAATTTAAAAAAAACGAGGTTTTAACCTTGTCCGAACGAATTAAAATGATCACTTTTTCCGTAAAAAAATTGAGCCCACAACTCCCATTTTCAAGAATGAGCGTCCGTCTTTCGAGCAAGCCGTTTCCGGCTCAGAACTTTGATGGCCTTGAAGGATTTTAATTATACTTGGTACTTGGTATTAAT
Organism: Pictodentalium vernedei; assembly: GCA_031216915.1. NCBI lineage: Eukaryota > Metazoa > Mollusca > Scaphopoda > Dentaliida > Dentaliidae > Pictodentalium > Pictodentalium vernedei. The sequence goes on along the minus strand of CM062297.1, from coordinate 728,058,565 downwards.
GTTGCCTACTATCAGAGAGTGTGTCTCGGGGTGGGGGGTATTCTTGGTCCCAAGATGGGAGAGGCTACATTTAGTTTGGTGTTGGTTAAATAATTAGCATAACCCCCTTTCAAAATGGTTGGCCCCGCCCACTTTTTGAGTGTAAACATATATGTATGACCTTCGAGAATGCATTAGGGGATCAGAAAATTCGATTTCCTGCAATTCGGAAAAATGGTCTAATGACTTCTGAGTGATCCCAGAGATCTTGACACACATTTTGAAGCTTCATTGAGCTTCAACTCATTTGATAGTCCCGGGTCCATAGGTCATACCATACCTGAGATATCAGAGTGACCCGCATTCACAAATTTTGAGCCAACTCTTTTTTGAGTGTAAATATACATGAATGAACACCGGGAATGCATTTTGGGGTCAAAAAATGCAATTTCCAGAAATTCGAAAAATACACTGTGACCCCCTGTGACCTTAATGACATTGACCCATATTTTGTACACCCACTGACCTTCGACTTATTTGGTGTTGGTCCCAGGTCATGGTCATACCATGGTTGAGATATGAGCGTGGCCCATTTTCAGACCATCCCCAGGGACACACCCAATGCCCCCCAAATCTGGAAAATATAGATGGCCAGATACTAGTGGCTATCTTTCAGTAGAAGAAGAAGAAGAAAAGGAGAAGAAGAAAAAGATGATGTGGTGTGGTTGTGATAGGAAACTGGACTTGCCCTTGTATCCCTCGATGAGTGGTATTGGACTTTATTTCTTTGAGGTGTTTCTTTCTTTCTTTTGACTTCCTTTTCAGGTAAGTATAGTGTGCCACCCTGGGGAGTGATGTCTTCTTTAGACCTCAATCTTCAACAAATGAATACATGCTAACTCACACGTATTCCATATAATTCTAGCCCCTTTATCCTCGAGGTTTTGTCAATGTGACTTCTGTGACACGTCTCAAGTAGAAGATTCGATATTCGTTATTTTAGTGGAAGTCAAAATAATATTTCCAATGTGCAATGTTGTAGCTAGGCAAACACCATGAAGTTTGATGAAGTTACAGATGTTACACTGTGACTACAGTCACAGTGCAACAGCTTTTACGCCATTCAACGTTATTTGGCTGATTGACCTGATGCAATCTTAAAAGATGGAGGGGGAGCAGACTGGTTTGCGTCGTTTTTTCGCTGACGTTCCAGCAATCCAGTTTTATTGAGATCAATGGGCATAAGCTATGCTTTGGAAGCCAAAAATGGCACAGTAATACAAATTCAATGCCATGCTCTGTGAAGAACGCTGGCCCTACTTTTCCGTTACTTTGGGTAAAGCGTTAAATATGGCTGCTATTCCAGAATATAGGGTGTTCCAAACTCTTATCTTTATTCATAATAGGGCTGCACGTTATATCGATAAACCGATATATTCCGGTATTCAAACCAATATCGCTTGAATACCGGTGTAATTACAAAAATATCGGTTTATCGTCATTATTTATTTACCCACAATTTAATTTTCAAGATGTCTTGAGTTTTTTAACTATAGCCCCGAATGAATAATATTATCCCTTTACCCAAGGAAATGTCTGCATTTGCTCACGTAATATTCAATTTCAGCAGCTGAAAAAATAATTTTCAAAACTTTCAACAGAACTATATCATGGGACCCCTCACTGAAACGAGCTCGATGAGCTCGTTCCAATGAGGGGTCACATGATAATGTTTTGTAGAATTTGTTTTGGAAAATCTGATTAACCATGTCTAGCTTTCTGTCCGGTAGGAGAGTTAACTCGAAATACCGTAACAGGACAAAACCCCCTCAGGACAAAACCCCATCAGACAAAACCCCCTCATTTTTTGCATCACAAATCCCTTGCGACCCGGTTAACCTTATTTTTTTTCCCTTGGATCACACAGGCCTAGCTTTCCTATTGCCCAAAATGGAGTCTGAGGGGGTTATGCACGCGGTTAGAATTCCCGGCAGTTTACGCTGGAGTGTTAGATGGTCAATACTCAATCCCTCAACTCCTTTAAAACTATTAGAGAGCGAGCTCTATTCGGTTCCAGTTCGGCGATGGTAGAGGTTTGAGTCCCACCATGGTGGCGAGCCAGAATGTAATGTTGTGCGATGGCAAGCTTAAGGGAAGAAGAGAAAAGAAAACCAAACAGCAACGCCGGTTTGGTAGCGGCCCCGGTATATGACCATAGCGGTTACAAAAAAGAAGTGGAGAAAGCTCCAACAGTTTAGTTTTAAGAAACCGGGAGTTATCCATCAAGCCTTCTGGGAGATAGGATGCCGTATGTGATTTTGAGGTATCTGGTTATCCTTCGGGAATTCCAAATGACCTCCTCCACCCCACCCCCCCCCCCAAAAAAAAAATAAAAACACTCACTGACACACACCCTCAAGCCCTTAAAAGGGATGTTAAATCTTTATTCAAATGTTTATTTATATCAAATGTACACTCGTTTCCAGCCAGACAAGCTTATTTCAATCCTTGCCTAGCGTTTGGTGGTTTCTTGAATATGTTGCAGAAAGGTAGGTTGCACCATTTCCTCCTACGCTTTGTCTACCATTTCCATGCGTCTTCTTGATAAGAGTGTTGCAAGAAAATTTGAGAATGTTCAGTTAGAAAAGTAAAAGGTAGAGAGAAAGATAGGTATCCGCTATTGTATATTGTGCCTGCTGTGTGATTGTTGCTATGGATGGGGTAAGGGGTGTGTTTCTTCGGAACCCACTCCCCACACGCAGAGTTGCGAGGCAATCCTCACAGACTCAATCCTAAAGATCTCAATGAGTAGCGAGGCAATCCTCACTGACTCCACGCAGTTTAATTCTATTGAGTAATTTTAATTTACTGTGGATTATTTTGTTTTTCTGTTTAGGGTTCGGTGTTCGTTCAGCTTCACCATTGATTCACTATCCTGGAGTATGTGGAGGGTTTTGTTATATAGATCTTATTAAACGCGTTTCAATCGCGCTTCAGCAGAGTTGGGAGGCAGTCCTCACAGACTCTATCCTAAAGTTCCCAATGAGTAGCGAGGCAATCCTCACTGACTCCACGCGATTTAGTTATATTGTATAATTTTTATTTTATTTTATTTTATTATTTTATTTTTTTTTTTTTTTTTTTTTTTTTTTAATTTTTTTTTTATTTTCTGGAAACTTATTTTGTTTTTCTGTTAAGGGATCGGTGTTCGTTCAGCTCAACCATTAATTCACTATCTTGGAGTCTGTTGAGGGTTTTGGTTTGTAGGTCTTTTAATCGCGTATCAATAGTTTCTATTTTTGCTAGCTCGTGAAGTTCCTTTATCGGTGTCCATTTCGGTTTGCATAGTGCCACTCGCAGGGCATAATTTTGAACCCTCTGTAGCTTCTGAATGTTGGTTTTGCTTAGGTCGCTTGTTATTATGGCACCGTATTCTAGTACCGGACGTATAAATGTTTTGTAGAGCTTGAGAAGCACATCTTTGTTTGCTCTCCAATTTCTACCTCTGATCATCTTCAGAAAATTGATACGTTTAGTAGCTCTAACCGTAATGGAGTTTACGTGACTGTTTAGACTGAGATTGCTATCTAGGATAAATCCCAAAAATTTGGCCTCTTTGTTTGCTTCTAGTTTGTGATCGTATAACTGGAGATCGATACTCGGGACTGGTTTTTTCCTTTGCTTTTTGAAGAACGTAACTTTTTGAGTTTTAGCGGCATTGAGTTTGATGCGCCACAGGGCACACCAGCTCTCAAGATCGCGAATGGTATCCTGTAGACGATTTTTAATTATGTTTCTGGACTTGCTGGCTGTCCAAATGCCTTTGTCGTCTGAGAACTGCGATAGTTCAACAAAGTTTTTCCCTACTTTTTCTATATCATTCACATATATTATGAAAAGAAGCGGACTTAGAACCGACCCTTGTGGTGTTCCCGCTTCGAGTATTACTTCCTCTGACACCTCGCGATTAACCCTCACCTTGATTTTTCGGTCAGTTAGAAATGATGATATGATCCTTAGAATTTTAGTGGGTAATCCCATTTTCGCTAGTTTATATCTCACGCCATTGTGCCATACCGAGTCAAACGCTTTTTCTACATCCAAGAAAAGCGCGGTTCCGCTTTCGTTTTGACTAAATGCTGTTTTCATATAATCGACCAGTCTATATACGTGTTCGATTCCCTCTTTCTGACTCCTATACGCTCTTTGCCATTTGTTGAAAAAATTGATTGATTCGAGATAGCTGCGAAGTCTCGTAGTGAGAATCCGCTCAAATATTTTCCCAACACAGCTAAGCAAGCTGATTGGGCGGTAGTTAGAAGGGTTGGTAAGGTCTTTGTCGGTTTTAGGTATCATGACTCCCGTGGCCACTTCCCAACATTTTGGGAAGTACCCACAGGAGAGACAGCAGTTTAAGAGTTTTGTAAGTCTGCAGTAGAAGATGTTGGGGCACTGTTTCATTATTTTGTAAGAGACTTCGTCTTCTCCTGGGGACGAAGATGACCTGCATTTTCTGATTATACCCATGACCTCTTCTACGCTTATTGGTTCGGTTAATTCATGGTCGTCCCCGTCTTCATGCCTTTGGTCGAAGTTCGGTTCATTGAAGATTGAGTTGTTATCTTGGACAAATTTATTTACTCGTACCTTAAAATGAGGGAGAGTGGGCATTATCATCAGATGGAGACTCTTTTCTAATATATGATAATGGTGTTGACAGTACCAACCGTATGTTGGTGTTTGCTACCAATGAAGGGTTAAGACATCTCGCTAATTCCTCATCTTGGTTTATGGAAGGAACTTTTAATGTGGCACCAAAACTCTTTAACCAGCTGTATGTAATCCATGCTGCCCTTGGTGAAAGTTCAGTGACTTGTGTGTATGCTCTGTTGGTGGACAAAAACAATCTGCATATGAAGAACTGTTTGGGGCAATTCAGGACTATTGTGAAACTTTAGGATTCCAAGTAGACCCAACGACCATTACAATGGACTTTGAAATACCTGCAATGAAGGCAGCGACAGAAATATTTGGTCCACAACTTGTTATACATGGATGTTTTTATCATTTGACTCAAAGTACGTGGCGCAAAATTCAGAGTTTGGGTTTGGTAACCTGTTACAGGGAGGATGACAATGTTAAGCATTTTTGTGGAATGTTGAACAGTCTAGCCTTTCTGCCAGTAGATGACATTCATGAAGGCATGTCACATCTGCGAGATGTCACCTCTGATGGACTAGAACCTCTCTTGGCCTGTTTTAACAATACATATGTGACTGGGTCTTATAGAACTATCAAACCACCATCTCGACCTGATGGAACACTTGCCCCAATTAAAGTCAGGCGCTTACCGCCTACGTTTCCACCTCCAGTTTGGAATGTGCATGACATAACAGTTTGTGGTAATGCTCGCACAAATAACATTTGTGAAGGTTGGAATAATGGTTGGAATAAAGGGTTTATGAAACTTGTAGGCCATGCACATCCAACAGTCTGGAGAGTAATAGACAGTCTCAAGAAAGACCAGGTATTGGTCTCTACAACTCTCCTTAGACATGAACGAGGTGAACCTCCATCAAAACGTCAAAGAAAACACACAGTTAAACTTCAGAAGATACTTGTAAAACTGTGTGAGGATAGGCGGGAGGGTAAACTCAATGTGGCAGACTTCTTGAAATATGTTGGTTATTGTATTCGGTTTTAGAAACTTCACTCATATATATGAAACAGTTTTAAAAATATAGTGCTTCACCTATACGTCCGTCCGTCAACACGGTAAAAACATTACATGGTATCCATATCACAGGTTAGATTTGTGTAATAAATAGAGGATCTACAACGGGTTCCCATTTTATAGCTCTATTTACAAAACGAGTTCAGTAAATTAGGTATTGGCCGAGCTTTAGCGAGGCCAAGACCTAATTTACTGGACGAGTTTTGTAAATAGAGCTACAAAATAGGGATCCGTTGTAGATTCTATTTATTACATGATCCAGGGTAACTCAAAAACGCGACTTGAACCACATTGAATTTTTGTGAGTGTCAATTAGATTTATTATCATTGGATAATTACTTTATAGATGTAATTTGTAAGGCAAGATGATCCTAATTAATATAATATTTGTATGTTCTATAGTTCTGTGTGAAAAAGATCGCTAGCTGTTACATGCTGTCAGTATTATATATATATATGTCATTAAATATTAATTACAATTACCTGCAAACAAATTTAATAAAACTCTATATTTGTTTAAATATTCTTTTTATTTATTCACTTCAACATTTATCACCTCATTTTTTTCATCATCATTTTTTTCTCAAGTGAGGGGGTTTTGTCCATTTTGTCAGTAAAAGTGAGGGGATTTTGTCCGAAGGTGTTTTGTCCTGAGGAGGTTTTGTTCGAGGGTGTTTTGTCCGAGGGGGTTTTGTCCTATATTCCGAAATACTGGGGTGAATGAATGCAGAAAACATCAACGAGCGAGAGAATAAACCGAATGGTTTGTGATTGCCGTAAAAACAATCAGATATACAAGCGGATCTTTATTATTACTTAGATCATAAATGACAATATTAGTAACACCTTAGCCCGTCTCTAATCTGTAGCTGTTAACAGAAGATCTTGTTTATATATTTTATCCATTTTTCTTCGGGGCTTCATGTCTTATGATTATAATTACTTGGATTAATCCATTGCAAGTGTAAAGAAAGATAGCATGTGAGAAATGCAGTGTAACTTTCTGAACTGTGATTGTATTCTTTATCATCACCTTAATAAAATATACTCAACGGGAGATTTTTAACCTTTCTTTATGACAATAAGAAGAAATTTCATTTTTTTTTAAAACTAATCCTAGCAGTAGTGTTCTTTGATAGAGATTTCTTTCTTTCCTTTCATATTCATTTCAATTGTATTTCAAGAAAAAAATTACCAATGCTCACGTGCCTTTAATTTCAGATTCATTATACATAAGAGACGCAGAAATGATGAGTGAAAAAAAAAATTAAAAATTATGAAAATTATACTCACCTTAATGTAAAATTGCGAACAAAAATCACAGAGCACATGAATATTTCACTTTATCCGAAGTAAAGAGAAATACTCTGCCTCTTAAAAGACGAGTCTCAGTTCACGCGTAATCTGACGCTCACTTGAAATATTCTGAAAAATGCTCTTTTTCAGACAAAAAAAGGAAGCAAAAACAAAATATTGTACACTCATTATATTTATATTACTGTTTTCTGTACTTATTGCAGATTACTAAAGTAACGCGTAAAAATTTCACCTAACATGTTCAAAGGTCAAAAAATACATTTAAACACACTTGGGGTCGGCTTTTTTCGGGTTCTACACGATGTTCAGGACCAATTTTCAAATTAAAAAGGAAGCAAAAAATAATGGCGCTACAATCAACATAAACATATTACATTAAACTAGAATAATGGAACTAAATGGGAATAACGCGTAAAATATTGCCTTTCAACAGGTTATTTGTGTAATTAATGTTTAAAATATTTTGCCCATAGGCATCTGTGTTAAGATTTAGACCCACTTTTTCCTCGAAAGTGACGCATGCGCAGTAGACACCGGACCGAAAGCTGGGTATGTTTTTTTTTTAAATAATAAATTTTGATATCGTCTGGCTTGGGTAAAGGTTTTTCGAACCGCGTCATCAAGGTATGCCAATTCGTACCAACTGTGATGCCTCAAGTCTTGACTGTGGTACTTATGCTAATTTTTCTGAACACTTTTCGATATACCGGTATACCGCGGTATTTTTTCGAATACCGATACCGGTATTCAGTTTTGAATATCGTGCAGCCCTAATTCATAAACGTTGAATAGAATCTCTTGTGACAGCGCCTTTGGAAAGGATGTTGCGAGGACGCTGATGATGACGGCACCGGATAGAGCGACAAAAATGGTCTCACAGAACTAAATATTTTCCCATAGGCGACCATTATAACACTTATGTGGAAAAAATATGATCGCATCTCTTTAAATTAAATATTTAAATACCTACATAAAGTACAGACCTTCACACAACTTTCTCTGGCCAGAAAACATGGGGTCATGCAACAAATAAGAGAGAAAATGCACCAGGAAGTAAAGTACCGTCCTTGAACTCAGTTTTTTTCTGGGCATTCCCAACAAAAATACACAAATAGTTAACTGAATTTTATAGACCCAGAAAATACTTGTTTTTTCTTGTGAAATATTCAGTATTGTTGTGAAAACCTAATAAAATGCTTTAACAGTTTTCTCAGGCAATAAGTTTTTTTCTAGGAGTCTTATTTTAGACTATGATGCAATATCCGAGTGCAACATTTCAAGGCAGATCACTCTAAACTAAATATTTAGTTCCGCGATACCAAATGTTCTCCCTCCAGTATCGAAAATGAGACAACAGTGAATATATATTTTCGAATTTTCGACGGCCAGTTGTATATCTTACCAGAAAAGACGAGAAGAGATTCTGTGGAACATGGTATTCACGATCATTTATTTCTTCTCTTCTACCCCCCGACGACTATTAACACATGTGACTTCATTTGATAAAATGAATCACTGTCTTGGAAAATTTTTGCTAACAAGTTTAATCTATTCATTCCCCATCTACAGAAATCACCATTCTCCTGTCGTGAAATCTATTGCTTTCCCATTGCCTGTTCCTGTGATGCATTTTCAAAAGGATATTGTATTAAGAAGATTACACAGGAAGACGGTCGATCTTCCCAGACGGTATTATCATTATTATACATGTATAATGCGAATAACGCTGCTTTATCCATTCAACCTAGATTTGCACCAGCGGTATTTTACTTGAATTACATTCACTGACATGGGTTGGAAGAATCCATATTTGTTAAATGGTCCCGACCAATTTTTGTTTTCAATCTGAGCCTTTTGCTGAAGGTTAAAATAATAATTGTCCCTGTGTTCAAGCTCGGTCATTTATTATTAATATGGTGATACCATCTCTGACTTATCACGTCATAAAAATCGACTTTTGATAAAGTTATGTCCCCTGAAATTATTAGACAGGTGAGGAAAGTCCAATTAATGATACATGAACCCCTTACCTCGTAGGTGCGAATGTTGGGCACATTGACCCTGACATTTCGGCTCAGACATTTCGGACCCGATCATTTCCGAAGAAAGAATATCACGAATTGTAATTCATCAGTTAAATTCGACCTAGTTGTTCTTTCTGAACCCGTAATTTTGATTGGTTGAGAGCCGATCGGCTCCGTGCTCTAATTTCAGGTAAATTCACCCTTACCGTGCTCTAATTGCCGGAAGCGAGTCAATTAGAACATGCCTGTATCCACGCTTCGCTCGAGCAACGGCGCCAAACAGCTCCTATCACAGACCGAATACAGCCCGGAGTTGTTTTCTATGGCAAAGGTTGTTCACCTTGTAAATTCGATCATTGCAAATAGACCGATATCAAAAATGACAATTTTTTGATTGTTTTTCTTCAAATAAAACGGGATTGGAATTTTTTTCATTTCTGACGATGACAGGAATTACAGTGGAGATAAACGTCTCTTGTTTCATTATACATTCGGGAATTTGACTATGGAAAACCATTTGTTAACTCGCCAATTTCTCGAATGTCTATCTCAACAAGAGAACTTTATCTCCTAATTGAAATGTGGGCCGGAACGTCTAGTTTGCTGAAAAAAAATGGTTCGAAACGTCCAGGTCCGAAACGTCCGGGTGAAACGTCCGGGCCCAAACTTTCGCTGGCCCAAACATCCGAGTACCAAAAGGGACAGATTATGGTTCCGCTCCACGGTTTTCCAGGCATTTCCAAAAATGACATGCCATACATTGTCTTCAAATGCAAATATTCTGTAACTTAGTTATCTAACCCATAACATGTACTGCATTTTCCAAATCCACAACAAACACTATCTGACTAAGTGGAAATAAACAATCTGAATGTGGGTGGAATAATTTATTGTCAAAGGCAAGACTTTAACCTGAAAAATTTACGAAAAAATGCCGAAACCAGTCATTTTCAGCCACCCAGCAGCCCCCAAAGCGGAATTTTCCCTCCAACTCCACCTACCTACCCCTGGAGCAGAGCATCCCCTGTTTCTAAAATGCAAAAAAAAAAAAATAATAATTATGTTTCCGTTTCATTTTTTAGTTACCTGTCTGGTAACAAACCCGTGTAAAAATTACATTTTAAAAAATAGCCAATTTTTCGAAGCCACTGTTTCCCATAATTCATCTGGTAATATATCTCTATTTTACATGGCCTTAGTTTCAACACATGCCCTATGTTTAGAATTTCACCGCTGTGCAATAGAGCGAAACTGTAGAGCGGAACCTTAAAGGGAAAACAAGAGTGATCTCCCCTTGGATTTCACTCAGGTAAACGAATCTGGAGTCTATTCTGAGTTGAATGAACAAAAACCACAAGTCTCTATTTTCAACCAGTAAAAAGATACATGTACAGCATGGCCTTTCTGACTGCCGAATAGCTTTTGCGGCCAGTTTTTGCCTGATTTTCACAACAACACCACACCACCTCAGCCCTCACATTTCTCCGAGACATTTCAGAGAGCATTTTTGTTATTACCACCAGCCACATTGACTACCCACGTCCTGTCAATAGCACTGTTAAATACAATCAAAATGTAAAACAATAAGCAGTAATAAACATTGCTTTGGGGGTGGGGGTGTTGCTCTCTAGATATGGAAGTGTAAACAGCTTAACGGACGGATGACACACAGACATGACACCAGTGACCAAAATGAAAAAGTAGACACCATGACTGCAAATCTCTGGTCAACAATAACAACCAGGCTGTTCATAATTGCGTATATTTGTCATAAATACAAGGCTCGGTGTTTTGGAAAGGCAGTGCTCTACCTTAATGTGTTTTCGAAATCTTGAGGAAAATTCAAAACAGGTGCGAAATTAGGCTACATCAATAACTTTCTCCAAATTTCCACTTATTTCCTTCCAGTGGTGCTGAGATACCACTTGGTGAATGTTAACTGTCACTAACAATTGCGCACAAACCAGAAATAATGAACAGTTTTTTGAAAAATGGTGTATTTATAACTCAAACACAAATAAGGAACTTCCTGGTTCAAGAATTGACACCGACGGCAAAATGCTCTTTAAGGTTCCGCTCCACAGATGTCCAGGCATTTCCAAAAATGACATGCCATACATTCTTTTCAAATGCAAATATTATGTTACCTAGTTATCTAACCCATAACATGTATTACATTTCCCAAATCCACAAAAAACATATTATTTATTTATTTATTGAGGTTTAAGGTCACATATTTATGCACAATGGCTAATCATGACCGTGACAGTTTTACGGGTGGAGGAAGCCGGAGTACCCGGAGAGAACCACCGAGCAACGACGAGCAGCTGCCAGCTCCCCAACATCGTAACTCGGCACTGCAGCACAGGCAGGGTTAGATTGGTTGAAGACATGCGCACCATCGACGTGCAGTACGCCTTAGTACACGGCGTCATCGTGCCCCAACATGGCCAATGGGGGTGAAGTGTCTTGCCCAAGGACACAACGCGGTTGCCGCAGGTGGGATGCGAACCGAGGACCTCTCGGCTTGCAGCCTGCACCTCTACCCACTGAGCCACCGCGCCCCCCACAAAAAAACATATAACACTGTCTGACAAAAAAACATATAACACTGTCTGACTAAGTAGAAATAAACAATCTGAATGTGGATGGAATAATTTATTGTCAAGGGCAAGACTTCAACCTGAAAATTGTATGAAAAAATGCCGAAACCATTCATTTTCAGCCACCCAGCCGCCTTAAAAGCAGAATTTTCCCACCAGCCCCACCTACCTACCCCTGGCGCAGAGCATCCCCTGTTTCTAGAATGCAAAAAAAAATATTATATGTTTCCGTTTCATTTTTTAGTTACCTGTCTGGTAACAAACCCGTGTAAAAATTACATTAAAAAAAATAGCCAATTTTTCGAAGCCTCCGTTTCCCATAATTCATCTGGTAATTTACCCCTATGTATCAGACTCCAACTTTGGGACCAAAACTTCAAATTCTCTTCTCCAATAAAAAGCCTAATGTAATCATATATCTGATACTAAAAAATATATCTCTATTTTACATGGCCTTAGTTTCAACATATGCCCTATGTTTAGAATTTCACCCCTGTGAAATAGTGCGAAACTGTAGAGCGGAACCTATAGCACTTGAAGAAACTTGAATAACAGTTTTTTTTTATTTGCTTGCATCAAAAACACAGACAATCCACTCACTGGGACGAACTCGCAACAGTGAAGTGTGTGTGTGTGTGTGTGTGGGGGGGGGGGGGGGGCATGTTTCAAAGCAAACAGTTAAAAGCAAAACGAAAAAGAATGGATGGAGGATTTCGTGAAGAGCGGTGACCGATTATGACCATTACGTCAGGTAAAAGCATGAGATTGTCTGCTTGTTTATTGGGTTTAACAACACTTTCATCGGCCAGGATCATGTTTTGTCGGAAGTAAAGAGATTACATGTACGCAAAAGAACAAAAGAAGATGGGAGGGTGGAACAGAATAGGACAAAAAAAAACGTTCAAACAGAAAACAAATAAATGTTGAAGTATAATAAGGATCGAACAAGCCATATCCAGACCATTTCACGGTTACACGAAACTGTTATAACAACACCTGTGGTAATCGATACTTTAACTCTTAGAAGCCGGAGAATCAGAATGAATTTATTGAACATGACATTCCGCGAAAACCTTACAGTAAAACAGGTGCTTCTAGTAAAGTGTCGTCTGCCTATTCAGGCAGACGACACTTGACTAGAAGCACGTGCTCAGTGTTTAATTCTCCCCCAACCCAAAGATAGCCGAACCGTCAGAGCCAGATTACCTGCTGTATTACATCACAGGCAAGAAAACTCGACTCCCGGCTTCTAAGAGTTAAAAGGGTGAAACGTGTTGTAAAAGGTGATCGCGAACTGAAGGTGGGCGGTGGCTCAGTGGTTACGACATTGGGCTTCAAACCGAAAGGGCAACGGTTCGATCCCCGTCAGTGGTAACTGCATGGTGTCCCTGGACAAGACACTTAATCCCGACAGCCCACGTGGTGGGGGGGGGGGGGGGCACGGTAGCGATGTGTACAAAGGCGTACTGCACGTCGATGATGTACCTGTCTTCAACCAATGCTAACCCTGTTTGTGTGGAGTTAGTACATTGTGGTGTCTGGCACTTGCTCGGTAGTTCTCTTCGCGTACTTCGGCTTCCTCTGCCCAACACGGGGTGACCCTGGCTGTCGAAAGTGTCGTTAAACCCAAATAAATAAATAATAAAATAAATAAATATCTAGATCGCGAGCCGTAAATAATATAAGTTACGGTCTGTTTAGTCGGCGGATACGTTGTCACATCTGGCGAAGTGAGAACAATATTTGGTGATGCTTTATCCGAGCCTAATATTGTTCTCGCCGAGCCTGAGCTGAGTACCCACCTACTAAACGCTGATCTAGCACACCTGCGATTTACGATAAATGATTGAATTCTCACTTTTATAGCGGGAATCATCAGCAGACATATGAACGAAGAATGACCAAAGCGGAGATGACTCTTGTCTGTCATGTGTACATTTTGACCGGCCGTATATAATTTAAATGCATCGTGCATGTGGCATTTGAAGAACTTGGAGAGGTATACACACACAAATATACATACACACACATAGATACGCACACCTAGGCCCACGTGCACATATACGCATGCATTTATACATATACCATACGTACAAACACACATAACCATTACACAAATATACACACTTGCTTGGCCCAGAGGTAGCGCTACGGGAGTTGTGGGCAAAGGGGACATTTTTCCCGAAGCGTAAACTTTGGCCCCCATTTACCCCCACCTACAAACACACACAATCACTTCACCCCTCACTCACCCACACACACCCTCAAACTGTCTCTTTTTCTTTCTTTGGACGTTCAAAATTTACCGAGCCTCTACATTTTCGACGTCCAAAAAAAAAAAAACTGGAGATTTACCCCACAAGTCGCTCCAGAAGATTTTTTCTGTAAGCACTGTTCATTTTTATTCCTGAGAGAAACATCAGCCCCTTCCATCCTCCCCTCCCCGAAAAACTCTCAAATAAACTTTCTATGCTTGCTTTGGCTTTGGAACTCGCACAGATATCTAAGGTATGTCAATACAATGCTATGCTCCTAAACATCAAATCGCGGATTTAGCTCCCCCTCCTTCCATGGGGAACCTGCCCCTACTTATCCTCCCTACCAAACATTTTCTGGCGCCGCCACTGGCGATCTCACACGGAATCAAATATTGTAAGAATGTGGAGTTGAAAAAGTGCCTATAATTCATGTAGTAATCTACTCACTTTTTTAAAATATGAACGTTAGCTTTTCTGACTTATCAAATGAATTTCTTTTGAATTGAAGAAGGAAGGGATATATTTTCTCACGTGATAACTTCAGGCAGTACGTACCTGAAACAAAACCTGCATAAGCGTTCTTCTATAGAGAGACTTCAAAAGCTGACTGTTTCTGAGAGAAATATTAGGTTACAACATCTGAATTTGGTCATTATAGACCCTTCACAGTCAGTCATTTGATGTAATAAGATACTTTTCAAGAAGAAAAAAAAAGACTCCAGTGAAGTATTGGTCTAAGCTTTCGTGTAATAAACTATATCGCTTCACCATGCCTGTTTAAACTGTGACTGTAGAGAGATTTTAACGATGTTCTTTACTATATCTACGGATTCCCTTTACCAGATCCATGAAAGTCAGCAGGAATCTAGCCTTATATTCTTTTAATTTCTGGTAACCAATGAGTTGCAACTGAACCGGTTGTGTGTAATCTCTTAAATCTGTTGGATTAAAAATCAACCCAAATCGGCTGGGTTGAGTGACTATGGACTCATCTGGGTTCATATTCACCCAACCCAGTGGATTTGGGTTAATTTTAACAACTAGTTTTAGAGTATAGATTATACGCGTATCTACAAAGGCTACTACTGGATATTTACTTGATTATTTGCACAGTTGAGATTGGCCCAAAACTCAAACAATTTTATCGGATAATGACCAACCTCACCATACACAATCAACTCGGAATACCATTTTGTCTTTCTACAACAGATTTAACCCTTTGAACCCGAGTGGCCGCTTTATGGGCCAGCCCGGAACATGATACGCCGTAACGTCATTAAATGGGATGGCTGTTCAGTAAATGTGTGGGGTGGACCAATCAATATTTTCAACGTGCAGCCCCGAGGCTGCACGTTGAATATATTGATTGGTCTTCCCCAAATAATGAATATGGACTCTTCTAAGTGCAGCCATTGAACTTGCATGGAAGATACCACTAGAGTTCAAATGGTTAAGAAATTGTAAGTGTATTTTTTTTATTTTTTTCTAAACGTTCATATTCACATGTTTCACAACTATATGTGGGTTTTGTAGTCGCAGTTTTTCGAGAAGTTCAATCTGACAAATCGACCAGAAGACCAATTCGACGATCCAAATTAAAAAAACTGTGCATCGCATTAGTTTCTTGTTGGACGATATTTTTGTCTGGTTTTCATAAACGAACGCGATCTCGAAAAATAAACGCCCAAATATTTATATTCTTTGATAACGTATAAAAATTTCATTATTCAGTATAAATTTGGCTTTAGGATGTCAGCCTTTACCGATCTCCATAACTTTTGTTTTAGACAAATTAATATTTTGTTTCCGAATTCTTGTAATGGCCATAAAATATAGGGATTATTTTCGACAGCTGTTGGGGAATTTCGCGAGTAATATGGTATCGTCTGCGTATCGTATAATAGCAGCAGTAATTTGAAGTAGAAGTAGATATGAAAATATTTATAAAATATAAAATGAATTCCATCTTCAACCGAAAATGTAAAAACACGTCCAGATCATTAAGCTTTTCAATACTGACGCAGTGGAAGGTATCATTTCAATCAATACTGCCAACGGCGAAATGGGCGAAACCACCCTGATTTGTTGGGGTGAGGGTGGGGTCAGTAATAATTTAAACCAACAACCCTGTCGAGCTGTTGGATTGAATTATTAACGAACCTCGCTTCAGATTTTTTGCTGTTTATATCGTCTGCTCGTCCACTACCAATTCTTTCTTCACGCCAAAATTATGCACACCGGGTTGAAAGGGCTCAGGTATATTATAAGTAGGAGAGTTGACAAGTTCTCCCCTGGCCAGACATCTTTATGACTGTAATAAAGACCACATGTTTCTCCACCATTCTGAATAGTTGATTTTATACCATCATATATGTTCCTGATAAAACGTAAATAAACATTTCAACATTTCCACGTAAAACCAGATGACAATAACTTTTTCCGTAACCTCCCCCCCCCCCCCCCCCAGACCGTACCGAAATCTTGTTTGAAATCAATAAACCTGTATTATTATCACTTTAGCGGGCGTTCTCTGGTACATTAACGGAGTTTAGCGGGGGGGGGGGGGGGGCTGTAAAACTCAGTAATTCATAACGTCATGTAACCGGAAGCGAGCGGCGGGCGTTAATGAAAACAAAATTCATTAACATCTCGCCGCCTTCTTCCGGTCTTGGTAATAATAGTAATAACATGATTTTGTCGGGCGTCTCGGTTTATTAACGGCCCCTGAGGACTGAATAACAGCCCTCTGGCTTATTAAAGGGCCGTCGAATTCGTCTCGGGTCGGTAATAAATGCCAGCGCTGTTATTCATTCCTCTCGGGCCGTTATAAACCGTAACTCCCTCCAAACTCATGTTATTGTTACAGTATAACTTCTTATAAGTATAACTTCTTATTAGATCACAAATGAAGATGTTTTAGTATATCCAAAACAGATATGTTATTATTGGTGGAGTACCTTCTTCGAAACCAGTTTGGGACTCGCTGATTAATTAACTCAATGCAATCCACAAAGCTTTGAGAGACTATCACAGGGGAACAATTTACCAAGTTAGCCAACGAAAAATATCGGTCTGTAATTTTCTGGGTTATGCAGGACACATTTATGTTTATAGATTGTCTTAATAATACTTATTATCCAAACCTCCAGTACGATTCCACTGTCGAATATTAGGTTGAGACAAGATCTATAAACAGGCAACATATATCTAAGAAACACATGGCGTGTTCGCTCATAATCACGTCTCTCTCCGATGCCTTCCCTTTCCTAACACAATTGACAGTGTTAATTATCTCATCTCTTGGTTACTTATTGGATCGGTAAGAATGTACTCGAACTTTGGAAATTTTTATTTGTTGTTATTCATTTGACACTCGACTCGGCGCCACTGTGAGCTGTGCTATTGTTCAAATCTTTAACCCTTTGAACTGCAGATGCCGTTTTTCCGACCGGGTCACCAGCTACGTCATAATGTCATTAAGGGGGTGACTGCAAGGTAAATGTGTGGTGTAGACAATCAATATTTTCAACGTGCAGCCTCAAAGCTGCACGTAGAAAATATTAATTGTTCTATCCCCAAATAATAAATATGGACTCTTCCTATTGCTACCATGGAACTGACATGGAAGATACCACCAGGGTTCAAAGGGTTAAGATGGTGAAACATTTCATCCAGACATATCTCAGGCGAAGGAACCGGCTTTGATTTACTTCTCATCCTTGTTTGTTTCCTTTGTCAGCCAGCTTGTTATAAACAGTGCTACGATGACACCCTGCGCTAGCGAAGAGTTAAATCGTTGACTTCGTGCATATACATTGCATCTGCAGAAAGACATGTTTTACCGCTGTTCAGTTACTTTTAGAGTCAATCACATAATTACGCACGTGCGTACCAGGCTAGAGAGCCCTTTAATCGAAGTGAAACCAGCAAACAACAGATTAATCTCTGTACTAATTTAGATATGTAAACCGGGACATTACTATCCACGATTGCATTAAAAAAATAAGGTGAGGAAGATACCCAGGGTTGGGAGATATCTTTGTAAGCTACCCCGCTTCACCTGGTGTATGTGTTTGCTAGCAGCAATGTCGGTTAACGGGAGAGTAGGGACCTGTGACGTTTCAAAATTCGCTTCGAAATCGTCCCGACGATTCGATTTGGTTTGCGTCGGTACACACATTAGGATCCATGGTTACATTAAAAAATCAAGTGGGAAAAGAGACCCAGGGAGGGGAGATATCATTGCAATATATCCCGCTTCACCTGGTCTGTGTTCTACTAGTAGTAAGTCTGGTAACGGTAGAGGTGGGCTCTGCGAAGTTTCGAAATTCAATTCGATTGGAAATCGTCGATTCGAATTGATTTGCGTCGTGCTTATTCATAATTTTTCGAATCTTTGAGATGTTCCACAACTCCTTCCAAGCGTCTCTTCTTGAACTCTTCTTCTATCAGCATTTCCCAACTTTTGGTGGTGTGAGGGCTGATGATAGAAGAAGAGTTCAGTGAAGTCCTCTCCCGAAATTACTGATCAGTCCCTTCTGAAAAACGCCACTTTTTTATTTATTTGCCCAAACAGACGAGTCGCCGTTGAATACAATACGTGAGTGGATACTGATAATGTTTAACCCTTTACTTAACATGAAAAGCAGACGACACTTGTGAAAAAAATTCTTGAATAACTATTTTTTTTTCATTTCGTGTCTCAAAAACATATGTTATGTCACCTCACTGGAACGAGCTCATCAAACATGAGGTGTCATAACCTAAGTTTTTGAGACAAAAAATGAAAATTAATTGGCGATTTTTGAGAATAGCGCTGGCCGGTTTTGGCCGTTACGTTAAGTATAGGGTTAAGGTTATAAAATGCAATAATTACAACTTATAGAGCCGTGGGATTCAATTCGAAATCCTCTGCATGATGTGATTCATCCCAAAATTTGAAATTTGCAGTGCCATATGGGCAGAGGTGGACTGGCCGTATGGTCCACCGGGAAATTTCTCAGTGCTATCCCCTCCCCATTGAGAGCCACACGGGGCACCCAAAATTTACGCAGCCCTACACCTGTTGGCGCATGGAATGTGAAAACGACCAAAGGCGAAATGGATCTTATTGCACAGGCGGTCGGTTTATCGAAATGCCCTCTTTGTGGACTGCCACTGGTAGTTCACATAGTCGGCATTTCGATATATCAGCAGTCTAAATGGCAGTCCACATAGTGAACATTTCGATATACCAGCAGTTTAGTCTGCCATTGATCGGCCAGATGCAAGGAAACAGCGTGCTTTCGGTTCGAAAAATCAAAATTATCTCTCATTGGACCGACTGTGGTCTGCCTGAAGAGCCCGGGGCTCCCTTTGGTACAGCCATTTTGTTAATGGGCGACAAAGATGATACAAAAATCATCGAAAATGCCCTCTATGTGGACTACCATTGATCGCTTAGATCTAAGGAAGCAGTGTTCTTTCGGTTCGAAAAATCAAACTTTTGTTCCCTTGGTACGTTTTCCGGCAACGTTTTTTGGCCCGTTCCACCCTTGCATATGGGGCAGCTGTCTGTGGAGTTATAAGAATCGGGACAAAAGTATGAAAAAATACTTGCAACACAGTTTTTTTTCTGATTTAAAAGCAGAGGCGGGGTTAAATGTTTAGACGAAGAGTTTAAATTTAAACTTGCCGAGAACAAAATTAGTGAATGCAATGTCAGAATAAGGGATAGGTTTCAAACATAGATATATCTTCAATTGGTAGGATGCGTGCAGATAATGGAAAGCTGGAGACAAATTAGTTGGTGCATGCAATCACATCAGTTGAGAACGGGTATAAATTACTGGTTATTTTCCAGTCCAAAAAGTGCAGCGGTGGCATATAATAAATCTGCAAATGAAAATAAAGATATGGTGTTCACAAGTTAACCGTTTATCTGATACGAATAGCAGGGGGTTCCGCTTCTGAAACTACTCTGATTCCGTCCAAGAATATGGATTGTGAAACTTCTCGAATAAGCTCGACTTGAATTGGATTACTGGGACGATTTCAACTCGAATCGAATTGCGAAGCTTCGAAGGTTACCTAGAACGGTTCCTTTGAACTCTTCGATTTTTCGGTCCAAGGCATCATTTCGTCCTATTTTTGTCTTATTTAAGAGGTATATGCACAGGACATTGATGATAAAATAATAACTGCAGTCTGCAGCCGAACGGCTGCAGACTGCAGTTATTGTTTTATCCTCCCTGTACATTGATATTGGACTGACCCATCCCACTCTAAGTGTACACAAAGGCGATATCATTCCAGGAAACGAGGGTTCAAAGGATCAATCAAGTGACGGTATTATGTAATGTCAATAAACTTAGATTGGTATTGCACTGTTGATATACAAGTCATTTTTAGTTGAAACTCAGTTTTCAAATAAATGAGTAGTGTCAAAATTTGATTTGCAATTGCCATATCAACATTTTGAACATTTCCTGGAGAAGAGACAATATTATGGATTTTCTGTGATTTGATGATGTAAAGAGTTTATATTCATGCTCACACTTTGTAGGGTATTTTACAGAACTGGATTTATATTTGCGGCGTGGAAGGGGTTAGTGAGGCACCGGCTAAATGAAGGTGAAATGACCATAGATGATGTGTTCCAGGAAAAAAGATAGAGATGGGGTTCTTAACCAATCATATAAAGTGGAGCTGATCTTCGTCTCATAAGTGAGCAAAAATGTTAATTTTCACCCACGTATTTGTTTACCTGATTTGATATTATACAGAAACTTGTACATTGTATGGTGCTTCCGGTCAAGAACTTGGCTAGCGGGTGTTGCTTCTAGGGATGCTCCCGCTTCTAATTTTCCAACTGGATCTCACCCACCCCCTTCTACCGAACAGTCAAGTTTTCAGAACACAATTAGCACATCCCGCTCCCACCCTAGACCAAGAATTGTCCAACTGCTACCAGCGAATTTCCAATTGTTGAAGAAATCCGACCCTTGAACTTTGGAGTACTAGAGTGGGGAATTAGCGAGTCCCATGGAATTACATTTAAAAAATCAAATTTCTGTTTGAAACGGTCGCAGGGGAAACAATAAATATGGGGTATAAATAAATGTGGGGTCTGACTTTCCCAACATTTGGTAGTTTGATGGTTGAAAGTCCAATAAATAAAAATGCTGAGGCACCTCATCCCACCCCATATCGTCATGTCCCTGCGTGCAGCTGAAAAGGGAAATCCAGATTCAGACAAACTTTAGAAACGAATATTGCAAAAGTGGAAAAAACAGAAGCCGTTGGTTTCGGCTTCAGAATTTTATCCTTTGATCAGACACAGAGTGTATCGGTTTTTAGCGGAAAATGTTGTATTTTTGTATACGAGTGCTACGTTTTCATGTATTTCGGACAAACGCGGCCTGGAAGGATTATGTGTTAGAAGATTACAATACAAAATTGTAAGAGATGAAATAATTAGGGCCCTGACAAACCTTCGAAATTCGGTTTAAATCGAAACCATCTGGTGATTCGATTCGATTCAAGTCGCGCTGATTAACTGGAGATGTTCTGAAAATCTTACCAAGGGTCTCCTCTGGAACTCTTCTTTTATCATCAGGTCTCCTGTAGAGGAGATCTGATGACAGAAGAAAGGTTCAAGAAGGATCCGCTTCCAACCCTACTTTGATTTCATTCTGGAATATTCCACCTTCGATTGACTTGCTCAAACTGACGAGAAGAGTTTAAGAAGGATCCGCGTCCGACCCTACATAGATTTCGTTCTGGAATATTCCACTTTTGATTGACTTGCCAAAACTAACGCGTCGCCGTTGAATACAATACTTGAATCGAAACTTACAACATTTTCGGTTGTGAAAATGGAAGATTAAAAATATCTACAGCTTGAAGCGCCGTGAGATTCTATTCGAGTTGCGAAATCCTCCGCTTGATTCAATTCGAGATTCGGTTCGACCCCAAATTTGAGATTCGCAGCGCCCCAGAAATAACATTCTAGTAGTTAGCTATATCTTGTTTTGTACGCCAGCCCTTTTGAAAGCATTTAATTTTAATTACACGGTACGCGAGGATGCATCTGGAAGGAAGGAAATATATAGAGGATATTCACGAAAATTTGATGAATACCGAAAATATCTCGTGAGTGGCTACAAAGAAATATGAGGATCTTCACGAGCGACGCAGTCGCGAGTGAAGATCCTCATATTTCTTGTAGCCACGAATTTTCTTTTTATTTAATGCTCTACGACTACAAACTCTCCAATTTGTGGCCTTTATTTGCCATTAAGGCGCAAAATTTATGTGCCGAACCGGCGTCCATACAAAAATTACAACAACCAAACTCCAACCATTGGAATGTGTGAATATCCGCACAAAAAGTAGTCCCGTCTTATTTCTCCCCTAACTTTACGATTTACCAAGGCTGGCGAATTGAAATAATCGCAATGTGTTTCGAAGAAATAGAACAATAACAAAAAACACCACTTTCTTATTTTCAATAACAAGACACGTCATTTTATTTTTTTTGAACTCAATGCACTGAAGACGTGTGAAGTTGAACTGAAGAAATTTGAAAGTGATTTCGGCTTTTCGCTGGAAGGTGAATGAGAAAGTCAAACTTTGAAACCGCTGATTTAATGAATTGATTTAGTCACTGTCACTATCAATTATTCGAATTCGTTTGTATTTGGGACTCTGGAATTCATTACTGATGTGCTGACTCGTTTAAAGTACATGTGATTCGTCATCCGAACCTACGATGAAATATTGATTTCTAAATATCATTTTGATATTTCGTTTTGCCGACCGACAGGGGAATATGACTTAATTTTTCAGCGTCAATTGATGCCTGAGCATTAAATAAAGTTGTTTATTTATTGGCGTGTAGCCTGCTTTCGACAACCAAGGTTACCTCGTATCGGAGAGCTTTACAAGTGAAGGATTCGGGGAGAAATTTGAAAACGACCCAACAGTGGCGAGCAACTGTCGGACTCATCAACTCTGCACAAGCAGGGTCGGTATTCGTTGAAAGCAAGTGCACCGTTCACGTACAGTACGCCTCCGTACACAGCGCCATCGTGCCCTGCGTGTACAATCGGAATTAACCCTTTACCCAACGCAGATGATAACAAAATTTATTATTTTAAATATCATTTTAAAAAATTTTTCAAACCTTTCCACAAAACCATATCATGTGACCCCTCATTGGAAAGAGATTGACCCAAAGAGGGGTCACATGATATGGTTTTGTTGAAATCGTTTGAAAAATAGTACTTTTTCAGCTGCTGAATTTGCATATTACGCGGGCGGATGTAGCCGATTCGTTGGGTAAAGGGTTAAGTGCCATGCTCAAGGACGCAGTGCAGTTACCGCTGGTCAGGACTGAACCGCAGACCTTTCGGTTTGAAGAGCAATGCTCTAACCATTGAGTCTGCGCTCTCCCAGATAGAGTTGTTTAACCAGTTAGAAGTGGTAAACGTTCTGAAAGAAAAGGATATGGTGACGAGCACAACCTGAGGAGATGTGGACGTTGTATACGGTGAGAACTGGACTCAGTTGAATGCAATATCAAATTGTGATCAGTTCTGCCAGGAGCTTTGATGCTCTGTAAGCATGTGCATACAATGCAATTTTCCTAACACTCTATATACTCTTTAGAGCCTTTATATAAAGTTAAAACTAGAAATCCTGTCACGAACTGCGCGCTTATCTGGGCTTAATTGCGCGTAGGAATTGCCCGCAATTGCCATATCGAATAACATCCAAAGCACGGCAGGTTCTCCTGGTTATTCATAGCAAACACAGGCAATGTTTCTGCCAATGGACCTCCGGGTTACCCGGAGGTCCATTGGCTGAAACATTGCTTGTGTACAGGCCATATGTACAGAATTCGATAGCCTTACTATGGTCATAACGCGTATATTAACGCGCAGATCGACGCGCCTTTTGTGCGCATTTCATGACAGGACTTCTATTTTAACTGTTCGACTTAAGTGAGACATCATGAACATTCATTTCGCAATAATTTTCTTTCTCAATAGAATTATCAGGACGGCTCGTTCTTAAGATACCAATTACTCTTATATTATTTCCCAGTGGGCCTCTTACTACCAGACCAATCCCCAATGAAGCAACAGCTTTTTCCAAAGATTGTGAATGTACACATATTAATATTTGAAAGACTGTGCTGTCAGAAGAGAAGTCGCAATCTGGAGCCATTACTACAAAACTTTTACAATTGTATTTTCAGGAATTATATTTTCTTCTTATTAATATAAATAACTGAAATGAATCAATGGCGTTTTAAAAGATATGGCAATTTGTCAACTGCCAAATTGCCACAACTTTGAAAATGTTAATGGTTACTTTTAACCCATTTAATATGATAAGTAGAAAATACAATTCTAGAAAATACGATTGGAAATGTTGTATAGTACTAGTCGAATTATCTGCCCGTTTTCTACCATGGCCAGAATAGAATTTTGCCTGCATAACAACAAACGTGAAGATCTCCATCTCAAATGCTATTTTCATTCAGTTTTCTTGTTTTTTGTCCTCAGTTCTAAATTTTTTTAACACATTTCTAGCCACTGGTGTACATGACAGTGTCGCGAGGGAGAGATAGTGGGGGATAGAGACAGAGAGAGAGAGAGACATACACAGACAGAGAGAGCACGTTGAGATCACAGTACTTGGCTTTTTTATGTGTTATTAGTAGGGGCATAAACAATAAAACGTCTAGGGAGGTATAGTTCTAACAAGGTGTTTGTTGGAAAAATCTATTCGAGAGAGGGTGGGTGTGCCAAGTATGATTTATGGAAGGGAGGCGGTCCCTATAAAACAAATGGTAATGAAGAAGTTGTTGATTTTTCAAATGATGCGGGTCGGTAGATAACCCATTCCAGTAACATAACCGCACTGGAAGCGGTCAGAGGGGAATTCGTGTGGATGCCCCTCGGAAATAAAATAGATATGGGGAACTTATGCTACCTAAATTACTCGTAAACCTTCAAAACAGTGCTGTGGTGTGAAACGACGTTTAACTATGTTTGGTACTCCAACATTCCGTCAGGATAGACAAGCGTGGACGAAGTTGGGGTACCGGAGAGAACCAACCGGTAGCGGCGAGCAACCGCCAGGCTCCCCAATGTTCTGATTCTGTGCACCCCATTTGGTTAGCAGCTCTTGAAGGCAAGTGCGCCATTGATGTGTAGTACGTTTTAGTACACAACGTCACCATGGCCCCGCGCGGGCAATCGGGATTAAGTGTCTCGCCCAAGGACACAACTCAGTTACCGCCGGCCAGGGTCAATCCATGGACCTTTCGGTTTGTAACTCAATACTCTAACCATTCACCCTACGCGCTCCCTCGCCGCCCGGTGGAAATGATCTGCCTGCCTTGAATCCCACAACAGTGTGGAATCTCACTTGACGAAAACAAAATGCGAGAACATTGAATCTCAGATATCATTTGGGTTTCTTTTCCTTGATTTAGTCTTTATCTTGCAATTATTTATTTTTTGAAAATTCAATCCACTGGAGTAACTGCCAGGGCAGGGGTAATATAATAAATAGAAAGTAATATAATATAATGTTCGGATCATTGCGGAATTCTCGACGTTTGATTGGTTACGCGCTCGCGTTGTACTTTCTATGTTAGCCTTCAGCTGCGGTACAACATAATCTTTACGTTAGCGGATGACGTCATTACACAAGCGACTCAGCTGACAAAGTCGTGGTTGAACTCGCTATCGCATCACTTTCATTTCAGATGAGAATCTAGTTTCTCTATAGTCTTTGCTTCAGAAACATCACACTGTCAAAAGTAATCGCGCTGATGATTAGCTGACAGATGCACAATCACCACTTATTGAATTAAAATAACTGGACACAACTAGACTTTATGATTCTGGAGAATCATGGCTTTTCCCGATGAGATTCCATGATTTTTCATGACCCCACAGTGTCTGATGAATTGTTTTTAACTGTCTCACTGAAGTTCGTTCATTGATGTTATGAGAAAGGTGAAGATAGTAGTCTCAAATGACACAGTTTGATAAAAAATTGTTTAGGTAAAAACCATCATTAACGGTGGAGTGAGTTAATGTTAATATCGTCGTCCAACAAGTCAATGACCGACAAAAGGAGTTATGTTTGTTTGATACATACTCACTGAGTGCTGTGTCAATTTAAAAATGGTCCATTTTATCTCAAATGTATCCAAAATATTCATGTCTGGCAGCTTGTAGAGGGTTAACAAGTGCCAACAGGAATATTTATTCATGCAACTTGTAATGTCACACCAAGAACTGTGAATGGCCATTTTTTCTTTAAAATCTACAAGATGTTTTCAGAGAAATACAGAGAGAACAGGAATTTTAAGCTTTTGATGGGTATCATTGTTTTTCCAGCCCAAAACGGGTTAAGTGTTGTTTTTGGAATACTCTTATTACTTCCAAAAATAATTCTCAGTGAATTCTACTTCCACTTATTTTGATCTCTCCTCCCAACTTCAGGTGCTGTGGGTACGCAAACACAGCCTATTTTATCAACATTTTGATGTTTGAGAACCTGCATAGGGTTAACAAATGTTTACAGGAATATTTTGTACATGCAACTTGTAATGTCACACTAAGATATGAGAATGGCCATTTTTTCCTGAAAATCTACGGGATGTTTTTAAAGAAATCCTCAGAAAACATGAATTTTTAACCTTTTGAGGGGTATCTCTCTTTAACCAGCTCTAAAGGGTTAATGCTTGGTTTTGTGAATATCTTCATTACTTACAAAAATGATCGACGGTGAATTCCACTTCCAATGAAGGAGGTTATGTTTATCTCGTAGGTACACATTTGGTGTTATGGTTGCCCAAGAACAGCCCATTTTCTCCAAATGTCAGTGCTTGGCAGCCTCTGGGGGGTTAACAAATGGTTATCGAAACATTTTGTTCATGCAACTTGTAATGTCACTCGAAGACCTGCGAATGGTTAATTGCTCTTGATTTTTTTTTTTTTGAGAAATCCACAGAAAACTGGAATTTTAAGCTTTTAAGGGGTATATCTCCTTAACCAGTTAAAAATGGGTTAAGACCTCGATTTTTGAATACATTTACTACTTACAAAAATGTTTCCCTGTCAGTTTTGCGCCCGGTAAAAGAAGTTACGTTTCTCTGTTGTATTCCCATTTGATGTTGTTGTTGTTCAAAAACAGACTATTTTTTCAAAATTTTGAGATTTAGCAGCCCATGGAGGGTTAACAAATGCTTACCGGAATAATTTATCCAATCGACTGGTAATGTGACACCATGACCTATCAATGGCCATTTTCTCTCGAAAACCCTACCAGATGTTTGTAATGAAATCCAGGGAAAACATAAATTTTTAAGCCTTTAATGGGTATCACTATTAACAACCACAAAATGGGTTAACGCTTGGTTTTTTGAATACCCTTATTACTTACAAAAATGGTCTTTGGTGAATTCCACTTCCAACAAAGGAGATTATGTTTATTTCTCAGGTACACGTTGGGTGATGTGCGAGCCTGAAAACAGCCCATTTCAACAAAATTACGATGCTTGGCAGCCTCTAGAGGGTTAATAAACGCTCACCGGAATATTTTGTCCATGCAACTTGTAATATCACACAAAGACCTGCGAGTAGTCAATTTTTCTTGAAAACCTACAGGATGTTTTTAGAGAAATCCACAGAAAATGGGAATTTTAAGATTTTAAGGGGTCTCTCTCTTTAGCCTGTCCAAAATGGGTTAAAACTTCGACTTTTGAATACCCTTCCTACTTACAAAAATGTTTGCGTATAGATTGTGCGCTCGATAAAAGAAGGCACGTTTCTTTGAGGCGTACCCATTGGGTGCTGTTGGCGTCCAAAAACAGCCCATTTTATCACAATTTTGACTTTTAGCAGCCCGTGGAGGGTTAACAAATGCTCACCGCAGTATTTTGTCCATGCAACTTCTATTGTCACACCAAGGCCTGGGAGTGACAAATTGTTCTTGAAAATCTACAAGACTCGTTTAGAGAAATCCACGGAAAATACAAATTTTTTAGCTTTATGGGGGTATTACTGTTTAACCAGCCCAAAACGGGTTAACGCTTGGTTTTTTGAACACCCTTATTACTGACAAAAATGATCCTCGGTGAATTCCACTCCCAGTAAAGAAAGTTGTATTTATCTCTCGTGTATTGTTTGGGTGCGGTGGGGGCCTGAAACCGGCTTATTTCATCAAAATTTCGATATTTGGCAGCCTGTGGAGGGTTACCATATGCATCGCCTGATATGTCGTGTGTATCAAAGGGCGTGTCACAGACAGGTCTAGCAATGACGAATGTATAAAAAAAATCTACAAGACCTGTTTCGAGAAAGTGCCGATAAACCCCAATTTTGGCAGTTTTTTGCCAATTCTGAGGAAATAAGGGGTAAATCGAAAATCCGCTTGGATACATTTTTAGATTTTCTGCCCCTCTATGCGTGTGCAAAATTTCGTGAAAATCGGTTCGAAAATGGCTTCTGAATCGTACGGACAAAATGTGTGGAAAAAAAAAAAAAAACCAAAAAAAAACCAAAAAAAAAAAAAAAAAAAAAAAAAAAAAATAATAATCCGTAGAAAAACAATAGTCTTTTCCAGAGGGAAAAGCCTAATAAAAAGAAACTGAAATTTATTTCGCGTCTCCAGATTGCGAATAACCTTGACCTGCATTCATGATCAGTTATCGATTTTTGTGACGTAACAGCGATAAAGAACGCCGTTCATTTTTCTTCGTTGGCATGAAATTCTGCCTGTGGCCTGTCGTTTTTTTGGGGGTGGGGGGGCGGGGGGGAGTAGCGGTTGGGGGCGCGAAACACATACGCACTGCACTAATTTAAATGCGCGATTTGCAAATAATAAATACCGTTGAACTTGAAGAGCCAAATGCGATAAAACCTGACACTTTGACCCAGTTTAGTTGTTTCGATTTTATTTTGAGGCCCACGATAGGTGCGATAAATTATATTTGTTCATAACTCCACTTGCTTTATTTTATTATTCACAAATACCAAACGTGGGGGGGGGGGGGGGGGATCGGAACATATACGTTATTGTGGTGTATTGACGGTAACATGGTGTGATGTTTGCTGTCAGGAACTTGTATGTTTAACCTCTCCGCTATCGCGGCTCGGTAAACATGTAAGTTCCTGACAGCAAACATCACACCATGTTACCGTCAATACACCACAATAATTTATAATATGTTCCAATATGAGCAAAATCCTCGCCCTCTGATTGGATGAAATCTGGCGCAGTTTCTTTTATGTTTACGGCTCCAGTAGCAAATGTTACCGTCTGACGTCACAACGCGAAATATTTCAAATGACGTCGCCCGTTTCGTAATTGCTTCTTCAATGGAGTGACTAGCAAGCCGCTTCATTTTTTTCTGGATTTTTCACACGTAAAGCAGACGGTGTTCCGGATAAAGTGTTGTTTAAATTACAAACAGATTTACGATTTGTACTAAGATGGAATGAGTTTATCTGGTTTATTGACTATTTTGCCAGTACTGGTAGTGGATACACGAGAGGTTTATATACTAAACCTGTGATCGTTAAAAGTTGCCTTGCAGAAGGCAACTTTTAACGATCACTTGTTCAGTAAATAAACCTATCGTGTTTCACAATGTAGGTGTTGGGCTATGGGTAGTGTTATTGGAACATATACGTTTTCGCGTCTCGGTTGGACATAAGCTCAGAGCCGCAAACCCCAGACCATGTTACCGTCAACTGATCACACCAACTTATAATAAACACGCTAAAAACTAAAGTGTTAAAAACTGCACTTGAAGTGCTGTATTTAACACTTACTAAGTGCTGAACTAGCACTTTGTTCAAGTGTAGATATCCCAGAACTTGACAGCTGTTGACAATAATACCGCTTGACAAGTGTAATTAATATCGCGACACTTAAAAGGAAACAACGCAGAAGACGCGGATCAGCCTCGAACTCTCGAGCCTGATGCGCGTCATCTGCGTTGTGTCCTTTTAATTATGAACCCACCAAGCGCAAATCAAATTATGGACGATTCTTGAAGAACCACCAATGCTAGACACATGGGAAGTGCCATCCATTCAAGTTTCAGATGTCTGACGATTGTAATGTCTAAGTGCTTAGAGCATTGCACTTTGAGTGTTAAAATCAAACCCTAAGAGTTAGAATGGGTTTAACACCTTGAAAGTGTTAGTTTTAACACTTTAGTTTTTAGTGTGTAGACATTATACATACAGTGTTTTTTCATATCTGGTTCATACAACGAGTTGAAATATAATTAATATTTTCGAGGCTCTGTCGAGAAAATATTAACTATATTTCAACGAGTTGTATAAACCAGATATAAAAAAACACTATATGTATATTGTTTTTATCTGATAACAAACACCAGTTTCACTCGTTGAGGCTTATATTCACTTTTATGCTGATTCTCTCGGGCCTCCGTAGAAAACGAGACAAAGCAAACGCAATCTTTTGACTGTTTTGCTATACCGGCATGGACACTGTTTGCAGTTGATCTATAATTCATGTTTTCTCAGCTCTACCTGGCAACGATGATAATGTGTATTCAATCTAGAAGTTTCCAGTTTCCATTAATTAGGGTCTACTTTTGTTTTTGTTTACAATTTGTACGAAACGTTTTTTCAGGTAGCAGACGAACTTGTAATTAGAGCAGTACTTTAATCGTGGATGTAGACGTAACTATAAATAGCGCACTACACATTCTTGACATTCTAGTAATTACTTCATAAGCTTTTGAACGAAGCAGGTTGTAATTATTTCTTTATTTCAACAAAATAAACAGAAAATTTACATGTTTATACTCAAAGAAAATATGTCATATTACTTCGATTAAATTTCACTTGCTCCTTCAATGTGGAATTCAAACCTGTTTTATGAAGTTTATGAATGAATGTAAATGGACTCTCGAACGAGGTCAAAGGTCGTTCGCATTAATTATAATTATATGCAACACCCGTTGTATATACTTCATGTATATACGACGTGTGTTATTCTCTATGGTTATCAGATGAAATAAAATATATTACAATTTTGAAAGTAATATAAAGTAATAAGTAATAGGGATTTTTTTATTACAGGCAATAGTAAATAATATAATAGTCTCCTTTTCGATCAGATTGCGATCTGGTCGTGACACAGTTACCAGATCGCAGTCTGATCGAAAAGGAGACCAGTTTTTGCGAGCTCTGTATTGTATCGTCAAAGCAAAGTCTGAATGGGCTCTCATGTATAACAACAAGCCATTAACCTTTTACCTAATCGGCCAAATCCGTTCTAATTTACAAAGTGTGCATAGGGGGCGCGGTGGCTCAGTTGCTCAGTTGGTAGAGGTGCAGGCTGCAAGTCGAGAGGTTCTCGGTTCGAATCCCACCTGCGGCAACCGCGTCGTGTCCTTGGGTAAGACACTTTACCCCCATTGCCCACCTGGGGGCGTTTTGTACCAAGGCATACTGCACGTCGATGGTGCACCTGTCTTCAACCAATACTAGCCCTTCTTGTGTGGAGTTAGAATGTTGGGGAGCTAACAGTTGCTCGCCGTTGTCCAGTGGTTCTCTCCGGGTACTCCAGCTTCCTCCACCCATAAAACTGTCGTGGTCATGATTCGCCATTGTGCAGAAATATGTGATCTTGAACACCAATAAATTAATATATAAATAACAAACTGTGCATTTGAAAAAAAATGTGTTGTTTATAAACAGTTCAACCAAATTATATCGTGTGATCTTCATTGAAACGAGCTCGTTGAGCAGGTTTCAATGAGGGGTTACATGGTATAGTATTGCTGAAAGTTTTTGAATAATTTGAAAAAAAAATAATTGAAATCACAAATTTTGATATCGTGTTAGGTTAGAAAATGGGTTGAACCAACCCCGGACCAGATGGTGTATTCAGTGCGAAGGAGCAAGTGCCCGGTGGGTTGAAATTGTAACTATATGAAGTGGGATTACACGTTGGTGCGGTTGTACAGACATCGGAGATAAAGAGGCACGACTAAATGGCCTGTTCGCAACGGGCAAGTACTTTATAGTGTCTGCTTTAAAAGTTGCCGGACAAGCCATATATCGACATATAGTATTTCATGTCGCAGGATTACGGGGATAAATTGATGTTCGAATGATGGAGGAAAATGTATGTTCATATCAGAGCTCAGCCGAAAGTCAGTGACTGTCGTCTGAACTCCAGTTCGAACATAAACCTTGCCACCTTATCAATGCCCTGTCCGCTTGGGACTCTTAGGATTCCTGATGGTGCCTGTGGCTTACAACGCCTAAGGGTGATCAACGATAATTCACTGAAAAGATTATTTATTTACATGTACGAAGAAATATAATATGAAACAAATTACTCACAAAATTATCCATAAGAATACACTAATTACGCGGATAAAAGTTTATTCTTTAGGGCCCTTGACGTCTCCCACAGCTAGCTGTGTCCGCTGGATCAACCTCACTTCATCTTCATTTTCTTACGGTTTGTGATACATACAACGTGTCTATTCACTTCTCGTTGCTTCCTCCTCGCAGGGTTACTTCACAGTCATCCGGGTTAACACATATAATGTTCTGCTTGTGTGACTCAGCGTTCTCACAGTTCAATCACAATTCAATCGGCGTCTACCACAGTTCACGATCACTTTGCGCCTCGCCTGGCTCATTACGAGGTTAAGTTATTCTTCGCCTTCAGGTATATACTTAACAAAGCTTACAATATTCTGCAAAGTGTTCTCAGCATCACCAATTCTCGCACCGCCTAAAACTATTTTCTCTCGCGAACTATTCAAGCGCTTACTCAAGCTCTTAATACGGTTTCTAGAATTCAACGTGACATCTTTTACTTCTTTGGCTACTATACCACTACGGTTCACAACCGTTAACAAACTACTATCGGTTCCTTACAACCCTCGCAGTGTTACGATAATACGCGGACTTTCAATCTCGGTGCCTATGACCCTCGACGGCCAAGGCTAAACTCGGACCTTAGTCTGAGTGCCCTCAGGCCAACTGGCTCTCAGAATTCTGCTTCGCTCTTTATACAGTCGGAACTCAAAGTTTAAACATATTAATTCTGATTTAACGAGTGCTTTGTAATTCGATATGGACAGAGATATAAATGCGAATTTTGTTTGAGTTCGACTCCTTTGACATTTCGGAGACAGAATAGATGCGTAATATGGGTGTGTGTCCAGAACATGTGTGATGGACTGGTTTCCAACAATTAGATTTTAACTGGCTTTAATTACCCAGATAATGATAATCGGAGAGAATATTGTCTCTCTTAGTACTGATCTGTTATCAGATAGCCCATGTGGCGTTCAACAAGTGCGCCATAATGGACATTAAACTTTCATACTAAATTAGCAGCATCTGAATTATTGCCGATCTGTTTTCGGTGTCCGCCATATGCCTATCTTTACGTTTTGTTTTTAACTCATTCAGGAAGATTATCGACACCATTTACACTTTTAAACAAGAAAATCGCCACTTTCAGCTATCACCTTGACATTTCATAAAGAAAGATCAGGAATTAACCCTGTGCACTGTGATGCCAAAATACTGAAGCAGCATTTCCCCTCCAATGCAACTAAGAATTTAATCAATTAAATGTTGCTTGACAGAGGTCAACTCACTGGAAACTATAAGCTGTCAGCTTCATGATGCAGAATCCATTTTCTTATTTCTCGTGTGCGTCTGTTGTATTGTTCAATTTGTGCTTTTATACTTGGGAAATAAATACAGTTTAAACTAAACGTGATTGATTTGGTTAAATTCCTAACTGCATTTCGAGAAAAAAAATTATATTGACATTTTGATATTTCTACACGAAATGGTAATGATATGCTAATCAGGAAAACACTGAATGTCTTGGCTTAATTTACAGTTTTCAATAACGTTCTCAGTTGAATTGAATTCCGAGTCGAGGGTGATACGTCGTCTATAAACAACACGGATCTAATTCGAATTTCTGATTGTTTTTCTTCCTTAGTTTAAACAATATTTATTTATTCAACTTTTCAAGAGATACAAATACAACATAGTTGATGGTGGATCCGACAGAAAGCTAGAAAGCTTGTACAAGGTCGTTTCCAAGTACGACATTTACAATATAACGATTTAATCGGATTAATGACACTCAAACAGTGGGGTTTATATTGTTTAAACCATGGAAATTAACATGAGAGATGCTGTAGGAAAAAAGATAATATTAAATGAAAAGAGAAAGCAAGAAGCCAGACAGGGTGAAAACTGGTCCGGTAACTCATCTGGTAGTACAGAGGATACAAGTAGACTATAATCACCGCATACGTATAAATTGGATATGGACTGTGTTCAGGGAAGACGGCTACGTTCACACACACACACATACATATATACACAGATACACGCATACATATTATACATACAGATACACGCATACATACTATACATACAGATACACATACACACATGCATACATATACGCATACGCATTCACATACATACATACCTACATACCTACATACATACATACATACATACATACCATACATACATACATACATACATACACATACCATACATACATACATACATACATACATACATACATACATACATACATACATACATACATACATACATACATACATACATACATACATACGCATGCACATAAACGCACATAAATACACACACAAACATACATATTTACATACATATGCAAACATACATGCATGCGCGCACATGCACGTATCTATATACACTTACTAAAAGCGCTTCGAACCTTTGCTATAATCCTGGACAAGGTCAACGACTGAACGATTTTCCTCGTTGCTAAAAAATTCGGAGCCATAGAGTAAGACTGAAACATTTGGAGTAAATGATAGTTGGCCAATGGTACGGTTACGAATATTAAAGGAGTAAATGATAGTTGGCCAATGGTACGGTTGTGAATATTAATGTAAAGAGGGCACATTAACAGAAAATGTTCAGTCGACTCGATCTCACCACACTGGCAGTAGGGTGAGGGTGATATATAATTGGCATATAGATGTGAATTGAGATTATTACATCCCAAGCGCAACCGACAATGGTATATCTGTGCTAATCGACATTTTGCATTCCTGAAGAACGATGGTGGCCGTCGATTATTCTGATTTAAATAACTCTTAAAATTACTGTAAGAACTATTCTCTCTAATAGGTAGTGGTATTCTATTCCATAATTTAGTTAAAGAAGATTGGTATAAAATTATAAAAAGGGATCCTGAGGTTACCCCTTGAACGGAGATTATGTGTCGTATTGCTCGCCGACACTAGAGGTGGGACCTCACTCATACTCAACTTAATTCGTCGTAGGGATGTATTATTCGAAAAGTTATCTCCCCCTGTGAATACTGGAGTCTGACTGTAATGTAATGTAATTAGCATTGATCCACTGAAAGGTGTGAATAAAATCTTGTTTGTCGGGAAATCGTTTTCTCAAGCGGCGAGAGAAGTAAGTTGAGAATGAAGGCGTCAGACAGTTTATTGTGCAATCATTTAAGAGAATTGTTAATTTGATTACAATAATCGAGAATTGTGTTTTTACAACAATCAAATTTGTCTTGGTTTTAACATCAAAAGGAAAAAAATGGGCAAATGTCAGATTATATATTTTTATATGATTAGAGAGGACAATATCTATATTATATGCACATATGCGCAGAGCATTGCTAATATGAAGACTAAAAAATATTTTAATCTCTAAAAGTTGACGAAAACGCAATTTTCCATTATTTTACATGGCACTCTACACGAAATAACCGTACCTTTTTAAATGAACAGGGGAAAAAAATTGGTCGAATGAAATGGTTCGATTATATCACCAAGTGAGAGCATATATATTGTTCTTAAATGTCTGATGCGCAGAGCAAATATAACTTTCACGGGTTTTATATAATTTTGAGAAATATAAAAATTCCCCATTCAATTAGTGCTAATTTTTGCAAGCCAATTCCTAGCAATCAGGGGAGATAACTATTTGGTAAATAGATGCGAATAACGAGAATAGTTGAACATGAGCAATCTATGGGAGCGTTATGCGATGGTACATCTTAAAAAAACTGCATTAGTTTGTGTTTTCCGCGCCTGTTCTGGAGGGTATCCCAGCAGGTTTCGGAGTATAATAGGGCTTTTTCTTGCACTGACAGTTCCCCCGGTAACAACCCTAACTGCTGCTACTTGACCTTTCTCTATATTAACAATGTCTCTTTCATTGCAGTTATCCCAAACCGTATCGGCATATTCCAGTAGGGGCCTTACGAATGCGAAGTAAATTTATTTTTTCCAGAACACATCTATCAAGTATGAATTTGTACTTTCGCATTAAGTTTATACGTGTCCAGACTTTAGCGCAGATAAAGTCAATGTGATTATTCCAGGTACAAGTAGTATTCAATATAACGCCTAAATGTTTGTGTCTATAACTTCGACAATTTGTGTATTAGAAAACAATAGCGGGGGGGGGGGGGGGGGTGAGAACGGGGATTAGTTTTCCGAGATATGAGAATACCTTCAGTTTTTTGTGGATTGAATTCGACCAGCCATGATCTAGCCCAATTTTCTATTGTCGCCAGATCGCGATTGATTACATTAGCTGTTTGGGCAGGATTTTCAACAATAAGACAAAGAGATGTGTCGTCTGCAAAGAGACACAGGCTGCTGATCAAATTTTCCGTTATATCATTAATATAGATGAGGAATACAAGGGGACCAAGATACGTCGTCTATAAACAATACGGATCTAATTCGAATTTGGGATTGTTTTTCTTCCTTGGTTTGGGGTGGGAGTGGGGAGACAGCCAGCTAAGCTATACAGACACTACTCGGCAATTTTCTTTTAAACCTTATGCGTCATGTTACCCCATGAAAACACTATAAATTGCAAACAAATATGCCTTTATGTGCAGGTCAAACAATATAAACCTTACAATATGAAAGACAATCTCCAAATGAATTCAGAATGACGATGGAGCGTCCGTATAAATAAAATTAATCCATAGTATAATGTATTCCTATATGTGTACAAAGTTAAACTGTATGTATAAATTTCACATAATATCTGGCTTTATTCCCAACAAGGCGAATCCCAACAAGACAAATGTTGAAAATGGCCATCCAAACAAAACGAATCCCAACAAGACGAATTTAATTAAAGTGGCCCCATACAACCCATTTATTTTGAGGTTTTCCATCATAAACTACAAACACGGCTTATTTTTGGACAAAGGGATTTCAGTTAACTGGTTGAGTGCTGGAAGCCCATTTTGGTGCTTTATCCTGAAGTGCGGGTACCAGAGCTAAAAAGGTTTCATTTTCTGTGGATGTACTTCAATTAATTTTTGATGTGATATAATTAATTCTAGGTGGATTTGCCTTGTTACAATTAATGGGAGAGTGCCTATAGGCACTCTCCCATTAATTGTAACGAGGCAATAATATGTGAATAAAATTTTTAAAACCCCGAAAAAACTTCGCAAGCTAGTTAAAAGACGCTATTTGCTACATTTTTTGTATCTTCTTCGTCAACAAAACTCCCAAACACATGCATGAAATAAAACCCTAAAATACTTCAAATGGCAAACATTTTAATGTACACGTCCTTTTTAACGTAAATTTCTCCCATATTTGATGAGAAAAAAAAATCGTCTTGTTGGAATTCGTCTTGTTGGGATCGTCTTGTTGGGAAATTTTTCCAATTCGTCTTGTTGGGATTCGTCTTGTTGGGATGACACCAATATCTGTGTGTAGACTCAAACATTGTGAGTTGAGGTAGTGCGTCAATTGAATTCGATTCGACGGTAGTGCGTCCGTATATATCAAATGAAGATTTGACGGGTTTCAGACAAATCTAATTCAATTGAATTTGAGACGATTGCAGTGCGAGGTTTATAACAGGCCTTATTATCTCCGATGACTATATTTCCAGTAATAATACTTATTACATTAAAACCCCGAGTAATTGTACTGACGGCTGGCTGCCAGTAATTTAACAACAGTATTTTACAAAGTAACGATATGCTTTGATCAAAAACGACGAGTTGCGATTGATCATAACAAATGGTTATCCATGCTAATTTTTAAATAAATTACGTCAATTGTTAATGGTAAAGCAGACATATAAATCACTTTTCCTCATCGTCTGAAAGTTGTTGTAACAGTAGAAGACTGTAAATTAACAGATTTCAGCCTCTTAGTCTACGTAATCCATTTGTACTTGCCTAAAGACAACGACACGGAATGCGTATTTAACCCTTCACCCAACGCAAACAATATTACAATTATGATTTTAAATATCATTTTGTAAAAATTAAAAAAAAATCAGCAAAACCATATCACGTGACCCCTCATTGGAACGAGCTCGATGTGCTCGTTCCAATAAAGAGTCACATGATATTCTTGGGTAGAAATGTTTTTTTAAATATTTTTTTTTTCTACTGCTGAATTTGTATATCACGCGAGTGGATGCGGTTGTTTTGTTGGGTAAAGGGTTAAAGAAACGTGTCTCTACAAAATACAATAAAACTATAATTGATGGGAACGTTTGTCTACAACTAAGAAGCCGGGGAAAACACTATTTTTCTCGTTGGTTTCATTGAGACATCAAACACATAGAGAATAGGTCACTGCAAATGTCAAATTGGGGGTCCAGTCGATGATAATAACTATAGTCCGGGCGCCAGGGAACTGAATCTCAAAGTGGTGTGCAAAGTTGTTTTTCCAATGGGATGTGTAAGAGTAACATCTCTGACTACGAAAACGTTCACTGGACGTCTGGCAGCCTTGAGCAATTTGAAATATCCAAGTTTAAGGTGACATCGTCATTCTGCAGACTGCAATGTCTGACCGCGGTTAATACAGCATTCTGGGCACATACCAGGGGCTGCATTCGAGCCTATATGCGTTTATAAGGGATGTTGTGGGTGTTTGATGATTCTCTTCATCAGTGTTATTCATAACTGCTGTATCAGCTAACCTTGTTTGCTCATTGCAACGCTCCACTGTGGTGTTACAGGAACGGTATCCGGACAAAATACCCTCGGACAAAATACCCTTAGGACATAATACCCTCAAAAAAATACTCTTAGGACATAATACCCTCAGTGGGTAGGACAAAATACCCTCGGACAAAATACCCTCAGCCCAAATGTATATAAAGTTGGATTTTTGGTGTTGGGGGGTGGGGGCGGGGTAATTGCATCTAAGGCACTAGCCGGTGTTTTGTTTGAAATAACAAGTACCAATATTTTTAATTTTTTTATTAACCCTTTACCTAACGTAACGGCCAAAACCGGCCACCGCTATTCTCAAAAATCGCCAATTAATTTTCACTGCTTTTTCATTTTTTGTCTCAAAAACATAGGTTATGACCCCTCGTTGGAACGAGCTCGTCGAGCTCGTTCCAACGAGGGGTCATAACCTATGTTTTTGAGACAAAAAATTAGTTATTCAAGAATTATTTTTGCAAGTGTCGTCTGCTTTTCAGGTTAGGTAAAGGGTTAAACTAAATAGATATGAAGCACAATACCAATGGCAGATGGCAATTGAATATGAAGCACAATATAAATGGCAGATAGCACAGAACATGAAACAAATATGAGGGTATTTTGTCCGAGGGTATTTTGTCCTACCCATTGAGGGTATTATGTCATAAGGGTATTTCTTTTTAGGGTATTATGTCCTAAGGGTATTTTGTCCGAGGGTATTTTATCCTACAATCTACAGGAACAGATTGTGACAAAGAGTTTGGAGCGACAGGGTGCATCTTTCTGCGTGAGAAATAGGCATATCCAGGTGATTCGGTCCGTGATAACGGACAACATCCAACTGATAGTCAACAGTCTCTGACATTTCACACTTTTTAAGTCGCGTAAACCGACCGTGTTGCGAGTGGGCAGTATTGTTTGCTTGAGTCAACAAAACAGCCAGAGAATGGGTAGTACGTTTTCTCATCAGAGATGTAAGGCCAGCGTCGAAATCATCTACCACTACCTGTATTAGCCCACCGTCATAAAGTCAACATTGCGAGCAGCCGTATTTGCTGCCGGTGTAAAAGGAATGGAAGTACGTAGGAACGTTAGTCCCTCTGGACTATTATTCCGCGGAATTATAGTCCTAGGTCTAACATTTCTAGGAATAGTAGTCCGGCGGACTACTATTCCTAGAAATGTTAGACCTAGGACTATAATTCCGCGGAATAATAGTCCAGAGGGACTAATTTTCCTACAGACTTCCATTCCTGTCACACCGGTTTCTAGAAACGCTGCAATGCATCATAGGGACAAGCATTTATTTATGCAATGAATAATTCATTTGTGTCTATATGAGTATAAACTTCTGGATTTTTGTAGTAAATGCCGATTATATATGAGAATTTCAGCACCTAGGTTAACAATGCAAATTAAAATTGGGTACCTCTTTCCTACGACGAATATCTCAAACTGCTCAATGCTGTCAGACATCCAGTAAAATTTGTCTGAGTCTGGAGATGTCCTTCAATCAGAAACCATCGAGCAAAAACTTTGCACGCGACTTTGAGGTTGAGCATAAAGTTGGCATTTGGCGGCCGGACTACTAGGACATTGCTCACCAGAACCACCCGCCGGTTATTATGTATAATAATCCCACCAAGGAAGTTGGTCGGCACAATCTTTTAGGTGTAACTTTTAGTAGTTAGTAGTTTAAGGTATGGAAACATTTAGCACTTATCAGTAAACACAAGTACAATCTTGACCATAAAACCCCGGAAAAGGTATATCCATGGCGGCCGTTCTGTTTCTCTGAGATAGCAAAATGTATAACAAGGTTTCTCATTCCTATCTACGTTTTATGTTGCCACACTCTGAGGCACGGACACAACCTTTGTCCGCTTTAGTCTATCTTTCGTAACAAAACAATTCATACTTTACATTTTCCAATCTCTTCGAGCATTCTCCTTTTTGGTAGCGAGTCGTATACCCCTGAAATAAAGTATCAGCTATTCGAAACTACTGAACAGTATATACCTGGGGCAGTTCTTTTCAGCTGACACTGTTGATTTGGACCTTCAGTACCAAGTATCAGAAATCATCAACAGCTTAAGTAAAAGTTGGAATCTAATATTATTGCGTCCGTGGAAAAATTGCCGTCCTGTGGAAAGTGACCAGTCCGCCGCGGCGGCCGAACTATATCCTGGACTCGAATAACTGTCTCCCGCGACAAGATACTGCTGGGGGCGGGGAGGGGGGGGGGGGCATTGGACGGTCTACAGCCTTTGAGGGTGCTAAGGTATACTCGCTGCGGTTGAATCGGAGGATGGTGTGAGCATTCAACTTTGATTTCTGGAGGACACACGATTGAATCTTCAGGAGCAAAGATCTGCATCAGTCATATAAATCTAGAGATAAGCTAAGCTGCTGGTACATTACTTGGATAAATACGCAAAGCCACAATCCGATCAAATAGACCTGCTTAAATCTTTGCTATGCTCTCAAACAAGAACACTGTGCAAACTTTTCGCTGGCGCAATAATTTTATATACCCAACACTAATTATAGGAGTAATAGTCAAAAATTTAATTAATGAACTACTGGGTACAACCCGGTGATTAAAATTTTCCTGACGATAATTTTCGTTCGTCCTTTCGTTCGTTTCTGTGTTCGTTCCTGCGTTAGTTGGTCAGCACCTTAACCGAGAAGGAGTTATGTTGGCTTTGGTTGGTTTCGGATACTGCTTCGACGGTTTGATGTAACAACTTTTACAGAATGCATCCACATTTGTAAATGAATTTAAATTAAAATTGTTCCATCATTCGAGCTACTGTGTCGTGTTGTCTTGTTCCACGTACACTACCTCGTAATTATTTTAGAGAATATCGCTTCGATTCTTTTCGCAAGCTGGTATTGAAGCATCCATCCTCAATGCTTCGGCTACAACACTGTTTTTAGACCCTTAATAATGATTTTTCCCCAAATTCTGGAATTGTTGGGGGCCCCTACAAACGTGTAATTGTTAAGGGCCTTGGGGGACGCCCTAACCTCGTTGTATGGGCATTATTCCTACTATTCCTAGAAATGTTAGACCTAGGACTATAATTCCGCGGAATAATAGTCCAGAGGGACTAATTTTCCTCGGACTTCCATTCCTGTTACACCGGAGCAATTACTTTATGTTTATGTTACGTCTCTGTATTTGTTAATTACTTTCAGAAATAAATTCCTATTTAAACTACATAAATTTTGGATCGAATCGAATCACTAATGGAACAAGAAAGGGGACTTCGAGTCGAATCGAATCGAATCTCAGGGCTCTTCATGTTGTAGATAGTGTTCAAGTTGTAGGTATTGTACATCTTACGACTGTAAATATTTTCAGTCCACACTCAAGTATTTTTGACTTGGGAAATCAATCCAAAAGCGGAATATTTCAAAACTGGATCGAAATAGTTTAAAAAGATTCGGCAATTTACGAATAAGTGCGACTCGAATCGAATTGAATCTAATCGATTCGATTTTCGAAGCTTCGCGCAGTCCTACTAGAGCCTATAGAACTATTTTTACTCCCCCTGCATGCGCGTGCGTGAAATTCAGTTTACTGTTGCGGAATACTGGAGTCAAATAGGTCATGACATGCTCTTTCAAATGGTATTAAATGCAGGGAAGCCGGAAGAACTTCAGGGCGGGGGGGGGGGGGGGCAGAACCCGGGAAAAAGGCATTTACTCGCAGCCGCGCCATAACATGCTGAGTCATGCATGTCCGGAAAGCCGAAGTCCCGAGATGTGTGAGTTTGAGAGGAGGTCCCCCTCCCATCGGGGGGGGGGGGGGGGGATACCTCCTACCAAACTACCGCAACACCCCCACAGAATTTTGAAAACTCACAGAACAGTTTGTGGTGTATGTTATTTTTACTTCGAGAATAAATTATTGATAAAAATTGAGTGACGAACCTGGGAAGGTCATTATCTGCTCCTCCCGCTCAGGTGGTTGGGCTAAAAGCAGAGGGACAGCTTTTTAGATTACAATACACTGTTTTGGTATAAACGGCGCCTCTAGCGGTTTACACTCCAACCTTTAATGGAGGATAAAAATTCCCTGATTTATCCGATTGGTGGAAAATGAACTGAGCTTGTAAGTGTGAATAACATTTTAAAGTGCATGTTTTAAAAAACATATCAAATATTTGTTACAATTGTTTTCTGAAAAGTGTGAGAGAAGATAAAAATTGGGTGGGGGTATTTAAAAATATGTCTATTTCATTCAGTGCGAAACTGGACGAGAGTATAGGAATCACCAAATTTAAAGGCAAAAGTCACATGGCGAACTATTTTTTTTGTTTTAGTATGTCTTTTTCATGAGATGATAAACTAAATGGATAGATGGTTGTTTTTGCCCAAGTCAGCTTGATGAGATGGGGAGAGTGGGAAAGATTACCACTGTCGTCAATGGAAAAAAAACAGTGTATTGTTACCTAAAGCTGTATTTCTTGTGATTTCTGTCGAGTGATTTTTAAAAAAATAGTTTTGGATGTTGTGTCTACAGGTGTTATTACTTTGATGACTGAGGCCAATTCGGTTTGTACTTGGGTGGTAACTTTAGAGAAAAGGTAATTTTGAAGACATTGGATGCCCGTTTTTCATGAAAAACAGCATATTTTAGAGTGACCTTATGAATAAAATGCTGGCCAAATGAACGGTGAATCTAAGGTGGAGAAAAGATGGTACAATTTGGTTATGTTGTTGTGTTTCTAGTCAATCAGAGGCAGGCCAATGTGAAATGGCAGTATTAATTGAGCTAAATGTTGTTATCTGTGCAAAATAAGCAGGTTTTAACCCACCCTGGCAAAACTTGGAATGGAGCATATTTTCAATCCGAAGAACATTCAGTCAAGTTTATTACTGATTTCCACTTGCTAACTAACCCCCATCCCCAAATATAGTTAATAGAAATATCATTTCTTTCTATTTCAGAATTTAACCCCTCCTGTCTATACATACTTGCTGAAAGTGTGATTTTTATATTCTGGTGTGTGAGAAACAGTCATTGAACAGGGATTTTTCTTTATTTTGGCAGGTGTGATGGTCAAATTAATGAGAAATATCCTGTTTCAGACTGTGTTTTGATTCAAATGTTGTTTTGATGAGATGCACAGGGGTTTTTTACTTCATCAGAACAATTCGGGTGTGGCACTGCTTGATTTTTCTATGTTGAAATAACTATTTTCCCTTATTTTTTAACAGAACTGTAGCTACCTTATTACCCTTGATTGCTGGACACATCTGGGCAACTTTCTAATCTTATTTTGGAGAAAAGCTCTTTTTTGAAGTGTTTTTTACACAAAATTGCAAAAACTATCTTTTTGGCAATTTCTAGATGCAAAAAAATCACTGCACTGTAATAAGTAACTGCTCCCCTCTTATTCACAACATTTACTGGGTTTAGCATTTCTATTTTCACAATCAAACATGCAACTCCAAGGGGGTTAATCAGTAACAGTTTGGTCCACTTTGTTATTCACAGAGAGAGGCTTTCACAAGAATGAAGAAATCTCTCTTATAAGTGGCAATTTTGTGTGCTTCCTCAGTCCTTCGTCTTTCATTTGTCACTTTTCTTACCTAGTACTACTACAACCACCATAAAAACCTGTAGAATGTATATACTCTCCCAAAATAGAAAGTGTGCATGCAAAAAAATAACACTAAAAAAAGATATATATCATTTTCATTCATGGAAATTTTAT
Organism: Pictodentalium vernedei; assembly: GCA_031216915.1. Lineage (NCBI taxonomy): Eukaryota > Metazoa > Mollusca > Scaphopoda > Dentaliida > Dentaliidae > Pictodentalium > Pictodentalium vernedei. The sequence goes on along the minus strand of CM062297.1, from coordinate 728,013,868 downwards.
TCAATCACAGATGAATCAATTTGTGATCAACACGAGAAATTTCATTACGCTACGACGAATACTCTTGGTGCCATGGAGAATCAAAGACACTAAGGGTCAAACACAAAAGTCACACTCAATATCTGGTATGACCTCCGTCTGCATCGACTACTGCTGTGCATCTACGCCTCATGGAAGCGAACAAGTTAGCATGGAAGTGGGTTAGGGTAGGGTTAGGTTAGGGTTAGGTTAGGGTTAGGTAGGGTTAGGTTAGGTAGGGTTAGGGTAGGGTTAGGGTTAGGGTAGGGTTAGGGTTAGGGTTAGGTTAGGCTACACCACTGCAGTCGAGCACGACGCTGACGTAACGTCAAAATCGGACGAATTGCGGGTCTTCGAGGACGTAAGCCGTATTCTCTCAGGCGGTTGATTACTGTTTGAGGATGTATCCATCTCAGGTTAGGGATGTTCCTGGCTGTTGTCGTTGCCATTTGTTGCCGGTTCCGGAGATGGACGACACGGATATACCGATCTTGTGCAGGGGTGGTAACTCGGGGTCTCCCGGAGCGGGTTCGGTCTCGAACGTCATCATGTTGTGCATGTCGATGGATTAGCCTGTCTACAGTGTTACGGTGGCAGTTCAAATGCTGGGCAACCTCTCTGTGTGTTCTGCCAGCTCTAATCATACCCAGGGCAAGGAGACGTTGATTCATTGTCAATCTTGGTATGCTAATGTGGAGTCGTTTTAACAGCAGCGCAAGTTTGAATGTGAACGATAGGAAGGCCTTACTTTAGTGTTTAAATACCCAAGGATTCACACTGCTGCGTGAATTTTCAGACTCTCCACGTGCAAAACATGCCTTTTCACAAACGTGTAGCACGTCATTTAACGTTAATGCAATTTTAACGGGGAAAGCTGTTTTTGTGTTCAATTTAACTTATTCATGTACAGGTTAACACTCTTTACACGTACGAAATTATTTTTTTGGAGTTTGATCAATTTCCGGAATGCACACTTTCTTTTTTTGGGCGAGTATAATATGACATCCTTTGTTACAAACCAACAAAGAGAGATATCTAACTGTTCATAAGACTGTTGCGTTAGGAAGATTTCAGTTAAAATAAGCTGGTGGACCTGGCTGGAAGGAGCTACTATGCTGATCACATCCAGGTTTGGCAACTTTGTTTTTTTTAAAATGGCAAACAGGTTGATATAGAGTGGATTGTGCATGTGGCTAAATGTAATATGCTGGCTTGATACTTGAGAATGTGGGTTAAATGAAGAAAAGTTGTGATATTGTACAGAATTGAGAAACTCCAAACAGAATTGTGGTTTTATTTGGGAGAATTCTCTTTTTTATCCCCCCTCCCCAAGTTTCATCTATCCTGGTCAATTTAATTTGAAAAGCTGACTATGAGTACCACTGGATGCTTCATGTGGTTAGTACTCACACAATTTTTTATAGCATGTAGGTTCAGCCCTGTGTGTCGAGTGTACACCAGTTCTTAATCTGGTCTCAGTACAAAACCAGGAGAAATTTCCACTTTCATCTCATTTTGGCAGTGTCTGCATCACCCAAATATATGATTTATTCATTTTCTAAGTATCTTGTTAACTCTGTGCACTGTGTATGTGGGAAACAGTTGGGGATTCTCTCACTGGAATTGAAGTGTGTGGACTTAACTGGATTGCGCGTAGGCTTTCTGGGGGTTGGGGGTAATATAGCCAACACTGTTTGTTCGTTTGTTTCTTTCTTCATTCAGATCATATGATTATCTCATGTTAGAGTGTGCTTCTTAAGGAATATTGCATGGCTTGGAGTTGACTACGCCCATATAGTGCCCAGTGAGGTGGTGTAATTCCCGACGCGAAGCGGAGGGAACTACACCACCTCACTGGGCACTATATGGGCGTAGTCAACGACAAGCCATGCGCTACTCCTTATATTATATCGAACAACACGAAAATGCAAATTAACCAAATAATCTACAATCCAAATTGTAAACATTTAATGATGTTTTTATTTTAAACAATAAAGGAGAAATGAGAATAATATGTGGATATTGATAATTTCTCGACACAATGATACTATTCCTCGCCTCTGCCAATGTCTCACTCCGGGTTCTAAGGGTAGATCACGACTCGTCTTCGACTCGTCGTGATCTGCCCTTAGAACCCGGAGCTCGACTCGGATACATATTTTGTACATCCACATTATGGTAATAATCTCTATTCATCGGAACGTATCACCTCGGAAAACTTTGCGGCTATTCTTGCGACACTAAAACAACGAAGTGCATATTTTTTATGTAAATCGAATTGTCTAATTGGTGGCCTGGGATTTCCTGCCACCATTTTGGATAAATCGTTGCTTTGTACGTTTTTATAACCAGAATATGCATATAGTGCCCGTGCTAAAAATAGAAAACATATAGTGCCCGCATGTAGTGACCATTGAGCTCTGTTCTGGACAGCTACACGAAATAGGTTATCATCTTTCAGCCAAGCAGAGTGCAAGGAAGTCACGTGAGGTATAATATTGTTATATGGTGTACTTCTACTGTAAATTGTACTTTATCTAAACACCCTTATGAAACAAAAGTACATTTTTTTTTCATTTTTATTTTGAGAATAATGGAAGGGTTAATGTATTTGGCTTTCATTTCTCTGATAATAACTTTTTGACTTTGGTAGTTTATATAGCTACTCTGTTGGTATACTAATGTAAAATGATGACAATTTGAGGACAACAAATTCTTTAAACTTGTTTGGAATCAGTTTATAGGAAAGAATGTAAAAAGTGACACATGATTTTTTTTTTCACTCAAACAACTGGGGTGGGTTAATTGTAGTGTCTTAGGGGCATAGTTGCGCTGTGTGTTAAGGATTACAACACGGAGGCGGTACACTTGCCATCAACCATTGGCAATCCAGTTTGTGCCGGGATAGCATGTTGGAGAGTACGAGAGTTACGCTCCCTGGCTCGGAGGTTCTTGTCGGGTACTCTGGCTTTCTTCACGCAAAAAAGCAAAAAAAAAAGCTGTCCGACACGATATGATGATGACTGTTGAAAGTGCCATTAAACCCATATAAACAAACCATATGCTTTTATTATGACGATAGACGCTCTTAGCCCATGTTGTATGTTGGAGAGTCCAAGAGTAGTAAGTAGTCGTAACTCGGTTGTTTGACCTGGGTACTCAGGTTTCCTCCACCAATAAAACTGTCAGACACGATTATTTATCTATTTATTTATTTATTTATTTATTTATTTGTTTATTTATTTATTTATTGGTGTTTAAGGTCACATACTTATGCACAATAGCTAATCGTGACCATGACAATTTTACCGGTGGAGGAAGCCGGAGTACCCGAAGAGAACCACCGAGCATCGACAAGCAACTTTCAGCTCCTCAACATTCTAAGTCTGTTCAAGCTCCGTTCAAGCAGGGTTACAGTGGTTGAAGACATGTGCACCATCGACGTGCAGTACGCCCTGGTACACGGCGTCATCGCGCCCCCATGTAGGCAACCGGGATAAAGTGCCTTGCCCAAGGACACAACGCGGGTCGTCCCGGACGGTGATCGAACTCTGGACCTTTATCATAGAAGTCCAACAGTCTACTACTGAGCCACCGCGCTCCCTCCCACACGATTTCACCCTGGGTAGTGAATGTGTGGATCAAACCTCAATAAAAGAAACAAAGAAACTACTAATAAAATAATTTTATTTGTTTTCAAGACTGACTATAGACTTATATTGGAAATAATTATCAATTTCCTGAAAGTACTCTTTTTATAGTCTATTTTCACTGACGTTACGTTTATGTCAGTGACCCGGATGTGTGGCCATACTCGCTATTTCCAGAAGTGTACTTTCAACACGTTCTGGATTTGAGAAGAAGAAACCCACAACAGTTGTGTTGTACTGATCTCAAATAACGACAATAATTAAAGGGTCCTACAGATAAATCCACATAATGCAGTGTAAACCAATTACCATTAACAGAACAAGATAATTATCTCTTTATAGATTAAACGACAATGAGGCCACCATGTGATTTTCAAAGGTTTCACAAAACATGGCCAAGGAAATGTTTTCCTTGATGCGATTCTCTATAACATTACCTCCCCTTAATTTGGTAAAGCTGTTCAGGCATTTAACACCGAGAGAGATAGGAACTTCATATATAAACTTATTTTTTTTAATATTCGTGTATTTTTATCATCGATGTGCGCATCATTTCACAAACTACAGTTCTTTTCCTGTGGTGTAGTATGAGAAAATAAAAGCTATCTTGTTACACTTTTTTCCCCAATCAATTTGAACATTGGACTATTGTTCCCAGTAGAAACCCATTTAAAAAAATAGAAAACTGCCTTTTCAGACCCTTTTGGTGATCTATAACTTTTTTATATTCATTGTATCAACAGTGTGCACATCGTTGCATAAAATACAGACATTGTTCTTTTTAATAATCTAAAAGTCTGTCAGATGTGGTTTTCCAATTTTTTCCTCTGATGAATTAAATCTTTCAACTTGCTGTGAAAACACTTCTCTGGCTGCACAATAACATAGTAATTGCTTTAATTGGTGCCGCTCATTGTCATTCATCCACGCACATCAAGTCTCAGAAATTTCACACCTCACCATCCACATTCACTGCCTTCTTAATTGGATTTCGTCTCGCAAGTTCAGTAATCTCAAGGGAGATAATTTTCGCGTAAGATATTATTTTAATCAACATGGTTGGGGACGAGTTAACCTCTTAACTATGAAAGCGTTCCGCTTCCTGATATTTTATTTGATTATCTCTCCGCGACATCTGCATTGTATGTGTGGAGGAAATAGTAAATACAGGACAAACTATGGAGAAAATACTCGCCATTACTTTAGTTTTGTCCGGTACCTGCTTAGTATGTTGGAGGGGTTGGGGCTGAATACAATAATGCGTATTCGCCTTTATAAAAATGTAGCAGCTGCGTTCTACATCTTGGGAGAAAGAAGAGGAGAGATAAAATATTCGTCTTTCTAAATAATAACATGGGTGTTTTACAGTGCCGCGAAATCTCGTGCAGCCCAAATATATCACCGCAGGTTGCGATTGCGTTGTAGTAGTGAAATGAGTTATTTGTTACCGTTTCCGGATCTTCGTCGGATCCGCGTTTGTAGCATGTTTTGACCTGATGGGAAGTGATGTCAGGAGACAGGGTTTTCGGGAAGGAGAGGACATATTGTATATAGCTTTTGGAGAGGCAGGACACTCATGGTTTCTCACCAGTATGGGAATTCTAGAGCCGTGCACGGCTGTAATGTAGATGTATGGTATCAATTTATCTGGTGGTGGTTTGTGAATACGGAATGTAAACACGTTAACATTATCTGAACTCCACAAATAACCAAGCTTGAGCTCACCACGTTGTCAACGTAATGTTAGTACTCAGTATTATTCAATTTCAAAGATGAATTACCACAAAGAAGTTCTACGTTAAAGAAACTACCGATGATCTTCTTCTATCAACTTTTGGTAAGCATCGTAGCCATTACAGTAGCCTTAATTCTCATTTATACGATAATCATCTGTCAACTACCCCTTTCTGTCAAGGTGGGATGTGCGAGACACCAGAGCATTTTTCCTACATTGTCCAATCTACTCAAATGTCCGTAATAGTGCTATCAACCTTCTCCCATTTACTGCAGACGTATCGACACTTCTTTCTGGATCCGAATTCTTGAATAATCGGGAGAACCGTCTTGTTTTTGAAGTGGTGCATGACTTCATTTTATCAAGTGGACGTTTCCATTGACCGCTGATGGATCCAATCACAACGTACAACTACTACTATGTGGCGAATTTACCCCCATTCTCCCGTATAATCTTACTTTCCTTACCGTTTTCTTCGCATGCATCGACACCAAGGTTGCTTACGTCTCATCTCACTTCTAACTAAATGTGCTAATGCTGTTTACTTATAAGTATCTTGAATGCAAAGGCAACGCATTAAGCCTTCAAACTGGCATCCCCTGCTTTCTTTTGCCCCTCTTCTTTTACTCTCTTTCCTTCTTTTCCTTCCTTCACATGCAAGGTTTAAACAATATCATGACTCCCCATGCCTATCTTTCTATGTCCAGAAATACCATAACTTTCTCCCCAGTTTTGTCCCTGGCCAGGGTATCGTGTCCTTGCACTCTCGGTTACCTGCGTGTGTCGAGTATGAAGCTATCAAATTAAGTGTGAATGATCTCTCGCGTATTTGCTCCCAGGTCTACATTCTTAGGGCCTCTAGGCAGCCTTTATTGCATGTGTATGGATGCGGCGCCCCGGCTTGGTGCATTGCTGGTGATCAAGTTACTGATCGCGCATAGGCCATGGGTTCCAGACGGCTATATTTGAGTCCATCTACTATGTTATACTACCTTTTTGGGTAAATTTATGAATGACTCAGGGAGATGACTAACATAAGTTCCTAGCTTTCTGCCAGATCCCCACATCACACAGCAATTTTGTTTCTTTTGTTAATATATGGTATATATTTGATGTTCAATAATATATTGTTACAATTTTGGTTGTCAGTCCTGTAACATGTAGCATATTCAATATTGTTCAAATAAAATACTTTTGAGTTCAACTGAATGGGCATCAACAGTTTGTTTCAAGTTTAAGGTGAAATTAAAAACAAAATCAGTTGACGTTAAAATACACCTTTATTTCCTTATTTCAAAAGTTGGGACAGGGAGCCACTATCATGCCTTTATTGAAACCCGCAGGAAGGCAGGTACCCTCACAAAGACAAAACTCTTATATTCTGGAGATATGCTTCAGATTCAAACTACCAAATGCAATACTTTTACCAAAACTGTTTTGATGCTGTTCATTGGAGAGTGCTAGACACTCTGCACTAAGCTGTAACAAGGCATTTTCATGAACAAATATTTGCCCTCGATTTCCAGGTTGGCAGGTAGTCCAGTACCCTCATAAGTGTTTTGTATTGTTGAGAAAATGCTTCAGCTTCAGATGCCCGATTGTACCAAATTTGATACTTTTATCAAAATTCAATTGTTACAGTTTATTGGAGTGTGCCTAAGAGCAATATCCACTAAGATGTAACAAAGCACACTGATAAACAAAAAAAAATCATCCTCAAAATAAATTCAGCACTCCAGTGACGCTGCCAGCTTATAAGTGATCCACAGATATCTCCATTGATGGAATCATCTAGTTCTACTAGGTAAAGACAGGTTGCTTGTTGTAGACTGGAGTTCTGTTTGCTACATGTGTATGCAAGTATGCAATGTCATGTCAAGACTGTCAGTCTATGTCTGGGACAGGGGTTACGAGCCTACAAGATACAATGCACACATACCATATGGTTGTACAATTGTACGGTGAATATGCAATTTATCATTTTGGTGAGCCCAAGTGGTTCACCTGGTACCTCAGAACAGAACTTTATACAGGGATTACTAAAAGCTTCCGGATATTTCAAAATTCAAATATCGTGCAGCTCTATTTCTGGTATGGGATGTAAAAAAACGGGGGCGGGGGAGGGGATGGGGGATTTTTTTACATATAATTGTTTCGCTACACGGGGACAGGTAGTTAGCTTTTGCTATTGTATTCATTATATTCATGTACTAAAGCTCAAATAGCAGAGATTTTGTTAAAACAAGGGTATTGATATTACCTAAGCAACAATAGATCCGGTCTATATATTCGGTCGATCAGGAAATGCCGACAAAAAGGAGAAAATTCTTTTTTTGTGGGCCGAAATCAATAAAATACTTTCCGTCGGCAACACAAGGGCAAGTGTGTGGGTTACAGGCGTCTCATCTCTTCACAAAGCTTTTCACATCCTTCATGTTGATTTTTTATAATTTTTAGAAGTCAACAGAATTGTAGATGCGTCTCCCTCTCCGACCTATTATGACAACCAACAGCTCGACAAAAGTTAAATAATAACATTTAAACGCCGAAAAGTACGAGTTGACCGGTGAAGTGTGAAAAATCGTCGCCGACATAGCTGACTTACAGATTAGTGACTGACTTCCAGATTAGTGACTCACGTGAAAATAGGCTTTACACAGTTGAGTGCATAGACTTTTGGAGAGTGCACATATGAGACAAATATTAACAGCACCATTTTATAATCACTAAACTAGAAAAAAAAATCTATAGTCTATTTCAATGCTGATTCATTATAAATAGTATAGTATAGTTTGTTTTTGCAGCATGTGAATACAAACGTAATAAATTGAAAACATTTAAACAATACAAACAATCATCGAACTGCAAGGAAGCGACATAGTCTGAGAGGCTGTCTTCCTGCCACTCCCTAAATTGGTCTCTCGACAGCAGAGGTTTATATATATTGCCTGTCCATATCAAATGGATACCACATACAAGTTATGTACCAAAAGGAAGATAATAATAAATGAATGGTGACAAAGTGAGGAATAAAAGAAAAAAATAGGATAGTTTGGTCCTATAACGAAACATCCCAGACGAAGACGTCTACATTCAGAAAATGCAGCCTGAAGCTATTGAACAAAGAAATTGGGACATGGCAAGCGCAGTTCTAGATGATGCAAGAGGTGGTTCTATGGAAATCATCGAACAGAGATACCAGTGAAAGAGGTGTAAAACACCTTTGAAGAGCACACATTCATCTAGCTGATGCCGATTTTACCCCTTTGAACTCTAGTGGTATCTTCCATGCCAGTTCAATTGCAGCAATTGGAACAGTCCATATTCATTATTGGGGGTAGACCAAACAATATTTCCAACGTGCAGCCTCGGGGCTGCACGTTGAAATTATTGATTGATCTACCCCACACATTTACTGAACAGCCATCCTATTTAATGACGTTATGACGTATCGTGTTGCTGGCCGGAAAAACGTCCGCTAGGGTTCAAAGGGTTAATCCAGCGTTAAATACATACTTTTGTGATCAAGCTCTCATTCGGTACTGTTTCATACAGTAAAAACCGAAATCGAATTGGTTGTTAAATGTCATTGTCACATAGTTATGACGTCACTCCTTTGTTTGAAAGAATGGTAACACCTGGGCAATGAGGGATATCTTTCGAGAACAATGGCAATGAAATGGGACAGTTTCAGCTCTGACACAAACAAAAACCAGTGAAAACATCTCAGTGGTCTGTATTAAAGTGTCTGAACCTATTCACACACTATTCTGAACTTCCTCGCCTGGTGATATTATACAACTTTTCACACATAAAATAAAAACCAAAAAGTACTATAAAAATGACGTTTTCCGTATAACGATAGCAAGATTTTGCTGACTCAAAAAAAGAAAGTATTGAAAAGAATGAGAAAAAAAATGGTAAATTTAGATGATTTAGTCGAGACTTGATATTGAGTCTTTCTTGCTGATTATGCGTTTTCTGTTTGTCCAAGAAAACAACTCTGTAACAAGTCGTTTACACCATATCAGCTCCTGATATTGAACATACAATCCCTCGGGCATGTTCAATGGGGCAACACCCTCTCAATTGAAAATTCAATATCACTTGCTTCCTATGGTATAACCTCTACTTGTAATCGACTGAGTAAACCGAATCCAGTGATGTTTCGGTGTGCTTTAAAACAAACAAACTATAATCGGATGCATAAAATACTGGAGACAGTTGGCAGTTTAGAAACAAATAACAGCCCAAGCAGCTTCTTAAATTATAATTATTATTATTTGTGTATATTGGTAAAATACACGACAACACTAAAACGCCTGCAAATAACTATGAACGAAGACAAGGAAAACGATGGCACGATAGCGCGATAAAAATGATTGTTGAAAGCACTTCCAGGACGATTGCCGTCAAATAATTGATCATTTATCAGCGCTGGGGGCTACTACTAGAAACACTGAACGCTAAATTGAAAAGGCAATATGGGAAAATTATCGACTCGTCGTTTTCAGAGATGCTTCAAAGTGAGGATGTCATTGAAAGAGCAATGTAGGATGGTCGACTTTTTTCATTTTGTGCAGAAAAGACCCAATTCGGATGTGTCAGTCCTGTGAAACAAAATCTGCAATTTGAAATCTGTGAAAGACCATGTAAGCAATGAAAACACAATCAACAGCAACTGCGATTTTGTCGGAAGATTTTTAACTTTCCGGCGCCTCGCAATCTGCAATCGTTTTTTAAAGAATATACTTTGCTGTATGCGAAAAATTAACATGCTGATGATGTGCACATTTTCCGCAACATTGCTCATCGAACATCTGCAACAAATTTAATTACTACAGTACGTGGAGAGTGTATTGTCGGTAATTCGCCCGTAGAGTGAGATTCCATTTAAGCAATAATTGCAAATTTGTTGCAAAGCATAATAAACACAAGGACAGTTCTAGCCAGTGGACCTCCGGGTTGAACATAACTTGTGTGTTTGTCCAAATGTACAGAATTTGAAAGTGATACTTTGGGTGATAACTCCACTCCCCGGGTGATTTAGTTACAATCCACTCCCCACGTACTGTATTGACGAAAAACAAACAAACAAGTGCCACCGTAGTACCAGTTTTCATGCCACAGTCGTTCGTTTGATGTTTGATGGTCACCAGGGAGGACTTACTACATTGATTGACCGGAGGACATCTTGAAGGGAGCAGACTGAGTTATGACTTTTTTCAAATACGTCTTAGGAATCCAGCTGTATAAAGGTCAGTAGATACGGCTGCTAGACCTGCTGCCGTAACATTAAAGAAACCAATTGTTAGTAATATCGTATTGATTGCGGTAATCATGCGAAATATTAAGAGAGGAGTGTTTATGTTCAATAGAACAGACTCTTATTCCTGAAAGAATCCCATTTAAGTCTCAATCCTGCTTCCACAAAATGACATCCTCCATTTGAAAAGATGACCTGTCCGGGAACAGTGAATTCCAAAGTTAGACAAATTAAAGATATTGATAAGTCTGCTGTTCGTGTATTTCACAGTATTCCGATGGAATAAAGTTAAACGAAATATCAGTTCGGTTTTGCTCCAAGATCGAACAAAAATGGTCGTCAGTACACAGAAAAGCGTTCGCTGATCTCAAAACAGCCAGCTTGCTGAAACGCCCATTGGTCACAAAAAGAAAAATATCCCCACCGTTGCCATCATAGGGAAGTGGGTGTTGCTATTAATAACCAATGCGAAATTATTTGAGGACGTTTTTCATTTTCCCGACGCCGAGCAACCACTCTTTTTTATCTCTTAATCCGCTGAGTATTTTCAAGATACTTTTCATGAAATCTAGTCATGGCCGCCTCACAGCAGCCACGACTAGATTTGATGAAAAATTTGTCTAAATTGAACTCAAGAAATAATTGGTGAAACAATCCATCCAATCTACAGGGGTAAAATTTGATTAAATGTGCAAAACATATACTTAATTCGGTGGCAAGAGGAATCCTATTTTAGGCAGAAATTTTCGCCAGCAGCATGCAAGGAGTTAGCCCTTCACCCAATGTAACGGCCAAAACCGGCAAGCGCTATTTACAAAAATCACCGTACAATTTCCATTATTTTTTTTTTTTTTTTGTCTCAAAAACATAGGTTATGACCCCTCTTTGGAACGAGCTAGTCGAGCTCGTTCTAATGAGGGGTCATAACCTATGTTTTTGAGACAGGAAATAAAAAAAAAAAATAGTTATTCAAGAAATTTGTTTGCAAGTGTCGTCTGCGTTTCATGTTAGGTAAAGGGTTAAAGAATATACTTTGATGTGTATGGAAAGTTAATATGTTAATGGAGTGTATATTGAATATTTACAGCATAATATTATTTTAAGTATTATTGACAGAGCAGAGGTAGGTGCCGAGATTGGAAAGTTGGTACAGGGTAACCAATTTTCGTGAAAGGTAAACGTCATGAAGTTCGCAGAAGTGTTACGCGTACTACAGTCAAAGCATTACAACTTCACGTCATCAAAAGTCATGGATTGGGCTGAGTTACCTCGTTGATTGACTTGACGCCATCATGTGCGCATGTAGGGGTAGAGACTGGGTGCCGACCTTTCACCCTGACGTATCAGCAATCCATTTGAACAGATATCAGTAGTTTTTTTTTACCACAATGGTTTTATGTAGAATCAGCAGCTATTACATAGTTGTTATCGTATTTTAACCCTTTGGACTCTAGTGATATCTTCCATGCCAGTTCAATAGCAGCAATTGGAAGAGTCCACATTCATTATTTTGGGTAGAACAATCAATATTTTCAACGTGCTGCCTCGGTGCTGCACGTTGAAAATATTGATTGGTCTACCCCACACATTTACTGAATAGCCATCCTATTTTATGACGTTATGATGTATCGTGTTCCTGGCCGGAAGAGCGGCCGTTAGGGTTCAAAGGTTAACACCACCCTATGCCTACCTCTAAGACTACCTCTTCAAGTCTTTAACAGAAAGTCCACAGCGGGATGGCATCATTTCGTGTTGGCTGAATATAGCATACGAAGTGAACGCGGCGCATGACGCAATCATGTCGATCTGTCTTAATGTAAAAATCTCAGATTAAGTGGACTATGTGGAGGCGATAGTCGATTGTATTGATAATATCAGCCCAGCTTGGAAGATGGGTGGGCTATTCCTTGGAGATACTTGGTCATGTTGATTATACCTATCCTAGATTGGGACAGGAATGGGTCATGCTGCGGAGAAAGTCGCCCAGACTGATCACGTCATCTCAAGACTGGAGAAACTTGGACCATGCTGGAGCGATAGTCCATCATATTGATCACAAAGGCTCCAGATTGGGAGAAGAATTTATGCCGTATTTTTGCATCAGAATGCGGGAAAATTCGGCCGATGTGGTAGCCGTCGGCCATATAAAAGGTACTGACCCGAGGTTGGAAGTGTCGGGAATATCGCTGAGTTAATCCGATGCATTAATCACTCCGGCCACATATTGGGAGACTCGAGCACAGTGCGCCGATATGACCACAATGCAATGTATATCAAATCTCTGTTTAAAGGAGCCTGGTGGGATAAACGGCAGCTGCCCTAGCGATATAATGGGCCACGGAAGCGCATGGCGTGTTCATTTAAGAATTGAATGCAATTTTTATAATCTTTATTGGAGTATGAGCGTGTGGGAATGGGTACAAATTATGTATGAATCCCTTCGGGATTCATACAATTTGTACACATTCCCGCACGTTCATACTCCAATAAAGATTATAAAAAATTGCATTCAATTCTTATAATTACATTCCGTAACTGTTTAAACTACTTTTTACCAAACAACAAAGCAGAAAGACGAAATAAAACATGTACGAACGAACGAGGCGAAAACCCACCCTCACACAAAAGACAAAGCGCACAACTCTGAGTTGAGCGCCGGTTTTCGGCATTGACCCAAATTTGTCAAATTGACCCAAATTTGTCAAATTGCCGTCTTTCGCAACGAAACTTGGAATGTTCAAAACAATTTATTTAACATATCAGTAAACTATAATCACTGATCACTGCAAGAGGCGCTAAAAGTTATAAACCCGCCCAAACATCGCCCGAATTACATTCTGTCAACTGCGCTCTGCCGTAAATGCGGGTCAAAGTTCGACCATATGTATTCATTGGAAAATGAATTACATTTGGTCATGACGTTTTCATCCAGCTGACCAATGGGAATTGAGTATTTGGACCCAAAACGTACAACTACATTAACAATGTAATTATTCTCTTTTCACCTCCCACGATGGCTTACGTACAAAAGATATACAAACTGCGAATGAAAATTCTACAAAAGTCATACAGGTAATCAATCTGTCTCGAAAGTTTACAGAATTATTCTAGTTTTATTTAGTGGTTTTGAAATTAAATTATTATGTCAATATTACTTCTTTCAACTCCAATTTTAACTGGTAGGCTGTTACATTATTTCTAGAAGTCAAAAAGCTTTCATCAATTGCTACTGGCACTCTCTAGTAGATTATAATAAAAGGAATCTGTATTGACAAACTAAAGTTTGATAACAGATAAATACGTAGCATGTGATTAAAACTAGATAAGTATATTGTTGCAAGTTAATAGCGCCCAAACATGGGTTCCCAGCACCACGCCAGTTTATCTTTCAACCTCTCAATGAAAGCTACAGGTTAAAAACCTTTTCCGATTCAGCTTAGTTTTAGCTCAGTGACGTTGCCAGACGAAATAAAGTTGGGGGACTAAATATTCTCCCCATTTCATTATACCTCGTGACAGGTTAAGAGTGCTTATTCCACAAAGGTGAAATTCAACTCTTAACCTGCTGATAATTTTCATCAAATCTAGTCATGGCTGCTGTAAAACAGCCATGATTAGATTTGACAGAAAATTCATATAAATTTAACTCAAGGAATCAATGGTGAAAGAATCCGAATGACTTTTCAAGGGAGGGAAAATTTGAATACATCTGCCCAAATTATACTTATTTTTGTGGCAAGAGAAATCCTGTCTTGGGCAACGATGCAAGGGGTTAATGGTCTTTCTTGGACAAATCAAATTTTCATACCAATTGAGGCATCCCAAGTTCTTTTTTAAGGCTTGAGTACCAAGAAAGTGAAAGCATAACAAAATGACCATAGAAATATCAAGGCGTAGTTGCATGCACTAGTGTTCATGAATTTCCGGCAGGAGTTCTTCACACGGTTGACAGTTTTCAGGAAAAGTGTAGGGGCGAGTCCCCCTCCCCCATTCCGAGGCCATGCCGCTAGTTAAGCTCTACGAAAAGTGCTATATATAGATCAATCAATATTTTTAACCCGCAGCCAAACGGCTGCATGTTCAAAACCTTAATTGACCTACTGCCACACAAATTAATTTCAGTCAATGTTACAGAACATACAAGACAAAATTTACGTAACTTGAAACAATATTGATGTGATACGAAGAACAATCGATTAGAGGTTATTATTTCGTTAGTTTCATATCGGTCGAGATATCAGCTCACGGTAACGACTTATCTTAATTCCGGAGACCGCAGGTTCAATACTGATGTGAAGTTACCGTACTCTGCCAAACAAGATTTAATTGGTTGAATTTCTAATTGCTTGATGGGGAAAATATTCCGTCAAACAAGACTGCATTGTTAAATTCCTAGTTTTATTAGGTAAAAGATTGGTCACTTGAAAATTTGATGATATTTTTGACATTCAGTGCGGAAAGAGTTAAATATGTTGTTGAACCACAGTTGAAGACTAGCACACGGTACAGTTACACAGAACTTACCAATCACGATATACAGAGTAATCGCTTGACTGGACTGGTTACGTGAAATAATTCATGAGAGGTGAGGGACGTTGTACAAACACGAGTGGTTTACAATATAGTCCCTCGCCTCGAATTACGCCTTTGAACTCACATTTAAAAAAAATCCATATTTAGTGATAAATACACAGAACGAAACACGCGTGTGAATGGGTTAGTCGATATGGCACGAGTTCTGTGTTTATTACACACATTCACGTCGATAAAACAATTATCCGAATGACACTCAGCAATTAATTTGACAACTATCAACACAAAGAAAGATTATGTGCTGTTCATCCCTGGTAAAGCCGCGGTCACACATTCACTTTCTGACACACGATTGCCCACGACAGACCACGATTGTCCGCAAATTCCAACATCGTGTCGGTTCACCCCTAGATGTAGACAACTATAGAAAAATAACGTTGGTCAGTAATATCTCCAAAATATTCACAAGTCTTATAAGTAACAGAATTTCGGCTTTCTTATGTGAAAACTCTCTACTATCTGAGACCCAAGCAGGATTCAGAAAGGGATACTCAACACTTGATCATATCTTTTCGTTACATGTGGTTAGGGAACTAGTAAAATTAAATAAGAAACCTCTTTATTGCACATTTGTAGATTTCTCTAAGGCTTTTGATACTGTCTGGCGCACGGCCCTATGGTATAAATTAAAACAAAACCACATAGAAGGTAAGGTTCTTCGTATAATTCAAAATATGTATAGTGATATTAAATCTACCGTTATGAAAGGGAAAAATAAATCCAACTTTTTCTCGAGTAATATTGGCCTTAGACAAGGGGAAAATTTATCACCGATCCTTTTTTCATTATACCTTAATGATTTAGAATATTTCCTATGCCAAAATAACTGTTCGGATATTGAATTTCGCACCCCTTTTAGACACCCGAACGACCCAGAGCTATACCTCCGACTTCTTGTGTTATTGTATGCGGACGATACAGTTCTTTTAGCAAGTTCTAAAAAAAAAAATGCAAAACTTATTGGATGTTTTTCACAAATACTGCACGAAATGGAAATTGGAAATTAATATTTCTAAGACTAAAATTATAAAGTTTGGCGGTAGAGTGGACCCACGAGATAACTTCTCTGTCGGAGGCACGTCCATAGAAATAGTTAACAATTACAAATATTTAGGAACAACATTTACAAAGAGGGGCTCATACAATACAGAAAAAAATAATAGATGTAACCAGGCTAAAAAGGCTATGTACGCTCTGATAAATAAAATGAGAAAATACCAGCTTCCGATTGACGTTGTCATCGAAGTCTACAACAAATCTATTGTCCCAATTATGTTGTATGGGTGTGAAATCTGGGGGCACACTAAGGTTACTGCGTTAGAAAAGCTGGAGCTCTGGTTCCTTAAATTTGTTTTGAAACTGAAAAAGTCCACGGGAAGTAGCTTGCTTTTTGGAGAACTAGGCCTCACCCCTCTAGAGAACACAATAAAAATACGATGCTTAAACTTCTGGGCTAAATTGGTGTCTTCTAACGAATTAAAAATATCTAGGCACCTGTATCTACTACTGTACAGTAAATACATTGATGGGGAGTATACCAGCCCCTGGTTAAATTATATATCATCTCTGCTGAATAGCATAGGCTTTGGATACTTATGGTCCAATCAAAATGTATTGGACTGTAAATGGTTTGACTGTGCTATAAAGCAAAGGTTGTATGACATGAATTTACAGGAATGGAGGGCTTCTTTGGAAAAGTCGACTAAATTCGAATTCTACGGATTAATTAAACCCTCCCCAGTGTTCGAGGAGTACCTCGTCAAACTCCCTCCCCCATTAGCTTCTTCTTTACTTATGTTTCGTACGCGAAATCATCATTTGCCTATAGAAGTAGGAAGTTGGTCATCTATTGAAATATCACAGAGAAAGTGTAACCTTTGTAGTTTAGATATTGGCGACGAATTTCACTATATCCTGGTATGTGAAAAACTTAAACATATTCGTGTAAAATATATAAAAGCTTATTACTATCGAAACCCAAATATGCTTAAGCTCCAGCAGTTATTTACTAACACAAATAGTAAAGTGACGAGAAATCTAGCAAAATTTATAAGGGAAATTCAAACAATTCTAAAACCTGCTCGCGCCTAACTGATATATATACATAAAATCGTAACATACTGACTTATCGTATTCTCCCCTCCGCCCCCCCTCCCCCCCGCAAGGGTGGGGTGTACATAATATAGACATTTGAGTAGATATAACACGCCTATCGCGACTTGAGTTCCATACTGCCCTAAGCGCAATGCAACTGCATTGCGTTTGGGACAGTATGGAACCCAGGCGACGCTATGTGACCATTGGTGCTGGGGTGGGTGGTCTAGTGACCAATACCACGGATAATGGGAAAGTAACTTTAGTTACGGCACACGGTTAAACGGTTACAAAATAGGCCACTCATGCCAGCGCTGTTGGTCATCGACCGTGACCTGTGCGGAGAATGCTGGTGTGAAAAACTGAAGTAATCTTTTTTGTATGTCTTGATCGCCCCATCCCCCTCGTGGCTGACCACAGTCCCCTAAGGAACAAAAACCAAATCTAACAATTAATATATATGGACGTACACATGTATGTGTATGTATTACTTACCACGCCTCGAAATCTATATATGCCTATAGAATTTTTTGTAATTTATGATGGAGAGAGAGAGAGAGAGAGAGAGAGAGAGAGAGAGAGAGAGAGAGAGAGAGAGAGAGAGAGAGAGAGAGAGTTAGTTTATCATTTATTGCCAGTTACACATGTGCACTCTGAAGCATACGGAAAGGCTGAGGAGAGGGCAGGACATTATTTGATCTCATGCACGGAGTAATGATTCCCATATATAATTAACGGTGACAGTATTGCCCTTGTCGCTACAAGGGTGCATAAACAGTTGAATAACACCGCAGAAATTATTTTCTCCCAAGGCCGCCGGGGACATCCCGAAATGATGTCTCCGGCGGGCTTTGGAGAAGATAGACTCTGCGAGTCTGCGTAACCTTATCTGGGAGGCACCTAGTATTCCCGAGTATCTGACCTTGCATCACAGCGCGCACATTCCTAACCCCCACCCCTCTTTCGGTAGTAGAACTATAGTTCCCTGGGTCACCCAGTTAAAGTAAGACGACAAAGGTCTTCGCCGGGTAGTATGCATAGGTGTCCTCAAACTTCTACTAAAATTTCGTGTGCGACTGCGATGCAAGGAGGGAAAACTCCTCGGGTAAATGCTACGTGGGGTCGGAACGAGGGAACACACACTTGGACCAGTCTTTCTTAAATTTACAGGTAACTCATTTTGTCTGAATATGTTTTATTTATTGGGTTCCTTTTGTGTACCTGTATCTTATCTGCCTATGAAATTCAAGCTAAACCTGTCCGTTTATGTCTCATATCATACATCTTTAAATAAACGCAGTTTTAAATTACCACAGTAACTGAGTCAGCCCTATTCTCAGCCTCCTTTATGATTTGTCAACACTCTTGTGTAATGTTACAAAAGACAAACACAAATCCTGGCAAATATTTTTTTATGCGAGAGAGAGAGAGAGAGAGAGAGAGAGAGAGAGAGAGAGAGAGAGAGAGAGAAAACAATACCAGCAGCTGTATATCTAACTACTACCACAGACACGACATTTATTTTATGTAATATAAATTATTTGTTTATTACTTTGTATACCTAGTTGTAGGTGAAAAGTATAAAATAAATGAATGAATGAATGTCGATTCCTGGGGGTCGGGCCTGATTTTCTCAAGAAACGTTTTTTTTGCGATGTTGGTACGCTCTATATACGACTCGCAACGACGTTAGTACGTTCTTGCTACGACTGAGCACGTATTTGTTAAGTCCTTGTCACGAACAGGAAAGATTTCCTACGATCCTCCACGACCTCCTGCTTGTGTAGAATTAGTACGCTGGGGAGGCTGGCGATTGCTAGCCCGGTATTCGGTGGTTTTCTACGGGTACTCCTCCACCCGTAAAACTTTCAGACACGAGGTGCCCCTGGCTGTCGAAAGTGTCGTTCAAATTCAATAAATAAATAAACAAATAATTAAATAATAAATAAATAAATAAATAAATAATTCCCTGATTGAAATAAATATAAAATCGACTTTCATAATGTTATCTGCTTTGAATTTATTAGACAGGCAAAAAAGGTACAATTAAGAAGCAAGTAATTGTTGATAAAAGCCCATGCCATCATTAGAATGTAAAGTCAAGTTTCCTTTTGTTATTTTTAATAAACGAAAAGTTGTTTTCATTCATTAAAAGTTACAAAAGGAAAGTTGTTTTTTATGGCAAGAAAATTAGAAGCAACCAGTTCGCAGATAATCCGTCATTAAGATTGTCTATCAGTATTACACTTACCAACACTAAGTTAGCGCTCACTTTGGCTCTTTGCTTAGGGAATGTGATTTTGCATTAATTTGCAAGATTTTATTCTTCTCAGGAAATAAATTAGCAAATCATTACCCCATAAACTTTTATAGTAATGGAAGAGACAGTGTCTGCATATGTCACGATGCGCACATTGTTGATATATTGGGCAGAAAAAAGGTTGCAGAACATCAAAAGATGGCGAAAGCATCGTTTTCTTACTTTTTAACGGGTTTCAGCAGAAAATAATAATCAAACGTTAAAACTGATTGGGAAAGAATTGTAAAAAGCCACCTTCAGTATATTTATACTACTCAACAGGAAAATATCTGAAATTTCGAAATTTCAATTTTTATATGAAATTCCCATAGCCTAACTGTTATATTTAATGACAGCTTTAGAAAAGTAAGCGGAGCAAACTTTCTTGTAAATCTCTTTCAATGACGAAAATTACCAGCCAGGGTGGCATTGAACACAAGTAAATAAATGACCTTACTATATGTCCTTTTGTAGCCATTTTATTCCTTAGGTGCTGATGTGTCGTTAAACACAAATAAATAAATAAATAAATAAATAAATAAATAAATAAATAAATAAATAAATAAATAAATAAATAAATATTTGGTTCATAAAACGTCTTCCTGTCGGCTCGAATGGATTGTCATCCTACCGTAATTCGGTCGAGGCCTCATTTGCGAGTGCACAAATGGCAATTGCGCGCCGTCAGACAGGGAGTTTCTTGCTATACAAATTTTATCGCCAACCAAATTTGGGAGGGGAACCCGTGTTACTATTTCGCTCCTTGAGTTCTAATGTGTTCTATGTGCCCACTGGCACATAGAACACATTGGAACTCTGGGGACGATTTCCAGCTAGCGAATCAAATTGAAATTGCATTGCACGATTTGTAGTAAATTGCTGTGAAATTTTGCTTCTATTTAAAAATGGTTTAGTGTTGCTGTAGATGGGGATTACATAGAGCAGACGTGTAATAAAACGCCTTCTATCAGAAATGAGGACGAGCTGGGATGACGATAAAATCTCGGACAGCAATTATTCGATTAATGCGTCCCCATGTGGTGTAAGGGGCATGCTTTGCGTATCTGATTTCGGTTGAAAATTTCACCGTCTTGACCATGATAAAAGCAATCTGCGCCACTCATTAGAATATTTACCTAATGATATTTAAGGAAACGTTAAATGTTGAAATGAATTTTAAGAAGTACGCATTTTAATATATTTTTAAAATTTTGCAAACATTCTGGAAACAACTAACATTCCTTTAAATTTGAAAACAAAATGTTCTCTTATGGAAAACGCAAGATTAAATTCTTGCAGATTCTAAAACTTTCGTTCTCAATTGAAATATTAAAAGATAATTTCGAAGGTGAAAAAATATTACATAAATTTAAAGGATTAACCAGAATATTTGTTATGGTTAATTGCTGTATGAAATAACTGTTTGGCTAAAAATATAGAGCTGTAGAGGTTGTAGTAGTAGTAGTTCTAGTAGTAGTATAGTAGTGGTAGTGGTAGTAGTAGTAGTAGTAGGATTAGTAGTAGTTGTTGTAGTAGGACGAGGAGACGGATGCAATAGTTTATTTATTTATTGCGTTCTAACGACACTTAAAACGCTACTAGTAGTAATTTGCTCATTTATTGGACTTTCAAAGACTCATTCAACCACCAGGGGCATACAATGTCAGCAAAAATTCCCAGGTGAACAGGTACATGGTGAAAACAACGAAGTAGCTGAAAGTGACTATCATACTTTTCCGCGTACTAACCAATCATCAGGGCAGTTATATCTCGATTCGCATTAGTGGTATCATATATCTTTCATGTATACTAACAATGAACCAAACGTCGTGATAAATCTCACCAATGAGGTTCCAACAAGAATAAGCCCAGCGTTAACCAAGATCCGCAACAAGTCGTGTAATCCGGAAATGATCAATAGGACTATTTTATAGCCCGACTGGATGGGACATAACCCCGCTGCAAAGGTGATGGCCTGTCCGAAAACGCGTGAAGAACGTTGTCAAACACGTCGGGGTGGAGATGAGAGATTTACGGTCATCCGAGAGCTCGTTCGTACTTAGAGAATGCCACCCAGCCTTTGAGTGAATAAACGTCTCCCTGCCTCGCTGTGTTTTTGGAGTAGGTTCGTCATCTTGTGGTGTCTATAACCTGGTATTTAACCCTTTACTCAACGTAACGGCCAAAACCGGCCAGCACTATTCACAAAAATCGCCAATTAATTTCATTATTTTTTTCATTTTTTGTCCCAAAAACATGGGTTATGACTCCTCTTTGAAACGAGCTCGTTGAGCTCGTTCCAAAGAGGGATCATAACCTGTGTTTTTGAAACCAAAAATTAGTTATTCAAGAATTTTGCTTGCAAGTGTCGTCTGCGTTTCATGTTAGGTAAAGGGTTAAAGGATAACCGAAAGGTATCATCAGAATAGAATTTTATGAAAAATAAAACAAGATTTACTATCATGCCAGCAACAGGAAAGGTCCATTAAAATAGAATTATGCACAACACAAATCACAATGAAATTAACCTCCAACCGAATGTTTAAATTCTCTTTCTTGTCGATGTCTCCTGTCTGCGCACCGCTCAACAGCGCATTACCTATTTACCCCCATCCCTCTCCCACCCAAACATCAAGCGCGTAACACTTTTTACGCTATTAAGTTTTGTCTCCTCTTCCAATGGCGGCCACTGTCCGTCAACTCCTATGGCGTGCCCTTTGCCTACTATAACACTATAATGTCACCTTACCATGCATCTTTTCAGTCCCTCCAATCAACCACTCACCGGCGTAAAACGAATAATGTTCACGTATGAGATTTTCCTGGTTTCCATTCATCCCACTCCAACCTCCTCGCTTAAGTTGTACCTACGGGCTCTCGATAACTCCCTCCAACTAACTTCACTTCTGCCGTATATGGGCGGTTGTACTGCATCCACGGCTCTAAAAGCCCTCACCCCGTCCGCTCCACCTAACCCACGCTAGATAACAAGGATATACGGGCATGCCACCCTCCTCCTGCAATGTGGGGGTGTCAGTAGTATGTCTCGGGCTTTTCATGGTCCATTGGCAGGACCTCGGTGCAGGATCTCTGAAGTGACGTCATGTCACGTGCCCCAGTGGCGCCATTTTGTGTTGTCATGGTAACCCTCGTGAGCGGCCATCTTGTGACGTCATCCCCATAGTGATACGTAGTGTTAGTGCGCATGCGCAACGCGGGTTGTTAGGATGATACGTGTTTCCGTCGTCCATTTTGTATACTGGAGACCGCCATCTTGGTTTCTATGGTAGCACGTGGTTGCTATGTGACCTAAAGCCTTCTTATAGGATAGGGGTATGTTCGGAGGGTGTGTTCGATTGAACAGGAGTAATTTCCCGATTCGTAGAATTGCCACAAACAACCCGACAATCCCCTCAAATCACAAAAATCCATCCCAAACTACCTAAATTGACTTTATTTGATACAGATTTCCCCCAGAATCCGTTTTAGGACCGCCATACCATGGTACTGAGTGGTCTCCAAGTACCGAGAGGGGACCCCGGGGTAAGTTCGACTGAACTAGAGTAGTTTTTCTGGGTTGGATTTCCCCCAGAATCCTTTCTAGGACCGCCATGCAATGGCTTATAATAGTAGCACGTAGTGCTATAGTACTGAGGGGCCCTTTAGATTATAGCCAACTGATAGACAACCTCCATGAAAGCCTATATCATTCCTAATGCCTAGAATCTACCGATTAGTTACTGATAAGTCATTGCTCGAACGATCTGAATCCCACCGAGCAAATAAGCCAAAGAGTATTTACTCGAACGAGTGACTCGCACATACGACTCTTAGTCACATTTCGGTATTTGAGGATACCTATCGAGGATACCTTCTGGAGAATCCCTTTTTTGTCGTATGAGGCCCTGAGGTCCATTAGAAAATCACTCAATGAGGTCTAATTTACTATCCCTTTTAACCTCATTTCGTTTGAAACCATGGAGGCCATGAACGAATCCTTCAGTGGGGCCTAATTTACTATCCCTCTTAGCCTCATTTCAGTATTTGAGGATACCTATGGCCTGGTATTGTATTATTTGAGGATACCTATCGAGGATATTTTCTAGAGAATCCCTTTTTGTCGTATGAGGCCATGAGGGCTATGAGAAATCTCTCAATGAGGCCTAATTTACTATCCCCCAGCCTCATTTCGGTATTTAGGGATACCTATGGTCTGGTATTGTATTATTTGAGGATACGTATCGAGGATACCGTTTGGAGAATCCCTTTTTTGTCGTATGAGACCATGAGCGCCATGAGAAATCCCTCAATGAGGTCTATTCTTCAATCCCTCTAAGCCTCATTTCTGTTGAGTCCACAAGGGCCTTGAGAAAATCCCTCAATGAGGTCTAATTTACCAGCCCTCTTAGCCTCATTTCGGTATTTAAGGATACCTATGATCCAGCTCCTGTACAACTCCTATCTCCTATATGGCTCCTATACAGTTCCTACACAGGTAGTCTTATCAACGGTTTCCATCTTAATTACAAAGCTCCAGGGTCACTACTTGCCTATGGACTATCTGTCCTATGATTAGTTTCTACAGCAGTTGTACGCTATTGCGGCCTTGTACCAGTACTATTGGCTATACTATTATCCATTAATTTTGGCTTGTAACACTACGTCCTAGCTATACTTGTCTCAGCCGCGACTATAACATCGATCAAGGTTGAATCTGATTCCGTGATTTGACATCAATACTCTAGGGTATGAAAAGGGGTTGAAAACACCCACTTATTTTTGCAAGAACCTGAACAGATAAAACATGATAACAACCACTGCAAAACGACGAATGTACAAAAGTGAACGAAGATCCAACACTACCAAGATCGAAGTGAACAGAAAACAACAAAGCGAAAATGATGAACTGGTTGGAAACAACTGAATTATGAACAGATTCAACACAACTACGGTTGAACTGTTCGAATGAAGCCATAGTGAACGAAGATCCAACACAACCAAGATCGAATTAAACAGAACACAGTGAACGAAAATTGAACTGATCGGATTGAACACAACCAAGATCAAAGTCAACAGAACAAAGTGAACAAAGTTTTGAATGAACTCTATATCTTAACAAAAACACTAATGAAGGTATATATAATTAACACCCTTTGACTATTTGAATAAACTTTGTATAACTTAATATTAACTGCAAAACCATTTAAACTGAATGAACTCTATTTTTTAACTATAATCCTAATGCAAATATAACACAGTGTGAATTCCTTTGAAATGTTTGAATGAACCATATATAATATATATAAATAATATTAACACCCTTGAACTGAACTGAATGAATTTTTGTTTAACTCCAATCATTTGAATGCAATTCTTCCAATAAGGAAGTGTTGATGTCAAATCGTCGCCTGAGTGCTAGAATGTCCTATGTCCCATAGGGGACATAGGACATTCTAGCAATAAGGCGACGAAATCAATCACGGAATCAGATTCAACCTTGATCGATGCTATAGTCGAGGCTGAGATAGGTATAGCTAGGAAGTAGTGTTACAAGTCAATATTAATGGATGATAGTACTGTACAAGTCCGCAATGGCATAAGACTGATGTAGAAGCTAATCATAGGACAGATAGACCATAGACAAGTAGTGACCCAGGAGCTTTGGAGATAAGATGGAAGCCGTTGGTAAGACTACCTGTGCAGGAACTGTTTTGGAGCCATACAGGAGATAGGAGCTGGATCATAGGTATCTTTAAATACCGAAATGAGGCTAAGAGGGCTGGTAAAGTAGACTTCATTGAGCGATTTTGTCATGGCCCTCATGGCCTCAACAAAAATGACGATAAGAGGGATAGTCGAATAGTCCTCATTGAGGGATTTTTCATGACCCTCGTTGAATCATACGACAAAAAAGGGATTCTGCAAAAGGTATCCTCGATAGGTATCCCCAAATAATATAATACTGGACCATAGGTATCCTCAAATACCGAAATGAGGTTAAGAGGGATAGTAAATTAGACCTCATTGAGGGATTTTCTCATGGCCCACATGGCCTCATACGACAAAAAAGGGATTCTCCAGAAAATATCGACTCCCACCGAGACTTATGAGTAACTAGTCGGTAGATTCTTGGCATTAGGAATGATATAGGCTTTCATGGAGGTTGTCTATCAGTTGGCTATAATCCAAAGGGCCCCTCAGTACTATAGCAATACGTGCTACTATTATAAGCCATGGTATGGCGGTCCTAGAAAGGATTCCGGGGGAAATCCAAACCAGAAAAACTATTCTAGTTCAGTCGAACCTACCCCGGGGTCCCCCTCGGTACTTGGGGGCCTCTCGGTACCATGGTAAGGTGGTCCTAAAAAGTATTCTGGGGGAAGACCGTATCAAATATAGTCAATGTAGGTAGTTTGGGGTGGATTTTCGTGATCGGGGGGGGGGGGGAGGATTGTAGGGTTGTTTGTGGTACTTCTACGAATCGGGGAATTAGTCCTATTCAACCGAACACGCCCTCCGAACATACCCCATCCTATAAGAAGGTTTTAGGTCACATAGCACCCACGTGCTACCATAGAAACCAAGATGGCGGCCTCCAGTATACTAAATGGACGACGGAAACACATATCACCCTAACAACACGCGCTGCGCATGCGCACTAACATCACGTATCACTATGGGGATGACGTCACAACATCGCCACTCACACGGGTTACCATGACAACACACCATGGCGCCACTGGGTCACGTGACGTGACGTCACACATCACTTCCGAGATCCTGCGTCGAGGTCCTGCCAATGTGCCCGAAAAGCCAGAGACATACTACTGGTGTCCTTTCTCCACTGATTATGGGGCAGCTTCTCGCGCCTCAAGTCGAAGGCATCCGTCCTCGATTGACTGACACAGAACTGATGTCTATCCTTTTCCCCAGTGTTGGGTACCTCACCTCCCTCGCCCCGCTTCACAGGGAAAGGGTCTCTTTTTCCGCTCCTGGCACCCCACCGTTACCTCTCACGGTGGTGGCGTTACGCCAACAATCCAGGGCTATGTGACCCCGTATCCCGCAAACGAATCAGAGCACATATTTAACCCCACAGCTACCCTGGCTACCCCTTTTATGGTTCGGATCGGACTGGTTAATCTTAACTGGCGCCTTAGCAGTCAAGATATTTCAGTGCCGTCGCGACCGTTATTGGACCCTCCCCCATGGGCCGCTAGAAACTGCTCGGCCACCTTAATTATGTCACCTTCGTTCCCCGGTTTCCTTTCCATAACAAAAATGGCCATTTCGGAGAGCACGCCGACATGAACTATTCCCGAACGAGCAAATGTCTCAGAGATTGAAATGACTCCTCGAGCTCTGCGAGCTCGACCCAGTGCTCGAAGTACTCTGTATCCCGCGACACGAAATGGCAGACACTTTCACTCTTGGGGGGTTTACACTCTCTGAATTTAACCCTGAAGCCCTCCTCGATGAGATGATACCGTCTGAGAATAGTCTTCTTCAACTTACAGTAGTCGTGGGCTGGGTAATGGTGTATATATCATACACTTGGGGGGGATTGGGGGGGGGGGGGGTTATTAACGAGCTCAGCCTCACCTCCAAGAATCTTCGGGCCACTCATTGCATTGGGAAAATATCTCAAACCTTTGCAACAATGCGTCAATATCGTCGGTCTTCTCGTCTAATTTCGGCAGATTTGGGATCATTACCCTCACGTGCCCGCCCAACTGTTAACTACTGCCCTGCCATTACACTCTTGTACTTCGGTCCACACTCTCAATATTTATAGCCGTCTCCTTTGCTCTCCCTCTCTCTCATGTGACTGGCGCTCTCGTTCGACCCTCTCTCGCTCAAACGCTGCTTCCCCTTCAAACTTTTCTCTCTCGAGCTTTAACTCTCCCTCAACCCTGACTGCTTCTGACTGTTTCTGCCCCTCTCAGTTGCCCTCGAGCAACTTCTTCGCGCTTCGGGGCCTCTAGTCCTCTTACCTCACTCCCACGCCTTAACGTTAATTCTTTCTGCTCTCTGTTTTGTTCCCCGCGAACGTACGTTTGGGGCTCTGCCACCTCAAGTCCAATCTCTTTTCCCAATGCTACGAGTTGAACCAATGGTATCACAATATCCATAACTACAATTCTTATTAATTACACAACAAGCACATTTGTAGAGAAATAATAATAATAATAATAAAATAAAGAATGACCGCCCCATCGTCTCATATCCTTTTCTTGACATGTGATATCTAATTCATTTCTATATAGATTTAACCCATGTACCACTTTTCCCTCACCATTTGAGCAAAGGCTTCGTTCCAATGTGGGGTCACATGATATGATCTTGTTCTATGAGTGGGCAATTTTGGACTGAATAAGCTTAACCCTTTACCCAACGTAACGGCCAAAACCGGCCAGCGCTATTCTCAAAAATCGCCAATTAATTTTCAAAATATTTTCATTTTTTGTCTCAAAAACATAGGTTATGACCCCTCGTTGGAACGAGCTCGTCGAGCTCGTTCCAACGAGGGGTCATAACCTATGTTTTTGAGACAAAAAATGAAAAAAATTAGTTATTCAAGAATTTTTTTTGCAAGTGTCGTCTGCTTTTCATGTTAGGTAAAGGGTTAAATACTCAGTTTGCTTCGTCTCTTTTCAACACGTTTGTCAAGATCGATTCGAAATTGATATGTAGACAAGTAAATCCTTCTTCTTCTTCTTCTTCTTTCTTCTTCTTCTTCTTCTTCTTCTTCTTCTTCTTCTTCTTCTTCTTCTTCTATCTTCCATGCGCTTCCTTGTCCTCACGATAACTCGAAAACGAATTGTCCTATCTGGCTGATTTTTGACATACTGATAGACAGACACAAGCCACCTATGTTTTTCAAATTCCTAGGGCATTGTCTGTAGGGGTGTTTTGAAAATGGGTCACACCCATATCTCAGGCCGGGTATGTCACCTATGCACCTGTGACCAACCAACACCCAAATGAGTCGAATCTCGATGGAGGTTTAAAATATGGGTCAAGGTCACTGAGGTTATCCGGGGATCACTGAGTGCATTTTTTAGAATTGCTGGAAATCACATTTGGAAGGGGATGAATGGAAACCAGGAAAATCTCATACATGAACATTATACATTTTACGCCGATGAGTGGTTGATTCGGCACGAAACTCTGAAGTATATCAAAAGATGCATGGCAAGGTGGCATTGTAGTGTTATAGAAAGCAAAAGGCACGCCAGAGGAGTTGACGGACAGTGGCCGCCATTAAAAGAGGAGACAAAACTTAATAGCGTTAAAAGTGTTGCGCGCAGATTTATTTGGCGAGAGGCCGTTTAGGACATCAGAATAAGTTATTGGGGCAGGTGGAGCGAATGGGGTGAGAGCTTTAAAGCCGTAGATGCAGTTTGACGGGTCCGTATAAGGACGAAGTGAAGTTAGCTGGAGGGAGCTATCGAAAACTAGGAGATATAACTCAGGCTAGGAGGTTGGAGTGGGCTGAGTGGATGCCAGAAAAATCTCATGCATGAATATTATACGTTTTAAACGGTTGTCGGAGAGTGGTTGATTCGGTACGAGAATCTGAAGTGAATACCAAGGTGCTCGGTAAGATGACATTGTAGTGTTATAGTAAGCAAAAGGTACGCCAGAATAGTTGATAAACAATGGGCACTATTGAAGAAGGAGACAAATAGCCTTAAAAGTGGTATGGTTTTGTTGATTTGTTTTCGCGAGTGGATGTGGCCGATTCGTTAGGTAAAATGATTAATAGCAAAGGAGCAATACATATATTAAATTTTCTGTGTTGGAAAGAGACGATACAAACTGTGTATTTAACCATGTTTACATAGTTCAGTTAAATTTTAAAGAAACAATCTAGCACTGTTTTTGTTCATACTGCAGGTAAACGCAAATCGCGAAGCAAACTTAGCTTTTTCATCAGAACTCGGAATATTCCACTTTTCGCAGAGAGACAAAGAAAAGATACATTCTGAGCACTCTGGCTTGATGAATACAGGAGTGATTTTTTGTTCCATCAATCCTGCCCATGAAATAGTTTCTTTGTAGTCTAATTTTTAAGTGGGTACAGTGTAAGTACGTATCGTAACTTTTTGGACGTTGCAGGTAAATGGAAGTTCCAGTCTAAGTAAAAGGTGGATCAAATGTAACCCTGCGGGTATTATTAATGCTTCTGCTCACAGAGTAAATTATTGTTCGTCAGACTCATTCTAGGAGTTGTTGGTCAAGAGCAATACTCTTAGCTTCTGTAATATATGTGAAAGGGTTAGTCAATGATAATTTGTATTAAAACTAGGTCAGGGACCGATCAGGACTATTTAAAATACGCTCTAGCCTCGGAGCCTATTTTTTCAATTCATGCGCCAGATTTCAATTTACGGAGTCACACTGCTGTTTGTAACACACACTGCAAGAATGTAATAGCTCTCATCATTTTCATTTAGTACACTATAGCAAACATTAATCTTCACTGTGGTTTCTGATCAAGTCTTGGCTGCCTATTTAGGCAGCCAAGACTTGATCAGAAACCACAGTGACGATTAATGCTTGGTAATTAAGACTTGAAGTATCAACTTAAGTACTCTACAACAATGATAAATGATAATCATATATATAATACATGTAAGAGTGTCTCTCTCGTTTATCCATCGAATGAATATCAAAATATGATCTGAGAAGCTACACGCCAACTGAGAAGTCTATTTCTGAGATTTAAGAACCAGGTCCTGATGTTTCAGAACCAAATACGCACTGGCGCATGCCCAGGTCGGTCCCTGCTAGGTCAAATACTTATAAGCACAGACTGTTCTACCAAGAATCATGTCGTTCCAAATTGCAAACACATTGTGTAGGAATTAGAAGCTTAACTAAACAGATGAAGCTTGTTAACCCTTTACCTAACATGAAAAGCGTACGACACTTGCAAACAAATTCTTAAATAAGTAATTTTTTTCATTTTTGTCTCAAAAACATAGGTTATGACCCCTCATTGGAACGAGCTCGTTCCAACGAGGGATCATTGCCTATGTTTTTGAGACAAAAAATGAAAAAAATAATGAAAATTAATTGGCGATTTTTGAGAATAGCGCTGGCCAGTTTGGGCAGTTATGTTAGGTAAAGGATTAACTAAATTCCGTTATTGAATTTCCTTCCAATATTACCATTTAACAAAAGAGTCACAGTCTTAGATGTGCTAATAGGTTCCAGAAAAAAAATGTTGTTGCATAGATTGTTTAAAAATTCGACTTTATAGGTGCTCAAATCATAATTTAGGTTATTTAAGGAATTTGTTCCACTGGTTGATATTCCCCTGAACGGCTCTTAAATATAAGCTCCCCATGCCAGACCTCGTGCATGAGACAGACTTGACTTGCAGTATTCTCATCAGTATATAGATCTCTTTGTTCTTATCAAGATCGAGCTTTGATATTTGGGTTTCAGATGTATTCCATTGATCAATTTTATGTTGTGAACGTGTGGAAGCTTGGATATGAAATGACGGATGTTGTATCCCTTTAGATGGATTTACTTTGGCAGAGGGTTTACCGCATACAGAAATCACCATAGTGGAAATAGACTGTTGTAAATGCATCTGCAGAAATCTTGTGTTTCAAGTCCCTAATTGGAGATGGGTGATATTTACTTATTGTATTCATACTGTCGTGGGCGCGCTGGCGCTGGCGTTGCGGTAAGCGATTCTCGTCATATCACCGAAATTAAGCAACGTCGAGCCCGGTTAGTCCTCGGATGGGTGACCGACTGAGCGATCGATTCAGACTCCCGTGTTGTGTACTTCGGCAAGGCACTTAATCCCGATTGTCCACATGGGGGCACGATGACGCCGTGTACTAAGGCGTACCGCACGTCGTTGGTGCGCATGTCTTCAACCAGTCTAACCCTGCCTGTGCTGCAGTGCGGAGTTACGATGTTCGGGAGCTGGCAGCTGCTAGTCCTTGCTCGGTTGTTCTCTTCGGATACTCTGGCTTCCTCCACCCGTAAAACTGTCACGGCCATGATTAGCCATTGTGCATAAGTGTGTGACCTTAAACACCAATAAATAAATAAATTCATACTGTCTGCTATTCTGACGTGTACTATACAGGTATCTTTCAGACTGAAACTTGTTTTATAATAACATTTGTCAATAGTTATCTCACTATTGCAAATCAGGTTTCGGTTAGTTATTGGATTCAGTCACGTTTGACCATTTCCTTTTTAATAATTTCCTGTTTCACCAATTGCCGTTTGACAAATTCCCGTTTGACAAATTCCCTTTTGATCTAGAAAGTTGTGCTGATGTGTCCAATGTCGAGC
Source organism: Pictodentalium vernedei (assembly GCA_031216915.1). Lineage (NCBI taxonomy): Eukaryota > Metazoa > Mollusca > Scaphopoda > Dentaliida > Dentaliidae > Pictodentalium > Pictodentalium vernedei. The sequence goes on along the minus strand of CM062297.1, from coordinate 727,981,883 downwards.
TGAGTCTCTTTTGGAACAAAGCGTATTTTTCTATCCAAACTTCCTCTCCATATACTGGATGAACGTATCGACACCTTCTAGCTCATCTTTAATTTCCTCCCCGGGTGGGTTTACATACAAGACTGACAAGATGGCTAAAGCTAATACATTCCTGATGGAATCCCGGAATGCTGTGTTTTCTGAGTTGCAGTATGTAGACTGAAACCCATCTCTAGTAGATATGCTAATATTTAGATTTGTAAAAGCTCAGAACAGTGACATGCACTGATCAAACATTCAATAATGAAAAGATTGACCAACTCACTCCGTGTATCACGTTGGTCAAACAGAAACTGGACAAACGGGAATTGGTCAAATAAGAGTTGACCAAACAGAAATTGGTCAAAAATGAATTGGCCAAACGGGAAAACACCGGTTGGTGTTGTTTTTCGAAGTTTAACTAATAATCAAATATTCCTACACGTGATAGAAAACCACTCTTTGAATCTTACAACTATCACCCTAGATGGTCGCTGCCTAATAGACGTTTCCACGATTTGCGTTACGGAAATACGTGTTCCAGATGGACGCTTCTCAGATACCCTCCAGGTTACACTGAATGGAAAGCGTCCAAACAAACCGCTAGGTACACGGTCTTCGAAGTTAGGTTCATTAAATAGAGGGTCCAGGATAAACTTTTTCATATGTTCTTTGGAGTCGCTAAATGCAAACTTTTAGCTTTCTATTTTTACGTCTTGGTGGATTGGCCGACAAAAATACACAAGTGTTTGAAAATTGGGATAATGATACCCAGTTGTCCTGTTCAACGTTGACTATCGGCTTTAACACTTACACTGCCGAAAGCGACTATTGTCACCTGTACTACTCAAAGTTTGCAAAACACCAAATATTTGACACATCATTACGAAATTTGCTTGTGACATATTTGCGATATTTTTGGTGGATATGATTGAGGAATCTATTGAGGTGGTCCCCAGTGTTTACATTAGCTCTCTTGACAGGCAGACTTTTCGTGACAATCATGGAAAGCATGTATCCCTTGATTTCATGATGTTTTCGTGTACTGTCTACATGTACATGACATGTGTAGGGTATTCAGTATTCATTTCAACACAAACCCTTGTGATTTAATGATTGAATATGGCAAATGCAAATGTAAGAAGACATTTGTCTAGAGCAGAAATGTGGCGGGCTGTAGGGATGGTGGAGCAAGGGGCTACCCATCGACAGGTTGGTGAAACCCTTGGTGTACATCATACGGTGATCACCAGAGCCTGGGCAAGATTTCAGCAGTATGGCGCACCAGTAAGACGGCATGGAGGTGGCAGAGACAGGGCAACATCTGCAGCTGAAGACCGGTTATTGATCATTCAGGCCCGTAGGAACCGCTTTGCCACACCAACCCAGCTTCGCAGTGAACTTCAGAATGTATCCGGGGTAAATGTTTCGACGCAGACTATCCGGGCAAGGTTGCACGAAGGTGGTCTCCGGTCGAGAAGATCATGTATTCGCATTCCGCTGTCCCAGAACCACCGCCAGGCACGATATGAATGGGCCATGGACCACGTTGGATGGACCAAAGAAGATTGGCGACCTGTCCGTTTTACAAATGAGTCAAGGTACTGCCTAGACCAGGGTATGGAGAAGACCAGGAGAACAATTCCATGCAGCCAACATTGGTGAGCATGACCGCTATGGTAAAGGGTCATTCATGGTCTGGGGCGGAATCAGCTGGGATGGACGTACAGAGCTCTGTGTCCTTGAACGTGGTACATTGACGGCACAACGGTATATTGATGAGATCCTGGATGTCCACGTCAGATTGTATGCAGGTGCAGTGGGTGATAGATTCATTCTAATGCCCGTCCTCGTGTTGCCCATGCTGTCGGGGAGTACAGACAGAGGGAGGGGATTGAGCGTGTGGACTGGTCAGCAAGAACCCCTGACCTCAATCCAATCGAACATGTCTGGAATGAGTTGCAGCTTGCAATTTCAGCCCGTCCAGTCCAGCCAAAAAGTGTCCAGGAGCTTCGTTTCATGCTAGTCCAAGAATGGAACAACATCCCACAAAGGACCACCAGGAACCTGATTGGGAGCATGAGAAGGCGTTGTCAAGCTGTAATTAACAGTAATGGGTCTCATACTCGATATTAAAGCCATACCAGTTCGCTCTGTCAACTTTAGGGCATATTGAATCTTTTACCAATAATATCAATTTTCCATGGTTATCGTATTCAAAAGCTAAACAATAATGTCAAACAGCAATAAAATCTTAATTTCTGTACTTAAATCATTAAAGATACAATTAAATAAAAAATATATACACTTTTCATTACAATATTTCAACTAAAACGTAAAACAGGTGGTTGGATGTACTTGATGCTTAGCAAATTTTGAGTAGTATATTTTATGATGATTATCTGTACATTCTGGTGTGCGCAGATCTAACAAGTGGGCGTGGCAGTAAAGGGGTTAAACGTATTTGTTCGTGTGCAAGTTAGCCTGATAAACACTCCACATATCAAGAGGATATCCATAGTTTAAGTTGATGTTTCTTAGAAGTCTCGCCCTCTAACATGACTTGTCGTCCAGCTCTGTACATTTGTGAGCGACAGCTATCACGAGGTACGTTGTCTGATAATTTAAATAATTCAGGTTGACGTACAGAGTACTAGTACCGGTTTTTCAATGGAATATACATAGTCGAAGAATGCTCTTCCAATTTACAAAGTCAGCTTTAGGTGTTTTTATAATAACAGATATGTAATCATCTCGTAAATGTTGACCAGTGCACGAAAACTTGAAATAAGTTGTTGAATGAACACAAGAAATGTGGCATTGCTTTTGTACATCATTAACCTGTTGAAGCCTAGCGACCGCTTTGGAGACCAGGAACATGATAGGTCGTAAAGTCATTATATACGATGGCTGTTCAATAAATGCGTGAGGTAGACCAATCAACATTTTCAACGTGCAGCCCCGAGGCTGCACGTTGAAAATATTGATTGGTCTACCCCAAATAATGAATATGGACTCTTCTAATCGCTGCCATTGAACTGGCGTGGAGGATAACACTAGAGTTAAAATGTTAACAATGAATGATAAATATGGGGAGCGCGGTGGCTCAGTAGGTAGAGGTGCAGGCATGCACGAGAGGCCCTCGGTTCGAATCCCACCTGCGGCAGCCGCGTTGTGTCCTTGGGCAAGGCACTTCATCTCCATTGCCCGCGTGGGGGTACGGTGGCGCTGTGTACTAAGGCGTACTGCACGTCGATGGTGCACTTGTCTTCAACCAACCAACCCTAACCCTGCTTTTGTGGAGTTCGTTGCTCGGTGGTTCTCTCCGGGTACTCCGGCTTCCTCCACCCGTAAAACTGTCGCGGTCATGATTAGCCATTGTGCATAAATATGTGACCTTAAAAAAACCAATAAATAAATAAATAAAAAGAATGATAAATATCACGCGGTGTTTCTTGTGGTCATACTTCTACTTATTGCTGCATGTGTTAACATTATTTAAATTCACATTTAAATTCACATTTCTCACCATAATTCGTTCTGGTGCAAAATCACACTATAAACATTTTTACATCCATCCTCTAGAATCGTGAGTGGATACAGGGGATTGGCGCACCCGGCGCGCGCCCCTTTATTTTTGGTAACTCACTTTATTTTCTCAAGCCCCGAGACCAAACTCCTGGTATAAGTGGATCAATGGGATTGGCGCACCCGGCGCGGGCCCCTTTATTTTTGGTAACTCACTTTATTTTCACAAGCACCGAGACCAAAGTCCTAGTATAACTGTCTCAATGGAATACTCACATTCGAAAAATGAGCTGGCAGTTTACCAAAATCAGTTTTGGGTGTGTTTGCAACAACAGATACGTGGACACAGTGCAAAGGTAACTAACAGCTTCAGAAGTACAAACCCGCTGATCAAACAATAAAATAAAATAAATATATAATCCCAAAAGTGAAGAAAAATTCATTTGAAACATATATCAATTGAGAAGCAACTTATTATGTTGTGTCTATATAATGTGTCTAATGGAAAGCGTTTATATTCTAAGGCGTCTGTTTCGGAAGCGTCCACCTGGGACACGTTTATATCGGAAGCGTCCATTGTCAGGGGCTCCTGAGGCCCCGTAAGGCCTGGGCTGACGTGGGGTTATTTAGTCCCGCTGATGAAGTTGCGGGAAAATTAGACCAACGTGGAGGGTCGGAATCCAAGTGTCGCGAACTCGGCGCAGAGAGCTGAGTTAGACCGACGCCCTGATTCCTTCTCTGCCAAATTGGCCTGAAATAGGTTCGATTTCCGTTAGGTGTGATTCCTAATCACTTCAGGCTGTATAATGGAAAGAATGATTTAAAGTAACAACGATTCTTTTATTTATACATAAAAATAAATCCGTTTCAATATTTCAACAATTCGATTCTTTTCACAGAAAATGGGTCGCTACGGTTAAATAATTCTAAACAATCATATAGTCATTCTATAGCCCTGTACTGGCACTATAGTCTACACACTGGAAATGTTACTACCGTGAGCTCGCCATAAGAGCTTCACAAATCTGAAATGTTATTACTGTGAGCTCGCCATAAGAGCTTCACCCGCTTAGGCTCAAATGTCAACGTCTGCGCGTAACTGTACCTCTGGCTGTCGGAGGGTTCCGACCAGCAATGTTCGTCATCTATAAACCACCGTACTTCTGATTTGGGTCAGATATTGTCTACTCATACCTTATGTGCCTTTTGAAAGTCCTCCGTGAAAGTCCTATTGAAATATCCACCGTTCCTGGTTGAATTCACGATTCACAAATGCCCCTTTTTGTGCTAGGGCGAAATTGTCACTCGCGCCGATCTCCAGTCGGTATTACGATGTTTCGACAGCAAAACAAACTACTCAGAACGCAATCAGGCTGACGCTTCAAAGGGTTAATACGCACAATACAATTAACCTACACTTCTGACTATTGCAGGCCGATACCTGCTACTCGACAATCCAAACTTTAACGTTCCACCTGGGGTGTTCCTTCTCACGAATTCGGCCCCGTAGCCGCCTATCAACGTTAAGCTAAATCAATCATGGAATGCCCTCTCTGGCGATTCCAGCCGTTTCAGGGTCCTGTGATCGAAGGTACCCTTATGCCAGGAAACAGAGTCCTGGACTTCACCAACGTGTGTGTGACCCCAAGTGTGTGTCTAATGCTCTGCTCTTCAAGGTATATATACTTTTTACCCTAAACTGTCAGGTGGACCGACGCTCATCTGTCCACCTGTCAAAATGGTGGGAGATGACGTATATCGAGGCAGAACCAATACAAGTCATCTCGCGCGTGACTTAATCGGTGATTTCACTTGTCGAGAAAACCGATTCGTTCTTGCCATGATTGTTACCTAATGATCAGGTGACGATACGATAGACATTTCTATCGTTTTAGAATCTCGTTTCTCATGCGTCGGCCATACCGATTCCCACGACACACACGCTACCACATGCTCCCGTCTTGCGGGTTTACGTATGGAGAGTAGCCTTATTCTTAGCACTCTCTCTCTCTCTCTCTCTGTAATACTATATATTTACACCTAAACATACACATTTTTATACACGTTCGCCCATTTTGCAAACAGTTCACTTGGCACTCACTCCGACGAGTAACACCGTCCGCGCCTTTGCGTCAGATGGGTTAATTCCAACGGAGTGTAACTTCGCCTCCCGTTCCCTTATGACTTGTGAAGGAGCAAACGACCCCTGCATTATGTTGAGCCTCACCCTCGCAAAGCTCAACCAGGGGATTAAAACTGTGCCTCACACACTCACACATTCAACACACAGATTTCCCGACCGCGCCTTTGCGACAGACGGGGTTAGTGTGCCTCACACTCACAACAAACTCTCGTCAATAAAAACAAGCGCGGTTTCCCCGGGCCTTAACACCGGGTTTGTGCATCCCACACTTACAAAACTCGACACACAGGCTCCCCGTCCACGCACACGCGACAGACAGGGCAGTGTATCTCACATTCGCACTCACAACCAACTCTAGTCAGCAGTCAGAGCAATAATAATACTAAAATAAGAAAATTCCTCCGGGCCTTAACACCGGGTTTACGAAACTCATCACCTCACCCACAAAAATATTTGCGACTGGAGCCCTCGTCCCAGACACCAGGCCCACAGCCACCCAACTATTGCTTCTTTATAACCACCGACCATTGGTAGGGGCCCGGTTCCCAGTATCCCCTTGGGTAACCCTTGACACACCCCTACTTCTCGCCCCGCCATTTCTACGGGTATTCCACCAGGGTCCCCATACCCTGTCGTTGTCGCATTCCCAAGAGCTTCCCTTGGCGCTATATCCCCCAGGCTCACTCGTCCCGGCGATTACCGTCGTTCGAACGACACTGGCCGTCCTTGGCCCTTGTGCCGTCGACCCCCCGGTCCATTGCGACGACTTCTTGCGCACATTGGGCGCTGTGCGCCCCCGGCACTCTCTACGTGGTCTCTGCCACCTAGGATGCTTCTCCTTTGATTTGTGGACCCTTTTCTCGGTCCCCTGGGCGCCCACCTTAGCGGTCCCATCCACTTTAACATACTCAACTTGTGTTGACCCGTGCCCTCTCAATTCTGGGTGGGGAAGTTTGCCCAGCCATTTGCGTGGTTCTGGCCTCCCCTCTCCACACGGGTGACACCGACTTCTTGGGGCGCTCAACTCCCCCACATAAATTTGCTTGAGGGTCTTTCCCCAATGATCCCCTTGGGTTCCCTCGCTGTTTGGCGTTTCGCCTGGACCACCTGCGGCCCCTTCGCCCTAATAGGACAGGAGTCGTCCCTCCTGAAACTTCCCGACATTTCGTCGTGTAGGGGCCATCCCCTGAACCATCGGATTGGTTCCCCCTGGGAACCTTCCCTTCATTACTCGTTGGGCCCTCACTTGGCCCCCTATCCCTGGACCATAACTCATCAGGGCTTGCCCTCACCCCTGGGATATTACCTATGACCAGGTCATACACAGGTGATTCAATGCACATGGCTTCCACTTCGCCACAATAAAATGGGGTATCCACCGTTATCCTCGCGACGGGAAACCTTCTAACGGTCCCATCTATCAAAATACACAAATGGTCACGACCCAACAATTGCTTGTTCAACCAGTTGCCTTCTAACCGCTGCAGAGGAGCACCCAGAATCCCGGAGCAAACGGATCTCCCTTTGTCCCACATACCCTGGGTACACTGGCATATCAACCTTCTCCTGCGAAGTTGTGAGCCTCTCACACATGCCACTTATTATCGGGACAACCTTCCCGCCTTCCAGCCTTAATTCTCCCTCTTGTATACATTCCCGGAGGGGACTGTGTTCTGGACCGATGGTTTGACAGAACGCTGCCGTCTGTCTACTGGGCCCTGGATCTACGCGGTCACCTTGCTTCCAACCCCTTGGCGCTGCGTTCCCGGCCCCCTGCTGAGGTGGTCTAATGTTCCCAGTGGTCCTTACCTGTTTCTGCCAGCAGTCCCTGGCAATATGACCCCGCTTGTTGCAGATAAAGCAAGTGGTGTCCTTGGGAGCGCTCCCCTTCCGGCTGATCTGCGACGCAGGAGGATCGGGGTGGTGTTGCCTTACGGGTGCCATTGCCAACCCGTTTGCCCCACCCCTAGCCGATTTGGGTGCGTTTACACTCCCACCGTGGGCCTCGATGTAGCGTTCTGCCACAGTTGCCATCTCATCGTAGGTGGGCGGGCCCCTTTACTTGATGAACAGGCCCAACTCCTTGGAGCATGTAGTTAAAAATTGCTCCCGGAGAAATAGATCTCACAGGGCTCCATATGACTCATTCACTTCTGCGAGATCAGTCCAGCGGTCAAAGTACCGCCTAGCTCGGGCAAAATACTGAGGTACTGTTTCTCCCTTCTCCTGCTTAATCTCTCGGAACTTGGTCCGGAATCCTTCTTCAGTGAGCTGGTATCTCCGAAGGATGGCATTCTTCAGCTCACTGTAGTCGTTAAGAAGTGCAGAGAGGCATACTGGTATAAGCCTCGAGGGCTTTACCTGACAACAAAGGGCTCAAGCACATAGCCCATGTGTCTTCTGGCCACATTTGACTGGAGGCAAAACGCTCGAACCTCTCCAAGTACGAGTCCAAGTCATCTGTGTTTTCATTAAAATGAGCGAGGTGGGGGCGTGGGGCATGAATTGCTACCCCTGCACTCCCATCCCCTGAGCGCCGACTTTCATTCTCCACATCGGCCCTTGCTCTGAGGAGCTCTAATTCTCTCTCGTGCCTCTGTTGTTCGAGCTCCCGTTCTGCCTCCCTTGCCTCCCTTGCTAATTGGGCTTCCCTCTCTCTCGCCTCATTTGCTAATTGAATCTCTCTCTCTTTCGCCTCTCTTGCGTCTTTCTCACGCTCTCGTTCTAATTGGGCTTCTCTCTCCCTCGCCTCTCTTGCGTCTTTCTCACGCTCTCGTTCTAATTGGGCTTCTCTCTCCCTTGCGTCATTACGTAAGGCAATCTCCTTGGCCTCACGTTTCTGCTCATCTTTAACGAACTTCTGAAGTTCAGCTCCCTCAAGGCCCATTTCCTTGCCTAATGATACCAGTTGGGCGAGGGGTGTAACAACATCCATTTTGATTTTTTCTTTCTATCTTCAACACTCGTCAGAAAGAATGAAGAAGGAAAAGAAAGAAAGAAAAAAAAATATGGCAATTGATCCTAATTTACCTCTGTAATTTAACGTAATTAAACGCCCCAAATACTCTGAAACCTACCGCAGTTATAGTGGCTATTAAGTATCCTTTTGGGGACTACTGTATTGTGATGTTAAACCCTTGAACGGCATCAACTGACCGAACGCGTCAAAACATAAACAGAACCGCCGTTAAAATAAAACAAAATGTCCATATAGCCATTTTTTACCTTTTAGAAATATCCTGGTTAGCGCTCGCCAATCAATGTCAGGGGCTCCTGAGGCCTCGTAAGGCCTGGGCTGACGTGGGGTTATTTAGTCCCGCTGATGAAGTTGCGGGAAAATTAGACCAACGTGGAGGGTCGGAATCCAAGTGTCGCGAACTTGGCGCAGAGAGCTGAGTTAGACTGACGCCGTGATTCCTTCTCTGCCAAATTGGCCTGAAATAGGTTCGATTTCCGTTATGTGTGATTCCTAATCACTTCAGGTTGTATAATGGAAAGAATGATTTAAAGTAACAACGATTCTTTTATTTACACATAAAAATAAATCCGTTTCAATATTTAAACAATTCGATTCTTTTCACAGAAAATGGGTCGCTACGGTTAAATAATTCTAAACAATCATATAGTCATTCTATAGCCCTGTACTGGCACTGTAGTCTACACACTGGAAATGTTACTACCGTGAGCTCGCCATAAGAGCTTCACAAATCTGAAATGTTATTACTGTGAGCTCGCCATAAGAGCTTCACCCGCTTAGGCTCAAATGTCAACGTCTGCGCGTAACTGTACCTCTGGCTGTCGGAGGGTTCCGACCAGCAATGTTCGTCATCTATAAACCACCGTACTTCTGATTTGGGTCAGATATTGTCTACTCATACCTTATGTGCCTTTTGAAAGTCCTCCGTGAAAGTCCTATTGAAATATCCACCGTTCCTGGTTGAATTCACGATTCACAAATGCCCCTTTTTGTGCTAGGGCGAAATTGTCACTCGCACCGATCTCCAGTCGGTATTACGATGTTTCGACAGCAAAACAAACTACTCAGAACGCAATCAGGCTGACGTTTCAAAGGGTTAATACGCACAATACAATTAACCTACACTTCTGACTATTGCAGGCCGATATCTGCTACTCGACAATCTAAACTTTAACGTTCCACCTGGGGTGTTCCTTCTCACGAATTCGGCCCCGTAGCCGCCTATCAACGTTAAGCTAAATCAATCATGGAATGCCCTCTCTGGCGATTCCAGCCGTTTCAGGGTCCTGTGATCGAAGGTACCCTTATGCCAGGAAACAGAGTCCTGGGCTTCACCAACGTGTGTGTGACCCCAAGTGTGTGTCTAATGCTCTGCTCTTCAAGGTATATATACTTTTTACCCTAAACTGTCAGGTGGACCGACGCTCATCTGTCCACCTGTCAAAACGGTGGGAGATGACGTATATCGAGGCAGAACCAATACAAGTCATCTCGCGCGTGACTTAATCGGTGATTTCACTTGTCGAGAAAACCGATTCGTTCTTGCCATGATTGTTACCTAATGATCAGGTGACGATACGATAGACATTTCTATCGTTTTAGAATCTCGTTTCTCAATTGACCGTGACGACATCTTGACACCAACCGATTACGTCTCGTAAGACTTCGACTACTGTATAAATTAAATGAGATTAGACCTTATCTAACACACCGTTTCTCCCCTGGGTCCCTGCGCTAAAGCTGGATATACACCACGTGTGTTTTTCCAGCTTTACAGAGAAGTGAAATTCCTGTAGGTTTTTCGCCTTGATGCGGAATATATTTTGAACTTACAATATCTTTAAATATGAGGCCCCTTGCCCCTATATTTAGGCTGGCTTTGCCGTGACATCCATCTGGGACACGTCTTATAAATGTTGACCAGTTTCCGACAACTTGAAATTAGCTGTTTAATGACGACAACAAATATGTCATTCGTTTTGTCATCCATCAATAATGAAGGATAAATACGATGGGGTGTTTCTTGAGTTCATACTTATTGTCTCTTAATACCATGTTAATACCATTTAAATTCGCATTCTCACCATAACTGGTTCTCGTGATTCAATATTTATTTATTTATTTTTATAAACTATAAACATTTCCATAACCATCCTCAGAAAATGGTCTAGAATCATGTGTGGATCCGGGAGGGGGGGGGGGGGGTATCTGGGGTCCGAAACGCTCTCCTCTATTTTTTGTTTTAACTCTGTTTATTTTCACAAGAACCCAGACCAGAAGACACAGTATAATCCGCTATTGCACGCGGGCATCCTCTACCGGACAATACCGCACCCAGCCAATACATCCGTCGTAATGTAATGTAATGCAGCTAAAGCCCCTATGCGGGCTTCCCGTGATCCTAAAAATGGCCTTCCCTTTTCAAAACCTGAATGAGTATATACAAAATTGCAAGAATATTTTGACTGGAAAACAGAGTGGCCATGTGAAAAGAAACGGCCGGAGGGCCACACTTATCTTTCATTCTCCAAACTAATCCCCGGGAAGACCCCCGGGAAGATCCCAGGGAAGACCCCCGGGCCCCGTGAACGAGCGGAATGCCCCTTCTTGTGCTCGAATGGATTCGCAGCTACCCATGTCCGATGACCCTACGCAACATGACATCTAATTGAAACTTAGCTCCCCCAAAACCTAGAATTCTGAATCCGTCACTGAGGATTTTCAACATAATTCAATTACCCACCGCATTTTTTTCTCTTTTCAACCACGACGAAAAGATCCAGGTTCCATATTAGCACAATATAAAAATTGTTTAAAACGCAAGCACGACATCTGTCCATTCTAAGTGAAACAAAACTTTCACATTCATTGTCGCCATACGTCATTTTAGCATTGTTTGGATAAATTATTGTGCAACAAAAGGTTATTCATTCCTCGAAATAAGAAGGATCAGAAAGAGATATTCTAAATTCTTCCAAAACAGGATGGCGTCCTTCAAAATACGCACGTAGGCTCCCGTGTCCATAGGCAAGGCACTTAACCCTTTACACAACGAATCGGTCGCATCCGCCCGCGTAATATGCAAATTCAGCTGTTGAAAAAATATTATTTTTCCAAAAATTTCAACAAATCTATATCATGTGACCCCTCGTTGGAACGAGCTCGTCGAGCTCGTTCCAACGAGGGGTCACATGATATGTTTTATTGAAATTTGTTGAAAAATTTCAAAAAATGATATTTAAAATAATAAATTTTGATATCATCTGCGTTGGGTAAAGGGTTAATCCCGATTGCCCAAGTGGGAGCACGGTGACGCTGTGTACTAAGGCATACTGCACGTCCATGGTCCATTTGCTTTCAACTACTGCTAACCCTGCTTGTGTGGAGTTAGCACGATTGGGAAGCTTGTAGTCGCTCGCAGCTGCTCTGTGGTTCCCTCCAGGTATTCCCGTTCTTCCACCCGTAAAACTGACCGACATAGGGTGAACCTGGCTGTAATAAATACGCAGGTAAGTGGCAGTCTTCGTTTAGGACAACCACAAGACATTTGTCGTAATGTAGCCAGTGCGTTTCGCAATTTCATGTATCTTCTGTACGAAAAGTGATTCAAGTAATCATGAGAACTTTAGTTACAAATACTAGTTTCCAGCTCTCAGTTTTTGACGGTGTGCAATGGTCTATTGGTTTAGGAGTTGGACTGTTTGCCAGATTGGGTTGGCGACTGTTCTACTCTTGGTGGGGGAACAGAACAGAGGCGGTGGAGGCAGGGGGCACAAGGAGCACGTGCCCCTCCATTTTTTTCCACAGATATGTTTCGCAGTTACACAATAAGTTAAAACGAGCGCATTAAAACGTATCAATATACAGGCATTCCTGTAACATTATTGAAAATCCAAACAATATTTAGCAAAGAAATTCCACTTTCGGTCGCTTCAGTCCGTTTCTTCTACTTCAACCATCTTCCTAACCTGAAGTAGAAGAAACGGACAGGACTGTGACCACACAGCGGCATATTCATCGAAACGAGAGACTATAGCGAGTCAAGGTAATGGTACATTTACCGATATACGATTGTAACCTTTCTCACATTGTGTCGAACCATGGTAGCATTGTAAATTTGTGCCCCTCCACTTTTATCGAGCTTCCGCCCCCACTGCATCAGAGAACAACATCAATGTGGGGATGTTCTTCAGAAAATGCCCAAGAAGAAATGTCCAACACTACGAACACATACTTGTAACAATTTTGCTGTGTGACTGGGGTTATGTTTGTTTCATCAATTTGTTCCCATTTGAATGCATGCACGATGGAGGGGTTAATGAATATGTCGATTTCGTGATCACGGCAGACTGTCTTCCTTTATCGAGCTGCTCTTAGATAAAAACTACACCGATTAACACATTTAGTGGCAGACATGAGAATGCAAACTTACCACAATGCTTGGAACTATTATACTTCAATCAACGCGTATTGTCCATTTACCAGCTTGCTAAATCATTACCTTTTGTCTACGCAGGTGTGTGCAATTAAGGCACCAATGGTTTCCACGGAAACGCGACAATTATCCTACAAACGGACATACGCGGTAAAAAGTCACATCTAATGGAAAATATGATTCTAATATCTTTCAAGCATCGTTAAATCGGAAAGTAATGTACGTGTTTATATAAGAAAAGAACGGAAAAGTGATTTTTGCGCTAAGATGCGACGCTGAAAATATTGATGGATTGCTGCCACCATTAGAGAAGTAATTACATAGTGTGAGATTGCCAGGCACCAATAAATGATTAGGATAGCTGAACATTCTGATACAGTGTGCTGCTCTTTATTACAAGCACAGACTATCGACGTACAAATGTTGTCGGTGACAGTTGTTAGAGATAGCAGAATAAGAGTTCGAATTTATCTTCAAGTTTAGACTGGGATTACGTCTCACATATTTCAAGTTTTTTCAGGAAATATTGATGTTTCAACAACTACGGGGTCTTATTTTTGACGGTGCTCTATAAACTCTCAGGTTAAGAGGATCTTAGTCAGAGCTGACGTCGATGTGACGCTATATATGTACTTTATATACAGGCCATGGATTTGTGAAAACTTCCATTTCGACAACTGGAACAGGTAAGGATTTATGTTCTTTGTGGTATAATTATAGAGAACGGCCGCTGTGGACTGGTCACTTTGCAATATTTGCACGGACGAAATATCTGATTTCAAATACTAATTATTGGACTTGTTTTGTAAAATTCAGTCCAAACTGGGAACTCGTTGCAGATCTTCTTTTTATCAATACTGTACAATACACTAGGCACTATTCCGAAAATTCATTTGATGTTTAACCCTTTACCCAACGTAACGGCCAAAACCGGCCAGCGCTATTCTCAAAAATTGACAAATATTTTTCATTATTTTTTTCATTTTTTGTCTCAAAAACATAGGTTATGATCCCCTCATTGGAACGAGCTCGTCGAGCTCGTTCCAATGAGGGGGTCATAACCTATGTTTTTGAGACAAAAAAATAGCTATTCAAGAATGTTTTATGCAAGTGTCGTCTGCTTTTCATATTAGGTAAAGGGTTAAAAACATTTTTGTTTGAAATATATTTTTAAAATATTGAATTTGCAAAGAGTTGTTCATCAGATTTCGAAATGTCCGCTCTCCATGGGGAAATGTAAGATGGTGAAATTTCCGCACAGGGAAATGTTGGTAGGGGAAATGTCCGGCATTCTCCTAATGGGATCGGGACGTTTCGGCCTTGAGGCATTTCGGCCCTGGGACGTTTCGGTCTTGAGACGTTTCGGCCTGGGACGTTTCGGCCTCGTAAAAAAGAGGGTGGAGAGACAACGTAAATAAAATAGATTCAGCCGAAGAATGCTCTGGCAATGTGTGTACGCTGATTTTCTGCCTGACAATACACATACTTGTGCAACGAAATCGAGCATTCTTCGAAAGGAGTCACGCGGATTAACAAATAAAACATTAAATTCTGTCTCTATGAATTGTATAGATTTATGTGGATTTGTGAAAAATAATCTACACCTCATACAACAAAGTGACGCAAGAAGAGCACTTTTTATTATTAGATACTATCTTATGGCGAAAATAACCTATTGTTCTCAAGTTTCCTGGGCTTATGCCATTAATTGCTATTTCTTAACACCCCCCCCCCCCCCCCCCCCCCCCCCCCCCACACACACACTGATTGCAGTGAAAACATTTTGTGGCTCTCACATTATACTCAGTTCATCGGAAAAAGCTGAAGTGAAGCTTTTTCAACGAATATTTACGCGAAATTTTTTAGACAAATTTAGATAACAATTGATGTTACAGACTTATCCAGCAATTTATTATATTAAACGAAATCTGCTAATAATTTTAATAACAACAACGAGAAATTCATTTAAGTGAGTGGCGGGTGGGGTCCCATTTACTCCAAGCTTTTTTTAGTCGTTTTTCAAGTTTGACATCTGATGGTTGCGAAAACCAAACTCGAGAATCATCTATAGTAATAATAACACTTTGGCCAGCCGCTGATTTGTCGCGGTTCTCGGATGAGAAGGCTTTGGTTACCCCTGTACTCCCAACTGCCTCCCTATTCCCACGCTTCTTTTCTTCTCTCAACACTCGAAGACGAACTGCTTGATGACATCCCTTGCCCCATTCTTCCCAATCTCTCCGATTAGCATATTAACCCTCTCCTTTGAGTCTCCCACTAACCACATGTCCTTCATTCTCCCATCCCACTTCCCCACTACCAGTGAATCTTATTCTTTTAGGCTGGTATTTTGGGCATTCTAGAAGAAAGTGTTCCAGGGTCTCCACTACGGGAGCGGGTCTTTTCGGCCTCTGGAACATTCGGCCTCGGGAACATTCGGCCCTGGAAACATTCGACCTGGGTACATTAGGCCTCCGTTTTAAACTGGGGAGACGAAGAGAGACGCGGGTTAAGATGATTTTAAACGCCTTTATTACAACCAAAAACATTTTTTTACCAAAAGTGCGAATATTCAGCCTCAAAAGTAGGAACATTCGGCCTCGACTGAGGCCGAATGTTCCCGGAAAAATACCTGGGGCCGAATGTTCCCGAGGCCAAAAAGACCCGGACCCACCACGCCCAATTTACACATCTGGCACTCCTTTTCACTGTTTTCCCAATTTCCCCCCTCAGCTCCAGGGACCGCGACCTCAGCTTGAACAACAGTGATCCCTCAAAGGTGCCATCAAGGTACTCTTCAAAACCAGGCCTCTCTTTATCACGCGGTCCACCCAAAGATCTTTTTGATTTGACCCCCTCTCGCCAATTAAGGTTACCACCCTCCTTGACCTTTCCCTGACGATTTTTTTACCCTGATTTGCCCCAACGTCTAGGTCCAAAATCTCCAATGAGTAGTTCTCTCTTAGTTCCCTCACTTGGACCATCCATCCTGTCCTGATATTTGAGTTGAAAATTCGCAGGAACATTACTTTACACTATCGGTCTAAATGAGTGACAACTGATAGCTTGTCACTGCATTTAATTATGTACTGAGCTGTGAAAAAAAATTTCTAGAGGTGTAAATGTTGAATAATATTTAAAAATATTTACTGACTCATTAGCAAATGATTTAGTAAAAGTTTAAAATGTGAGACGTTTCGGCCTTCTAAAGTGGGACGTTTCGGCCTTTTATGGGGCCGAAACGTCCCGGCCGAAACGTCCCAGGCCGAAACGTCTCAAGGCCGAAACGTCACAAACCCCTCCTAATCATCCCTCTCTCGTTTCCTCCGCTGCTGTTTCAGTTTAGCTTTTCGTGTCCGCCCATAGTTTTTAGCTCTTCTATAGTCTCCCTATCGGACTCCGGGGTAGCAACCTCTTTGACTGGGCTTTGGTTCATAGGAAGCGAAGAATTGGGGTTCAAACACACTATCCTCCTCCTAATCAAACACATAGAACATACCGCTCTCCCCGGTTCTTCTTCCGGATGAAAGCACCGCGCTGGAGGTAGGAATACCCTCAGATTTTCAGTTCTCCTCCGATTCAATCCCTATTTTGAGAAAGGAACTGACTGGGAGTAAGCTTATCTATGCAGACATTATGGGGGAAGAGGTAGGCATTCCAACCTTTTTCTCTCGATTCACTTTCTTCCGCCTCAGTAAGAACTTTGTCAGTCCGCGGGCACATCGTCGCGTATAGGAGGGACCCTTCTTTTTCTCCGTCTTCTTTTTGACTCCCAACAAAGATGCAGTCTCTTTCGACTGGGGGCCTGTATGGTAGGAGCCCCCCCCCCCCCACTCCCCCACTGACGGTACTACACGCGTGGGCAGTGATGTCCACGCATGCGTTTACCATGTAATAAAAATCATCATCAGAAAAATATTAATTAATGGAGCACCGGGTTTGACCCGGTGCTTCATTAATTACATTTTTTATAATTATTCCTATAATTAATGCTTGGAATCCAATCTTATTGCCTCTGTGGCAATATTGCCCACCCATGGAAAGTGACCAGCGCACGGCGGCCGTACTGTACCTATCTTCGAAGGGTAGGTGGGGGGGGGGGGGGGGTAAGTTTTCTTTTATAAAGGAGAGGGGTTCAAATCTACAGTTAAAACTAGTCCTGTCACGAACTGTGTGCTTATCTAGGCTTAAATGCGCGTAGGAATTGCGGGCAATTGCCATAGCGAATGGCATCCAAAGCACGGCAGGTCCTCCTGGTTACTCATAGCAAACATAGGCAATGTTTCTGCCAATGGACCTCCTGGTTACCCGGAGGTCCATTGGCTGAAACATTGCTTGTGTACAGGCCATATGTACGGAATTTGATAGCCTATGGTCATAACGCGTAGATTAACGCACATATCGACGCGCTATTTGTGCGCATTTCATGACAGGACTTCTAGTTGTAACTGTATGGTAAATGGTTTTGTGTTTGGAAGTTACATTATTATATTATTATATTCTACAATCCCTAATTTTTTCAACCAGCTCGGTGAGACATTTTACCGGCTCACCTCTGACTTTGTTTTTGTCATCTAACGACTTCGCGTCAAAAATAAGATTTTTCAAAAGTTTGTCTGAAATTCTCAGTAGGAGGTGAAGTTCATCTGGTACAATGTGATCAGGGTTAATTTTAATAAGAGGGGGATTTTTTACACCATGTGATTTGGAACATGCGTCATTAATCACGTTCTCTGTAGTTCTTCACTAGCTTTGGTAAAACCATCTCTGTCGCCTTTATTCACCTTACATCAGGGACATGAATATGTTGCGAGACAACTGTTCATCCCTAGAATAATTTGAATAAATTTGACATCACCTCCTAAAAAGAATTCCAGCTCAAATGTTTCACCTTTTAGAAAAAATTCACCCTTTAATAATTCAACAGGTATTCACCTTGAATTGTTGCATGAAATCCGCTAGTCCGTCCAAACATAACCTGACAGTCCGTAATATAAGTTTTTGGTTTGGTACGTCCTTTGAAAGGACGTACCAAACCAAAAACGTACATTACGGACTTTCAGGCCATGTTTGGACTAGAAACCCGCCGGCTGGATCAGATTGTAAGACGCTATCTGTCCCGAGTATCGATCAAATCACTTCCGCGTATCAATGATTCAATGCGCTGTTTACTTCCATGCACCAATTCAAGGTTCAAACGAGTGGAATTATCAGATTCTTATAAAAAAGCGTATAATAAAAAGAAAATCTAGTGTTTTTGAGTGGATACCGAAAATTATCTCACTTGTGATCGAGATAAATGGGTACTTTCGCTCGCGCAAGCGCTCGCGAAAAATAAACATTTGCCGTGGTCACTCATGAGATAAATTTCGGTATCCACTTAAAAACACTAGATATCCTCTATATATACGGGGTTCACAAAAAATAATACAACAACTCAAAACACAGTAGTATACAATATAACGGCACTATAAGTCTATGGTCCCAGCTTTTAAACACCTTGATGGAAGATCTGTGAAGATGCGACTGCTTGAGTTTAATTTTATATCGCCAATGTCAAGTTGGAATTCCATCTGTCATTGTCCTGGGTCCGAGCCATTGAACTGAGAGCATTACAGTTTTTCGGAAGTTGGCCCCGACGGAGTTCGATCCCGTGTCAAAAGCACCCAGTCGCCCAGCCATAAATGCTCTCCACCATACCAACCGAGCTAGCGACAACTCCAACGACCAACTTCCAAAAATTGTTAGAGCTTTCTATTCAGTGGCTCGAACCAAGAACAATGCCTGGAGGAATTGATATGAAGTGAATATATACATAACGATGTTCAAATTGGTAAGAAAAGGAGGGGTTCGTCAAAACCTTATAGCTTATGTAAGTCGCCTCCTTAGCGCTTGTATACGTTAACTCACATAGGCGGTATTGATCAGAAGATAAACCCATTTATCGTGGTCTGAAGGCCAAGACCCGCACTACATGTAGTTAGCCAGGTTGAGTTAGTTAATTTTAAAACCAGCCGTCGACACAGAGACCGAGCCAGAACGTCGCGCTCCAACAAACGCAACCAAATTTATCAACAGACGCAAGGAATGTAAACCTTTTAAATAAACAAATTAACTGTCATCTCTACAGGCTTCCCCTCGTGTTTAGACCTACTTGGCTTCGGTACATCCGATACACACCTTTAATCTATTTTTTACATGTTCGACAAGCTCCGCAATAGAATAAATGCTCAGTTAATCTCTAGAATACTGCAAATTTAATAGATTCCGGAGAAAAGAAATATAAAAGGGTTTCGGTCTAGCTTAACCCTTTACACAATGTAACGGCAAAAACCGGCCAAGGCTATTCATAAATATCGCCAAATAATTTTCATTATTTTTTTCATTTTTTGTCTCAAAAAGATAGGTTATGACCCCTCTTTGAAAAAGAGGTCGTCGAGCTCGTTCCAATGAGGCGTCATAACCTATGTTTTTGAGACAAAAAAAACTGAAAAAATAAGTTATTCAGGAATTTTGTTTGCAAGTGTCGTAGGTAAAGGGTTAAGCAGGAAACACGACTCCCCTCAACCCTGTATAAAACTGGGATCTAAAATGGTGCTGTATCTGTTGACTTGTCAGGATTTAATTGTAACATTTTTTCCTGCGAAGTTCACCCACTTAACCCGGTAAACACTGCATGATTTTTCTTATGACAGAGTCTGTATTTTATCTAACAATTAACATAATTTTCACCCAAAAACTCGGAAAAAGCGTTTGTATTAGCACCCCCGTTCCGATTCCGTATCAGACAGATTTAATTTCCGGTAATTTCACCGCACTATCACATATATGCATTGTTATTACGCATTATTTATTTATTTATGTATTGGTGTTTAAGGTCATATACTTATGCACAATGGCTAATCATGACCGTGACAGCTTTGCGGGTGGAGGGAGCCGAAATACACGGAGAGAACCACCGAGCAACGACGAGCAGCTGCCAGCTCCCCAACATCGTAACTCCGCACTGCAGCACAGGTATAGGGTTAGATTGGCTGAAGACATGCGTACCATCGGCGTGCAGTAGGTCTTAGCACACGGCGTCATCGTGCCCCCATGTGGACAAACGGTATTAAGTGCCTTGCCCAAGGATACAACGCGGGAGTCCGAATCGATCGATCAGACGGTCACCCATCCAATCGGACATCCGAGGACTATCTGGGCTCGACGTTGCTTAATTTCGGTGATCTGACGAGGATGGGTTACCGAGACGCCACCTCGCCCCACCATGTGCATGTCTTGTAATTTGTATCAGATTCTCGGTCGACATTTGGTTGTGATTTCTGACATCGGCACTCACAATCGGTCGATTGTGCACCCAACTAATCGTTAAGCACTAGACGGTTGCAAACCCTTATCGGTTAATCACTATCGGTCGTGTTTACAATCGGATCGCAACTCGCCCTTACGGGCTCATTGCAATCCGATTGTAAACACGACCTCGAATCTACACAAATTATAAGACATGCACATGGTCATGATAATGTATATGTATCGAGTGACGCTGAGTGCACACATCAGTCGTGGTGTAATGAACAACATTTCGCGAAGGATAAATTAGGGATGATTTAATCCTACAGCCCCCCAATGGGCTGTATGATTAAACTATTACTGAACTCCTTACAAATACAAAGAGTGCTGTAGCTGGAACTGAATACGACAATTTCTTTCAGCAGTCCTGGGATCAAATGGGTAATCCATGGTAATGCAGTGCAACCATGTTAATTGAATAGCCAATTTGCCAACGTAAATTATTCAGTTAATAGGGGTGAGGGGAGTCGTGTTTCCTGCCTAAGCTAGACCGAAACCCTTTTATATTATTTTCTCCGCCCTCCAGATTTGGTTCCGGTGTTCATGCGAGTAGCCAACTACACAGATATCCGGATAGATAATTTTATTTAGCATTATCCAAACGTACAATGCTTTAATTCGTCCATTGGATGGAACAAAGCACTATCTGCAATGCTTTAGCATTGTAGATGGTGCATCGTTCCACTCAATGGACTAATTTTATTAAAACTTTCGACAATAGGACATAAAATGTGCATAGAGATTGGTGGCCAAGTGTATAAGTGTGCTGGTCTTTCATGCCAGAGGTCCCGGGATCGATCCCCGGTCGGGGAAAGTTCTCGAGGTGTCCGAACACTCTATGTCAGCATCAATTGTGGGGTTGATGCTGTCAAAGCGTACCGTCCTATCAGGTGGGGACATAAAATGGCTGTCCTCTATGCGGAGAGGCACACTCCATGCAGGCTAAAGATCCCTTCGTGGTATTCAAGAAGAGCGAGGCCACGAAGTTGCCGCAATGAAGGTCATCCCACACACCTGCGCCATTGGGCCAAGGAGAGGTGTTAATAAGTTGCATAACTTGTTTCGCCAATCCTTGTAAAACATATAAGATTAAATAAATAATAAAAATAAATAAATAAAAAAAATGTGTGCACTAGTGAGATGACATCTCTAGATTGGCTGTGTACCTTTCATCTCCCGAAGAGTCAGTGTTCGAATTTCGAATACACCGGACACAAACTGTTGCTAAATTTGTCTACCTGTATCGTGGACATAACCCGTCGATATCAGAATGTAGCTGTTCACGTCAAAACCAGTTTAAGACTTTTACTAATTAGGTTGATTTTCATTACGTTTGGTAAGATTTAATATTAATGAGAACGACATTGACATCGTTTTGATCTCATGTGCTGTATATTAGAACACGTTTCTAAATAAAAACAAGTTGCGGAGCTTCCGCAGTGACGTAGCAGAAGGTTGAATTCAAGTCTGTCCGCCTCAAGTGTTCTGACACAGACTGTCTTGATTACATAGACCAAGCGAAATGGGAAACCTTGAACAGGTGTTTCTAGTCGTTTGCCTGAAAATGTTTGTGAGAAATCGATTTTTCCCCGCTCACATTCTTCATTTTACTGGTTTGTATAGTAAGTATGCAGCAAATGTACATTTGAGTTTTACTACAAAAGCTCACACAGTGGAGTTTCCACCCAGACAAAATGTTTCAAATACTGTAAAAAATCAAATGAAGAATAAGAGATATTTGTACCAGCAGATCTTCTGTTGACCTTGGGGATAGAGCGCTGCTTGTGTGTCTTAAAGGACTGTGACACTACACCTCTTTTGATCAGATTGGAATCTAGTCGAGACATACTAACACCAGTGAGTCGGTATGGCATAACTAAAGTTAATTTTCGTCATTGGAAGAGATTTACAGGAAAGTTAGCTCCTCTTAATTTCCTATAGTTGACAGAAAATTTAACCCTTTACCCAACGTAACAGACAAAACCGGCCAGCGCTATTCTCAAAAATCGCCAATTAATTTTCATTTTGTGTCTAAAAAATATAGGTTATGACCACTCGTTGGAACGAGCTCGTCGAGAGCTCGTTCCAATGAGGGGTCATAACCTATATTTTTGAGACAAAAAATGAAAAAAATTAGTTATTTATGAATTTTTTTGCAAGTGTCGTCTGCTTTTCAGGTTAGGTAAAGGGTAAACACTAAGGCTATGGTAATTTCATATAAAGGTTGACATATCGAAATGTTAAAGAATTTGTATCATCGATGTGCGCATCATTTCATAAACTTCGGGCATTCTCCTGTAGGGTAATATAAAAATACAGAAGTTGGATTTTTGCAATTTTTTCTACCAGTTCAAATGTTTGACTATTATTTTCTACAGAAACCCATTTAAAATAGAAAAAAAGCGTTTTTACCCTCGTTTGATGTTCTGTAACTGTTTTTGTTCATTATATCAATAGTGTGCGCATCGTGACATATAATACACGCACTGTCTTTTCCATTAATACAGAAGTCTAAAATGTAAAATTTGCTATTTTTCTTCCCGGAAAGAATAAAAACTAGCAAATTACTGTAAAACACATTCGCAAAACAAAAAGCCAAAGTGAATATTCATTTGGTGCTGTTAGGTGTGATACTGATGGATACTCTTAACCCTTTACCCAACGTAACGGCCAAAACCGGCCAGCGCTATTCTCAAAAGACGCCAATTAATTTTCATTATTTTTTTCATTTTTTGTCTCAAAAACATAGGTTATGGCCCCTCGTTGGAACGAGCTCATTGAGCTATTCTCAAAAGACGCCAATTAATTTTCATTATTTTTTTCATTTTTTGTCTCAAAAACATAGGTTATGGCCCCTCGTTGGAACGAGCTCATTGAGCTCGTTCCAACGAGGGGTGATAACCTATGTTTTTGAGACAAAAAATGAAAAAAAATAGTTATTCAAGAATTTTTTTGCAAGTGTCGTCTGATTTTCATGTTAGGTAAATGGTTAAGGACGCATTATATATGAAGTAGTCCTTTCAAATTGGCTTGCCATAAAAGCTTCCTTTTGTTACTTTAATAGACGAAAACAACACACAACTCCGAGAACTGTCTGTTGTTTTCATTTATTGAAAGCCATCGTTTTTGTCGGTGTGCAATAGTTTAGTGGTTTAGGTGTTAGACGTCTGATTGCCAAGCGGTGTTGCCAAAGGTTCGATTGCCGACAGGGGATCAGAAATCAATATTCCAAATTCTTCGAAAACATGATTGTATTCTTTAAAATACTTACACAGGCCCATGCCAGTCTTCGTCTGAGGCCAACCACTGCACTTTCGTCATAATGTAGCCTGCGCGTTTCACACTTTCATGTAGTTTCCATAAGGAAAGAGGAACAAGTAATCCTGAGAACGTCATCTAATAAGTTATATTCCAGCCATCATTTGTTTACCGTGTGCAATGGTCTAGAGGTTACAGTGTTGGACTCCTGTTTGCCAGATAGTCTTGCCGATGGTTCTATTTCCGATCGGGGATTAGAAATCAACATTTCAAATTCTTCGATAGCAAATCCTTCAATATGTATATATATATATATATATTTATAAACACACAATAGCCCCCCACCCCACCCCACCCCACCCCCCCCCCCACACACACACACACAATTAGTAAAAAAAATAATTCAATTTACACACCTCCAAATTAAAAAAAAAAACTTTAAATCTTCAACCTGTCATCGGTGATTAGAAAAACAAAAGCTCGCGTAACATCCTTGTAAGGACTAAATTGGAGCCCATCAATGAATAACATCAATTATTGCCAGTCAGTTTAACCAGTTCCTAAGCTGAACACTTAGTTTAAATCAAATTTGTGGATTTTTTATCATGTTTGAAACATATTAACATTCAATACACATATATTTTCAAGAAAACAATATTTCGGCGGCATATTACAAAACAAAACGTTTCAGTCGGAAATAATTGTGCCAGCTCGAAGTTTCTGTACCTTAAACACACACACACACTTCCACCAACTCTTACACACCCTCTCCCTCTCCACACACAAACCTATACAGTTTTCGTCTGAGGCCAACCACAGCACTTTCCTCGTACTGTATCCAACACGTTTCACACTTCCACGTAGCTGTCGTAAAGATAGTGAAACAAGGAATCACGAGAACTTCATCTTATGAACCAGATTCCGGTGTGCAATGGTCCAGTGGTCTAGGTGTTGCACTCCTGATCTCCAGGTGGGGTTTCCGGGGTGCGATTCCTTGTGGATTGTATCTTTCAAAATACATACACCCTACGAGTGGTGAAGTGGTGTTAACCGCGAGCCTTCGGCGCGCGGTTAACACTACTTCACCACGAGTGGTGAACATTTGGTACACCAAGCTACTTTGGGTATATTTTATTTATACCATGATCGTCAGATTATTAAGAGTCACTATTATTTTTTCGCGATTTTACTGAACAGCAGACGTACATGTACAAACGAGCGAATCTGTTTTTGTTTTCACGAGCATCGGTGGGCGGTACTCCCGCTGTCAATTTTTTCGTCGAAACGAAATGAAAAAAAAAGAAATTGAGCCTTTTTCGTTTTAATAACATAATAACATACTATTTCGAGAGATGCATGCTTTATTAACATGAGACAGTGTATGTTTGTTAATTTTTGGCATCTTACGAGGTAAACCCATTTAAAAACGTAATAAATAATTGCCACTTCCATTTCACTCTTCGCGAGGCGACGTGCGATAAATTTAGACAAGTTTGCATTCAGGTCGACGGCACCAAAGGTCAACGGGGATGTAGTTCTATTGTAGATGTAATTTTTTACTATTGAAATCCCATTACTGGCGTGTTCATCACGATTGGTGTGTGTAAGGCTAAAATTATGTCATAGGCTTTTCATGTATAGTAGAATAGGTAATCATGGTATAAAAGGTTTATCCTGAGCCGTTTGATCGGACCAGTTTACGACGTTGTGGACAGTTAGTTTTTCAGTGGAAAAATGAATAGTCTTTTGCAGCTTTGAAATTTTTTTTTTCAAATTTTAATCGGTAAAGAAAAATTTAGAATCTGCAACAATATAATGTCTGTTGTTTTTCATTTTAAACAATCCAATGTAAACATTATAAGCGTCGAGCTTGAACATACGCGTCCAGCTGCAAACCTCAGTCCATGTTACCGTCAATCCATCAGGGTTGGGGCGAATACATTGTAAATGTATTGAATACGAATACGAATACTTTGAAATTTTATGAATACGAATACGAATATACAAATTTCAAATGTATTGAATACGAATACGAATACTTTACAATGTATTCATGAATACAAATATGAATACTTGAATACTTTTCAAAATTATTTTTTGTAAATGGATGATAATTTGATCATTCTTATTGGGATTAAGGGTATAAGGGATTATAGGTGAAGAATTAGTTTTTCAGAGGATGGATCTCTTAATCCTTTAGAATCCAATCAACAGACATAAGTTGGTATTTATGACAAACAAAAGAAATAAAAAAAAATTTCAAATATCAATTTATTTAGAAAACAATTAGCAAAATGTGCACAGTACTCATCCAATGTTTTGTTGTTTAGTGCATACACAGTAATCACTAAATAGAGAACTGAGAGAAATTTACACAATTTTTTGGTATTTTTTAAAGTTATTTTCTTCTAAACTGCATTTTATGACCCCCAATAATGTCTATTAATTGTGGCAATTTGTGGCTTCTTTGCTTCATGTCTTTTATTAATATTTAAACACACATTGCTGGTGAGAATAAAAAAAACTGGCAAGTGCTATTCACGAATAATCAATTAAGCAATTACTGCACTATTGGAAAAATGTTGTAATTCAAGCACAATAATTTTATAGATCTATCAGTCTACACCTTATTTCTACTATTACTGTAGAAAAATATTAGATCAGTATTAATTGGATAATGGAGTTGTTTAGGGATTAAAAATCAATACTTTGGCCAGACTGATATCCTTTGTCCAAAGAATAATCTGTACAATTACAATGTTCAGTTTACAATGAAACAAATTTTGAACAATGAAGAGTTTGCTATCAAAAGGCAGATAAAAAAATGAACTTACCTTCTTGTGTAGTATGAAGTTTGATGTACTATTTGATGGACCTGATATGTGCACTTCAAAAGTATTAGTTTAATTCTTTACTACTCTCTAATAGAGATAATCACAATATGTTTTTTAACAAATACTGTAGACATGTGTATTAAAAACAAGAAAAGTATTCAAAAAGTATTCAAAAAGTATTCATGAATACACCTCAAATTTGACTGTATACGAATACGAATACTTTAAAATTGCATGAATACTGAATACATTTGAATACTTGAAAAAATGTATTGAATACGACTGAATACCGAATACGAATACGAATACCCCAACCCTGCGGTCCATCGCATTAACGTGTGTGTTCCAAAAAGACCATACCCAAAACCAACATCGTGAAATGAACAAGACAACTTCAATGAACAAGACAACTTTAATGATAACCAATTTAGTAAATAAACCTCTCGGGTACCCCACGACGCCACTGGGCAACATAAAATCAATAACTTAGATACAGATTGAGGTCACTCCATCTTAGTTCAAATCATGAACAAGTTCATGATTTGAACTGATATGGAGTAACTCGACTTTTATAAGTGAGTTTTGGGTATACATTCATAGAATGATCACTGGCCTCCAAGGGAGCGCGGTGACTCAGTGGTAGACTGTTGGACTTCATTCCCAGAGGCCCCGAGTTTGATCACCGTCCGGGACGACCCGCTTTGTGTCCTTAGGCAAGGCACTTTATCCCGGTTGCCTACATGGGGCACGATGACGCCGTGTACTAAGGCGTACTGCACGTTAACGGTGCACAAGTCTTCAACCACTGTAACCCTGCTTGAGCGAAAGTAGTAGTGTATGTTCCCCTACAGGTATAGGTTGCCGGATCTCATTGCCGGATCTCATGTGACGTCATAATTACGTGACCCAGTGGCGCCATGGTGTGTTGTCATGGTAACCCGCGTGAGCGGCCATGTTGTGACGTCATCTCCATAGTGATACGTGATGTGAGTGCGCATGCGCAGCGCGTGTTGTTAGGGTGATACGTGTTTCCGTCGTCCATTTTGTATACTGGAGGCCGCCATCTTGGTTTCTATGGTAGCACGTGATTGCTATGTTACCTAAGGCCTACAATAGGGCAGGGGTATGTTCGGAGGGTATGTTCGATTGAATCGGAGTATTTTCTGGAACGACTTTCCTGGATAATTACCACAAACAACCCGACAACTTGTATTATGAGGACCTTGAAAAATCCCTCAATGAGGTATAATTTACTACGACTCTTATCCTCATTTCAGTATTTAACAGGTATATCCTATGGAATCCCATTTTGGAAAACGCCCGTGGAATCCCTTTTTGTCGTATGAGGCCATGAGGGCTATGTAAAAGCCCTCAATGAATTCTCATTTACTATCCCTCATAGCCTCATTGAATTTTGAGGTTATGAGGACATTACAAATCCCTCAATGAGGCATAATTTACTACGACTCTTAGCCTCATCTCGGTATATGAGGATACCCATGGCCTGGTATTGTATTATTCGAGGATACCTATCGAGGATACCTTTTATAGGATACTTATCTGAGGATACTATATAGGCTGTTCATATCCCTATAGGTCTCTTGCTGGCCCTTAGTACTATTAATCCACCTGGTGCTTTATGCTATCCTATGACTGGTATAGGTAGTATGCAATGCTAGGCATAGGGGTATTTTGAGTAGGGGTACTGCCTGGTAGTTTAGAACGGTACTATAGTATGGGCGGTATATACACTTATAGGCCCCTGTTAGTGCTTGGTACTATTAACCAACCGATTGCTTTGTTTTATTATATGGCTGATATATGTAGTACGTTATGGTAGACATAGTGATTTTGTGGGGGTGGGGTAATGCTTGGTAGTTTAGAACGGTAGTATAGCATAGGCTGTACATATCCCTGTAGGTCTCTTGCTGGCCCTTGGTACTACTGATCCACCAGATGCTTCATATTATTGAGCGGTATTCTGGGGTCGGGGTCAATGCCTGGTAATACAGAACGGCAGCAGAGTATGGTTGGTATATTTCCCTATAGGTCCCATTCTAACCGTTCATAGTATTAACCTACCAAATGCTTTGTATCATCCTGTTACTGGTAAGGTGGTACGTAATACCAGTAGTTCCTACCTTATTTCGAGTACTCTTGTTATTTCATTTATCTAGATCATTTATATAAATTATAATTAACCAATTAGATTGCTTGATTTCCCATAACCTGTACTTAATCGTACAGAGTTATCTCCCTTCTGTATAATAAAAACCTATATCAATGGCAATATCCCCGGCACCCCAATTTCGGCACCCCTTTTTTGAAAAGCATATGGCCTTCGGCACCCCTTTTTTCTGAAATGAGGATAAGAGTCGTATTAAAAATCCCTCATTGAGGGATTTTTAATACGACTCTTATCCTCATTTCAGAAAAAAGGGGTGCCGAAGGCCATACATTTTTCAAAAAAGGGGTGCCGAAATTGGGGTGCCTTCTGAAGAATCCCATTTTTCTGAAATGAGGATAAGAGTCGTAGTAAATTAGACCTCATTGAGGGATTTT
Organism: Pictodentalium vernedei; assembly: GCA_031216915.1. Classification (NCBI taxonomy): domain Eukaryota; kingdom Metazoa; phylum Mollusca; class Scaphopoda; order Dentaliida; family Dentaliidae; genus Pictodentalium; species Pictodentalium vernedei. The sequence goes on along the minus strand of CM062297.1, from coordinate 727,952,778 downwards.
TCAAGGTCCTCATAACCTCAAAATTCAATGAGGGTATGAGGATAATAAATGAGGACTCATTGAGGGCTTTTACATAGCCCCCATGGCCTCATACGACAAAAAAGGGATTCCATAGCCACAGGTGTTTTGCAAAAAATGGGATTCCATGGGATATGGCCATTGGATATAGTCTTTTGTTATACAGAAGGGAGATAACTCTGTACGATTAAGTACAGGTTATGGGAAATCAAGCAATCTAATTGGGTAATTATAATTTATATAAATGATCTAGATAAATGAAACAACAAGAGTACTTAGAATAGGGGCAGAACTAACAAGAATAGACCAGAAATTGCTAAATATAGCAATAATAAGGTAAACTGTTCCAGTTGATAGGCTATTCTATGCTACTGGAGTATACTCTAGAATAAAGGAACATGCCTAGGTAGATGTAAACTATTGCATATATATATAGAAGCAGAGAATTCTGAAAGAATTCGAAATAATACAAGTTGTCGGGTTGTTTGTGGTAATTATCCAGGAAAGTCGTTCCAGAAAATACTCCGATTCAATCGAACATACCCTCCGAACATACCCCTGCCCTATTGTAGGCCTTAGGTAACATAGCAATCACGTGCTACCATAGAAACCAAGATGGCGGCCTCCAGTATACAAAATAGACGACGGAACCACGTATCACCCTAACAACACGCGCTGCGCATGCGCACTCACATCACGTATCACTATGGAGATGACAACATGGCCGCTCACGCGGGTTACCATGACAACACATGGCACCACTGGGTCACGTAACTATGACGTCACATGAGATCCGGCAATGAGATCCGGCAACCTATACCTGTAGGGGAACATACACAACTACTAGCGAAGTTTTAAAAGAGTTAGAATGCTGAAGAGCTGACAGTTGCTCGTCGATGCTCGGTGGTTCTCTCCGGGTACTTCCTCCACCCGTAAAACTGTCACGGTCACGATTACGCATTGTGCAGAAGTATGCGACCTTAAACATCAATTAATAAATAATACTGGCCTCCAAAAATACAAGTTTATAGGCAGTAGGCACTTTGAATCTCCTCCCATTGTTATCATCTTTTCCAATATTTCACTGAATAACCTCAGACAGTAACATATGCCACTGGGGCCGTAAACATAGAAAATACGGAGCGTGCTCTCATCCAATCAGAGGGCGAGGATTTTAGTCTTATTGGAACAGATTTAAAGGCGTTCTATTTGTTATTCAATATGTTTTCAATTTTAAAGTCATTCTCGTTCCTTTCATGGACTTTCTTTCTCCTAATTTCTTCTTTCTCTCGCTCAGATTTGGTTGAGGTCAGGCGGACTTGTTTTATTTCACCCTGTAGAGAATCGACTTCCATTTTTGTTTTATTAACGTTTTTGATGTTTTCATGATGAAAATTTGATGTTAAAATTTTTACTAAAGTTTGCATATATCCACTGTAATATTTTTATTTTCGACTTTTTTTCCGAATCCGTATCCCGATCCGGATAAAAGTCACCAAAAATGACGGATATGGATTTGGAAAAAAGTTTGTCCCGAAAATAACCCTGTTAATGAGAATACAAGCCTTGAATGCTCGTCAGCAAGATCATCTTCTTCACGGCAGCTGACGACAGAAAGTGACGGTCATTCCCGTGTATATTTGAGACCCTTACGGGAAAAAGAACGTTCATTCGAACAAACAGTTCGAAACCACATGCCTTGTGCCGATATGTAGTGTAACTAGTATTTAATCGTGCGTGCATAAATTGAGCCGGAGACAGACTATACTTGTTATGAAGGTATCAGTTGAGGCCATTTTATACTGGGGGGGGGGGGGGGGGCGAACGCGACCACTGCTGATTTCCGCGCGACTTTCCACACGAATTATCGTTCATACTGAAGGCGGTGATTCGCGCGGAAATTTGCAGTGTTAACCCTTTACCTAACACGAAAAGCAGACGACACTTGCAATTAAAATTCTTGAAGCACTAATTTGTTTGATTTTTTGCGTCAAAAACTTTGCTTATGACCCCTCATTGGAACGAGCTCGTTGAGCTCGTTCCAATGATGGGTCATAAGCTATGTTTTTGTGAAAAAAATGAAAAAGTAATGGAAATTGAATGGAGAATTTTGTGAATAGCGCTGGGCATTTTTGCCGCTACGTTGGATAAAGGGTTAATAAACAATCCTCCAGATAAGTCATAGTATGCCTTTTGACCTCGCCATCTGATTGGCTGAATAGAATTGTTCGCGCGAACAATTCCTAAAAATTCGCTTTGGGGGCAATCTCCGCGGTTTTCCGCGAGAACAAAAAATGGGCCGCGTTCGCGTTCACACTTAGTATGAACGACTCCGTTAAAATTGGTCTTAATAAAAACAAATGCGACCACGCGGTCGGAGTCGCGGTCGATTTCGCGTTCGCGTTCGCGTTCGCCACCAGTATAAAATGGATTACTAGAGTCTCATCAACACGACTGACAGGTTATACTTGCATGGTGACGACCAACACAAACTCTCGTCAGCATTACTACTTGGGCTGATTGCGCCGGAGACAGTAGAGACTTGTCAGTGCGGGCTGACGGGTCACACGGCTAGAACAATCACGAGCTGAAGTCTGTTTGCCCGAAGACAAACCAACAAACGAAACTATGAACTGGACCTCGGCATCCTATTTGGCTCCTTTGCTTCCTTTAGTTTCTGACCTGCTGGGTGTGGTGTTGCTTGGAATATTATACTGAAAATGGGTCGCAAAGGGTTATCAAACCCTGCCTGGCACGTAAAAACTGTATTAATTAAATGGCCGTATTTTAAAAGATCTAATAGGAACTTACAACCCTCACATTCATATAAAATTTCAGGCCTTGTCGCGTGTTTGTTTTCCCATAAATGTTGACAGTAATTGCGAATACTTTGGAAGAGCAAATATGATACTGCATCCCCGAGGTTCACATAAATTTTCAAACTTTGTCGCGTGTTTATATTCTCATAAATATCGAGAGTGTGTCATTTTACTTTGAATTATTGAACATTATCCGCGGCGGATGTATAATATATTTCTAAGTAATAATTTTGTTATCCGGTTTTGAACTGATTAATTTTCAAATCATATTAGTTGAGACAGTCTATAATATTTATGTGCAAATTACCTATAAGGTCCGGGTGTGTTTTATGGACTCCAGTTTTCGTTTACAGGTACTTTATCGAGCATTATTTCCCATTTCCACCATGCAGTAGGGGAAGCATACATGATTTTCGTTTTGGGCCTATCTGAAAACATCTGTGGAAATAAAATTTAGTACACGTGTGATAATGTGATTTATTGTGATAACAAAAGCGGACAGAGAATGTCGGCCTGGGTCGCTATTAGGTCGAAATGTACTGACCACTTCCCCCCTCCCCCCATAACACAAAATATTTACCCATCGAAAAAGAATGCTAGAATATTGAATCTCAGATGCCAGATTCGTTCTTTTCTCTTGATTCAGACTTGATTTTGCAGGAACTCATTCATTAAATTTTTCCACACTGATGTAAGTTCATTGTTTATTGAGTTTTAAAGACACTTTCAACATCCAGGGTCACATCGTGTCGGGCATTGTAACGGGTGGGGGAAGCCGGAGTACCGTAGAGAACCGTCGGGCAGCGTTGAGCTACTCCCCAACTTACTAACTCTACACAAACAGAGTTAGCAGCAGGTGAAGGCGAATGTACCATCGACCTGCAGTACACCATGACACCAGCACCACCGTTCCCCACATGGGCAATTGGGATTAAGTGCACTTAATCCTAGTTGGCCATGTGGGGGCACGGTGGTGTCAGGGTTGTAAGTTCCTATCAGATCTTTTAAAATACGCCCAATTAATTAATACAGTAGGAAACGAAGGATCTTTACAGGCCAGGCAGGGATTCATAACCCTTTGCAACCCATTTTTTCAGTATAATATTCCAATCAACGCCACACCCAGCATGTCAAACACTAAAGGAAGCAAAGGAGCCAAAGAGGATACCGAAGTCCAGTCCATAGTCCCTGCCAAGGGGCTGGGGTATTTATTTATTGGGGCTTTAAAGCGATATCAGCAACAATGGCCATATCAGGGAGACAAATAGTTAAACTTGAAGAACATGACTATCCAATATCAGTTTAACCCGTCCACTTATGGCGCTTTATATGGTGAAGTTCAGTCGCCGTAGACTGGTCCGATGCCCATACATGCGTTCATCAGATAATAAAAATCATCACTAACAAAATTCTTATTAATTAAGCACCGGGTTGTACCCGGTGCTTCATTAATTAAAGTTTTGATGATTATTCCTATAATTAGTGTTTGGAATCTAATATATTGCGCCCGTGGAAATATTGCTCACTCGAGGAACGTAACCAGTCCACGGTGGCCGTACTGCAGCGTTGTGATCCCTACAGCGACACTGAATACTCTGCGTTCCAATAAAACTAAAATCCTCATCCTCTGATTGAATAAGAGCTCGCGTATTTTCTTCCACGTTTACGGCTCTAGCAGTAGTTGTTATCGTCTGACGTCATCGTGCGAAATATTTGAAATGACGTTGCCCATTTCGAAATTAGTTCATCAACGAATTGATTTGCAGACCACTTAATTTTTTTCTAGATTTTCCACACGTGCACCAGACGATACCGCGAATGAAGTGTTGTTTACATTACAAATCGGTTTACGATTTGAAGTAAGATGGCTTAACCTCAACCTTTATTTTTTATTGATTATTTCTCCACTGACGTCGTAGGGTACACGACAGGTTTATTTACAAAATCTGTTATCGTTAAAAGTTGCCCTTTTCATTTCACGATGTGGGTTTTGGGCTGTGGGTATGGACTTATTGGATCATAAACTCCGAGCCGCATATCTCAGACTATGTTACCGTCAATTCATCACAATAACTTATAATATTGTATTTCTGGGAGATTCAGACCAATGGTAGGTTAAAGTTATCACCGATCCTCCTCTCCAGTTAGGTGTTGGCAACTCATGGACCGCCATCTTTTGCTTTACGCAAAACGTTATGCATGTCGCATCGAAAGCATTAACCCTTTACCTAACATGAAAAGCAGACGATACTTGCAAACAAAATTCTTGAATAACTATTTTTTTTCATTTTTTCTCTCAAAAACATAGGTTATGACCCCTCTTTGGAACGAGCTCGACGAGTTCGTTCCAAAGAGGAGTCATAGCCTATGTTTCTGAGACGAAAAATGAAAAAATAATGAAAATTAATTAGCGATTTTGGGGAACAGCGCTGTCCGGTTCTGAGCGTTACGTCGGGTAAAGGGTTAAATACCTCATTAAAAAATCATTGTAGTGGGTCTTACTATCAATGATATGTCTATATAACTCCCAGGGCACCGTTGCTGGACAAATGCAATTCTCGTCAGAAAACTCCTAATTGTCGCAGTAAACGCAATCACACTCATCGTTGCATGTTCCAATTCTTTCGGGCTGAGGCACCTGACCATATCCCAGAGAAATTCGGCTTTTGATCGTGGTGGTTTCTTTCTCGACCAGATCCTGATTTGGTTGCGCCACACTTACGCCAGAGGGTGGATATTTCAAAACATAAAATGACGACATCCAGAAAAATAAAAGAAAATCGCATCCGAGATTTTCGGCAGTTTAGACAAGGGGGAAACAATAGAACTGCGACCCAGTCTCGATCATGTCGAAATGATCTATTCGCTTTTGTAAGGGGGTATTTGTATTTGTAAGGGATAGTTGGCCCTAAGGCCGACTGTCGCTACAATGTGACCAGTTCCCGCGCTGGCTACCGAACTTGCGTGGGTTGTGCGATAATTTTGGAAAATAGAACAAGGCTCTTCGAAAAGGATAAATCACTTTTTCAGCCATCATCCTTTTCACTGCCACTAACGCAGCGATGATTTGTTTTATAAATAGAAGAAAAGCGCGACTATGAGGACAGAACAATTATATTTGCCCTGGGAACTCGTCCCTGAGTTCCAATGTGTTCTATGTGCCAGTAGGCACATAGAACACATTGGAACTCAAGAGACGAATTGTCAACGGTAAGATGTCGCTTTTACATGCATTTTGGCAGTAGAGTTCAACATTGTTTTTGATGCACCGGAGCTGTACCATGTACTAACACACTCAGGTAATCAATACATTGGACCCCACAAGTTCAATTCTCACGAATGGTAATGTTAGAGAGTTCCTTTACCCTTTACCTAACATGAAAAGCAGACGACACTTGCAAACAAAATTCTTGAATAACTAATTTTTTTCATTTTTTGTCTAAAAAACATAGGTTATGACCCCTCGTTGGAACGAGCTCGACGAGCTCGTTCCAACGAGGGGTCATAACCTATGTTTTTGATTCAAAAAATGAAAATATATTGAAAATTATTTGGCGATTTTGGAGAATGCCGCTGGCCGGTTTTGGCCGTTACATTGGGTAAAGGGTTAATGTTAGTGTTGACCGGAAACAGCATGGACCGGGATGTGCACTGCTGAATGTTTTCGCGTGGTGCCCTTACTTTGTGAACAAAGGGTGTGGTTTTACTTCGGTGGCAATTCTATGGGCCGACTGTTTTAATTGTGATCCGCTTGTAGCATAATATGAGTCGACAGTCTGACTTAATATAGTACATTCGGTGTCAGCAAGTTCCATGTTGGTCGAGAGCAAAGCTGGATTTCATTGTAGAATTAGTTGACACGTATATTTATCTTATTGGGTAGCTGTGAAACAGCACTCTAAAATCAGTCGGGTTAAAAATTAACCCAACTCAACTGGGTTGAGTGAATATGAACCCAATTGGGTTCATATTCAACCAGCCCAGTTGATTTGGTTTGATTTTTTAACTTGATCTAATGTATCGAACCGATTGGTCTCCCTCTATGAACCAGAAATCACTGTGAGTATACATGTAACTCCTTTCACTGGAGTTACAATAGCGAATCTGTGTCCTCATTACATGCTTTGTCTAATGAGCATATACGTCTAATTAATTATGTAAATGGAAATTACTAAATTCCCAGGACAGTGGTGTACGTAGTTTGCCGCAAAGAGCGACAATATTTTATTAACATTATTCACTAAATGACCTATCCCGCAAATTGAATATAGGCTTTTTCGGAACATGCCATTAAAATAACAGAAAGAATATATTTTTATAATATCAATGTCGAAAATGGGTAAACTTTGAGCCGCATTTTCCCGATACCGTTGAGAAGTCCGGGAGTCTTATTTTCAAATACGAAGTTTAAATTTGCCGAGCTCAGGGAGAGAAACGTTGGTCCAAGGCATGTTTGGCCAATTTATTTTGATACCAAGAGACATCAGTTCCTCCCTTCGTCTCTGAATTTCAAATTCAAATGTCGACCTGCAAGAAACTGTAAAATTTCACTGTCTGTGTTTGATCGCCATCTTCAGTCACATGCTTTTCAGGTCGCTAGGGCCCTTGCGTATGGCCCAGTCGGCCACATAATTTTCACAGCCTCTAATTTCCTGTAAGAGTAAATTCTCCTGAAGCAATACTATGTTGTATTTATTCACTGGAGACAATGTAAAACGAAGTGGAGGTAGCTGTTAAACATTAAATGTTATCTGCTATTTCAATCAGTTGTCAGTTTCTCAACCCAAGTTGAGAGAATCCCTTTGCTTTACAATGAAATAAAGTATACATTATTCAGTTCAATGCATTTTACCCTCTCAAGACTTCAATATGGGTTCCAAAGATTTTCATGCAATCCGAGAATAATCATAACCCTTTCCATACTCACATTACTGCACTAAACATCATTCAAATAAGTGTCAGAGCAAAAAAAGTCCTTTTTTGATTCCTTGATCGAACCCTTTGAATGCTGTGCACATATATGCTTTTTCTGATTTCTTGGACAAATTTATCTGATTCCTGTATGAATACCTGTACTAGTAACGAAAACCTATTTCTGATTACTTTAAAAATATTTCAGCCTCGAAAATAAGCCTCTATAAATTCTCTTTCTAATTTGTTTATTTCTGATGCTTTAAACCCTTTCACACAAACTTGAATTTACTGGATGCAGTTAATTCTGTTTCTCTACTTACCTGTCTTATTTCTGTTACTTCTCTTATTTCTTTCATGTAATTTTTATGCTCATATTTCTGTTCCCCTTCCCATTCCTCTCTACACAGTCTATTCTTATGTATCTGTTTTTTTCTTCCTGAAATCTAGTTAAACCTATGCTTAAATTGAAACGTTATACGCCTTACTCTCCACAAACGTATTCACGCGTGCTTGATCTGTTAAATGGAGACAGCTTTCATATTATTAAGCTTTATGCTTGCTGCTGAATCCTTTTTCTCTGGTAATATTATTGTTGTTTACATCATTGCTTCAATTTAATTAAATAATGAATATCGGTATAACTATGGAAATAAAATAATGTTTAACCCTTTCAGCACTGGTATCATATTAGTCAAACTGTCAGTGGCGAAATGGGCGAAAAGATCCTGGTTTGTTGGGAGGTTCGGTAATATTTTGATCCAACAGCTCTATCGAGGTGTTGGATTAAATTATTACCGACCCTCGTTTCAGATTGTTTGTTTTTTTATCATCTGTTCGTCCAATACCAATATTCCTTTCAAGCAAACTTGTATGAAAGGGATAAACTAGTAGTGAACAGGGAACGTTAAATCACACCAAAAGCTGTTTAAAGTCATATGTCGTCTGCTAATATTCAGGCTGACGAAACGTGGCTGCAAACAATTTCCAGAAAACAAATTCCAGAAAACAAATCCCGATAATTTGTGAAGTTCAATATATTCGACCCAATTCCAAAGCTTTTACGAGATAATACAAATTGTTTATTAAGCGTAAGTCAGTATAATTTTCATTAGAACCAATTAAAAGCAAGTCGATCGACACGCCTTTAATCGTATTTAATCTTATGAACACTGGTGGTATCTTCCGTGCAACGGCCATGATATGAATTTCGAAGAGTCCAGTTCATTATGTAACCGGGTTGTGAAAGATCAACACCGACCAGGTTCAATAGTTTATTCACATATATATTACACCATCATGAATTCAACAATTCATTACACTCCATTCTGTAAAACAGAAATAAAAAAATACCGTGTGAAGATCGTTAAAAATAAGTCATAAACTGCCAATTATCAACTCCACTTTTAATTACGGTTGTGCTTTGTTAGGGGTTTGGCGGCAGGAACTCACTAACAAGTTCAATGCGACAGAACGCCAGCCAAACAGACAGACACATGTATAATATTTAGCACGAGAGCGGCAGTTACGCAAAAGAACAATGACGTTGAGTATTAACTCAAAGGAATCAATATCTATACTGACAATATGCTATCTAGCGATCTGTAGCAGTAAACTCACTAGTAAGTTCACTGCGACAGATTGCCAGACAGGCATATCTAATACATCAATCCTGTTACAGCTGTTTGCCCTTAAAAGGCAATAATATTAAGTATTTAGACTCATTAACATAATTACGGTATTTTGAATACTATCACAGTTAGCTTTTAAAACAAAACAACTTTCACACAAGGAACAGGATGTGATACAATCGGGACAAATCCGCCACAGATTGACAAGAATAGCTCACTACCAGCTTGTGTTGCGGTGGAAAATAAGTCACGATATTCAACACCTGTCATCAACTGAACAAGAGGTGCATGATAATTGAATTAAACGTACACAAACAAATAAACATGTATAATCTCCGTGAAGATGGTCGCAACGCCCATTTAAATGTGAAGGGTTAAATACCTTGTGCTGGCAGCTAATCACAGAAATCAATAACTGTATAAAAATCAAACCACGTTGACAAGATTTGGTTTTTAATTATGAGTACGAGATATCTTGGGGGCGTTTACCTGTAATCCGATATTCATTCAGCAACAATAATATTACCAACCAAGGTGCATGATACACGGCCGGGCGAGGGTTCAATGAACCTCCCCGACATTGCATCATACAACCAGGTTAGGTGTAAGATAAATAGACTGAATTAATTATTCTCTGAAATATCGAACAGTAAAGTTATTCATCGAATGCCGGGATTTCTAAATTATTACAACAAAGATTTAAATAGCACCTACCTAATCTGTGGGATTAAAATGCAAGATGTTACAAGTAATTGTTGCAAGATCTTCCGAATTTGTTGTCCGTCTCGTACGGGAACCTTAAGTGAAGTGACACTGAATAACTTCAGGTCTAATCTCGGCAGTGATTAGCTAATTAAAAAGCATGCGGTGAGCATTCAGTCATGTCAATTCAGTGCAGCACGATATCACTCACGGAGCTGACTAAACAGTTTTATAGAGATGATGGTTATTAACACCTTAGCCGCGGCAACAATGATAAAAAACAATACAATTACCTACGATACCAATGCTTACCAGTTGTAATTCTAACCCTTCCACATTCTCCCCCCTCAGAGGAAAATGACATCCCTGTCATTTAAATCAAACTTAACCACATTAGTAGCGAGGCTATCCTCACTGACTGAAGGAGATACATGATTCTTGTACTTTTTTAAAAAAAGTTTTTGCACAACCTGTTCTACTGTATTATAATACTTCAAACGTTATAGATTACAGCACTTGCCTAATATAATGTGTTAGTAACATTATATATGTGACTCTCAAACATACACACAAATATATACAAGAAAAATGTGTCCCGTTAAAATAAATAGTAGGCCTACTTCACATCTTATATAGGACCATAATAGTAGCGATGCTATCATCACTGACTTATCCTATCAAGTGAAGTATAGATATATCAACCTTAGATATGAATAACCCTTGGTTATCCACTGAAACGGACACTTTTCGATTAAAGTTCGAAGTGATGAATGAAAATATTATATCAAAATGCTATCGTCACTGATTAACCTGCCTTAGAGATAAATATATAATTGAGTTTCATGCAGTGTGGAAGTAGTGATGTTATTATCACTTATTAACTGCATATAAAATGCAAATAAATAAAAGCTATTTTTATCGAGTAGTAGTAGCGATGCAATCATCACTGACTTACTCTATAACACCAAAGACATTATTTACATCTACATACACATGTAGCAACATTTGCAGAGTGGGATAGTAGCGATGCAATCATCACTGACTAACTGCATATGAAATGGAAATAAATAAAAGTTATTTTTATAGAGTAGTAGTAGCGATGCAATCATCACTGACTTACTCTATAACACCAAAGACATTATCTACATATAATTTGTATCTACAAAATTTGCAGAGTGTGGTAGTAGCGATGCAATCATCACTGACTTACTCACTGCAATAGCTCATTTGAAGAATGCAGAAACAATTGCATTAGAAATTTTTTCAGTTGAGCCTGTAAATACACCTTTTTTAGCTATTGATTCTAAAATAATTGCTTTCTCGGGCCAAGAAGATTTATTAACTGTTTGAGACATTACATAATCACCTGAAGACATCCAAGGAGGTGGTCGTTTATCTCGGCCACTTCGTCTTGGAATTCCTGACCTTGTTTCTGTGGGCAACATTTGATCATCACCCACACTGGCAGTTGCATTTTCGGGTTCTGATTGTCGTGATATACTCTCAATATCAGCCCTCTGAATAGCCGTTTCACTCTCTGGATTTTGTGAACCAGATTGTTGATCGTCACCAACCGAAACACTATTGCCTGCAGCTTCACCAACATTGGACTGGCCGTCACCTGTACAATGTTGTGAAGAAACTTGATCCATTTGAACAACAGGTTGTGTAACCGTTTGGTTGTTTGGATCACATTTATTACTGCACACTTCAAATGCAAAGTCAAGGTCTTCGTCAGAATTGACTGATGAGTTTGACGACATATCATTGGACGTTAAAGAAAACTCTTGTGAAATTGGTAACTTCAATTTGGGCTGTCTAGCCTTAGGCGTTGGCTGTTTAGCCCTAGATTTCGGTGTTGGCTTTACTGGCAGAGATTTGTCTTCAGCCACTGCCTGCCTTGATCCTGGCACTCTGCCCTTTAAAGATCTAGGGGCTGGTATAGGACGATTTTCTTCTTGTGGGAGGGAACTAATTGGTAATAAATGATTGCGGTGAAGAGTTCGTTTTTGCCCTTCCCTATTTTCATTTTCCACAATGAAAACTGGAATATTTTCATTGGGGTGACTCCTAACTATGTAGGCATCATCCTCCCAACGATTGGACAGTTTGTGTCTGCCATCAAAAGCAAGTGCTTTTACAAGCACTCTGTCGCCCACTTTAAGACTAGCTCCGCGAACTTTTAAGTCAAAATTTTTCTTCTGTTTAGCTTGAGCTTCTTTAGCAGCTTTTGAAGCTAATTCATAAGATTTGCGTAACCGACTTTGTAAATCTTTTGTATAGCTAGAAACAGAAGCATATTGCCCAGAGCGATCAGTACCAAAGGCTAGATCAACTGGTAGTCTTGGATGTCGTCCAAACATAAGGAAGAATGGAGACTGTTTTGTACTCTCATGTCGAGTACAATTATATGCATGAACCAGGGGTGCAACAGAACTTTTCCAGTCTTTTTTCTTTTCTATATCTAATGTTCCTAACATATTTAAAAGAGCTCTGTTGAACCTTTCACACATTCCATTACCCATAGGATGATATGGAGTGGTTCTGGATTTTTCGATTCCTGTGAGATCACACAATTCTTTAATAATTTTGCTTTCAAAGTTGGCCCCCTGATCAGAGTGAAGTTTTTTTGGAAAACCATAATGGACAAAAAAATTGTTAAACAAAGCATCAGCTGTTGTTTTTGCAGTCATGTTTTTTGTAGGTATTGCCAGGGCATATCTCGTAAAATGATCTGTTATTACCAAGATATACTGATAGCCACCTTTTGATGTTTCCAGAGTAAGGTAATCTGTACAAACCATCTCTAATGGAAACATAGTAGTTATATTTACCAGGGGAGCCCTAATATTTGTTGGAGATTTCCTTTTGATACAGCGGTCACAACTTTGAACATAATTTTCTATCTGACTATCCATAAAAGGCCAGTAAAATCTTTCCTTTGACAAGGATACAGTTCGATCTCGACCAGGATGTCCAATATCATCATGCAAACATTGTATTACCTTTTTTTCAAAAGATGTTGGAATGACCAACTGTCTGAATGATTGGTCATTGATATTAGCACTGTGCTTATACAGCACACCTCTATGCAATTTTAATGAGTTAAAAATTCGGTAAAATGCATAATGTTTGCGATCTTTGGGTAATTTGTTAAATTTGGGTTTAAGTCTGTTACGAACAGCTGTCATCCAGAACGATAGTACTGGATCCTGAGCTTGAACCCTTCTCCATTCTATATCAGTCATAGCGCTGATGTCCTGCCCTACTTCTGGTTCGTCAACAACCACTGAATTCGACAGACATAAACTCTCGATAAAAGGTTGTTTCTGAACAACAGAACATATAGCCTTTACAGAATCAGTATTTACTGTTTCAGAAAGCTTTTCATTATTCTGAATAGCTGGAAGCCTCGAAAGGGCATCAGCATCTGCATTGCTCTTTCCAGAGCGATATGTAATGTCAAAATCAAACGCTGCTAGTGCCGATAACCATCTATGACCAGCAGCATCGAGTTTAGCTGAGGTTAAAACATAGGTTAATGGGTTGTTATCTGTATAAACCTTAAATTTATGACCATATAAATAATCTTTAAATTTTTCAGTAACTGCCCATTTTAAAGCTAAAAACTCCAATTTATGAGCTGGATAGTTTTGTTCAGCTTTCCCCAAACTTCTACTTGCATAACTGATTACTCGTTTTACACCATTTTGTATTTGATATAGAACAGCACCTAGGCCACTACTACAAGCATCAGTATGTAGTTCAAATGGTGCTGTATAATCAGCGTAGGCAAGTACGGGAGGATTGCAAAGAATCGACTTCAATGTTTTGAAAGACTCTTCTTGTTCTGAACCCCAGGTCCACTCAAGAGAAGTTTTATTTTTCTGTCTTTTTTTACTTTGTCTCTTTGCAATGGGGTTGGACATAAGGATTGACAATGGTTTTGCTATATGTGAAAATTTTTTTACATATTTTCGATAATATCCAGCAAAACCAAGAAATTGTCGCACTTGTTCTGGATTAGATGGCCTTGGCCACTGCATAATTTTATCAATTTTACTTGGGTCAGCTTCAATACCATCAGCCGATACAACATGGCCAACATAAACAACTTTTTCTTTAAATATTTGGCATTTTTTTGGACCCAATTTTAATCCAGAATCTCTCAGGCGTTGAAAAACGTGTGTTAAACGTTCCAAATGCTCCTCAAAAGTTTTTGAAAAGATAATCAAGTCATCCAAATAGATGAGACATTCTCTCAGGTGCAAATCACCTAAGCACTCTTCCATCAACCTTTGGTAGGTGGCAGGAGCTGTAGAAAGACCCATTGCCATTCGGTTAAATTCAAAGAAACCTAGCGGACCTACCGTAAAAGCTGTTTTTTCTTTGTCAGATTCTTCAATTTCTACTTGGTGGTAACCCGACTTCATGTCAAGGACAGAAAAATATTTCGATCCACCAAGACAATCCAAAATTTCCTCAATTCTGGGGAGAGCATAGGAATCCCTAATTGTTCTTTTATTGAGCTCTCGAAAATCAATACACAATCGAAGAGTGCCATTTTTCTTTCGGACCAGTACAACATTAGATGCCCAAGGACTGTGAGAACGTCGAATAATACCAGCAGCTAAAAGCTGGTGTAAATGATTGCGAACTTCATCAAACATCGAAGGTGGTATACGCCTATGTCTCTGTTTAAATGGCAAATTGTCTGACAGTCGTATTCGGTGTTTAACTAAAGATGAAAACCCAATGTCATTGTCATTTTTAGAAAATATATCCTCAAATTGCTCAATCACACTGAGTCCCTGTTTAATTTCACTGTCAGACAGAGTAGACGATGACATATCTATATCATAAATCCCACCAGTATTCTCACTTTGGGCTGAATCAGTTGTCTGTTCCACAGCTACAGGTTGAAGTTCACAGACAATGGCTTTGGGAGGTATAACAACAGTTTTAGTTGAAATATTAGACACTTGTATGTTAATAATTCCTCCCCGATTATATGTATAACTTACCATACTTGGTGTAATATCCAAATGACTATCTACATTTGAATGATTTGAAGGCTGGACAATAGCACAAGACTGGTGATATGGTAATTGCTTGTCCATATAACCACGCAAAACTGTCTGTGAATTTGGAGCAACAACAAGATTTCTACTTTCTGCGCTTTTAATGACTGCCAAACAGTAGTTATTCTTAGCTAGATCTTTTTCTCGCAGAGACATGCATCGAAATGCCAAATACCATGGCGTGATCAAAGGCATTTCTTGTAAAAATCTTGAACCCTGCCTTGTGCGACATTGTTCCATAATATGAGATAAAATATTTGTACCCAGCAAAATTGGCACTTCCTTGTTGTAATTACTATCTGGCACAATTAAAAATACAAAATATTGTTCCGGTTGATCCATTAACCCATCAATTTGCAATTGTGCTTCTATATACCCTTTATAAGGTAGACTTTGTCCATCTGCACATTCAATATCAAGGAAATGGTTCAATGGCTCAACAGGAACTGATTTCAAGTGTTTACTATAAAATTCAGAGCTAATTGTTGATACTGTTGACCCTGTATCCAACAATGCTTTAGTAGATACTCCAGATAAATTAACCATAACCTCATTAGCAGTACCCAAAAGACCAGGTGGTTGAACATTTTTCATTTTGGTGGGTGTCTGTTCAGAGAAACCTATGGTCGACCCCGCCCCATAGGTTTTTTGGAGTTTAAACCTTTGTAGTGATCAGTTCTAACTCGACACCCAACTGCGATATGTCCCAATTGGCCACAATTAAAACAACGAACATCTGTGTTACGAGATGAATTTGTGTTTTGAGATGGTGCCGAATGAAAATCACCAGACGAATTGAAAGAGTCATTCCATTCTCGTGATTTTCTTGACTTCCAATCTAACTTGTGATTAGAAGGCTTGTTTTGTGGCTTTTGTCGTTGTTGTTTTAATTCTGCAACATCCTTAGTTAATTGTAAAACCATGGATTTTAATTCCTGCATTTCGTTAGAATTGATTGGTTGAGCTTGATTAACAGGAAACGACTTTTTTGTTTTGGGGACATTATCTTCTTTGTGGTCTTGCTCTATAATTCTGAGAGCAACACGCAATTCATCAAAATCTTGAATTTTGTCATATTTGTGACCACTGATGTCACGAAGATTTTGTCTCAAACCTGTCCAAAGCATTGTACGTAGCATGCTATTAGTTTCACATGGATCCACTAATTTCATTTGTACTGCTTTGTTAAGAGTGTCTTCCAGCCGACAACTCCAGCTTGAAATACTCTCATTTTCTTGCTGTTTGGCACTATAAAACTGTGCAAGAATAGTTTCTTTGGGATCTATAGTTCCATAGATACTATTGAGTTTGGCAAGAATTTCTGTTGGTGTACCAGAAGGGCCCAAACGCATTACAATACGCCCAGCCTCACCTCGTAAAGACCGTCTTATTGCATTTGTTACGACATCCATTGAATGACTCTCAGACAATAAACATTTTACCTCATATTGCCATAGATCAAAAGCTACTTCACTTTTAGCATCACCACTAAAAGTTGGTAGCCGAGGGGGTTGTGAAACATAAACTGTTTTGGAGGAAGGTTGAGGCTTTGTATCAACTTTCGTCTCTACAGATGACTTAGTATATGATGCCATCCATTCCTTAAGTTCATCTGCATTAGATGCTTTGGGTTTAACACCCATTTCCTCAAAAACCTTAACCAAATTGTCTATCTCTTCTTGTGTCATAGAAGTCATTTTTTTTTTTTTAAATAAGCCAAACTCAAATAATGGACAGATATGACAAGTGTATAAGAAACTAAGAAACTGTAAATTAATATTTTGTCATACACTCTAGAAGACGTTTCAACCACACACGAGCTAAAAGAGGTTTAGGATGCACACCATCTTTAAAGAGATTAAAGTTAAGACTATAAATACTCTTAAAGTTTGCTCGTTTTCGATTATTCTGGATATCTAGATGGAATTTTGGACAATAAAATCCTTTACCACTATTAAATGAGTATATCCAATCATTCAAGGCCGTTACTCCTTTTTGCAATTCAATGTCTGCCTCCTTGAATTGTTCAGGAGTAGTATGCCCTCTGGATTTATTCCACTCAAAAATCGAAATAGGAGGAATTCCCAGAAATACTAGGTCTATAGAAGGGTACTTTTCCACTAGATTTATAAATTCTTGGTAAGAGGCAATTGCTTTTGCAACAGACTGATAAATATCTTCCTCTCTCAAAAATACAAACTTACCTCGTTTTACCGATAAATCACATGTACCTAGCCATACATACAATCTTACTTTTTGACTCCCATGTACCAATTTATGAATATTACGCTTAGTATACAAAAATTGATCACTAATCGTTGAACCACTTTTACACCACCATTTTATCTCAATATCTGACTCATCATATTCTGTTTGCAAATATTTACCAAGACTTGATGATACCAGTACATGGGATGTATATTTACTCGCAGAAAGTACACACGGCCTTTCCAAATATTTTTGTAATCTTCTTTCACTCATTAAAATTTCACAAAGTAATAAATTCCAATAAATTTCTAATTAACTCTAATTGGGGTGCAGCGGATTGGTCCCACAAGTAACACACCCTATTACTTAGAAGTTTATGTATATTTAAAGCAAATTTAAATTTAACGACCTCCCATTTTTACCAAAAATTTAAAAGAACCTGAAAACAAAATTTACATGTGCACATCTCTAAATCAAATATAAACTTTGCATGATAAAGGAGTCTATCATAACAGTCATCATGGTAAAAGAGTTTATCATAAAAGTCATCACATGGGCATCTTATCAGAATGTCATCTTCTTGGGCTATTATTCTAAAATACCTGTCCTTTGTAACTGTATGTTACATTAAGTGTTAACAATTTAAAAAAGATACATTTTACACTCCACAGTTCTTGGCCATCCTCACTGTAACCATCTTGTATACATCACTGTAAGTAGTCTGAAATGGTAGCCTCGCCAATTGTAACCGGGTTGTGAAAGATCAACACCGACCAGGTTCAATAGTTTATTCACATATATATTACACCATCATGAATTCAACAATTCATTACACTCCATTCTGTAAAACAGAAATAAAAAAATACCGTGTGAAGATCGTTAAAAATAAGTCATAAACTGCCAATTATCAACTCCACTTTTAATTACGGTTGTGCTTTGTTAGGGGTTTGGCGGCAGGAACTCACTAACAAGTTCAATGCGACAGAACGCCAGCCAAACAGACAGACACATGTATAATATTTAGCACGAGAGCGGCAGTTATGCAAAAGAACAATGACGTTGAGTATTAACTCAAAGGAATCAATATCTATACTGACAATATGCTATCTAGCGATCTGTAGCAGTAAACTCACTAGTAAGTTCACTGCGACAGATTGCCAGACAGGCATATCTAATACATCAATCCTGTTACAGCTGTTTGCCCTTAAAAGGCAATAATATTAAGTATTTAGACTCATTAACATAATTACGGTATTTTGAATACTATCACAGTTAGCTTTTAAAACAAAACAACTTTCACACAAGGAACAGGATGTGATACAATCGGGACAAATCCGCCACAGATTGACAAGAATAGCTCACTACCAGCTTGTGTTGCGGTGGAAAATAAGTCACGATATTCAACACCTGTCATCAACTGAACAAGAGGTGCATGATAATTGAATTAAACGTACACAAACAAATAAACATGTATAATCTCCGTGAAGATGGTCGCAACGCCCATTTAAATGTGAAGGGTTAAATACCTTGTGCTGGCAGCTAATCACAGAAATCAATAACTGTATAAAAATCAAACCACGTTGACAAGATTTGGTTTTTAATTATGAGTACGAGATATCTTGGGGGCGTTTACCTGTAATCCGATATTCATTCAGCAACAATAATATTACCAACCAAGGTGCATGATACACGGCCGGGCGAGGGTTCAATGAACCTCCCCGACATTGCATCATACAACCAGGTTAGGTGTAAGATAAATAGACTGAATTAATTATTCTCTGAAATATCGAACAGTAAAGTTATTCATCGAATGCCGGGATTTCTAAATTATTACAACAAAGATTTAAATAGCACCTACCTAATCTGTGGGATTAAAATGCAAGATGTTACAAGTAATTGTTGCAAGATCTTCCGAATTTGTTGTCCGTCTCGTACGGGAACCTTAAGTGAAGTGACACTGAATAACTTCAGGTCTAATCTCGGCAGTGATTAGCTAATTAAAAAGCATGCGGTGAGCATTCAGTCATGTCAATTCAGTGCAGCACGATATCACTCACGGAGCTGACTAAACAGTTTTATAGAGATGATAATTATTAACACCTTAGCCGCGGCAACAATGATAAAAAACAATACAATTACCTACGATACCAATGCTTACCAGTTGTAATTCTAACCCTTCCACAATTACGTGGGGTGAACCAATTTATATTTGCTACGTGCAGCCTTAGGGCTGCACATTGAAAATATTACCTGGTGTAACCTCATAAATTCACCGAGCAGCCATTTACTTACTATGAAAAGTGTTCGTATCTTGATTCCAGCTCGGAGGAGTGTGCTTTTGGTTTCAAATGGTTTAGTACTAGGTGAACAGAACTGTTTGAAAACGATCAAAATTTAATATTCCGTCGATAATGGTTGCGAAGTAACGAACCCACTTGACACCCTCAGTTGTGAGGTCAATACCTCTGCAGCGAGAGGTAGGGACATTCGGTGTGAGATCAAGATCGATTTGTTGCAAGGGAATCGAGCAAGACTAAGAGTTGCCGCCACTGAGATTTATTTATTTATTTATTTATTTATTTATTTATTTATTTATTTATTTATTTATTTATTTATTTGATCATTTATTTATTTATTGCTGTCTGATCTCACATATTTCTGCGCACTGGATAATCGTGACCGCAACATGGAAATAAAGTCCAGTTTAGCCAATCATTTATACCCATATTGCCCATTTTAGAGGACTTCCACCCATGCATCGGTCCCTGGGTCCTATTTTACCAGTAAAATAGAGCTTGTTTACCACACTAAACAAACTCTACTTCACTTCCCCGAGTTCCTAGGGGGGCGTCACGGGGATTGTCCTTCATCTGCCTCATTGGGTCAAGCAGAGTGCTGATATAAATTGTTGAATTAACCTACTCGCCAATTTTTGTAAAAAGAAAAAAAATATATTATTTATTGAATTCACAAAACTGTGAAAATACCTGGAGTATCAAGTGTGTTAGCCTCCTTTAGGTCTGTGCTTCGCTTCTATCTGTAAAACCCCGCATATTCATTTCTTTGCTACACAACTTTGTATGTTTCAATAAGACTAAAATTCTTCTCCTCTGATTGGAAGAGAGCTCGCTTAGTTTATTCTATTTTTACGGCTCAAGTGGCAAATGTTACCGTCTGACGTCACAACGCGAAATATTTGAATGACGTCGCCCGCTCCGTAACTGCTTCATCAACGGAGTGACTAGCAAGCCGCTTCATATTCCTGGATGTTTCAAGTGTGCAGCAGATGGTGTTCCAGATGAAGTGTTGTTTAAATTACAAACCGATTTACGATTTGAACTAAGCTGGAATGAGTTTATCTGGTTTATTGATTATTTATTCAGTGCCGTCGTGGATACACGAGAGGTTTATTTACTAAACTTGTGATCGTTAAAAGTTGCCTTGAACAAGGCAACTTTTAACGATCACAAGTTTAGTAAATAAGCCTCTCGTGTTGCACGATGTAGGTTTTAGGCTGTAGGTAGTGTCTTATTGGAACATATGCATTATTGTGATGAGTTGACGGTAACATGATCTGAGGTTTGCGGCTCGGAGCGAATGTTCAACCTCGATGCTTCGCGTCTCGGTTGAACATAAGCACCGAGCCGCAAACCTCAGACCATGTTACCGTCAACTCATCACAATCATTTATAATGTCGCTGTACAGTAACGGCAAAAAGGAAGTGTCTCTCAGTTTCGGCACAAATTCTTCTAGAGAAAGCGAGGCCTCTAATAATCAGTGAATCAATGTTAGGGTCTAGTTTTACTTGAGAAACTTTTTTAACGCTTATCGAACACTTATGTCTTTAAAACTGGGCTCATGGAATGCATATTGGCCATATATACAGTACAGTCGCGGTGCTCCTGTCGTAATCAACGCGTGGGCAGTGATGCCCACGCATGCGTTTAGCAGGTAACAAAAATCATCATCATCAAAATGTTAATTAATAAAGCACCGGGTTGTACCCAGCGCTTCGTTAATTAAATTTGTTTATGATTATTCCTATAATTAGTGTTTGGAATCTAATTTTATTACGTCCGTGGAAATATTGTCCACCCGTGGAAAGTGACTAGTCCACGGGGGCCGTACTTTAGAAAGTTAATACCGTGATACCAGTTTTCATGTTTGGTAAACACCATGGCGTTTGATTAAGTGAAAGCTGTTGCGATTTGACTAAAATCACAACATAACAGCTCTTACGTCACCAAACGACACCCGTGGGAGGAGTTACTGCTTTAGTTGACCTCACGCCATCCTGTGTGGTGGCACCCATGGAGACGAAGCGTTTTTCCCTCACGTTGCAGCATTGTGTAGACTACAGTGTTAACGGACAACTTACGTCGTTGATAAAGTAACATTGCTTGTGAGCTACGTTGTGATATTTATTTATTTATCTATTCGTTTATTTATTCATTGACACTTTACACAGTCAGGGTTACCTTGTGTCGGACAGTTTTACGGGTAGAGGAAGTAACTGTCCTCAAGTAGGGTCAGCATTAGTTGAAGACAAGTGCATCGTCTACGTGCAGTGTGCCTTAGTACACAGCGTCACCGCGACCCCGCGTGGCTTATCTGGATTAAGTGCCTTGCACTAGGACGAAGTTACCGCTGGTTGGGATCGAACCGTCGGCTTCCGACTTGAAGTCCAAAGCCCTAACCACGAGCAATCGCACTCCCAACGTTGAATAACAACAAGATCTAATGGTTTCTACAGTCCTAATGACATATATAACCGTTTACGTAGAGATTAAGAGCAATTTCAATTTCCCTTTTCCTTAATGTTTTACCTAAACCCGCATATTCATTTATTCGCTACACAACTTTGTATAAAATAATACTCATTTTTTGTTCGTGATGTTCATTCTTTTCGGACAACAGGACAAAGGATTTGGCAGCAGTGGGCTACAAATGAACAGAGACGATGAATTGGAATGTGGATCCAGCAACAGGCTGTTGCTTATATAGGCTGTTCTCGTCGGATAGACTGATCCAGCAGGAAACTGGTGCTTTTGTAGGTTGTTTCTTTCAGACAACTTACATAAGCATTAGCTTGCTGCTGAATCCGGTTAGTTGGTTCCTCCAGTACTGTTATTCGCTGTTTATGGCGGGCTTGAATGAGGTTTGGTGTTCAGTTGCGACTGGGTTGCGATAAGGACAGAATTATCTTTCCGCTTTTCTCTCCACTGCATTATAGAATTCCACCCGCCGGAAAATAATTGAAAAAAAACAATTAACCTGATGCCATTTTTAGATTGTTTTCCTTGATTTGGTCCTAACATCGAGATTAGATTAAACATATTTTATTTGCAAACAAGAAAGCAAAGGGATTGGAGGACAAGTGCTCAACACTTAGCTAAGCCTCCTCTCCATTACATTAACAATCGAGTATGTTATGATAGCAGTTGATAATGTACAAAAATAATAATGTTTTTTGCAGATTATAAAGAGAAAAAGAAAAGAACAAAGGCATTAACGAACAAATGTGTAGCAGAAAGATAAGGCAAAAGCGAAGGGGAAAGGGCTCTAGTTGATTTAGATACATTGATTAAATAATTGGTATATAAAACTTTCCACTAAGCTAGGTCAATTTTGTATGGTTTGGGCTGGCTCAGGGGCGCATGCACACACTCACGGACCCACACGTGCAACCACACAGAAATCACTCTCACACACGCACGCAGATCCACACACTTACACACTCACATACATCCAGATCTTCTTCTATTCTGACTGCGGCTCGGACAGGTCAGCGGACAGAGAGCAAAGTGCAACAGCACAACTCGAAGCTGGTTAGACACCTTTTTTCCGGAAGGAGTGCAAGTAGTAGAAAACAGGTTATCCCTGACGAAGTTTGGATAACGTTCATGACTGCATAAACCGGACCACATCCACCTAGGCCTGTCGAGCTTCGCGAGCTGGACTAAGCTTAGTGTTCCTTAACCACACAGAGAAGTACCGAAAATTATTTATTTATACGATAATTTAAAAACGGTTTGAATCGCGGATTAATCTTTGGACATTTTTGAACAAACATGTGTTTACATCATTACTCAGACTGGCAACGCCATACAACAGCTGGGACGTATCTGTGAAGTGGTACGGTCGAATGCTCTCAAATAATTCATTTCTGGTCGCGTTATACTTAGGGCATGTCATAAAAAAGTGATGAGCGTCTTCAACGGTTTCCCCGCATGAGCACGAGGATGTTTCCGATATATGGTTCTTGAACTTGTGTGCATTGAGATATTTAATTTGTGAAATTCCTACCCATGTTGTGTAAATGTGTCATTATACGTTTATTACCTGATCGATAAATAATACATGTGTCACTTTTATGATCACAGTTCTGCATTATTTTAAATTTGAAAGAAGTGTCGGTGGAACAAATATTTTCATTGATGGAATGTGATAAAAGCGGCCATTTATTATTCATTTCATAGTCATCAATGCTCGAACTGCGCATCTTTCCAAACAAGTTCGATTTGTTTCGTTAAAATGTATTCGCGATTCATGTCACATCAGATAATTTAAAAGGGCGGAAGCGTGGATATTGGTACCGTGTTTGTTTTGAAATGCATATGTCAGCTGTTAGGCGATAAAATCTTAAATTACTTCCATTCGTCTGCTGTCAGATTACAATGTATGACAAGTTTTCCAATCTGCGAATAATGGCATGTCACCTAAATGATTTGCGCTTCGGATCAATATATGGTTACAGTGTTGTGATAAAAAAAGCGAACTGATATTTCCAACCGAATCGCGACTGGGTCTCAATCCGGTTGAAATTCTCTGGTTTCCTTCTGCAAAATGTGTCAGAGTCGAAGACCAGTCGAGACATAGTCTTAGAAACAATTTGTTTTACAGTTCGTGGAGAGTGGATTGTAACTAAATCACCCGCGGAGTGGAGTTTTCACCCAAGCTTTTACTTTCAAATTGTGTACATATCGACAAAAAACACAAGCAATGTTTCAGCCAATGGACCTCCGGGTTTAACCCGGAGGTCCATTGACTGAAACTTTGCTTGTGCTGGTTATGCTTTGCAACAAATTTGCAATTATTGCTTGGGTGGAATCTCCACTTTGCGGGTGATTTAGTGATAATACACTCTCCACGCACTGTACGTAAACGTGATGGCGATGCTGGATGTATCTTCTAATTATCAACTGTAATATCTTGGGTAACCCTTTTCCTAACGAATCAGACGCACCCTTCCACGTAATTTATAAATCGAGCAGTTTAGAAAACACTGTTTTTTGAAAAATGTCAACAAAACATGTGACCATCATTGGAAGGTGCTTGACGAGTCACATGATATGATTGTGTTGAAATGTTGGAATTTTTTTTCAAAAATGGAAGGTGCTTGACGAGTCACATGATATGATTGTGTTGAAATGTTGGAAATTTTTTTCAAAAAGTAATTAAAATACTAAATTATGATATCGAGTGTAAAGGGTTAATTAACATTTTAATTTCAGATTTAATTTTCAGGCTCATAAAGATGTTTGTCTTCTCGGTTGAAAGTGTATGGGACTGCCTTGAACTTTTGCGACCCCCGGATAAATTTACTGAGCGCGTACATGTTCAACATTCCGAAAAGACTGTGAGATTTACCAATATAAGTGTGTGTTGATCCAGCTGGAATGCTTCCAGTTATTCAAATATAAAGAATAAAAGCAAAGTGGTTCCATAATTTATTAATTATACTTTTGGGAAGTGTATTCTTCTCTCTTTTCGTCTATAGTAACGTAAACAAATTGTAACCATGCACGCGCTTGTATTATGCAGTTGCAAGATACTGATTTTGTATCACCTGTATTTAGGTAATTACGAACTCAATACACACTTATTGAAAGATAGACTGTGGAATCTCTCCTGTCTAAAAACAAATGCTCGAAATTTGAATCTTAGAGCTGGTCGGTGTGCCACTGCGGACCAGAGGTGGAGTGTCTGATGCCAACTATAGGCTGTATTTTTTTTATATTTGAACCCTGTTATTGATAGACACTATTTTATTTCCAAAAATATATAAACGTGCAAAACACAGATTACACTGCGTAACGGATAATGCACTCGAGACCCAGGCTATTCAGACAGAAAATGGTCATTTCGGACTGGGTGTTCTCTATCTGCCACGTCATCTCGGTGCATCTGGCACAAATCTAATGCAGGTTTGACAACAACAGTTGAAAAAATGACTCTATACAACGTCAAAGATGTTAAAAGTCTTAAATAGTTGATGGTTTGTCAATTTAGAGTATCTTTTATAGCGCGAGATGGAATGCAGTACGGCCGCCATGGACTGGTTACTTTCCACTGGTGGACAATATTTCCTCGGACGCAATAAATATTAGATTTCAAAACTCTAATTATAGGAGTACTCTTCAGAAATTTAATTAATGAAGCACCAGGTACAACCCGGTGCTTCATTGATTAAACTGTGCTGATGGTGTATATTAATATCGGGTAAACGCATGCGTGGACATCACTCGTCGATTACGATCAGTCCACAGTGCAACTGAACTGTAAGTCCGATACTATTTTCTGGCTGAATATCATGGGCAAAGTGTAGTATCTGACTTGAACCTATTTTACATTAAATTCTTGTTTTAATGAGAAAACATAAATAAATAGTTTTTCAATTTGAATAGTTTGAGGGGTGCATTATCGTTCAGAGACATCGGAGACAACAGAACGGATGTTTTTAAAGGAAGTGTGGGTAAAAACTTGGTCAGGTTAGGATAAATGTTTTTATTAGAACAATAACTGCGTCTTCGTTTGAAATAATTCCCGGTAATTCATCAAGAATGTTCTGTTATTCTTACAGATAACGCACACGTTTGTTCACGAGTCATTCTTTTCGGATAATGGAGAGGGTAAAACAAAAAGCGTTGTCAAAAGCTGGTTTTAATTGAACAGAGAGGATGAATTGGATTCAGCAGCATGTTGGTGCTTATATGGTACGGTCGCCGTGAACTGGTCACTGTCCACGGGTGGGCAATATTTCCACGGACTCAGTAATATTGGAATCCAAACACTAATTATGGAATAATCATCATAAATTTAATTTTAACCCTTTGCCCAACAAATCGGCGATATCCGCCCTCGTAATATCCAAATTCAGCAGTTGAAAAAAATATTATTTTTAAAAAATTTTTAACAGAACGATATCATGTGACCCCTCGTTGGAACGAGCTCGTCGAGCTCGTTCCAACGAGGGGTCACATGATCTGGTTTTGTTGACATTTTTGGAAAAAAATTGAAAAAATGATATGTAAAATAATAAATTTTGATATCGTCTACTTTGGGTAAAGGGTTAATCGGTGTTTTTTTTAATTTTGCTGATGATGATTTTTAAAATCTGGTAAACGCATGCGTGAGCATCACTGCCCACGCGTGGATTTCGACCAGTCCACTGCGGCGGTACTGTATCAGCTGTTCTCAAGAGATAACTTGACTCAGCAACAAGCTGATCCTTTTGTAAGCTGTCTCTGTGAGGCAGTTCACATAAGTATCAGGTCGCTAATGAATTTGGCCAATTGTTTGTTCCAAAATGGACGAAATGTGTGAGATTTATAACAAGATTATTCCTCAAGGTGAAAATAATAAAAATATTTTCGGTAAATAACGATATAAATAAAGTTTGCTCAAACAGTACGTGGAATGTGTACTGCCATTAGAAGACGTACAATATGAGGCATTATCTTAGTGGATACTCCACTCCAGATATGTTCAGTGCCAATTCCGCTTCACGATTTTGTATTAGAACAACACATGTGCGATGGAAACCGCGTTCAAACTGTTGTCGCTTTAGTTTTGGCCGGTTTCCTGCGTGCACATATAGTTTCGGGAAATTGTTTATCGTTAGAAAGTGGGATGCTAAACATGGCATGCATATCACTGCCTGGCATGAAGTCTCAAAATATTTTCCCATAACACAAATGTTTACCATTCACGTGAAAGAAATTGAAGTGAACAGTTCCAATATATTTTCCTTAGAACACATTTTTTTCTTCAAAACCGCGATCTACCTATTTTGCAAGGGTCGGGAAGCAAGTTCTGGGACTTTTATTGGCGCTTTTCTTCGGCCTTACGTAATATATAGTCATAAACTATTCTATAATAGGTTTTGATGCGAGATAGATACAGGACGTAGGAACTGAGGGAGGGGGTACAGGAATCATGTGCCCACCATAACTTTTTCCAGAAATAGTTGTGACAGCGTACGAGAGAAAGAGACAAACACAGAGAGAGAGAGAGAGAGAGAGAGAGAGCGAGAGAGAGGGGGAGGGGAGAGAGAAGGATAATAATAACATAATAACACTTTGGCCAGCCGCTGACTTGTCGCGGTTCTCGGATGAGAAGGCTTTGGTTACCCCTGTGCACCCAACTGCCTCCCTATTCCCACGCTTCTCCTCTTCTTCCAACTCTCGGAGACGAACTGTTTGATGACATCCCTTGCCCAATTCTTCCCAATCTCTCCGATTAGCATATTAACCCTCTCCTTTGAGTCTCCCCCTAACCACATGTCCTTCATTCTCCCATCCCACTTCCCCATTATACTCCGAGTGAATCTTAATAGATTTTGCTGATGATGATTTTTAAAATCTGGTAAACGCATGCGTGTGCATCACTGCCCACGCGTGGATTACGACCCGCCTCTCTCTTTCTCTCTCTCTCTCTCTCTCTCTCCTGATCCTTTTGTAAGAGACAGCTTACAAAAGGATCAGGAGAGAGAGAGAGAGAGAGAGGCGGGGGAGGGGGCCAACATTGTCTTTACGATCCTGTCATTGTAATGTTATTGGAAATTGACAGGAAGGGATGCACAGTCATTAGAACGCGCTCATAGTTTTGTTGGACCTTTTTTTAAAATGTTAAAAAAAACAATAATTAAAATAATAAATTTTGATATCCTGTTTGTTTGGTAATGAGTTAACAAATCCCGTCACCGGACCGATACATTATTTTGTTCTGGGAGGGAGAAATGAACAATTCGCTCAGTTAAGAGGTGAGTGAGTCTAAAACATAGCTTTGTGTATTGTATTCTTACCATACCACCAAGACGCGTGGACCACCTCTGATATGTATCAGTGTGTGGGCGCCCTCTACCGTGCCCACTAAGTTAGAAATGTTTCATACATCCATAGATAGATAGATACCCTTATTATACCTCGAATATATCCGTTCGAGTATGTTGATCGTGACATTCAATTACAGTACTGTCACTGAAAAGTAGACGAAGAATTTCGACCGGATGAAGATCTGGTCGAAGGTTTCTGTCTGTTCCCCTTCACCGTGATGCATCTACGGTTCAGTCGCCGTGGACTGGTCGTAATCCACGCGTGAAAAGTGATGTCCACGCATGCTTTTACCAGATAATAAAATTCACCATCAGCACAAATTTAATTAATGAAGCACCGGGTTGTACCCGGTGCTTCATTAATTAAATTTCTGATGATTATTCCTATAATTGGTGTTTGGAATCTAATATTATTGCGTCCGTGGAAATATTGCCCACTCGGGGAAGGTGACCAGTCCACGGCGGTCACCTTACACAAAACAAGACAACCTTGCAGCTGAAATGCAATGTCTCATTGCTTCACTCCTGATTGGGCAGTCTTATTATTTTTGAAATCGTGATCCACGTGTATTAATGTGTCGTGACCTGATCGCGATCTGACCGAGAAAGAAACGGCTTTGGGGATTACAGTATGATATCGGACTCAGGGACAAATTGCGTCGGTACGAACACGATATAATGACAAGTACGAGACCTTCTCTTCTCAGTGCAGTTCATCACTCAGTCCACAAAAAGAACTGACGTTGCTCGCATGTCAAACATAATTAGACAGAGTCTAACACAATGACAGATGTCATAGTCTTAAAGTACGGACGGAATGGTTTCGCGCGCAGAGGGCGCGCAGGGACGGTTTGGGGAGCAAGCCCCTTTCGACCCTCTTTAACTGTATATGATTTTTGACTTGTCTGGACGTGGTAAAGGAGGGAAGAAGTTAGGGTAGTCATCGGCGTCTGTGTCTTCTGCGATTTTTCTTGGGAGGAGGAGGATGGGTTGGAGAGATTGTTGTTGGTGGCGTTGTCGGATCAGGGGGAAGAGTAGATTCTTCTTTGGCGACGTACGGCCTGATCCTTGCTGCTGTTTCTTGGGATCTTTTGTGATTATTGAGTGCAAGTTCTAGTGCTGTCCTGGTAATATAGGTTGAGATCCCTGCTTCAATGTGTTGGTGGTACCTGTCCTGGAGTGAAGCGCGGAAAGTGTCGTCCTCTATCTCCTCCCCAAGGAATGCCTCCACGGACTCCGGGAAGCTCTCCTCCTGGTCGGACTCCTGGTCCGAAGAAGCCGGAGAAGCAAGAGCAGGAGGGGTGGAAGGTGCGCCGTCTGGGACAACTTCCTGTACCATAGACAATTCTTCCTCCTCCATCTCCTCTTCGGATGAAGAATCAGATGGGTTAGAGATACATCTGACGCCTGACGACCCACAGTCCTCCGGACCCTCCTCCTGAGAAGGGGTGCCGAGCTGGACTGGGGTTGATCAGGGGTGACAGGTGTTGAACCTGTGACGCCCTCACTTGCCTCCTTCTCTTCCTTTTCCTTCTTCTTCTCCAGGAACTCCGCCATTCGGCGGGCATCTCGTTATCTGGCGGAGGGTCCCTTCTTTCTCTTCTTTGTCTTCTTAGTGGTGGCTGCATCGCTCCGGCGGTCTATATCCAGTTTGTCCGTGTCACAAGGAGGGTGACCAGTGTGTGGGGAAATCCCCTCACGAAAGGTGCTACACCCCTCCAAGGACGGCGGTTCAGGTTCTTTGTCAGAATCCACTGTCAGGTGAATTTTACTCCTGAGCACCTGGATACTCCAGGTGGTGGCAAGGGTAGCCTTCACTCTGACAAGTGTTTCTTGTATTACAAGTGGTAGCTCCATTGTTCTGCTGTTAGCACCTCGGAGTCCAAGGTGCGAATGTGAAACCGAAAACGAACCAAAGTAGTTTGTCCCGCTTCTCTTTTATGTTTCTATTCTTATCAAACTCAAGCGTGATTTTGTTACAACGAATTCTTTATGCTTTCCAGATACACGATGATAATTAGAGGCTGTGGAAATATGGGATGGCGTCGTCTGGGGACGCGTCCTTCCAGTTTTGTTCCACAAACACACACAAACACGGTCACAGGATGAGTTAAACAATGAGAGTATAATAACGTGTCAACATTCAAGTAAACCTGTAATATGCTTGGATTATCTGCAAATGTAAACAAAATCAGTTCCATTTTCCCAAAGATCTCCACTCTCGACGGATTGTGTCTGTTTCCCCTACTTCAAACATATTCTAAACCGAAAGCTGGCGTTTGGTTTGGAAGATGGTTGACGAATAAGACTCCTGTATGACCATACCGTGGTATGCACAGCTACACAGTGAGACTGTGAGTATTCATACATTTTAATTTTACATTATACCGCCAGCTGAAACAAACGTATTGTTTATCTCCAGCTGAAACAAACGTATTGTATTTTCATCCATGCCTATCTACCCAACAGGGGAGCGCGGTGGCTCAGGGGTAGACTGTTGGACTTATATGCTAGAAGTCCCGAGTTCGATCCACGTCCGGGACGACCCGCGTTGTGTCCTTCGGCAAGGCACTTTATCCCGATTGCCTACATGACGCCGTGTACTAAGACGTAATGCACGTCGATGGTGCGCATGTCTTCAACCGCTGGAATCCTGCTTGAGCGGAGCTTGAAGAGAGTAAGAATTTGATGACCTGACAGTTGCTCGTCGATGCTCGGTGGTTCTCTACGGGTGCTCCGGCTTCCTCCATCCGTAAAACTGTGACGGTCACGATTAGCCATAGCGCATAAGTATGTGACCTTAAACACCAATAAATAAATCTACCCAACAAACGTATTTTAATATCTCTCATAGCACGAGTCAACCTTATCGTCCCGATAATCAACTCTTTTTGTGGATTCATTTTCAACTTTCTCCCCCAGTGCCATACCATAATTGAAGGGCCCCGCAAAGCGTAGAAATTCGATTGGATTTAAAATCGTTCCGGCGATTTGATTCTAATCAATTTGTGTCGTGTTGATTCGGAAATTCTTCGAATCGTCGAAATGTCTTCAAAATCCAATTAAGTGTCTTGTCTTGAACTATTCTTCTATCAGGATCTGGTAACTGTTGCACTGGAGAAGAAGCCTGGCCCCAAACATGACCCGCTTAGAAAACTGCTTTTTAACATGCTCATATAGGGATGTCCTAGTTGGTGGTATGCCATTGTATGGATGTTGCTTTCGAACGAACAAATCAAGGCGACATTCGTCTACTCTGTATGTTGTGCTTGAACGGTCGTACATGACAACAACAAAATGTTCCAAGATATCCATGTCTGCCTCTCTAACTTCATTCTGTGGTGAACTGAGTCGCCAGAAAACCTCTGTTGCAGCCTCATACACATTCCATGCCCGCCAAGCAGATTTCTTTCCTTTTCCCACAAAAGCAGACACTGTATCACACCCTGTAAAAGCATGAAAGAAAGGTAAAGCACTTGACCGAGGTCCACTTGATTTGGTAATGTCGTGTACTGGGAGTCAGCGGAAGTGTTGTCCCTTCCCAAAAGCTAACCACATTGAATTAATCTGAAGGTCAGTAAACACGGAGATGGCTATAACAGCAACATCTGTGTCGGAAGTAACAACAGTCATGCTATTAAAACCTGTAACAACAGTCGCATGTTTGGCATGAACAAACATACGGGTGTCTGCCTCTTCATGGTTACAGGGTGACAGCATATCTGTGTTCAGTTCCTTATTACAGGCAACATCATCCCCTTTAGTGACAACTATAAGGCTGTTTGTCTGAGCATTTATAATTTTATCTGCCAAAAATCCAAACAGTTCAGTTTTGTTTTCATCACACCTCAGGAAATTGCTCCACGGCTTTGGTACGTTAGTCTTACCGACCACTTTTCTTCGAAACCCAGCTCCCCTTTTCTGTCGAGTTCCTACTTTGAGGCTACTTTCGAGGTATACATCAAAAACAACATCTACTCTTGTACATTTTTGTGCACATCTTACAATGTATGGTATAATAACCTCAGCAGCATAGTCATCAAATGTTTTAGCAGTTCCAGGTGGTTTTGCATTGACCATAGCCGCACCATCTATAATCATAACTTCAGTATGAGGCTCTTCTACTCGAGCAGCTATCCCTGTCTCTACAATGTCCATCAGCTGTCATTTTACTCCAGAGTTGAGCATACCATTGTGTGATAATGATGGTGGGTACTGTTGGTTTTCATGTTGAAAAAAATTTTGAAAGTCACACTGTCGATTTTGGAACGATATAAAAAGTCGTGAAAAAAGTTGACAGTCATTTTTCAAACTCTCTATTTTCAGATGCCCCACCGTAGTATGAAGCTTGATTTTTTTGCTGAAAAGGGAAAGCTTATTTTTTGCCAAGGGTTCATGAAAACTTTCTTGTCCATTAGTTGTCGATTTTTTCAGGAATTTATCATACTGTTTTCTGCCAACAGGTAAAAGCTGAGCCATCGACTCGTTTACCTTTTTATCCGCAACTTCTTTGACATCGAGGGAATAAAGGTCTTGTGAATATTCTTCAAATGGACTGCCATACTCAGATATTGTTGAAATTAGTCTACAGACTTTATCCTGAAAGTCCTTCTGAGCAGCAGGGGTATCATCATGGTGTCTTCTGTTTCGTTTCAACTCTGATTTGCCAGCTGAATCTGCAAATTCATCGATAACCCTGTTTATTTCCGGCCCCGCTATCATCCATCACCTCAGTGCTGCTGGGTCTTCTGTTAACCCAATAGCTCCATCGTCACCCTTAACTATGGCATTATTTTGCTCGTGAGCTTGATCGATTGCGATACCAGAGAACACTCGTTCAGTTTTGTGGACTGCAAAATGACCCTTGCAAAATTCTGTATATATATCAGGATGTAAAGTCTCAAGCCCGACCATATCACGAAGGTGAACTGGGAGCCACCGGGCATAATTTATATGGTCCAGGGCAAAGAAGTAGGGAATAAGTTCAGCCAGAGATTCTTTGTATAGTAGGAAATCACTTTCACGACATGAGCGGACAAAACAAAGTATCAACAACTCTAGTTTTAGAATTGTGGAACAGAACTGAAACTGTGGGATCTTTTCTTGATCACCACACCACTGCATAAAAACTTTGGAACTCTTCTGCTTTGTCAGGAAATGGACCTTCACTCTTATTAAAAGCAGTTCTCATGAGACTGAACAGCCATCATCCAAACGACGTAAATCAATTGCCATTGGCATTTCGTTCAGCTTATGAAACTGAGGAATATTAGTGGCAAGTGTTGCATACCCACTAGCCTGATAAGTCTTTGGTGGAGACCTTAATGATTCATCTGTATCTGCTTGACACAAGGCACATTTTGACCAATCTGTATTCCACAACCCGGTGTGGCTAGTTGAGAGTCGAATTCTTTTCGACATATTGAATTATAGATGAACAGAATAAAAAGAAACAAATTAGATGGCGCTTCCCGTGACCATTAAAACATCAAATATACAAAATACATGAAATCTCTGATTTGTAAGTAAACAATATTATGGCTAGTTTATTGTTTCCAAAGGGATAACCTCACCAATGAATATAACACACAACTCTCGTTCCCTGCGTCGTTGCCACCGTTAGGTATCAACCGGGTACAAGCGTGAGGTTAAAGAGAGAACTGATTAACGTAGCAGAAAGGCAAACTGGACTCCACAGAGTTTGAAACGAAGTGGCATCAACGCTCTTTATTTCGCGCGATTAAAGAGAGAACTGATGACTTATGTAGCAGAAAGGTAAACTGGTATGGACTCCACAGAGTTTGAAACGAAGTGGCACCAACGCTCTTTATTTCTGTATTTACGGCGTGAAGAGAAAACTGAGTATTGACGAAGCAATAACGCGAGCGTCCCAATGTGTGAAACAGAGACGCACCAACACCTTATTAATACCACACTTTAACCGGGCTTTAATCGATTTTATTTATAGGAGTTAGAATTTTAAGAAATTCATTCGCCTTCAGCCGGTTGTGATTAAACAGTCATCAAATCTCAGGTACTCGGCACAAGCTGGGAAATCGAAAGAAAAATGATATTTGATACCATTTTTGAATCCATGCTGACGTGCCCCTGTAATGGTATATAAATATTAACAAGGTAAACAACTCACTTTTCGAAAACGATAGCACTCATCTTCGTTTTTCCACCCTCAAATTTGATTCACATAATGTACCCAACAGTACCCAGTATCAATGGAAAGGGGAATGAATAAGCTTTACAATGGTGTATTACATGACCGTTGGGTGTTCTTGGGTTGTTCATGATAACTGGGAGAAGTCGCAGAAAAGCCCGAAAAACATTTAGTCGGACAAGAAAGTGCACAGTGAAATGAGGTTTACGAACGACAATTATCCGATTTATTATAAATAAGTCGAGGGCCCATTGCATATGGAGGGCAGATTCAAATATTAACCGTATACCTTCATCAATTACTAATCTCGGATCCACATTTATTAATTTCTGGAGTTCACATTTAACGTTTATACACTTTTTAGCCGTAACTTTGACATCTTTTCCCAAGTTGACCTGAGTAGACAGCGTCCTTAGATGCGCATTCTCCCATTGGCTTATTTTCATCGATGATTCTCTCGGCATAAATAGTAGCCAATGGGATGTCATTGTGCTTATATGGATGCCTCTAGTTTGTTTTATTCCAAGGGAAGGTTAAAAAAATGTATAAACGGCAAATGTGATCGCCAGAAATGAATAAATGTGGATCCGAGATTAGTAATTGATAAAGGCATACGGTTAATATTTGAATCTGCCCTCCATAGACAATGGGACCTCGAATTATTTATAATAAATCGGATAATTGTCACTCGTAAAACTCATTTCACTGTGCACTTTCTTGTCCGACTAAATGTTTTTCGGCCTTTTCTGCGACTTCTCCCAGTTATCATGAACAACTCAAGAACACCCAACGATCATGTAATACACCACTATAAAGCTTATTCATTCCCCTTTCCGCTGATAGTGGGTATTATTGGATACATTGTGTGAATCAAATTTGAGGGGGGGGGGGGGAAACGAAGATGAGTGCTATCGTTTTCGAAAAGCGAGTTGTTTACCTTGTTAATATTTTTTACCATTACAGGGGCACGTCAGCATGGATTCAAAAATGGTATCAAATATCATTTTTCTTTCGATTTCCCAGCTTGTGCCGAATACCTGTGATCAAATTAAAGAACTATTGTAACTGGGAAATGTTAGCATACGGAATAAATTTGCTATGGGCGTTAACATCAGTATCATTTGGACGAATCGACGTCGAAAACTCAATTAGAATTTCTTATTTTCGATAAAAATGGTAGTTTGCTTCAATGCGCTGTAGAAACCCCCACCTCCACCTCACCCCCACCCCACCCCACCCAAATGCGAATTTTAGCAGGGGAGAAATCTCTCTTTAAAATGACACCTTTGTTGCAAATTTCCTTCAAGTAGAGCCTGATATCAAGTCACCACGGCCAGACTATAAAGCCCTGACAAAACTTCATTGACAAAAATATTATGGCCGCCCATCTATTTTTAGAATTGTCGGTCATCTTGAAAATGGCCTAATTTCCAGTGCCAACTATCTCAGGTTTTTCTGCTATATCTGAAGAACCCATGGTGAAAATGTCATGCTTATATCATCAAGTGAACTATTTTCATAAAAAATCTCACTAATCCGCTCCACTATTGATGATAATATTATCATTTAAAGTGCACATTTGCACGCGAGTAATCGTTGTTAGATCAAGAACATTTCTACGTCACGCGAGCTAATTATGGAAAAAAAATCACATTAGAATACGTTTTTTGTTTCTGACGTGGGTGTCCATTTCCGTACATCTGTCTGAAAGACTTTAACCCCTTTAGATTGCGGTGTTATAATATCGTAATAAACACTATACAGCTAAATTTATGTCAAGCTTGAGAAGGGAGAGTTTTGATTGTCCAAAAACTGAAATGTGCTCTTTCGGTTCCCTTTTATCACACTTTTAACAGAGGCTATTGAATTGCCTACATTTGACCGTATTTCCGAGTGACTGAATTGACTAGGGCAACGAATACAGTTAGTTTTGTAACCTTTAAATATTCTTAAACCCCTGGGTATGTGTTTGGGAATTTCCCCTTTTCTAAAATGATGACAAAATGGTAATATATGCTTGCTATGTGCATTTAACATAATAGCCCTTCTAACTAAATTTGGTAATAGAAGTGCAAACCAGACAAGGAACTGCTCAAGACCTCGGTTTAATAGTGAGCGATCAACTGGTATGTGGAGATTTCTTTGAATATGCTCATGTGGATTTGTTTGTTACAGTTTGTTGGGAAGTGTTTATAGGTGCTTTTCAATAAATTGTAAGAAAGAAAAATTATGTAGACAACATATGTTTGTTCATAAAACATGGCGCACATCTACAGAATATGAACCTTAAATCCTTTAATAATCCTCTTCCGTAGAGGCAAAAACATTTGCGTCTAGCATTCAGCAAATTAACTTAAAATCGAAATGTATCACAACAGAACATGATTACCCCTTTACCCAACGCAGAGGATATCAAAATTTATTATTTTAAATATAATTTTTTTCAAAATTTTTCAGAAAATCTCAACAAAACCATATCATGTGACACCTCGTTGGAACGAGCTCGATGAGCTCGTTCCAACGAGGGGTCACATGATATGGTTTTGTTGAAATGTTTTGAAAAATAATATTTTTTCAACTACTGAATTTGCATATTACGCGGGCGGATGCAGCCGATTCGTTGGGTAAAGGGTTACAATGCGCAGACAATATAACACAAAATATTACAGACATCCCTGTTGACTGGGGTTTCAACAGAGAACAATAGTGAAATGTTCAAACTGTTTGGGAAAAAAACTGTGCAAAGTCAGCTTCTGTATTTTTTTATACTACTCAACAAGAAAATGCTTGAAGTTTGTGAAATAATGTGCACGTCGATGATACAATTTCTCTAACACCTCGAAATTCCAATATTTAAATGAAATTTTCATACCCTTAGTGTTAAATTTTCTAACAGCTTTGGGGAATTAAGGGGAACTAACTTTCCCTTAAATCTCTTCCAAAGATGAACATTGTCAGCCATGACAAATAATAAAGTGGCAAATTGATGTAGGCTGCCCCCATTCATGTATTTAGTTTTAGAACACAGCACGATAGAGTTAATAAGCATGGAGGTAAAATCGATAATAAAAATGGATATATGGTTTCATTACAAGTGTTTCGGAGACAGTTCTATAATAGCATGCTGCACCTCTGCCACATAGTTTCCTTACAAAAAAGGTGGAAATGGTCTCATATTAATTACAATGAAACAAAATCCCAATACCAAAGCTGAACAAAAACCCTCAGTTAGAATCCACAAATTTTCCGAGCCGTGGCCTTCATCAAGTGAAGAACGTTTTAATGATTACAAGAATGTAAAATCCATTTTGCCACTACAGTTCAGTCGCCGTGTACTGATCGTAATCCACGCTTGGGTAGTGATATCAACGCATGTGTTTACCAGGTAATAAAAATCATCATCAGCAAAATTTTAATCAATGAAGCACCGGGTTGTACCCGGTGCTTCATTAATTAAATTTTTGATGATTATTTCGGTAATTAGTGTTTGGAATCTAATATTATAATGTCCGTGAAAATATTGCCCACCTGTGGAAGGTGACCAGTCTACGGCGGCCGTACTGTATATACTTTACACATGGAACGCCAAGTGTAAACTATGGGTGCGCGGTGGCTCAGTGGTAGATTGTTGGACTTCTATACTAGAGGTCCCGAGTTCGATCCCCGTCCGGGACAACCTGCGTTGTGTCCTTGGGCGAGACAATTTATCCCGATTGCCTACATGGGGGAACGATGAGGCTGTGTACTAAGACGTACTGCACGTCGATTGTGCACATGTCTTCAACCGCTGTAACCCTGCTTGTGCGGAGCTTGAACAGAGTTAGAATTTTGAGGAGCTGACAGCTGCTCGTCGATGCTCGGTGGTTCTCTCCGGGTACCCCGGCTTCATCCACCCGTAAAACTGTCACGGTCACGATTAGCCATTGTTCATAAGTATGTGACCATAAACTCCAATAAATAAATACATAAATAAGTGTAAAGTATATAGTGGCAGGGTGGATTTTACATTGTTGTAACCATTAAAACTTTTTTCCACTTGATAAAGACCAAGGGGCAGAGCATGGAGCGGAAACATTGTGGATTCTAATTGAGCGACTTTGTTCTGAATAATTCAACTTCTCTTTGGAGTATTTCAATATGAAGATAACAATTTATAGATTCTCTCTGTCACGGGAGATTTAGGGTAGCCCCTCCTCCCGCCTTCCCTCTCTACGTTTCCTGAAAAATGGCAACCCGATTGGCATGCATATTATTGGATGAGGTTAGTTTTTTTCCTTTCTTATGAATGTCTCGTCAATTTGTCAAATGAAAAATTCTGGGCGTAATTTACAACTGTGCAATTAAACTAAATGCCGCAGTAGGCTGTTGGTTGACATTCACGTTGACATTCACGTGAGTTGTACACAATAGTTTTTTCTCTTCAGTATTCTGAACGCGTGTATCAGCTTATGTTGAATCTAATAAAACTATCGTGTGCACAAGCGTTGATATTAATATTATGTCATAAATGACGTAGACTTCGGCCACGTAAGTGTGCATAATAAATACATGCAAACACCCTGAATTAAATTATTACAATTGTCATGAATTATCTGTTGCTTTATCGGAGTATGAATGTGAGATTGGCTTGTTAACCCTTTACCTAACATGAAAAGCAGACGACACTTGCAAAAACAATTCTTGAATAACTATTTTTTTTTCATTTTTTGTCTCAAAATTATAGGTTATGACCCCTCGTTGGAACGAGCTCAATGAGCTCGTTCCAACAAGGTGTCAAAACCCACTTTTGAGACAAAAAATGAAAAAATAATGAAAATTAACTGGCGATCTTTGAGAATAGCGCTGGCCGGTTTTGGCCGTTACGTTGGGTAAAGGGTTATACACTTTCCATAGTATTCGGTAGATATTGTCTAGATGGATACTCAACTTTACTGGAGACTCGTAGGCAATTCACTCTCATTTTAAAACCTTTTTGATTTGAGGCTAGTTAATTATTTTGGCCTAGAGTGTGAATGGTGTGAGACAATCGACGTAGGAAAGTATACAAAACATTTTCCAGACTCTACTGAAATGTTATGAGCGTCCCTGACATATTTCTTCATGAAAATCGACATTTAATAAAGGTATCTTCCCGAAATTATTAGACGGGCGAGGCAGGTCCAATTAAGAAGCATGTAATTGTTGAGAAAAAATGACACCAGTAGAAAATAAAGAGAAGTTTCCTTTTGTTACTTTTAATAAACGAAAACAACAGCCAGCTCTCAGAGAATAGAATCAACTAAGTTACTGTCCACATACTTTGGCTTTTTGTTTGGCGAATGCGTTTTTTTATAATAATTTGCAAGTTTCTGTTCTGCCCTGGGAAAAGAATTAGCAAATCTCTTACCTTCAAGACATTTGTATTCGTGGAAAGGATACTGTCTGTAACATATGTCACCATGTGCACACTTTTGTTATAATGAACAGGGAAAAAGATGCAGAACATCAAAAGATCGGCGAGCTCGTTCCAATGAGGGACCATAACCTATGTTTTTGAGACAAAAAAAATGAAAATTAACTGGCGATTTTTGACAATAGTGCTGCCCGGTTTTCGCCGTTACGTTGGGTAAAAGGTTAACCCTTTACCCAACGTAACGGCCAAAACCGGCCAGCGCTATTCTCAAAAATCGCCAATTAATTTTCAAAATATTTTCATTTTTTGTCTCAAAAACATAGGTTATGACCCCTCGTTGGAACGAGCTCGTCGAGCTCGTTCCAACGAGGGGTCATAACCTATGTTTTTGAGACAAAAAATGAAAAAAATTAGTTATTCAAGAATTTTTTTTGCAAGTGTCGTCTGCTTTTCATGTTAGGTAAAGGGTTAAGGTGTATGAAGTGCTATTATCTGTCGCTTTATCGGAGTATGAATGTGGGGGTGAACGCATTTAGTTGTATGAAGTGCTCTGCACTTATTAAGCTGTATGAAGTGCTATTACCGATCGCTTCGTCGGAGTATAAATGTGGGTGTGGCGTGTTAAATTAACTGAACACATCCACCCCACATCCATACTCCGATAAAGCGGCAGATAATTTATTTCAAGTCTTATTTGAATAGAAACGAAACAACAACAATAACCACAAATCTGCAAAATTTAAAAACCCAGACATTTTGACCCTCAGAGCTTGTAAGAAGTCACATTTTACAAGCCTTGCATTTCACTTCACCACAAGAGACAAATTTTGATCTTTCCAATGTTCTCATGGAACGTACATGTACGCGCATGAGAACATATTCGACGCCAATAACTCGATATGATAAATGTTGTGGTTGTTAACGACTGTAAAAAACGGCCAATAAGGTTGTTCTTATATAATTTTATATAACGAATTCAACTTGCAAATTTTCATATAAATCAATAACAATCTGAAGAAAAATCTTATTATATGGCCACAAGAACATTCTCGCTATTGCCATATTCGTCTCATGAAATCTGAATATCCAAAGTACGAAGACAGAGTTTTCTGATTCGGTACCATGCTTATCTCAAGTGCAGAAGCCAGGGACGTAGCCAAGCTAAATCAAGTATGGGGTGTTTGTGGGGGGCGTGTATTACACCGCAGGTTGTTTTATTATAATGTGTTCCCATCACAGGTGAAGGCTCGGGGTCTTCCCGGGGAAACAACATTAACTTTTCATATGCCAGTTAGAGCACCCTGACAACCTTTTGACAGCTTAAGCAATTCGAAAGTGAAGGTAAACAGTACGGCAGCCGTGGTCTAGTCACTTTCTACGGGTAGGCAGTTTTCCCACGGATGCAATAATATCTTACCTCCTACAAGTATCTGGGAATGTCATTGGTTCAAAGATGTCACATGCAGACACTATATAAAACCATATACTGCCTGTCAACATCAATATACGCTGACAGCTATGGGTAATCTCCCCTTTGTTCATTGATTATTCAAAATGGCGGCAGCCGATAAACGCTTCAAGTTGAAAGATTGAGTGTTGGCACCCCATATTTGGTCTGAAGTGCAGGTTAGGCAACTTAAACGGCTTCATATTCTGTGGATGTATGTCATGTTACCTTCGAAATGAAACTGTTAGTTATGTATGAATTGGCACTCTCTCATAAATTGTAACAAGGCAAAGACACGTGAACACATTGTGAGAATTCTTTCATTTAATTTTGATCTCTGTTGTTATTAGTTCTGTGCATCGATACAGCAGTCGGTAAGATATATTCGTTACACAGTTTGTTGGTGGCCTAATATGGTATATATAGTGTCAGTTAATTCCATATTGGACTCGCTCGAGTCCAATAAGGAATTAACTGACACCGTATATACCATATTAGGCCACCAACAAACTGTGTAACTAATAATATTAGATTCCAAACACTAATTATAGGAATAATCATCAAAACATTTAATTAATGAAGCACCTGGTACAACCCCGTGTTTCAGTAAGCAAAATTTTGATGATGATGATTTTTATTATCCGGTAAACGCATGCATGGATATCACTGCTCACTCGTGGGTTACGACAAGTCCACGGCGACTGTACGTAGAGAGAAAAGCAGAAAGAGAATCTTGACCAGACTGTGATCCAATCGACCTTCTCTACCCGCTCCCGTGATCAAACCAACGTAAATCGGCATGTTCAAATGCTATAGTGCATCTGGCTGAGTCTATTACGCGTTGATAGACTACAAGCACGAACCATACTCCAAATCGGATATGATTAGGCGCCAAAAGCCTAAATCAGGTGCGTTTGTTTGACCTACTGTGTGTGTGACGGTATGATAAATCAACGTAACCAATCTAGTTTTTTTAATTGTTAGAGTGCTAAATTATATTTAGTCATCAAAATATGTTCCCACGTCTTTGCTTTGTTACAATTTAGGGGAGCTCGCCTATAATAAATTGTAATACAGATTTTCCATACAGACCGAATAATTTAAATTCCAAGATAATGTGAAGGATACCCATAGAGTTTGAAGCCTGTGAGCGGTAGTACCTGCACTTCAGTGTAAAGCCCAGATATGGGCTTTCAGCACTTAACCAGTTAATGACAAATATGGTTACCATCATGAGCTAATCGATATCCAATATGGAAACACGTTTCGGCTAGAGAATTATTGGGAGCGTGACACCCCTTACACGCTATCGTCTCAGTTATGCACCTGGATAAGAAGACTAGAGAAGGAAAGGCAATGTTTCAAAATATTAATGCTATGTCGTGTTGGCTACACATTTTATCACTGACAAAAATAAATACTGCTTTAACAAAAATCGTCAGTGAAATGTCTCAGAAATGCTCCCATTGCGATCTAAATTTTAAAACAATTTCAATCTAATAAAGGTACCGAGTTCTTGGGTTCGCATGGAAAGGTCAAAAGTCACGCGTGGGCAATATTTCCACGCACGCATTAACAGTGAAACTCCGACATAAAACAATGGAATCGCCATAACATTTTCAATGAATGAAATTTGTGTTGTAAAACTTCACAGTACTGCCACCGTGGACTGGTCACTTTCCACGCGTGGGCAATAATTTCACGGACGCAATAATATTAGATTCCAATCACTAATTATATGAATAATCATCAAAAATTTTGTTAATGAAAGCACCGGATACAACGCGGTGCTTCATTAAGTAAAATTTTGCTGATGATGATTTTTATTACCTGGTAAATGCATGCACAGACTTCACTGCCCACATGTGGATTGCGGCAAGTCTACGATGGTTGTAGGTTGTACTGTATGGGAGAGTGCCTACAGGCGCTCTCCTAAAACATGTAAAAAGGCAAAGACATGTGAACATTTTAACGGTCAAGAATATTTTGGAACTGAACCAGTTAATATTTGAAAATCTACTCGCATTCTGGTAGTCCGATAATTTCCACCATCTATTCACCATTGGGACAACAAGTTAAATTCGTGATATCATGTAATATCTCTCCAAATCGAGCCATTTATATGGCGCAATACTCATTCTCGCAACCAAAATATGTGGTACTTTGTCCAGTAATACATTCCTCCGGTTGCTTTCTTTGAGTGCATGCATGTGCTTGCTTTTTTGACAGGAATTTCCTTACGGGGCATTTGGCACAGGTCCTCCACATAAGTGAAGACTAGGGACCTCAGCGGCCTTCGGAAGCCACTGAGCACCATAAAAAACTCAATATTTGTGAAGTTATAATATTATCGGTAAAACTGTGCAAAAAACTATAACAAAATCGTTTGGTTTTATAACTCTATTGGTTGGAAAATATTGTAACATTATCGGTTGATTATAAAATTATCAGTTTTTATAACATCATTCTGTAACATCACCGGTTGTTGTCACGTTATCGGTTGTTGTAGCTTTATCGGTTGTAACTGCGAGCTAGTTTATTTCTTCCTTCGAGATATTAAATAATTCATTCAGGAGGGCAAATTTGTTGCACGAGAATACTATGTTCAGGGACCGACCTGGGCATGCGCCAGTGCGTATTTGGTTCTGAAACATCAGGACCTGGCTCTTAAATCTCAGAAATAGACTTCTCAGTTAGCGCGTAGCTTCTCAGATCATATCTTGATATTCTTTCGATGGATAATCGAGAGAGACACTCTTACATGTAGCATATATATGATTATCATTTATCATTGTTGTAGAGTGCTTAAGTTAATACTTCAAGTCTTAATTACCAAGCATTAATCGTCACTGTGGTTTCTGATCAAGTCTTGGCTGCCTAAATAGGCAGCCAAGACTTGATCAGAAACCACAGCGAAGATTAATGTTTGCTATAGTGTACTAAATGAAAATCATGAGAGCTATTACATCCTTGCAGTGTGTGTTACAAACAGCAGTGTGACTCCGTAAATT
Source organism: Pictodentalium vernedei (assembly GCA_031216915.1). Lineage (NCBI taxonomy): Eukaryota > Metazoa > Mollusca > Scaphopoda > Dentaliida > Dentaliidae > Pictodentalium > Pictodentalium vernedei. Next base: position 727,908,272 of record CM062297.1, on the reverse strand, counting down.
GAAATCTGGCGCATGAATTGAAAAAATAGGCTCCGAGGCTAGAGCGTATTTTAAATAGTCCTGATCGGTCCCTGTATGTTATATTTAAGCTATGTGAGTTGTAAGTATCTGGTAAAAAGCATTTAATAAATATACATATCCAACGGAAACTTTCGTCACGATTATTCAGCCTGTTAATTGAAGGCAAAGTATGATATTCCGGGTACGTCTTGTCAATCCATGTCAACGGATTTACATGCTATTGATTTTCTTTGCTTGTTGCGATGCAATTAATGAAAAACTACAAAAAGTACGCAGAACATAAATGACTATTTTCTTGTCAATACAATTTTATTCCCAGCCCACATCAGCTTTTGTAGTGATTTTCATGGATTTATTGGAATGTACACCGGAAAACGAAGTAAATCGCCTTTATGTGTTGCATAAAATGTTATATCGCTGTGTATAACCGGTAAATAATGTTCTATTGACTTTCCTGAGCCTTAGCGTAAACTTTGTTACTTGCCATGTTTATTTAGTGCATTCGAGTGGAACAAGGCTTTCGCATTGCAGATGGCACATTATTCCAGTGCAGGGACGATATATTAAAGGATAACCACTACTTTTTTACCCCAATAATAACACTTTATGAATGTTTTCGGAACGTTTTACTATAGAACTATGCAGGAGTCAATGCAGATAAAAGGGGCTGTCAGCGAAAGACAAAATTTATTAAATATTTCCTCTTTTACAGGGGCGGCGGAACGATTTTTAAAGTGTGTGTGTGGGGGGGGGGGGGGGGGGTGCTGGATCGGATGATTGATGTTCGTTGGTATGACGGGCCGACCATTATTCGGCCTGTCGCACGAAAATATTTAATTCCAGGGTCCCAAACCCCCCATTTCCATGCATCTGAGTGGATATTTTGAGATTTTTCAGATGTGTTAGATTTCACACTTTGAGAGCCGTTAAAAAACGTCGGTAACGCACACAGGCGAAGTCTATTTATCAGCTTTGGTCGTAACGACCAAAATCTGATAAACAGACCTCATCTGCATGCTTTACCAGACGTTAACACCAATTATACTGTCTGCGGATTATCTTGTCTTGGGGTGGATTTGGTACTTGTATGTCTGTAAGATTACGAACAATTTCAGTTAACAGATTTTTTAACAGACTGCATACATTTTAGCGTTTGCTGCCACTTACTGCAAAAAATGATCCGAAATCCATCGAAACTGAACCAGTTCGAGAGAAACATAGTTGGAGAAAATATGAGAGAGGCTCTGGATCCGCCCCTTGTTTCACCCGTCATTGGTTGTGATAAAATATATGCATACAAAAACATGGCCCGGAACAAAAAGTGTGTGTGTGTGGGGGGGGGGGGGGGGGGGGGGGGCGGGGGGGGGGGGGGCGGGTTGTCTGAAGCATAAGCCCCTCCCCCGGTTCCACGGCCCCTGTTTTGCGGTTGTCCTTTAAAACGATGAACTGGCAATGAACTAATCGTATTTTATGATGAAAGACACCAATATCGTTTCCCATTCAACCCTAAAAACTGGGATCGCAAGATATTATTCTTGTTTCATGATTTTGAGCTTGTTAGGCGAGATAAATAATATAATCCTTTAGCTCCATTTGTCTGTACGATTAAATTGCGAATGATCCGACACCGGCAGTATTGCACGTATATGAATCGTGTTTAATTACCCGGAAGATTGGGAGAGCCTTTAGTAACCGGACTTTTGGGGGAGCGACTTTTTCCTATGCAAAACTATATCCAGCTAGATTCGGCAAGTGGTACTCGTACTGCATATATGGTATGCTGTGTTATGTTTAGTAATATAATTATGCACACACTGGACTCTGGGCACATAGTATGGATATGTGATGGAAAATTTATGGGGAAGGTGAGTTTCTTGAAAAGCTTTCCCCACGAAACGATTGACGTTGTGACGTCATGATGCGTACGCGACGTCACTGAAACGCTGATCGCTGTTGTTGGCCACTGTAAAAACCTACATTAAGTTGTTCGTGTCAGGACGTGCCAGGCTTCTCGTACTGGACTGATATGGTAGTATAGAATTGGCGTCATATACCCCTGCAGGTCCTCTGTTTGCCCTTGGTACCATGGACCCACCGAAGGCGTTATACTATCCTACAGTTGATAGAGATAGAAAGTAATGCAAGGCCAGGCGGTATAGTGGAGTTGGGGTGGTGAGTAATGCATGTTTGTCTAGAACGGCAATGGCGAATACACGGCCTGTACACCTGCTGGTTCAATGTTAGTCCTTAGTACTGTTAATGCACTTAAGGCGTCATATTGCTCTACAGTTGGTATAGGTAGAACATACGCCTAGGTCAAGCTCTATTGTAAGTTCGGGTGGGGTAATGCATGGTTGTCTACTGCGAATGTACAGGATGTATGGTATGTACTACCCGTGTTAGTTCAATGTTAGTCCTTAGTACTGTTGATCCACTTAAGGCGTTATAATGTCCTACAATTCGTTTAGATAGAAAGTAATGCTCGGCCAAGCGGTATTGTGGAGTTGGGATGGGGGTTATGCGAGGTTGTCTAGTGCGGTAGTATAGGGTGTACGATGTTTATCCACGTTGGTCTGCTGTCTGTCTTTGGTACTACCAACTCATTGAATGTATTTTACCATCGGAGTTAGTATATGTAATGCATAAAGCTGCGCCATGCGTTAATGCGTAGTAGTCATTCAATTTGGTAGCATAGAATGGTAGTATAGGATGTGTGGCTTGTACCTCCCGTTGGTCTTTTCTTAGCACTTAGTACTATCAACCCACCTTAGGCTTTATATGGTCCTATAGTTGGTATGAGTAGTATATAATGGTAGATCATGCGGTATTATGTTTGGTTGTATGGCACAGTAGTAAATGATGAGTTGTCTGCACCCCATAGGTCTACTGTCCGTCCTTAATACCACTGTCCACCAAAGGCTTTGTGCTGATCCGCAGGTGGATAGTGCATAATGCTGGGTCATTCGGAGGTGTGGGGTATGCAAAGTCGTCGGGTACGGTAATATAGGGCTACTATATGTATCGTGTTGTTTTACTAGTGTTGTGGTGTGGTGGTGTATGTTTTGTTGTCTAGTACATTAGTATACAGTGCACGATATTTACCCTAGATTGTCTAGTGTTATCCCATAGCACTATAAAAGCATCTAATGGATTACGCTATCCCATGGGTGGGTCGGAGTGCCGAACCATGTCGCTGTGTGGTGTATGCTTAGTTTCAATTATCGCAGAAGAGTATGGATGGTCGTTTGGACATTGTAGGACTTGGACAAGGGTAGAGGTCGTGATCTGATATAGTTAGCAATCCTATATTAACGTTACAGAGCCAGTAGTACTCGTACAAGGCTGTAAGGGTGGTACAAGACAAGAGTATTGGGTACTAGAGTAGAACTTGATAATAGGACAGATGATGACGAATATCAGCAGTAGGGTTCTGAGACATACGAAGGTGTGGGTGGTCTGGAAGAACTATACATAACTTCTGAACATACTGTTATGAAATATCATAAGAGGCACGGAATAACGGAAACGTTAGTTTAGTTTAAACATATTTTATTTGCCACCAATTACAGCAAAGAGGCTTGGAGAACAAATTATAGCAACTTACGAGACCCCTCTCCTCGACAAATAAATTTACAAGTTGCGACATAGATACATCAATAAAAATAAAGAAAAGTTATTTCATAGACAAAAGAAAGTTGAGCGTAGGTGAATGAAAGGCTGACGTTATCTAAGCTAACCTGCTGACAATGGGACATTTCCTCTCGCCGCCATCATCAAAGAGCACTCCCCACTCCCCATCTTTCACGCATATGGATGTGATTGAGTATGGATTGACAAAGCATAGGGTTGGGGTTGGAGTTACTCAAATCGACCTGACGATAAGATAAATGTCTGGACGTTCCTAAATATAATTTCCTTCTGCTTTATGGTTAAGCCGTGTTTACCATAAAGTAGTTCATCAACATTTGTGATGTCGTACCTGACGAGAGCATTCAGCAGAATCGATCGGGTGTTAAGATAGTGTGGGCATTTAAAGAAGAAATGGCGTGCATCTTCTTAGGAATGGCCACAACTACAATATGCAATATGAAACGGAAACGTTCATGATTTAAGAAGGAAAAGGTGGAAACCAAAATCCAAAAATTTCTAGCGCGAGGTGAAAGAGCACTTTCCAAAATATGCCTGGTCTAATTTTGTCAGGGCGGGGTGGGGGCGTTTTTGTCATTGCAAGAACGGGTCAGTAAATATTGTGGTCATATAACTGTAACAACCGTCGTTCATAACTCGTGTAACTGCTTCAAATAATGTAATAATTACCACATTTTATTTCTGACGATTAACTGTAAACACGTTTTGCTTTAAACTAGAGAAACACAATTTACTGCATCTAGTAAATTCACGTCTGTGTGAAAGGGGTTAAAGCATCGGAAATAAACAAAATAGAAAGAGAATTTAAGGGAGCTTATATGTGGGGTTGAAATATGTTTAAAGAAATCAGAAATAGGTTTTCGTTAATAGTATTTAAAGATATTCATACAGGAATCAGATAAAATGTTTCCAGGAAATCAGAAAAAGCATATATGTGCACAGCATCCATAGGGTTCGGGCAAGGAATCAGAAATGGACTTTTTTGCTCTGACACTTAATTGAATGATGTTTAGAGCCGTAATGTGAGAGTGGAAAGGGTTATAATTATTCTCAGATTGCATGAAAATCTTTGGAAGCCACACTGAAGTCTTGAGAGGGTTAAAAGCATTGAACTGAATAATTTATACTGTATTTCCTTATAAAGCAAAGAGTTTTTCTCAACTATGGTTGAGAAACTGACAACTGATTGGAACAGCAGATAACATTTAATGTTTGACAAAATCCCCCACTTTTGTTTACATTGTCTCCAGTGTGAATAAATACAACATAGTATTGCTTCAGGAGAATTTAATGTTATAGGAAATTAGAGGCTGTGAAAACCAGAAGAAGAAGGGGAAAAAAAGAAAAAGAAACCGTACAAAAACAATTGTCTGTGTGTTTCACACAGACCATTTACTCACTGTTATCCGAACCGCAGTGCATCGGATGCGAGGTGACTGTCCCGTCTTCCGGGTGTTAGCTGCCTATCTTACGCGCGAAACCAGAAAGAGCATATATGTGCACAGCTTTCAAAGGGTTCGATCAAGGAATCAGAAATGAATATATTTTGCTCTGCCACTTATTTGAATGATATTTAGAGTAGTAATGTGAATATGGAAAGGGTTATCATTCTCACATTGCGTGACGTAAAATATTTCGAACCCACATTGAAGTCTTGAGAGGGTTAAAAACATTGAAATAAATAATTTATACTTTATTTCCTTGCAAAGCAAAGGGTTTCTCTCAACTTAGTTTGAAGAACAGGCATCTGATTAAAATAGCAAGACAACATTTAATGTTTGACAGCTAACTACACTTCTGTAATCTGATTGTGTTTACATTGTCTTCAGTGTGAATAAATATGACATAGTATTGCTTGGAGATAATTTACTGTTACAGAAAATCATGTGGCCGACTGGGCCATTCGCTAGGGCTGTAGCGACCCGCAAAACATAGGGTACCGAGAACTTGTGACTATCTGTCAGTATGCCAAAATCAATGCGATAGGACAATTCGATTTCGAGTTATCGTGCGGACAAGGCAGTGCTTAGAAGACAGAAGACAGGAGAATAAAAAAGAAGAAGAAGAAGAAGAAGAAGAAGAAGAAGAAGAAGAAGAAGAAGAAGAAGAAAAAGAAAAAGAAAATGAAAAAGAAAAAGAAAAAGAAGAAGAAGTAGAAAAAGAAAAAGAAAAAGAAAATGAAAATGAAAAAGAAAAAGAAAAAGAAGAAGAAGAAGAAGAAAAAGAAGGAGAAGAAGGAGGAGGAGAAGAATAAAAAAGAAAGAAAGAAAAAGTAACCGTACAAAAACAATAGTCTCTGTGTTTCACATTGACTAAAAATGTAAACCGAAAGAACGCATTTCTGGACCAGTATTATGATACGGTTTAATTTCATAAAGTAAATAGCTGACCGGTACATGTGGGGTGTACAGTACAGCCATCGTGGACTGGTTACTATCCACGGGTGGACAATATTTCCATAGAAGCAGTAATATTAGATTCTAAACACTAATTATAGAAATAATCATCAAAAATTTAATTAATGAAGCACCGGGTACAACCCGGTGCTTCATTAATTAAAATTTTTGCTGCTAATGATTTTTATTACCTGGTAAACGCATGTGTGGACATTACTGCCCACGCGTGGATTATGACCAGTCCATGACGGCTGTACTGTGGACCAATCAATATTTTCAACATTCAACTAATTATTGAATTATATTAATGAATATGGGCTCTTATTATTGCAGTTGAAATGAGTAGAGAGATACCATCAGTGTTCAAATGGTTAATCAAGATTAATACATCTGATCCAGAGTTTACAAATTTCACTAGCTGATGGCCGTTTGATGAAGGATTCCTTTACTCTCTCGGCGAAACTCTAATGAATAGCCGCACGGCTCGGGGAAAATTGATCCGAGAATTTCCATTAAAATGAGCTAAAACTCACCATAGAAACATCTCTGCATGCATCGAATTGCCACCAGAAACATATATGAGTTTGTGGTCCTTCGTGAAAAGGTTTTGGAATTATATTATTGTGCTTTCTTCCTAGGGACCCACTTTAATTTTTGAAGTATTCAAATGATTGCAGAACAGATCAGCGTGAAACAACACTCTTAGGAATATGTAGTAAAATCCGAACCTATTAATCTTCGCAGGAGATGTTGTTATTCTGTAGCTTTTCTTCCCGTCTGAGAATATCATCTTTCTAAAATAATCGCCTTACCTTTAAGGGTGTCGCCAGATGGGTTCACAATTTTCGCCACGAAGAAAACGAAAATTTGGTTCTTTGTGCAAGCATAATGCAATTCTCGACACTCTATCTTAATTTTCTTCACTGTCTCTGAGAATGCTTAACCATTTATCTCATCATACAGAGAGACTTTCGAAATGTTACTTCCTTTCAGTTTCGAAAGTAACATGATGTTAGGAGGAGCCACGGCTGACAATTTGTGTAATTGGAAGAGATTTACGAGATATTACAGGAAAGTCCCCCCCCCCCCCCCCCCACCCTCCCCCTTTAATTTTCTCAAGATGTGAATAAATTTAACACTAAGGATGTGGGAATTTCATACAAAAATTGAAATTTCGAAATTTTAGGGAAGTTGTGTCATCGATGTGCGCGTTATTTGACAAACTTCAGGCATTTCCTGTAGAGTAGTGTAAAAATACCGTCAGAAGCTAGCTTTTTCCACTTTTTTCCAATCAGTTGAATGTTTCACTATTATTGTCCGCAGAAGTGTTTTTAAAAACAAGAAAACGGCGTTCTCAGTATCTTTTGATGTTCTGTAACTTTGTCTTTTAATTATATCAACAGTGTGCGCATCGTGACGTATAAAACAAGAATACGTCGTTCTCAATATCTTTTGATGTTCTGTAACTTTTTCTTTTAATTATATCAACAGTGTGCGGATTGTGACATATAGTACAGACACTGACCTTTCCATTAATTTAAAAGTCTATGAGGTGAGATTTGCTAATTGTTTTCCTGGGAAGAATAAAGTTTTTCAAATTACTGTAAAAAAAACATTCGCCAAACAAAAGAACCAGAGTGGAAACGTCGTATTCGGAGGTTGCGATACTGATGTATAGAGATTATTACCATTATGTGGATGTACAAAATATGTATCCGAGACGAGCTCTGGGTTCTAAGGGCAGATCACGACGAGTCGAAGACGAGTCGTGATCTACCCTTAGAACCCGGAGCGAGACTCGGATACATATTTTGTACATCCACATAATGGTAATAATCATTTTATCTTACAATATATTGGGGATAATTTAAGAATGTAGACGAAAATATAACGAACTATTTATTCGTACGGATGGACAAAAAGAAAAAAAATAGAACTCACGCGAAAGAAACGTGCTTGTATCCGACTCCCTGATACAAACATCTGTATCAGGGGGTCGGATACACGACAGTTCCAGAGTTGATACTGACAAAATACATGTTGATTGTAAGATAAATATTTTTAATCCTCTCAACCCCAGAGGCCGTTTTTCCGGCCGGGTCACAAGTTATGTCATAATGCCATTGAGTGGGATGGCTACAAGGTAAATGTGTGGTGTAGACAATCAATATTTTCAACGTGCAGCCTCAAGGCTGCACGTTGAAAATATTAATTGGTCTAATCCCAAATAATAAATATGGACTCTTCCGATTGCTGCCATTGAACTGACATGGAAGATACCACCAAAGTTCAAAGGGTTAATGACGGTTTATCTGTGAACTAGTTGCTTCTAATTTGCTTTCCATTTAAAAGCCAAGTTCCCTTTTGTCACTTTTAACAAACGGAAACTACGGACAGCTCGAAGTGCTGTCTGTTGTTTTCGTTTATCAAAAGTAACAAAAGGATACTTGATTTTATTTTCTACTGATGCCAAAGGTGTTTCTCAACAATAACTTTCTTCTTGGTTGTACTTAATGATTTCAAGGGAGGTAACTTTATCGATAGTCGACTTTCATGGCGATATAAGTCGGAAAGTTTAAAAGAATACAATGCTTATTGCTAAAATAAGTTCCAGTTGTTGTTTGTGGCGTTAATGCATTCGTAGAGCAGCGAAGGTAAAGTTATTTCCAAGTGTATTTCAGGAATTATATCACGATGTTGTATTTACTTTCGATCACCTTCGGGTAAATCTGTTAATCGCCTCGCAGCGTGTTTAAGGTCATATACTTACGCACAATGGCTAATCATGACCGTGATAGTTTTATAAGTGGAGGAAACCGGAGTACCCGGAGAGAACCACCCAGCAACGACGCGCAGCTGCCAGCTCCCCAACATCGTAACTCGCACTGCAGCACAGATTGGTTGAAGACATGCGCACCATCGACGTGCAGTTCGTCTTAGTGCGCGGCATCATCGTGTCTCCATGTGGATAATCGGGGTGAAGTGCCTTGCCCAAGCACACAACGCGGGAGTCCGAATCGATCGCTCAGACGGTCACCCATCCGAGGACTAATATTTACTATCGTTAATATTTTTAAATTACAGACGAAAGTAGTTTCTCCTTGTTTTTGTCGCCTAACACTATGCAAACAGTTGTGTTTTTACCTGCTCTTCAACAAACTGGCAAAATCTGAGAGACAATATTTTCTTCAAGTTAGCGGTATATTGTCCCATTAACTCGTTTCCTGTCACTCCCAACTTTACCTTATATGGAGGAACCGCGTATATACGTTTACGCGAGGAAGCCTAATAACATTGATTACAGTTGTAATTTCATTGCCCAATTAATTGTTAGAAATTGCTGTCTGCACTCTCTAAAACACATAATCAGATGATACGCGTAATCTGAACGTTCTTAATATTGTCGAAATCAGTCGGATATAGGTTAAATGGGGGCGAATATGTGGAATGTCTATTGTCTATCAGTTACCATAAAAAACGCAGTCGCAAACAGTAATATCAGAAGAGATAAAAAATATTGGTCGTTATTGTAGTAACAATACGGGGTACAAAACGTCTCGAGAAAGGAACGCAGACGCACGTGACGGACTATTTCAACGGTCCTGGTAATCAGAAGTCAATGCATTCAAAAACTGTGGTGTTGAAACGAATGTTGTGTCTAGTTTCCCTTAACCCTTTACGCAACGTAACGGTCACAACCGGTCAGCTCTATTCTCAAAAATCGCCAATTAATTTCCCTTAATTTTTTTCATTTTTTGTCTCAAAAACGTAGGTTATGACCTCTCGTTGGAACGAGCTAGCCGAGCTCGTTCCAACGAGGGTCATAACCTATGTTTTTGAGACAAAAAATGAAAAAAATTAGTTATTCAAGAATTCTTTTTTGCAAGTGTCGTCTGCTTTCCATGTTATTAAAGGGTTAACATAATGCTGCAGGGAATTACACGATACAATACATAAATAACCCACCAAACAAAACACCAAAGAAAAACCAAAAATGTGGACAAATCACAATACATTGAACGTTATGGCGCAAAAAGTTTGAAACGCAACGTTCATCTCATTGTGGTCTTCCCGCTTGTAAAATTATGAACGAAGTGACGTCGTATATTTAAAGAGATATTTGCACACTACAAAAATATAATTCCCTAGTTGTTTTTGCAAACTATGCACCCGTCCATTGGGTGACCTCAGAAATTGAATTGACATTGGTTAGAAAATGAGTCCTATTATTTTGATCCGTTGAGTGTGTTTTTTTTTGTTTGTTAACTACAATTTTCGAGAAACCATGGTTACGGATTTCGATGACAGAAGGGTTAAAAAGTGTTATGTGCTCATTGTGCTTGTATACAATCTTTTGTTAAGGCTCGACTCGTTTTTGGGGAGGTATCGGTATTCATCGCGCAAGCGCCACTCGTACCTGTCATCCCCCAAAACGAGTCTCGTGGCAATAAAAGATTCACAAGCACAATGAGCACATCAGACACATCTTTTTTAAAACGTCAGCGTGCATTGTTTGTTGGCTAATCACGAATTGATGGGGGAGGGGTGATAAACGTCACTGAAACTAGATCTTTGCTTTTGATTTTTTTTTTTTTTTTTTTGGTCTTTGTACAGCACTCGAGACTGTAGACATCTCAGTGAAGTGCACTGTCTTAGTGACTAAAGAAATCGAAAAGGTTTATTTCCAAATGTCAGTCCTTCGAAAACGAGTGTAAGTTACATTGAGGGGAAATACTTGTCAGGGGGGGTGGGGGGGTTCTTGGACTGACAATAAGATTGATAAGAAAAACTCATTTTTTAATGTTATACAGTGTGGTGGAGGATTGATTTCTACAGAAACAGTGACATGTACAGGCATTGGGAGCGGATTAGCTGCAGTCCCCGCAGAAACACTGAACATTTAGTCGTAGTTGAATACTGCAATAAGTATGTTCACTGCCAGTGATTTAACTGAACATAGTACGGTCATGATTAGCCATTGTGCATAAATATGTGACTTTAAACATCAATAAATAAATGAATAAATAACTGAACATAGTAACCAACCTCTGTGATAAGAGTTCTCGAAACTTATATTACACTCCTGGTCTATGTAATCCCGATCTACAGCAATACTAAACCGTACGGAAAATAAAAATCTGTTCCGCACATATGCGCGGAACGGAAATCGTTGACGGACTATATTTAAATAGAAGCGAAATTTCGTTGGAATTTTCTACAAATTGTGCCACGCAATTACAATTCTAATCGCTAGTGACAGCTGAAAATCGTCCCCTGAGTTCCAATGTGTTCTATGTGCCAGTAGGCACATAGAACACATTGGAACTCAGGGAACGAAAAAGTGACTCGGATTCCCCTCACAGATTTCGTTGGCAATAAAATGTGTTCCTTTTGTAGATAGTTGTCAAACGAATTGTAGAGTGTCCGTGTAATAATTGTTTTTATAGCCGTGAAGGCGTGTATAAATACAGAACGACACACGTGTGTGAATGGGTAAATCGATATGGCACTTGTGCCATCGCGGAAGGATAAAACTCGAGGCCTCTGGCCTCTCGTTCTATCCTTCCGCGCTGACACTCCTGCCATATCAATTAATCCATTCACACGCGTGTGCCGTTATGTGTATGTATGGCATAGGTATAAACTATTGGTTAAACCCGACATAACAGTTTTGTACTCATGATATAGCCAAGACAGCTGAAACATCAATAAACAAAACAAAACCCACACACTCTCTGTAGTGGAGTTTTCAACAGTAATTAATGATATTCTATGACATAAATATAGATTATCTGTACAATGAAGTTTTCTGGTGTGCTGCATCGCACTGAATAGAGAGCCTTTAACCAAGCACTATCTTGGGATCCAACGAGATACGATACAGTACACCAGAAACCTTCACTTTACTTGTGATATTTTTATTATGAACTTCGGGTAATAATTAAATAGTATGCCCGCTCAATTTTGGAATCTGTCAAATCCATTTTGGACGAAATCAGGGGACAAATTTTTGTTGTCGTTGTTGCTACAGAGAGTTCTTTTTATTCCCACACTATACCTGAAACATACGCGTGTCCCGGGTGAGACAGTAGGGTGGGATATTTCTATCCCACTCACCCCACGTGACATACTCATTTGCATATTTTATTAGGTCGCCAGAACTATTTCATCATCGTCTGCACAATTGTAAATAAACAAAATGGCTTCACGATTTCCCGCATGAAATCCACGTGCCATTCAAAATCAACAATGTTGATTTGTTTCAACCCCATGTTTCTTTGCAGATTTAATAATATCACTGCGCGAATTTATCGATCGATCAATAATCTCACAATGCCCTTTACATTAGAGTCTGACACGCGCAAATTCATTAACCCCTTAACGCACAGTGTTACAAATCATTTTTTTAGTATATACCTATGGTATATACCTAACTTTTGTACGATCTTTCCGATGAAATTGTCCATTTTTCGAAAGGACTAGGACTTGATAAATTAGGTATGTCAGCACATGACCGCCAATTTTCTAGAATGACGTAATCCTCGTGTGGGAGGAGAAAAATCATCCTCGATGAGTCTGAAGGTGGGAATAGGGAAATCTCACCCTCGAGGCAAGATATTTGAACAGACCCTCGGCAAGCCTCGGGTCTGGTTCAAATATCTTGCCCCTCGGGTGAAATTTCCCCATCCCACCTCCAGACTCATCGGGGATCATAATAATCTCCATTTCGGACTGGGTGGACTCGATCTGCCACGTCATCTCTTGACATCTGAAACAAATCTAACGCTGGTTCTACAACAATTGTTGAAAAAATGATTTTGTGCAGTTGTACAACCTCAAAGATGTTAAAAGCCTTAAATAATTGATGTTTTGTCTATTTAGAACATAGGGGAGGGGCAAGCAATTATGCCCCGCCCTAAATTACTATTTTCCAAACCGAGAGGCCGATTTGAACCAAATTTGATATGAGGGCTTATTGTGTCATAAGTACTTAATTTATGCCAAAAGAAGTTTTCCCGTCGCCGCAAGGGAACCGCAGAAGCTAAAAATAGAAAAATTTAAAACGCCCATATCTCCAAAACAACACGCTACTGAGAATTCGCATTTGCTGTGAAGCTTCCTTAGCACCAACAGAAAGTAATGGTCCAAAAACATGCTATCGGTTTTATCATAGGGTGCTTTTTGGGGACTTTGAAAAAGTGCTGAGGCAGCATTTTTAACACTAGGTAATAGGAAAAACATTTAAGACGCTTCTTCTCCCAAACCACTGCTTCAAAAGCTTTCAGAGTATTCTTTAAAAATCTTCTTCCGATCCACACATTAGAATCTTATATTTGGTATGCAGCATCCTTAGGGGGTGAGATTCAGTGTCGCAGGATTACGGGGTTATATTGATGGAGGAAAAATTATGTTCTTATCAGTGCTCAACCGACAGCCAGTGACTGTCGTCTGAACCCCAGTTCGAACGTAAACCTTGCCACCTTGTCAATGCCCTATCCGCTTGGGACTCTTAGGATTCCTGAAGGTGCCTGTGGCTTTCATCGCCAAAGGGTGATCAACGATAATTCACTGAAAGATTATTTATTTACATGTACGAAGAAATATAATATGAAATAAATTACTCACAAAATTATCCACAAGAATACACTAATTACGCGAATAAAAGTTTATTCTTTTGCCCTCGATGTCTCCCACAGCTAGCTGTGTCCGCTGGATCAACCTCGCATCATCTTCATCCTCTCACGGTTTATGACAAATACAAAGGGTCTATTCACTTCTCGTTGCTTCCTCCTCGCACGGTTAACTTCGCCGTCAGTCGGGCTTCACTCATACAATGTTCTGTTTGTGTGACTCTACTAGCGTTCCCTCAGTTCAATCACAATTCAATCGGCGTCTATCACAGTTCACGATCACCTTGCGCTTTGTCTGGCTCTCACTGGGTTAAGTTATTCTTCGCCTTCAGATATATACTTAACAAAGCTCACATAAAAATATTCTGCAAAGTGTTCTCAACATCACCAATTCTCGCACCACCTAAAACCATTTTAACTCGCGAGCTATTCAGGCGCTTACGCAAGCTCCTAATACGGTTTCTAGACCTCAACGTTACAGCTTTTACTTCTTTGGCTACTATGCCACTACGGTTAGCAACCGTTAACAAACTACAATCGGTTGCTCACAACCCTCACAGGGTTACGACAATACGCGGACTTTCAATCTCGGTGCCTATGACCCTCGACGGCCAAGGCTAAATTCGGACCTTCTCTGAGTGCCCTAAGGTCAACTGCCTCGCGACGACCCACAGCCTAACACACCTTCCGACTGGAATTGGCTGGAATGAATTTTTCGAGAAATCCCCCGATTTTTATTTAGATAGCCAGAACATTTATTGTCAGTTAATCGCTTCTCTTGAACTCGACCGCTTAGATCTATCTTAATTTAACACTTGCTTTAAAGTTCCTTTGAAAGACTCGCATTTTGATATCTTTTGACATTTCGGCGACAGGACAGATGCGTAATATGGTGTGTGTCCAGAACATGTGTGATGCACTGGTTTTCAACAGTTACAATTTAATTGGCCTTAATTACCCAGATAACGATTACAGAAGAGAATATTGTCTCTCTTACTGTTGATCTGTTATCAGAAGCCCATATGGCGTTGAACACGTGCGCCATAATGGACATTAAATTTCATACTTAATTTAGCAGCGTTTGAAAAATCTATTTTCAGGACCCGTCACATACCTATCGAAAATATTTACACTTTTATACAACAAAATCGCAACTTTTAGCTATCACCTTGACATTCAGGTTTGTTCAAGCCAAGTGCATGGGTTCATATTTGGGCTCACTGTGGGAGCCCGAATTATGACTTAGTTCAAAATCAAGAATTTTCTTTAAAAATCTTCTTCTTCCGATCCAGCAGTCGGAATGTTTTGATATTTGGTTTGAAACATCCTTAGGTGTGTGTGGGGGGGGGGGGGGGGGGGGGGGGGGGGTCAAGTTTGTTTAAGCCAAGTTCCTGGGTTCATATTTGGGCTCCCTAGTTCAATATGAAAAATATTCTTCACAAATCTTCATCTTCACATCCACCAGCTGGAATCTTTTGATATTTGGTATACAATATCCTTAGGGAGGTGAGATATAAGTTTGTAAAAGCCAAGTTCCTGTGCTCATACTTGGGCTCCTTGTGGGAGCCCGAATTGTACCCAAATTTCTATTTTCCGAACTGAGAGGCTGATTTGAACCAAATTTGATATCAGGGCTTATTGGGTCATAAGTTCCTATCTTGTGCCAAAAGAATCTTCCCGTTGTCGTTGCCCCATGGGAACCACAGGACCTAAAAATAGCAACAAAAAAAATAAAACGTCTATATCTCCAAAGCTTCACAGCACTGAGAATTTGTATTTTGTGTGAAGCTTCCTTAGGAACAGCAGAACAGCAGAAAGGACTGGTCCAAAACAAATGGTCATCGGTTTTGTCATAGGATACTTTTCCAGGACTTTGAAAAAATGCTGAGTCATCATTTTGTAACACTCTGAGTAATGGAAAAAAACATTAAAGAATCTTCTTCCCCTATACCACTGTTCCAAAGGCTTTCATATTTCACATATAACATTTTTGGAAGCTTCATTCACATGTTTGTTGAAATCAAATCTCAGGGTCCATATTTGGGCTCTCTATGGGAGCCCAAATGTTCAGGTTAGTGCAATATGAGGGGTATTCTTTAAAAATCGTCTTCTTCGTAACCACCTGTTAGAATCTTTTGATATTTGATATGCAGCATCCTTAGAGGGTGAGATTCAAGTTTATTCAAGCCAAGTCCCTGCGTTCATATTTGGACTCCCTGTGAGAGCCAGAATTATACCTTAGTTCAATATGAGGAATATTCTTTAAAAATATTTTTTCTCAGATCCAGTAGTCGGAATCTTTTGATATTTGGTACACAGCATTTTTACGGAGGTGTGATTCACGTTTGTTCAAGCCAGGTCCCTGGGTTGCTATTTGGACTCCCCGTGGGAGCCCGAATTATAACTTAATTCAATATGAGGAATGTTCTTTAAAAATCTCTTTTTCAGATCCACCGGTCAGAATCTTTGGATATTTGGTATAAGCTTTTCTTAGGAGGGGCAGATGCAACTTGTTCGCAACAATTCTCTGGGTTGATATTTAGGCTACCATGTCAGGTGAGCGCCTTCATGCCCCTTGGGGACTCTTGTTCTCTATCAATCTGCATGCGTGTTTCTAGTATCACCAGTATACATACCCCTGCAGGGGGGGGGGGGGTGGTGAGTGATGACCGAAATCGTGTATCAGTGACAGACATATCATAAAATAATATACAGAACAGTCGCCGTGGACTGGTTGTAATCCACCCGTGGACAGTGATGTCCACCCATGCGTTTACCAGGTACTAAAAATCAGCAGCAGCAATAATATTTCAATTAAGCAAGCACCGAGTTGTATCCGGTGCTTCATTAATTACATTTTCGATGATTATTCCTATAATTGGTGTTTAGAATCTAATATTATTGCGTCCGTGGAAATATTGACCACCCGTGGCAAGTGATCAGTCCACGGCGGCCGTACTGTACACAAAGATGGTGCCGATGAACCTTTGCGTTGAACCTAAACGCCCTGTAACGTATTTATTATGCACGGCATGCTAAAACGTCATTGGGGAAGTTAACTCATCGAATAGTTAAATGATGCGCACTTCTCGAAAAATGTAAACAAAGCAGACGATGTTTACATACGCAACAAGGGGAGTAATTTTGCTTCCGCATTCTAATAAATCACTCGTGGCTTGTTCTATAACCGCCAATGTTTTGGGTTGGTTAGGCATTTTATTACAACAGTTTCATACAATCGAATGCAATGTTTATACGACAGGGCTATTTTATATGGCGGGTCTTCTGTACGACTGCGCTGCAGCATGTACGTACGTGTAAATTAAAAGCTGAGGCGTGTGGATATAATGATAAAACAAAATGGCTGACGGACACTAAAATTAAATAAATATTGGGTGCTTTTCAGCCATCCTGAACCTAATATTGCGGAGTCTATGTCTCTTAGTAACTTCATTTGATTGGATAAACAAATTTACTAGCATAATAATGTTAGAAACCGCGCCTTTTATGCTTTCTGAGAATGCAATAACATTTATGAGTATATGATTTGATAAGTTTTGCCTGGAAAGGAAGGAACGCCATCCATCTGGAGCTTTAGTGGTTTTGCACAAACTGCGCAGTTGTTCTCATCTATGAACTCAAAATGTAAACGTGTTTGTGCTTTCTGTCAAAATTTTGAATAACGTCCAGATATAAAGTACACCACTACATTCCATTTTCTTATTGATATATTTTTCTTCTGCTGTGTATTCTATATCTGAGAACTTCGATCGCGACCGTGACTTGAAACGGTTCATGTATGTAATACACTCCTGAAAATAATTAGAACGGGAAACAGCAATTAGGGTAAAACCGGTTATTATCTATTGATTGTTGTATTTACAAGCTTTTGTTAATCAATACGCATTGCTTTTCTATATTAGCGAGAGTCCACTGATGGTAGCTGCCGCAGGTATTTGTCCTTCAGTGTTCAAATATCGTCAACAATTCGACTGACGTGATTTCTTAGGCAACTGTATATTATCGGAACAAATTTGTCCGTTGTCTTGCCCTAGTTGATCAGCTGTGCAAAAAACTTCCCAAATATTCAGTGATTTTTTTGTCACAAACTAAACTAATGGTGTCTGGGGAGTGTCCAGGATTTTTTTTTGAAGGCGTGGAAAAGGTGGCTATGTTTAAAATAGTTTTCGTTTTAACCCTTTACCCAACGTAACGGCCAAAATCTGCCAGCGCTATTCGCAAAAATCGCCAATTAATTTTCATTATTTTTTCATTTTTGTCTTAAAAACAAAGGTTATGACCCCTCGTTGGAACGAGTTCGACGAGCCTATGTTTTTGAGACAAAAAATGAACGAAATTGGTTATTCAAGAACTATTTTTGCAAGTGTCGTCTGCTTTTCATGTTAGGTAAAGGGTTAAAAGTATCTATATTTATATATTATCTTCTCCAAATTTCGGTCAGTTTTATTTGTGTTAAAACGTCACACAGGATGTGTATAAACTATATGCAGTAAATCGAAATCAAAATGCGCCTGATAGTCGGGGTAATATCCCCTTTGTTTATTTGTGGCTCAAAATTATGTTGGCGATAACCGTTTTTGGTAAAACAAGTAAGGATATTCATCGGTGTTGGCCGATTGGTTTCGACGCTCATGGCCCAAGCCCGACCAATTAAATATTCCAGCTGCGTCATCAAGGCATGCCTTCGTTGATATCTTGGTGATTTAATTGGAGTATTGTTCAATCAGGATTATAATTCAAACGCTCGCGAATTTTGCTTGGTAATAAATACACACATTAATCATGATGCATGGGTTCTCAATTTTTTAATTTAATTATCTGAACTCAAAGTTGATCATGCGGAACCCCAACATCCTGGCATGAATACCACCGACCTCCGTTTGTATGAGATCGAATGTGTGTAAAACAAGCAGTAAATCTAATGTCGTAAGAAAATACATGGTTTCCCGCGAACGGGAATCGATATATAAGGCTTTGATCGAGACGAAAATATTCCGACTGGAAAATTATTGGTAGAGGAGTGTCACAGCTCTTACACTCCTTAATTACACTCTGTTAGTCGAGTCTAACCTTTTACATACATGTAAAGCACCAAATACTTGTTTTTAGCCCTTTACCTAACACGAAAGGCAGACGACACTTTCAAACGAAATTCTGCAATAACTAAATTGTTTTCATTTCTTGCCTCAAAAGCATAGCTTATGACCCCTTTTTGGAACGAGCTCAACGAACGTGTCACAGGCAAAGAACACGATTATATCGTAGAGCAAAGCGCGCTGGTCAACTGCACGACTGGGCGAGATGTAAGCATAAACGAAATGAAGTCGTATCAACTGTTAGGAAAGCCAAATCTACATACATATCGAAAGTCCAATCAGAACTAAGTTGTCCGGAAACACCCTCGTCAGTGTGGTGGAAAACATTAAAAACATTTATCTGTAAAAATATCCCCGGAATCCCTACTATAAGTCACCTTAACAAACTCTATTCAACCAATCCCGAAAAGGCGGAAATGTTCAATAAATACTTCTGTGCCATTTCGACACTGGATGACACTAATGCATCCTTGCCAGATCCACCCCCTGCCTCCCCTTCAAACGCTTGTCAAGATAACACTTGAAAGCAAGGAAGTGTACGGAGCAATCAAGAGTATTAAGGTATCGAAAGCATCTGGTGCTGATCTTATAAGTCCCAGGCTTTTAAAAGAATGTAGACACTCATTGTGTGACCTATTTACGGCCCTCTTCAATAGGTTATTAGATAACTGTTATTTTCCAGTTTTATGGAAAAAAGCCAATGTGACATCGGTGTTGAAAAAGAATCCGTCTAATGTAGTTACTAACTATCGCCCAATATCTTTGCTTAGCTGTACTGGTAAAATACTTGAAAAATGTGTCTTCAAACGATTATGGCATTTTTAATGTGATAACAATATACTGAGCCAGTTCCAGTCTGGTTTTACTCCAGGTGACTCTACGGTCCTACAACTGACAGACCTCTATCATGAATTCTGTCATGCTCTTGACGAAGGAAAAGAAGTAAGAGTTGTCTTTTGTGATGTTAGCAAGGCATTTGATAAAGTTTGGCATGTTGGTCTTATTCACAAGCTAGAGAGAATAGGAATATCTGGTGACTTGCTTTGTTTCCTAAAATCTTACCTTTCTGATCGGTACCAGCGCGTCCTTGTAGCCTCTGAGGCATCCCCTTGGAAACCAATAACGTTTGGTGTCCCACGGGGTTCGATCCTTGGTCCCCTGTTATTCCTGATTTACATCAACGATATTACGGAAAACCTACTTAGCAGTATACGTTTATTTGCAGATGATACATCCCTTTATCTTATAATTGAGAATCCTGACCAAGGTGCCTTCATACTCAACCGTGATTTAGCCACAATTGAACACTGGGCTAAAACTCGGCTCGTTGAGTTCAACCCCCTTAAAACGGAAACCATGATCATATCACGTAAAAGTAATGTCCCGGTGCACCCACCAATATATTTAAGCGGAACTCAAATTTCTGAGGTGAGTAGCCACAAGCACCTGGGTGTAATTTTGAATAAAGGTTGTACATGGAACGACCATATCAATCATGTGTGCGCTAAAGCCTGGACACGTATTGACATGCTCAGGGCCCATAAGTTTACACTTGACCGGAAAGGCCTTGAAAAGATATACTTCGCATTTGTCCACCCTCTTTTAGAATACGCTGACTCTGTCTGGGACAACTGCTCAGCAACTAAATCTGCGGACCTGGAGAAAATACAAGTAGCTGCAGCAAGAATAGTTACTGGCGCCACTGTGAGCTGCAGTAAAGACCTTCTCTACACAGAAACCCAATGGGATCCACTGGAAGAAAGACGCCGAAAGCACAAGCTCATCCAATTTTTTAAGGTGTATCATAAATTAACACCTCCATATATCTCCAATAAAGTGCCACCAATTATTTCATCTATTACCCAAAGCCACAATCTCCGATCCGAAAATAACCACCGTGTTCCTTTTGTCACACCAATTTATATAAGTCCTCGTTTATCCGGAAGTTACCGACCAGTGGAATGGATTACACCCCCCCCCCCCCCTTCAGTAAGAGAAAATTGTTCCCTCATAAACTTCAAGACGTTTATAAATAGTGCGAACCTACGACCACCAATTTTCTACTATGGATCCAAATCTCGTGCTGCCCAAATTTATCATTGCAGGTTACGCCTGCATTGCAGTAATATCAACGCCCACTTATACGATAACCATCTCTCAACATCCCCACGTTGCCAGTGTGAGGATCTCGAAACTACTGAGCACTATCTTGTGCACTGCCCAATCTTTAACGATGCTCGTGATTCCACAATCAATGCATTGCCATTTGCTCTTGAGCTTTCCACAGTCTTATTTGGATCCGAACGACTAAATAATAACGAAAACCTTCTTGTCTTCAGAGCCGTGCAGGACTATATTATACTGAGTGGACGCTTTCAATAAGTAGCGGTGCACCCTTAGACTCTTCCGGTGTTGCTTGCCACACAAATGGGCCACCGTTACCGATACACTATTGAGGCTGCCTTATTGAATATTCTTTGGTAGCGAACATTGAATTCAGGTTGTTCCCTTGTTTCCTAGTTAACCCCTTGCCCAATGTACCGTCAGTGTAACCCATAAAAATCGCCATCTAAATCCTTTTCTAGTTTCAATTTTTGTCTCGGGAACATGGCTTATGACCCCCATTGGAATGAGTTCGACGAGCTCGTTCCGGTGAGGGACCGTGAGCCGTGTTCTAGAGACTGTCATTGGAAATTTCCAGTTATTGAAAAAAAATTCCCTCAAGTGTCGCCTGCTACACGTGTTGGGCAAGGGGTTAAGTTTCCCTTTTCTTTTCATTTTCTCATTCTCTCTATTGCTCTCCTTATTCTCTCTGTCTTCTATGTTTAAACAATATTTTACTTAGTGTTTGCAGCTACTATCAAACTTCGTCAGTAATCCAGAGGAGACGGCTTATAAAAGCTAAAAGCTTACTGCTGAATCCTTTCAACAAATCTCGTTCTTGACTTATTACTTTAATGCATACCATTGTACTGCGCACTTTGTATGACAATCATGTTGTAGTTTATTATATGTATGCATCATACCTTTTCATGAATAAATATTGTTTAAATTACACGAAATTCTTCAATAACTACATTGTTTTAATTTCTTGCCTCAAAAGCATAGCTTATGACCCCTCTGTTGAGCGAGCTCTTTCCAATGAGGGGTCATAAGCTATGTTTTTAAGACATAAAATGGAAAAATAATGAAAGTTGAATAGTGATTTCTGTGAATAGCGCTGGGCCGGTTCTAGCCGTTACGTTCGCTAAAAGGTTCACTTTTTATCGTTCTTTATCTCGGAAAACAAGATTATGACTCCTTCTCGATCGACAAATCTATGCTTTAGACCTGATTTAATGAAAAGGAATCCGTTAATTAATATAGGTTTGAAGAAGAAATCAATTAATATATTCTTATTGCTTTCCAAAGTGTGATTTACTGGGATTTCCGGGTTTGATTATAAACGATAACTTCACAAGTGAATTATTCAATCAACAATTGTGTCACGTATCCGTGTGCGCAAAGGAAGACGCTTTGCCGTAGGTGTAATGGGGACTTCATTGTTTTTTTGCTTTTTTTTAACCCTTTACCTAACATGAAAAGCAGACGACACTTGCAAAATAAATTTTTGAATAACTATTATTTTCATTTTTTTCTCAAAAACATAGGTTATGACCCCTCATTGGAACGAGCTCGACGAGCTCGTTCCAATGAGGGATCATAACGTATGTTTTAGAGACAAAAAATGAAAAAATAATGAAAATTAATTGGCGAGTTTTGAGAATAGCGCTGGCCGTTTTTTGCCGTTACGTTAGATAAAGGGTTAAATAATATAATTATCGTTAATAATGAAAAGTAATAAACAGAGTAATCGCTTGACTGGACTGGTTACGTGAAATAATTCATTCGAGGCGAGGGACTATATTGTAAAAGACAATAGGCGAGGGACTATATTGTAAAACACTCGTGCGCATTCGCGCACTCTTGTTTGTACAACGTCCCTCACCTCTCATGAATTATTTCACGTAACCAGTCCAGTAAAGCGATTACTCTCTATATCCTACAGATATAAGAACGCATTTAAAAAATATCACCTGCAGGGTCCCTGTACTAAAGAACTATACTACTATATGTACTATGCAAGTGCCATGTCCAGTGCACTGGTAATCCCAAACCTGTAATTCACTTCATTTGTGTTTAGAAGTACGCGCATCGCCGAGTAGAGCTAGTTCAAAGGCCTGTAATCTCCAAGTACAGCTTTGCAGTCCAATAGTAATGTGTTTTTTTCAACCACCTGGTCGTTGTAGTTCGGTTTTTATTCATTCAAGCGTTTAGGGAAGATTGTTAAAAGTCTTCAGTGGTCAAAAAATTAAAAATATATGAAAACTTCCACAACTTTTAGTCATAACAAATACTACGATTTGCAAGCTCCGGTGAAACGGATATGGACTCGACGCTATTCCAGTAGGGCTTTTTCTCTGTGTCTGTAACATGCAGAAAATAAAGGCGTTCATGTGCTCAATATAGATCAGTACAAGCGCAAAGTAGCTATATATTCCACAGAAATTACAAGTCCACAGATGCATGCGATCGTCGACTTGACATTTGTAATTCGGTCCTTGTAAGAAACTGAAATATTAATATTAAGGTCTTGCGCAATCCATTCTCTCGTGTACTGTAATGACGACCCGACTTTAAAGAAAAATGTTGGAAAGAAATATGTTGCAAGAATCTGTTGAAAAACCTCAATAAGAGTTTCATAAATGACCATAATCGTAAATGGGTATCAAAATCGCCATAAATTATGTTGCCAGTGGTAGATCCTGAAGCCTATGATGAAGTTTCTTCTGTGTTTGTCTGGGTCACAATACTGCAAGAAAATTCGGATACCGAAGACCTTTACGAGTTTTCGTGATAAAGTGGTATCGATAACAATCTTTTCACACTCCAAAGGACGCATGCTGCACAAAAACTGACAAGACACGCTGGGCAAAGTCATACTATAGAACATTTGTAACTACGTTGAGCTTTACTCGGAGATTACAGGGCTGTGAAGAAGACCACCCAAGCGATGAGCATACTATAAAATACATTTGCACATGTGTTGCAAATCACAGGTTTGAGTTCAGTAGAACAATAGTTTTGACATTTGCATACGTCAGTGTTCATTTTCCACTGGTTGCCGAAGAGCACCCCATCCTTCCTATCCCTATTTTCTTCTGCGTGGTACGAAATTTTTCTTGTCCCAAACAGGGATGAGGCAAGACTGTATGAGGGTGTCGCATCCCCTGTTATAGGCCAAATCACGGGTATCAGAAATTTTATCGTCCAGAATAACAAAAATGAGAAATTCTTTTGACTTATTGTATAATTAGTCGTAACTTATATCTTCAAACTTATATCTTCACAAGGAGGTAGTTCATTTAGGAAATTGGACTGCTTTGATATGCCTTGGACCTCAAAAGGTAGCTGAAGTTGACAATGCAGACTGCTTTGTTTGGACTTGAACCTACCGTTTACCCTAAAGGGTTGCAGTTAGATATGCATACTTTTAATGGAAGTTGAAGGTACTGCCTACCAAGGGGGAGCAGACGTAACTTCGAACCGCTACGACTTTAGTTTGAATTTCCGGGAGTCGGATACCCTCACATGATATCTTCAAGCTATATTCCTGATCCCAAAAAACATTCTGTTGATAAAAACGAATTTTAGCGTTTGTGTGGGTGTCAACAACTTTGGTTCAAGGAGCTGACCGACTTCATCGACTTGATCGACGGAACCTCAAAGAATACCTCCAGGTGATAAATATCAAAACCAAATGCCAAGTTTACAGTCGCCCGCACACGTGTACCTGTAATGTTTATGGAAATATACCGCTTGTATAGTTTTATTGTACGCACGAGAAAACTACGCACTTGTATCTTACGCCTGTTACAGGCGCATGGTGAAAGTTGCACTGGGCACTTGTGCCGCCGGGTCTATAGTACGCGCTTCTATGGGGACTTGCAAATTTAAGTAAATTTATACAATTACGAATCTCGGGTGTGTTATAGTACGAGGCTCAGTGGGTCTAGTCTACAAACCCATTGAACAGAAATTGAACGATGTAATATTGAGATCCCACAAAGGTGGAATTCAAATGATGAAACCATTTCTTATCTGGGTTTACTATTTTTTCCAGAAAGAAAACAAATCTAATTCCTAAGTTACAGTAATGTAACCACAAAAAATGGAGAGAGAATTTCGATCGGATCGCGACTGGGTCGCGATCCGGTCGTAATTATCTTTCTACTTTTCTTCCCATAACACCGTAGAATCTCGCCTGTCGGAAAGAAATGCTAGAACATTCAATTCTCAACGGTATTTTCGTTTGCTTTTCGCGATTCGCT
This sequence comes from Pictodentalium vernedei, assembly GCA_031216915.1. Taxonomy (NCBI): domain Eukaryota; kingdom Metazoa; phylum Mollusca; class Scaphopoda; order Dentaliida; family Dentaliidae; genus Pictodentalium; species Pictodentalium vernedei. Next base: position 727,883,088 of record CM062297.1, on the reverse strand, counting down.
TTTGATTACGCAATATTTTTTTTTAGGAGGTGTCGACCCACTGGAGTTTAAGTATGTCACGACATAATCGCGACCTGATCCTGAAAATCTCCACTTTATGAGCAGAGTACTGTATCTTAAAACAAAGGTGTATAGTACCTGGAAAATCCAAGAATGACACCCCGCCAACAGAACTGTCAACTGTGGCCCCAAAATCAAAACTATCGTTCGATGACACATTTTCTACTTCTGGGTATCGGAATTGCAATAGGTCTGTCAACCGAGAAGAGGTCTGTAAACTATATGATCACTGATTGACCTTTGAGTTCAACCTCTCTCCAATTATCTAAAATTGTGTTGTTTTTCTTTATGCTTTGTCAAAGAATTCTCCAGCAAAATATTCTACTTGCACCGTTTGTTAAACTCACCCATTTAGCAACCGTTCAGCAACAGACCACGAATAACCGTTAAAAATAAACTACAAAGTTCAAGAACACATTTTCACATTTCTGCCGAACTGACTCCTGTTAAAGGCTGAGAATTGTGTGAATACGTTTGAATAATCAATTTGCATTGTTTGGAAACTGTGTTGGGTGAGGTGATAATCTGTTATCTTGCCATGCTGTTGTGATCTTGTTTACTGCATATTTTCAAACTATAAAACAGATCAGGGCAAAATAGATGTATATTAACTGCACCAGCGTTCGAACTGAGGACAATTAAAAAATGTAAGTCTTCTTCTTTCCCAGGAGGAGACGAGGTCTCATACAAAATCCTGAAACAATGTCCCAATACTTTTTTCGGTAGACTCACTAACCTCCTAAACTGCTGTCTCTCTAGTGGATACTTCCCAAAATGTTGGAAAGTAGCTACAGGAGTCATGATACCCAAACCCAACAAGGATTTGAGCAACCCAGCTAATTACCGCCCAATCAGCCTACTCAGCTGTATTGGAAAACATTTCGAACGGATTCTCACGACTAGACTCCGCAGCCATCTCGAATCAATCAGCTTTTTCAATAAGTGGCAAAGGGCATACAAAAGCCAAAGAGAGGGAATCGAGCATGTTTATAGACTGATAGATTATATGAAAACAGCGTTCAGGCAAAATGAAATAGGAACCGCGCTATTACTCGACGTAGAAAAAGCGTTTGACTCTGTCTGGCACAATGGCATGAGATACAAACTAGCTAAAATGGGGCTACCTACCAAAATTCTAAGGATCATATCATCATTTTTACCTGATCGAAAAATCAAAGTGACGGTCAACCGCGAAGTGTCAGCCGAGGTAAAACTCGAAGCGGGCACTCCACAGGGTTCGGTCCTCAGCCCGCTTCTATTTATAATATATGTGAATGGCATTGACAAACTAGGGAAGAACCATGTTGAACTATCTCAATTCTCAGACGACAAAGGAATGTGGACGGCCAGTAAGTCTGGAAACATAATACAAAACGCCTGCAGGATACCATCCGCGACCTGCTAGACTGGTGCGCTCTGTGGCGCATCAAGCTAAATGCCACGAAAACACAAAGAATCACATTCTATAAAAAACAAAGGAAAAAGCCTGTCCCTAATATTGAGCTTAAGCTTTACGATCATAAACTTGAAGCTAGTAATGAGGTAAAATTTTTGTGATTCAACCTGGATAGGAGTCTCAATCTAAACAATCAGATAAACTCCGTCACTGTCAAAGCCACTAAACGCATCAATTTCCTGAAAATGATTAGAGGTAAAAATTGGGGAGCCAATAAAGAAATTCTCCTCAATCTTTACAAATCATATATACGCCCAGTACTAGAGTATGGGGCCATAATAACAAGTGACCTGAATAAAACCAACATTGAAAAATTACAACGGGTCCAAAATCATGCCTTGCGCGTGGCTCTGCGCAAGCGCACGTGGACATCGATAAAACAACTTCACAAGATAGCCAAAATAGACACTATAGCAATGCGCTTAAAAGATCTTCAAAGCAAAACTCTAAACAGACTTCAAGACAGCGAATTAATAATAGAACTCAATGCGCATCGCGTCCTCAATAGGAGAACTAAATAATCTGGGGCGTGTCTATCGAAAGGGTTAAAGATTACATCATTGTGATGGGGTGAGCCAGGCAATCTGTGACCTAAATTTAGAACTGGCTGCGGGTGACACGATACGCACGAAAGCTTGCCTCTGTTACCAGTGGGAGTTGCAAACAGCGAGGAAAATCTCCACCTGCTGCCGGGTCTCCCCTCCCTAAGATATAAATCTCGGGGAAAAAATGCTGGCTTCCCCATCCACATGTCACTGGTCGTCACGGACGGAACAGTTGTAAATTAAAAACCGAATTGCTCTAATTTCCAGCTCTCTATCTTTTCTACCTCCTCTATCTCGTCAGACACACGACCAAACTGAATGAAAAACTATAGGGGATTGAAACAATCCTCATGCAAAGATGTGCAGAAAACCTAATAAGACCAAGGCAAGGATTGAAACAATCTTGCCAGCAAACAGTCCTTTTAAGGGCTTTTTTTGTCTTTGTTTTGTGGGTGGGGGGGGGGGGGGGGTTGGAGGTCATTTGGAATTCCCGAAGGATAACCAGATACCTCAAAATCACATACGGCATCCTATCTCCCAGAAGGCTTGATAGATGACTCCCGGTTTTTTCAAACTAAACTGTTGGAGCTTTCTCCACTCCTTTTTTGTAACCGCTATGGTCATATACCGGGGCCGCTACCAAACCGGCGTTGCTGTTTGGTTTTCCTTTTTCTTTTTCCCTTAAAATTGCCATCGCACAACATTATATTCTGGCTCGCCACCATGGTGGGCCTCAAACCTCTACCATCGCCAAGCTGGAACCGAATAGAGCCCACTCTCTAATAGTCTTAATGGCGTTGAGGGATTGATCTTTGACAATCTATCACTCCAATGCAAACTGCCGGGAATTCTAACCGCGTGCATACCCCTTCAGACCCCATTTGAGGCAATAGGAAAGCTAGGCCTGTGTGATCCAAGATCCAAGTGAAATAAAATAAGGCTAACCGGGTCGCAAGGGATTTGTAAATCCCACATCGTCCCTGCGCGCCTCCGGCGCGCTAAAACCTTTCATTCATTCATTCAACTGAGGACGAGTTGCGGAAGCTTAATCAAAGAATGTATGTATGTGTGTTAGGGTATAGGGTGGAGGGTCGGAACCATCCAAGATGCAGTGGATCTACTTTGTCTCGATCCAGTGGAAAAGCAATTGAAACCAAATGCTGTTTTTCTTCATACTTCAAGTCAGTCTTGCAGTCAGAATAGATGTGGCATCGTGGCAGCTGATCGAAAGACTTGCGAATGGGTCTCACTCAGTACTCAAAATGGTTATTTTTCTAAGAACTAGTAGTCTTTTAACCCTTTGAACCCTGGTGGTATCTTCCATGTCAGTTCCATGGTACCAATAGGAAGAGTCCATATTTATTATTTGGGGGTAGACCAATTAATATTTTCAACGAGCAGCCTTAGGGCTGCACGTTGAAAATATTGATTGGTCTACTCCACACATTTACCTTGCAGTCATTCCCTTTAATGGCATTATGACGTAACTTGAAAACCGGCCGAAAAAACGGCCTCTGGAGTTAAAAGTGTTAAATGCATCTGTCTCCGCTCAGACATTTATAAGGAAAGTTTATAACAATTTTCTTTTTTGACCGTTATAAATGCCAAAAATTATCACTTTTTGAATTTTCGACTTGTTTCGACGAGTTGTCGTCTTGACGGATTGTCGTTTCAACGAGTTGTCATGTGGCCTAAGGAACAGCTGTGATCGTTGTAACAACACTCAGATATATCACAGCTGCCTAATTACTTGAAGATTATTCGTCAAGCAAGTGATAGTTACTAACTGAGCTGGAGGTATTCTTGAATTTGAACAACCTGCCAACGTGCGGCAGGTGACGCCGAGCCGCGAAGCGGCGAGGTGTTACAGCACGTTGGCAGGTTGTTCAAATTCATGAATACCGACAGCGAGGTTGGTAACTTACTTACACGCCAATTCACAGAATGCACGGACCCAGGTATGGTAAGTGAGTACAGGTGTTCAAGTGACGTCACTTGAACGCCTAGTCTATTGTTCTATCGAGTATTTCACATCTCTTGTCGACCCGGAGAAGACAAAGGAATTGGTGTGAAAGCTTGAATAAACAACAGATCAGGGGGAGATAGGAACAGACAGACAGAGAGAGAGAGAGAGAGAGAGGGAGAGAGAGAGGTATCCACCTCTCCATATTCTTTCTCAAGTAACAAATTATGTTCTTGATTTTCTTTTGTCACTGTTAATACCTAAGTGAAGAAGAAAAGTAAAAACTAAATCACCAAACTGATATAGAACGAAATTATTCATGTTGAAAGCAAAGCAAACGTATTTACATGAATTTCCAGTATGAAAGACATCGGCTTTATTATTCTGAGGTGAATGATAGACACCCCCAAAAACATTTTCCACACAAAACTCTCAAGTGCCACCGGCGTTTATGGACATTTCCTCTTTTGGACGATTCCACCAAAGTATGTTTTTTAACATATTTATTTTCAAATAACTAGGATGAGAGATCAAAAATCTTATATAACGTTTGAGAGAAAATTTGTGTAAGATATTCAAGGAAATTAACCCTTTGAAAATGATGGTGATTTCCAAGTCAGTTCGATGACAGCAATTGGAAGAGGCCATATTCATTATCTGAAGGGAGACCATTCAATATAAAAATATGAAAATATGGATTGGTTACCCCACACGTGCACTGAGTGGTCACACTACTTGGTGAAAGTATGACTTATCATATTTCTGGACCGGAAAAAGCTCTTTAGGGTTCAAAGGGTTAAGCCAAGCTGAAATCCATCAATATTTCAACTTGCAGCATTATGCCGACATGTTGGAAAGATGAAATGATTCATGATGCACTCGGCCTGTATTTTTTTAAAAAATTAACTTTATGTTGTTTTGCGATTAGCTATATTGATAATCGTCACCTGCAGTCGTATTGCAACTGGCTGAAAAAATAAAACAAGTATCTCACAAACAACATCATGCCCGTCAGAAATTCAGAATACATAGTTTCATTCAAATCTAGTGGAATATCCCAAACTCTTTGATGTTTCTTTGTTGTGTTAGGCTTCAACGAAAGTGATTTTGAGAAATTGAAATTGAAATCTTTATTCGCAGTATATCAGTTACATTGAAAATACAATAATTAAACTTTTTTTCGGTTCATGCGTTTTCAGATAAAACGATTGGCTCACACGATTCTGTTTTTTCTTTTCATAACTCAATGAACCGAAAAAAAACACAATTAGGTCCGCCCCCAGCCACGCCCCTAAAATACCAGTCTTTGGAGTTGCAACATGGTGTCAAATCAATAGAAGTTAGAACACTGGCACGTTCTAAATGTGAAAAAGAAAAATAAACTTATATTACTAATTTATCACCATGAAATTATTTATAAAATATTTAAATGACCGTGGTGGGTCAATTTTTCTTTTTCTTCACAACTGTATTTATTTGACATTTCAATTTTTACGCACACTGGGTGATCGTCTGCGTTCATCGTTTTACCCAAATCAATTCTAACCAATGGCTGGTCACGACGAATACGGCAATTTTGACATTGCAAATTTGAATACGGCAATGTCATCTGGCTTTATATCTAACTCCACTTTTACAAACTGTGTTTTTCAGTTCTCGGGAAACGGTCAAAACCAAAATACAATGTAATACTGATGGCCTACTTCCACCTACCACGGAACGTAACTTTTACGTGAAGTGAACAGTTGAATGAAATTGAGGGAGGCGTGGCTTATGACGTTTTCTTTGCATAACATAATTCATTGGTCAATAAAAAATTTAATGACATAAGTGCATTTGACTTGCAAAGTGTGTCAATTGCTACCCGCATTTCAATAATATGCGCCCTCTTTTATGCCAGAAAAATAATATGTCTACCAGTTTTAGTTTTTAACTATTTGTTCGCTGAAGTAGAGGACAACTAACACTTTTATTTATTTGGGTCGCGAACGTTTAATTATAAGGAATGATCGTTTCTTTTTGTCTATTTCTTGAGTTATGAACCCCAAAAAACAAAGTCCAAAACTGGTTCATAACTCAAGAAATAGATAAAAAGAAACGATCATTCCTTAAATAACTAAAATAAAATCATTTAAACATATTTTGATACACTTCAAGGAAGCGACATAGCAAAGTAACTGTTTTCATGTCGCGCCTTAGAAAAAGTAAAATTCCTCGACAACAGACCGACTTCTTTTTTGGGGGGGTGGGGGGGGGGTATGGTGGAGGGGGGGCAATGTTATCACCTTCACAATATGGAAAAAGGATCACAGCTATTGAGAGTTCAATGCATAAATTATCGAGAGTACTAGACAAAAGTGACATAATATAGTACAAAGTTCCATAGTGTTCGGACAGGCTCAATACAATACAATTTCGAATAAAGATACATTTTATTTATTATTAATATAAAATAATAATATTTAAACTGTAGTCGAGTAATTAAGGAAACGGAACGAAAACAATTAACAACCCAGGCTGTAAAAGGGGTTTTGAGGAATAAAAAATATGACATACATTCTCAATGTAAAAATATTGAACCACAGTCTACACATCCGAACGGGGGCGCGGTGGCTCAGTAGGTGGAGGTGCAGGCTGCAAGCCGAGGGGTCCTCGGTTCGAATCCCACCAGCGGCACCCGCGTTGTGTCCTTGGGCTCTTACACTTGTCCATGTGCGGGCACGGTGATGCTGTGCACTAAAGCGTACTGCACGTTGATGGTGCACCTGTCTTCAACCAATGCTAACCCTGCTCCTGCTTGTGTGGAGTTAGTATGTTGGGGAGCTGACAGTTGCTCTCCGTTGCTCGGTGGTTCTCTCCGGGTACTCCGGCTTCCTCCACCCGTAAAACTGTCGTGGTCATGATTAGCCATTGTGCAGAAATATGCGGCCTTAAACACCAATAAATAAATAAATAAATACACATCCGAACAATGTGGTATATGAAGAATGTATTAGTACGTGACTGATGAATTTAAAAACACATATTTTTACCCGGCACTGATTAATCCTTTGAACCCTGGTAGTATCTTCTATGTCAGTACAATGGCAGCAGTTGGAAGATTCCATAATCGTTGTTTGGGGGTAGACCAATCAATATTTTCAACGTGCAGCCCAAGGGCTGCGCGTTGAAAATATTGATTGGCCAACCGCAATTTTGACGTAACATGTTTCTGACCCGGACAGGCACCTACCGGCTTCAAAGGATTAAGATTTTAAGCATCTGCCAAACGCAACGACCTTGCGTGGCAAAAGCTATTCACACAAATCTACATTCAGATTTTATTGTCTTTCCTATTTTTGCCACCAAAGCATAGCTCGTGACACATTGGAATGAGCTCTTCGAGCTTGTTCTAATGAGGAATCATTACCTGTGTTTCTGAGTCCACAAATGAATTTTCTAGCCGTTTTAAGCAGTGTTCAACCCCGTTTTCAAAAAGTGGTACATTTCGAGTCATATCCATATAAGCGATGAGAGGAAGTCATAATGATATTTTGGTTGAACATTTATTCAACATTTCCAGCCAGATGTTTCGTGGCTGCGGGATGAAAATATTGAATGTTCTTCCATAAAGATGAAATCTATAATATTTTCTCGCCGTAATAGCGACCTCTGGGTTAAAATCAAAGTTACTTGCAGATTTCTGATATTACGCTCTGATCGAATGGTTTATGGGCTGTTTCTTTGATTAGCTCCAACTTCAGACAAACCAATATCGAAAAGGTTGGAACATTTTCAGAGAGGTACACTCAATTATGTGACGGAATGAGTTTATGTGTATAATCCCATTAATAATAAAATAAATAATGGTAATTGCTGTCTCAGTTACCTTTTACTTATAATTGCCTGTTATTTCTCTTTTACAATCAGTGCAATGAATAATAGATTTAGTTGAAGGTCATCTTTTACTTAATATGAACCAATTTGCTTTGATCTGGCAGTGTCTTCAACAGACTCGTTTTGTACATTCCAATATAAATCCCACTGGGAAGATAGACGTACTTTAATATTTGTAAGCCGAAATGCCATGGTAAAATCACCAGAAGTATTACCGTTCACTCTTCCACCGTCGAGTAGTTTTGTTGTAAGCTATGCGGCCCGCAACTCGGAGGATAATTCAAATACAGGGTGACAATTTTCGTCATTGGAAGAGATTTACAGGGAAGTTAGGTCCTGTTGCTTTTCTAAAGTTATCAGTAAATTTAACACTTAAGCTCTGGCAATTTTATATAAAGATTGAAATTTCGAGATATTGTGTCGCCAATGCGTGTATCATTCCACAAACGTCGGACATTCTCCTGTGGAGTAGTATAAAAATACAGAAGCTGGCTTTTACAATTTTTTTTCCAAATCAGCTTGAACGTTTGACGATTATTCTCTGTTAAAATTAATAAAAGAGATTTTTCACAATCTTTTGATGTTCTGCATCTTTTTCCCTGTTCATTATAACAACAGTGTGCACATGGTGACATATGTTACAGACAGCATCCTTTCAATGAATACAAATGTCTTGAAGGTAAGAGATTTGCTAATTCTTTTCCCAGGGCAGAATATAAACTTGCAAATTATTATAAAAAAAAAACACATTCGCCAACCAAAAAGCCAAAGTGGGTGGACAGTAACTTAGTTGATTCTATTCTCTGGGAGCTGGTTGTTGTTTTCGTTTATTAAAAGTAACAAAAGGAAACTTCTTTTTATTTTCTACTGGAGTCATTTTTTCTCAACAATTTTATGCTTCTTAACCCTTTACCTAACATGAAAAACAGACGACAGTTGCAAAAATAATTCTTGAATAACTAATTTTTTTCATTTTTTGTCTCAAAAACATAGGTTATGACCCCTCGTTGGAACAAGCTCGACGAGCTCGTTCCAACGAGGGGTCATAACCTATGTTTTTGAGACAAAAAATGAAAGAAATAATGAAAATTAATTGGCGATTTTTGAGAATAGCGCTGGCCGGTTTTGGCCGTTACGTTGGGTAAAGGGTTAATTGGACCTTCCTCGCCCGTCTAATAATTTCAGGGAGATAACTTTATTAAATGTCGATTTTCATGAAGAGATAAGTCAGTGATGCTCATGACATTTTAGTATTCTAGAAAATGTTTTGTATGCTTTCATACGCCGATTGTCTCACACCATTCGGACTCTAGGTCTATATAATTAACTAGCCTCAAATCAAAAAGGTTTTAAAATGAGAGTGGATTGCCTCAGAGTCTCCAGTGGAGTTGAGTATCCATCCAGACATTATCTACCGAATTCTAGGGAAAGTGTATGGCCATTTACCCAACGTAACTATCAAAACCGGCCAGCGCTATTCTCAAAAATCGCCAATTAATTTTCATTATTTTTTCATTTTTTGTCTCCAAAAAAAGTTATGAACCCTCGTTGGAACGAGCTCATTGAGCTCGTTCCAACGGGGGGTCATAACATATGTGTTTGAGACAAAAAGAGAAAAAAAAATCTTATTCAAGAATTATTTTGCAAGTGTCGTCTGCTTTTCATGTTAGGTAAAGGGATAAAAATAAAATTCGAAGTTTTAGCGTATGGACATCCCCTGGTCTGCACCAAGAAGTTCCCTACTAAAACTGAGTTTTTCTTGTGTTTTTCCACAATATTGGAGGTATTAGTTGTGTGAAAATTCCACTCGATGCACGCTTTCCTGACAATCCACTCCTAATGTACTTTTCAAAACTACTTGACTTTATGTGGAAAATCACATTTATCTGAAAGTAATCATGTGATATATGTCAACCAATGCCTCGATAAAATGTTTCGACTATTCGGAAATGTCGGAAATCTCAACTCGTGTATTTAAAAAAACAAGAAGTGGTAAAATTTATTTCATCAATAATTTCAAATGTTTACTTTGTCTTTCAAGACAAATATTTTCTTGAGAACAAGGTCGATTAGTTCCAGTTAGTGTATCACAAAAGAGGTGAATTGGAAAGGCCAAACACAATTTGTGCACAAGGTCACATATTTCTGCACAATGTCTAAACGAGACCGACTTGCCAACCAGCCGTCTCAGTGTTAACTTAGTTTCGCAGATACAGAAGGTGTCGGTTTCCCACGGAGACTGTGGCGACAGCAATTTAGAGTGCGTTGGATTGTTACAGTTGGTGCATTCCCGTTAATGCCGAGTGCCAGTGGTCAGAGTCAAGGCAACTGCTTGTTCCCTTTGGACATCCATTTTCTAAATTTTCCGTTTTAATAGAGGGATCTATCCTTGTGATTAAGTTCACATGCCACCAATGTAATTGTGTCAGGAATTTGTCGCTGTTGTGTTTGTTTATCCACTTTTCACGGAGTTTTCTTGCAGACTGCCGTTAATGAAATGTGATATCCCTTTGCTCAATAGACAGATATCCTCTTGGTCCCAGTTACAGATATTCCCATCAATAATTATTTTATTCACCTTGAAAACATTAAGATATTAACAAATTAATGGATCTACGCAGCGTGAACATAAAACTACAGTCGTGGTGAGTCTTCGTTCATTTACAAATATATCTTGTAGTATTATAATGTAATTAAAGATTCGGTAAAATCAGGTCTCAGTTGAGAAACATGTCTTCCGTGGATGCAAAAGAGAATGAATGTTTATGGTATTTTTTATTAAAACGGCTGGAAAATTTCAGCTGGTCAGAAATTCGAACGGCAGGTTCGCTTTTCTGATCAACAGAAATATTCTAGAGGACTGTATTTAAACACAGGCAGTTGACTGTTTCCTGTCTAGTCTGTTCCAGGCCAAAACAGCGTCGTTTTACTTACAGAATTATACGGCTGGCCTGAGATCTTTCCTTATGATGTGAGTAAGAATGGAGACCGCGGGGATTCAGTGTGTCACTTCATGAAGCTTTGTGTCGCCAATTTTCCCCCAATTGGGAAAAGCTATCTGCGCAGCTGTATTATAGAAAAATTACAGTACTGTTATTGTCAAAGCGGGCATATAATTTCGACCGTATCGCGACCAGTTCATCGTCTGGTTGACATTTTCTGTCCTCTAGCCTCCAAACTGCATCTCACCTGTTAAAAAGAAATGCGAGAACATTGAATCTCAATTGCAGTTTCTTGATTCTTACGGTTTGTAGGATTTGATTTCATTACACGGCTGTTAATTTTCCTCCATTTTCATATTTATAAATCCGTACGGAACGCGTGTTCATTACGGATTTCCGTTGACGCACTATTTTTTCAGCCTGACGTCATGGATCCATCAAAAGAACTAAACTCAGTCCATTTCATAATCGGCGAGTCGAAACGTCGCATTCTCAACTTGATCAATTCGGAAGCTGCGCTGACATCCGATAAATCGAGTGATTCAGTCAATAAATAACAAAGAGTTTTAAAGTTTGAAAATTTTGTGTGTGTGGTGTTTGAATTTTTTTACCAATGGATTCTTTGTCACAAAGGCGTGTAATAGACACAGAACGCCACGATGTGTGTATGCGTTCGTTAATACGTCACTCATGCCATCACGGAAGGATAGTACTTAGGCCACGCCTATCGTACTTTCTTTCTGTGCTGGCACTCGTGCCGTATTGACGAACGCGTTCACACATTATGACGTTCTGTGTATTTATAGTATTTATGTATGGAAGTGTGCCTCACTTGCGTGGGTGTGCCGCGAACAGATCGCAATCTGATCAAGAAGAAGATCGCTTCCGTGATCATACACTGAACAAAATCTTAAGCATAATGTTTTCTAAAGTATACAATATACAAGTAATTCGATCAGTTGTTATGTAAATACATATTGTCCATTCCTTATATTTACATACCATTTGCCACACACTGCATGTGAATAAGGGTGATTTTGCCGGTTGAACCCCAAATTACTTCTATTTTTGAATGTTTTGTGTCATATACAACATCACTTGGAAATATGAGGCAGGTAGTGTCTTTGGCCTTTTCTGTTGCTGACAGGAGACACTATCGAATTTTCTCTATCCAGATCTATAACAGATGAACTTATAATGAATTAAAACAGCAGCTACTCTTGTATCTTTGTGTTAATATTTAGTATCATACCAGTACCAATACCAAATATATGATCTTTAACGTCTTTATTCAGATTAATAACTCTTTACCTAACAGAACCAGAATACGACAGGTGCAAAAACAAGTTCGTAGACTAACTCAAACTTTTAACTTTGTATTGCCAAAATATAGTTTATAGCGAGCTCGTTCCAGTGGTAGGTTATAACATGTGTTTTGATGGGTCAGGCTGAAAAATTAGAATGAGAACTTCAGTGAATAGTGCTGGCTGAACATGAATGTAATGTTGGGTAAAAGATAGTATTGGAGTAATCACTTTCTCTCTATAGTCTTTGTTAAACAATGTAGTCTTTGTTAAACAATGTTAAGGCCCTTTTCAATGAAGAGGAAAAAAAGGTACAATGGGACAGAATGCAACGAGAGTAGCGTTCGGGGGGACTGAAATCAACGATCCGATGTGGAGTATTTCCAGTATTTCATGCGCGCCAAAGGCGCGTGTGAAATACAGGGAAACTTCGCCAAAGGCCATTGGTTCCTGTCCCCAGTACTCTACCGGAGTTGTGTTCTGCATTTATACCACGCCTATACTTGAATTAAGTGAAAGAAGCTGATATTTATTTTAACCCTTTACCTAACCTGAAAAGCAGACGACACTTGCAAAAATAATTCTTGAATAACTATTTTTTTTCATTTTTTGTCTCAAAAACATAGATTATGACCCCTCGTTGGAACGAGGTTTTCGAGCTCGTTCCAACGAGGGGTCATAACCTATGTTTTTGAGACAAAAAATGATAAAAATAGTGAAAATTAATTGGCGATTTTTGAGAATAGCGCTGGACGGTTTTGGCCGTTACGTTAGGTAAAGGGTTAAAAAAATCACTGTCGGCAGTCTGATAACTTTCTTCCTTGAAACTATTTTGTGTCGAAGCATTTCATTCCCACCATAACGTCACTGAGACGCGTAACGTCCAAGCATATGCGTTCTTGCATGGCGTTCTTTCGCGTAATCCAGATTCCATGGGTGGTTGACGTAGTACATTTCCTAATGTTTGTATTATATCGGGTAATGTTGATCTCCTGGTGTCGTAGTAGCGTGTGAACGTCAATATTTGGGAGTATAACCAAATGACATGGAATTCATCAATCATGTTTTCTTGCGTGACTTTAATGTTTGATCGTATCCCAACGATTTTTTAGCATAAATCGCATTGCTTATCTCTTATAGTTCAGAGCTTATGTGAATTATTTTCTTTCCCGTAAATTTGAATTTGTTATGAGAGTTTTTAGCACTTTGTTCTATTCTAATCTGACTCTTTAGTGATTGGCACTTGTAATAAAATATTTTTATTAAAAAATCTTTTTCTAAGAGGTCCTGTCCCTTGAATACAACAATGCGTAATCTGTAATGCTTTAACATTGAAGATGGCGCCTTTATTGCATTCAAAGAACGATATGTTTTGGAGGTAAAGAAACTAAAACAGTAATAAAATGGGAATGGAATTTCTGTGTATAACCCTAGTCAAATGCAACCGTTCATTTAGATAACAGTTTGCCAACGTTTCGAGTATTATCCTTTCACTGATGAACTACTTTTGCTACTTGCGCAGGTAATCGTGGGCACACTTGTATAAAACTACTAAAATTCGCAGCAGAAATCTTTCCAAAATGAAACTAGGAATTTAACCAATTTTATCTTGTTTGACAGAGGTCAGTGAGATCTGTCAACAAAGATTGTTTTGGTTAAAAAACCTAGTACCTATTACAGTACGTCCCCCGTGCACTGATCACTTTCCACGGGTGGGCAATATTTCCACGGACTCAATAATATTAGATTTCACACACTAATTATAGGAACAATCGTCAAAAATTTAATTAATGAATCTCCGGGTACAACCCGGTGATTCATTAATTAAAATTTTGCTGATGAGGATTTTTATTAGCAGATAAACGCATGCGTGGACATCATTACCCATACGTGGATTACGACCAGCCCACGGCGACTGTACTATATACACGAATTGGTGAGTAACAACAAGCGGGGTTAGCATCGGTTGAAGGCAAGTGCCTCTTCGTCGTGCTCTACGCGTTAGAAAACGCGCCAGTGTACTTTCACTTGGCAATGGGGAAGAAGTGTCTTGCCCAAGGAACCGTCGATCTTTCGATTTAAAGACTAACGCTCTAGCCGATGAGCCAAAACGCTCCTCGTTTATGAGTTGCTTTACAACTTCTGTATAATTTTATGAAATACTGTTGAAAATCGCGCGCAAACCCCATTCAGAGAGTTTATCACGTGATTGCATATTGTCATTTTGACAGAAGAACCTTCAGAGATCAGTTGGAATCTTTTGGACAGTTCTGATATGAACTGAAGCTTAAACAGTAGCATAAAATGATGCCCGAATGTCTAAAGCTCTTCAGCCATAACAGCCAGGCGGTGTCATATCTTTATGTTTTACGTTTACTGAGATTACATTCGAGGAACATCCCGAACTCCAATTATAATTTGAGTTCCCGTAACTGTTTGGCTTCAATCTAATAGCATATTCTGAAATCCTTGCGGCTTATGTTGTTTTTGTACATTAAAAAAGAAATGGAAATATCCACATAGCAAAAGCTATGCATGGCAATCTGGATCATCAATACACATCAACTTACTAACAGATAACTTTAAAATGTACATTAATTTCAACACAAAACCCGTGACTTCGTAAAAGAACTGGATTGCAGGTGTTGCTCCAATGAGGAGTCGTGATCTTTGTTCTGACGACGTTTCGCAACCACGATTACTTTGGATTCAGTAATCTGCCTTACAGAGATATCCACGGAGAATATGCTCGTAGAAAACCGAACAAAACTTTAATCAGGAATATCCCTGTGCAATCTGAGTTGATTGAAAAAACTAATGTGGCATGCACTCTATGTTGCGATTACATTTTTGTTAATAGCAATACTTAATGTTGACTCGTGGACTGGATGTTTCGTGATAGGCCTAGGAATTAGAGCTTAACGCTTTACTCAACGTGAACAGCAGACGACACATGCAAAATAGTTTTTTGAAAAACTTAAAAAAGTTTCATTTTTAGCCTAAGAAACATAACTTGCGACCCCTTACTGGAACGAGCTCAACGAACTCGTTCCAATGAGGGACCATAGGCTATATTTTTGAGATGAAAAGTTGAATAAAATAATAAAACCTGAATGACGAAATTTTATGGATAGCATTGGCCGTTTTTTTCCACCAGGCTAGGTAAACGTTTATAAAATCAATTATATTCCTCTAGCACAGAAGTCCAACAGTCTACCACTGAGCCACCGCGCTCCCTACGGAATATTCTACTTCGCTAATTAACTGGTTGAGGGCTACTTTATTTTGGGTGGTCTAAATGTGTTCACCAAAATTTGTGCCATTACGAATTGTTGAAGAGCGCCTGTAGGCACTCCTCAATAATTTGTAAGAAAACAAATTTATATAATCAAAATATTATTTGCGTTTGACTGAAGTTGAAACATGAGCAAGAAAAACATTGGCTTTTGCTCTGGTACCCTCGTTGTTTTGAAAGCCCTGCTAGTGGTTGCTAGCCCTCAACCAGTTAATACTGAGTTCGCATGGAAGATAGACAGAACTAGTAACAAGGGCGTAGTATCGTAACAATTGGAAAGTGAATTCGATTCGAGATTTGATTCAGATTCGAACATTTTGCCTGATTCGATTCAAGCAAAAACTTACCCGTGACTTGTATCGGCGTTAAAATCGACATTTGATGAAATTATCTTCGTTGAAGTTATAAGATGAACGAGTTTCCTTTTCTTACTTTAAATAAGCGAAAACAACAGACAGCTCACGGGGCTGGCTGATGTTTTCGATTTTTAAAAGTAACAAGAGGAACGTTTGCTTTTATCACAAGCCTGTTAGAAGCAACTAGTTCACAGATAATCTGGCATTATGAATATCTATCAGTATCACACTTACTAAAACTAGGTATCCAGTTTTCCTCTCTGTTTAGCGAATGCGTTTTTACAGTAACTTGCAAGTTTTTTATTCTTCCGGGAAAAACAATTAGGAAATTTCACCTCCCAGATTTTTCTATTGATAGAAAGGACAATGTTGGTATTAGATGTCATAATGCGTACACTGTTGATAAAATGAATAGATTAAAAAAAATACAAAACATCAAGGGATGGTGAAACGTCGTCTTCTTATTTTTAAGGGGGTTTCAACGGCGAGTAATTATCAAACGTTCAATCGGATTGGGTAAAAATTGTAGATGGCCAGCTTCTGTATTTTATACTCTTGGATAGTAAAATTCCAGAGGTTTGTGAAATGATGCGCACATCGATGATGCAAATTCGTTAATATTTCGAAATTTCAATTTTTATATGAAATTCCCATACCCTCAGTATTAAATTTAATGACAGCTTTAGGGAATTAAAGGAAGTTAATTTTCCCGTAAATCCATTCCAATGCCGAAAATTGTTAGCCATGCGTGATTCGCCGGGCCCTAGTGTGTATGAAGATTAGTATCTTCAAGATACAGTCAATTTAATGACAAACATACTGACCTTTGTTCAGTGTGTTATGGCAGATCTCACCTAAAGTAAATAAAATTAATTTGAACTCTTTTGTGTGTGATTGTCTTATTACTGTGTGACAGAAAAACCTGGTAATTGTATTGGCTAAAACACTCGTCAAACGTGTTGAAAAACTCCAGTATTGTTGATCTATTCGAAATCGAGTTGATATTTCATCGCTCTGTCATTACAGTGAATAAATAGCGCAGGTAGGTTGATATAATGATTCCAAGTACCTGTTTGCTCTAAAAAATGAAATGGTATTTCCAACTTACTCCTTCCTTTAATTTCCGCTGTTCCAGTGTTTAGGAAGTGTTCAAATATAACAATTAATACAACATGAACAAAGAAATTAACGCACATTGCTTCTTATATATATATATATATATATATATATATATATATATATATATATATATATATATATATATATATATATATATATATATATATATATATATACAGTCCATGGAGAGTGTATTATCACTAAATCACCTGCAGAGTGGAGATTCCACCCAAGCAATACTTGCAAATTTGTTGCAAAGCATAACCAGCACAAGCAAAGTTTCACTCAATGGACCTCCGGGTTAAACCCGGAGGTCCATTGGCTGAAACATTGCTTGTGTTTTTTTTGTCGATATGTACAAAATTTGAAAGTTATAGCTTGGGTGATAACTCCACTCCGCGGGTGATTTAGTTACAATCCACTCTCCACGTACTGTACGTTGAAATTAAATTTATTTTCTTGCATGTGAATATGCTAAAGTGAGGAATCTGCAAACTATTTTTTTCTGTCTTAATAATATAACAATAATTGACTTTCCTTGAGGGAGATACAATGAGTTATCAACCTGAGGAAAATAATTTGCACCGAGTCCAACGTATCAACCTCAAGGAAATTCAATAGTTGTATACTGTTACACATTAAAGGAAAATCGAAATGTTTATATTAGCAACTTTTTAAAATTTCTTATGATAACTTCTTCATTCTGTATTTTTTTTTGAGTATTTTTGAATGTCAAATTTCCGGCTTTAGCTTTTAATATCCTAAATAACTTTGTTTCTCAACTAGTTTTCTAGTACCTGTGGATGTCACTCATTGCAAATAAAATATATTGTAATTAATGATCTAATTGCTGTAAGCTCGTTTGCCTCATTGCGTTGGTAGCATATGGAATATTGTTCCCTCCACAGAACAGCATTTGTGTCACTCAACTGATGATTTAATATTGCCAACAGACCTAAAAGAAAAATTAGCTAGGACTAAAAAAGACGAAACTGCATTAATAAATTAGACATGCTGATCGATGTACACTAACTTGGTTTGTTGCAGTGGCGGGAGTAATTTCCTATTTTCTCGCAAACAAGAAAAGAAATATGTCGAAACGAGCAAATACTAATTACCGGAAATTACCATGATCTGCCGAGCAAACTCGAATGTTACTCGGTACAATCTGAGTGACATTTGCAAATTTTTAAATTTCTTTCCTGTATGTCACGCGATTACATCCATCACATGAGTTGATCATGTCAATAGTGGGTGGAAACGTAATATGAGCTGAATATATTGCAGGGCAACCGCCCTGAAGTCATCTTTTATTTTTTTCTGCACTGATGAAACGATCAATTTGCATGTCATTGAATACGCAAACAACACGGGTAGATAGAATTACACCACAAATACTATGTATACTTAACGTTGCCAGAAACGATACAAACATTGAGAATGTGCTAGTTACACCACGCTTCGAATCCAGCCTACGTTTAAGAACGTCATGAAAAAACGCATCTGATTGGTCGTTACGCATCTGATTGACGTTATGACGTGAATGAAATGGTTCGACACCAAACAGCCTCAAGTAAGAAAGTAAACAGGCTACCGAAGGTGAAATGTTTGTTAAAAATATCAGCTGCATTCATTTGATTCAAGTTTATGCGTGATATGAATACAGAACACAATTCACGTAGAGCACCGGGGTGGGGGCAGGAACCACATACCCTTGTTGGTGTTTTCATGTATTTCACGCGCGCCTTTGGCGCACGTGAAATACAGGAAAATTCCAATTCGGGTCCTTGATTCCATTCCTCGGTCCTCCACCCTCGTGGGATTCTGCAGTACTGAAGATCAGGAAATACTATCCGACAAAACTACAAACTTTAAGAAAGAGCACAAAACTCACTGGGTTTCTATCAGCGCATGGACTGCCAAGTTAGTGGTCTATGTGGTGATATGATTTTAGTTCCTGTTGTGTTTCTTACGGGGTGGCCCATAAACGGTAAGTTTACTCTATTTTCTTATGCTCGTTTTCAGCAAATTGTTAATATCCATTGGATTGTCAATAGTATGTCAGTGTCCAGAAGACCCCCATCAGTCGGATCTCACCCCGGACCTCGAAGTTACGCCATAAGAAACATAACTTGTGATCCCTTACTGGATGAGCTCAACGAGCCTGTTCCAATGAGGGATCATAGGCTATGTTTTGAGATGAAAAGTTGAATAAAATAATAAAACCTGAATGACGACTTTTTATGGATAGCATTGGCTGTTTTTTTCCACCAGGCTAGGTAAACGTTTATATAATCAATTATATTTAACGGGTAATGACAAGTTTTGTCTGTACGTTAACTAGATTAAATACATTTAGTCGAACAATTCCTAGAAAAATGTCATTTGAAGCGATACCTGAGATCGCCTTAAGTCTAGTTTGTATAATATACCGGCTCTCGAATGGACAAAGCATTGAATGGCACCCTGTTCCACACAACGGACGACATGTGGCATTTTCTTCGACTACCATGGCGATACATGACCAATTTTATTTTCGTTTCAATCTAGTCCTGTTGCTAAGACAACTAAAAATGAGTTGTCACCACAGGAATATGAAGAAAGGGAGAAAGTAAAAAAGCAGCGCGATTGTAATCCATTCAAAGCGATAGCTTTGAGTAATTTGAATAATAATGAGTAAGAACCCCGCACTATGCGGTTTGAATATTAATGGATAAGAACCCCCGTACTAGTTACGTGACCGAGTGAGGCCATGTGGGTTTACATTGTATATCGCATAAGAGGTCATGCTGTGACGCCATTGGTATGGTGATAGGTTGTGTCAGTGCGCATGCCAACGCGTATTGTTAGAGTGAAACATGTTTCCATCGTCCATCTTGTTCACTGAATGCCGCCATCCTGGTTTCTGTGATGACACGTGGTTGCTATGAGCCAGAAATGTTTCTAATAGGAAAGGGGTGTGTTTGCAGGCTATGTTAGATTGAATGGGAATTTTATTAATTAGCACAAACATTACGACAACAACCAAAACCCACCATAAACGACAAAAACTTAGCAAAATGGCCATTTTTTCAGTTCCGGTTGCCCACGACCTCTTTATAGGAACAGCACGTAGTGCTATAGCCCCAAGGGGGGGGGGGTGGGGCCTAAAATGTGTGTTTCATTTTATAAGAGGGTGAATAATTATCAGAAACGACCCAACAACTACCTAAAAGCACCGAGTGGACTTTATTTGGCTCAGATTCTTCAATTTGTGCCTATCCTAGGCCTTAATTCCTGAATCTGTTCTACCTATGTTATGACTTCACTGATCTACCAATTACGATCTTTCTGAATGTGCGCGGGTGCTAGAACACGATGAGTGACAATGTGTACACATAACATGCAGCAGATGGGCGCATGCAGGATGTGCCGATATGTTCTTGTGTGCAATTTATCGGAAGAGTGACTCTACATAAGACGTAATTTCTTCATCTCGGTTTCTGAGGATATCCACGACATGGTGCTGAATTATTGGAGGATACTTTGTAATAATATCTTTGAGGATACTTATCGGTGGATATCTACACGAGGACGGTTATAGCTCCTAGTGCCTGTTAGGCCCCCTGGCTTCTAGATCACAGAATGGCCACTACTTCTGATTGGTCATAGTCAACGCTATCTGTCTCGTGTGATCAGTTTCCGCTGCATTCACCACATACTATGGTCTTCTACCACACACGGCAGAGTCGTCGCACTACTACATACTTTCCCGCTATCCCTGGCCACGCCGCGACCTCTCCCATCACTGTCGTTGTAGATTCGTTCCGATTGCGTCATTCATCTAAACGATTATCTGTATATACAGTTTCTATGTCTGGTGCACGTTTGGGTACCTTATATATAAGAGGTTGTGTTTATCATGCCGAATCGTGCTTGTTTCTTGGTAGTTAACAAGGTAAGCACAAGCCATACAGCTCATTAACATATCGTTGAAAAAAGGATGTGTGCTGTCACTTGATGAATTGGCCACAGCAACCCTGACGACCCGAGATGGTGTATTAAAGTATTGACTCCGTCTCTGCGCCTCGATGGATCTAAATGCGCCCTCTTCCAAATATGCACAGCGACGAGATCTCGACAAGGGTACTTCATCTCGGAACACCCGATAGTGTTAAGAACTCATAACTAAATCTTAGTATGGGCTCCGAACACGCTTTTCTTGGATACACGAAAGTGTTCTTTCAGTGCCGTTATTCACAGGAGTCATTAACATTCAGAAAGCCTCACAGTCAACAGACATACGTTTAATCAATTTTGACGCGTCATGATGACAGACAACGTAAATACATTACGCGAACATGAAAAAACATTATCAGAGCCGAATGTTTCCCGTTCCGTTGAAAGTCTAATGTAATCTGATGGAAAAGTGTTCGAATCTGAAATAAAGTTGAATTCATTAATGAAGAACAAGAACGGTCGATATTGAAGGTCAAATAGACAGGATAGTATTCTTTTCGGGGTTAAAAGCCTTTATCCACGTAACGCTAAAAACCAGACAGCGGCATTCTCAAAAATCGCTAATCAAATTTTAGTATGTGTTCAATTTTTGTCTGTTTAACATTGATTATGACTCTCATTGGGCTCGTTTCATTGAAGCGTCATAAGCTATATGTTTGAGACAAAAACGAAATTTTCAAGAATTTGTTTTGCAAGTGTCGTCTGTTTTGCAGCTTGCCACAGATCTAAGTATTTTAAACATGTGCGTACATGCATATTCGAATGAATTCTCTGCACTTCTCCGCTATTAAATAAATGCCCGAACTCAAACAATATTCACTGATTGCGGATGCTCAGTTCAATTCTATTGTGAAAGATAACGATGAATTGATAATGTTATTCATGTACATACACTCGTGAACGGAATTGCATTTTGTTTAACACCTAGCACTCTGGTACTATTTCAAAATGTTCGTCATTGGTTCCATATTGCCCATGCAGAATGAACAATTTAACAAATTATATCTTGTTTGACAGAGCTCAATGAGCTCTGTCAAATAAGATATAATTTATTAAATTCTCTTTTATTTTGTGGGTAAAATTTGCAGCTGAAGACTTTGGTATTTTGACATCAATGTGCAGAGGGTTAATGGTTATGCCAACAGTTGATATTGTTCCTTTAAAATTAAACTTGGGGTGGGAATTATTTAATTCTGTGCTTTATCTTACGAATTGGACCCATCGTATTTGACCTAAATGGATTACTACCAAATAGAATTTGTGATATAATAAAAAAAAAAATTAGATCTGGTAAGTGGAACTTTCGACTTTTTACCTCGAAATCTCATGATAAAATCTCGAAATCTTTAGATCAAAACTCGAAATATCGAGATAGAATGTCGAGATAAAATCGCGAAATTTTAAAATAAAAAGTCGAAATATTGAGTTAAAATGTCACAATATCGAGATAAAATGTCAAAGCTTCGACAAAGAAGGATTTTAAGACTTTACCTCGAATGTCCTCATTTCTATCTCTAAATTTCGCAAACAAATCTCAACATTTCGATTTCATATCTCGAAATTTCCAAAATTTTCTACATGCCATACTTGAATGCTTCCGTAGATTACAGATAGGACACCCGGATGTATTCCCCATATTGTGCAGTTTATATGGCACTTGAACAATACGTAGCTGCTTACAGTGCGTTTTATAAACAGGTTACCGTTTTTTGCAGCATAGAATGAATGCGTAGAAAATAGAGTGGATACGGAATTTATATAACAGGCGTGTGTGAGTAATTATACATCTTAATAGTTGCGAAATCACATTATACATCTTAATAGTTGCGAAATCACGGGGAAGCAGATCGTGTTTCCCCCATCACAAGAAATATGAAGCAATTGCCCCAAATCAAGATCAACTTTCCATTCATGATGTGGGATTACCAGTTCTGTGCGAATTTAAAAAAACAAACGGGTACAATGACAGCTAGCATGCCGAAAAACAACTGGTCTGGCAAACAATTAAGAATTGAATGCAATTTTTATAATCTTTATTGGAGTATGAACGTGTGGGAATGGGTACAAATTATGTATGAATCCCGGGATTCATACATAATTTGTACCCATTCCCACACGTTCATACTCCAATAAAGATTATAAAAATTGCATTCAATTCTTATAATTACATTCCGTAACTGTTTAAACTACTTTTGTCCACCACGAATCGTCATTCGCCGTTGTTGAAAATCATTCAGTCGCTGGAATCAAGCACTAGCGCAGGCCTTTGTTCCGTCTAAGTGATATCCCAAAAACAAATAAGCTTTAATTTTCTCAACTTTAGAAATGGATACGAGTATTTTAGTAACGGGCTTTATGCCATAGTTGGGAAACGTCACCAAAGAAACAGCAGCGAAGTTGATCACTGCGAGAGGCGCTAAAAGTTAAAAACCCGCCCAAACACCGCCCGAATTACTTTCTGTCAACTGCGCTCTACCGTAAATGCGGGTCAAAGTTCGACCAAATGTATTCATTGGAAAATGAATTACATTTGGTAATGACGTTTTCACCCAGTTGATGGGAATTGAGTATTTGGACCCAAAACGTATAACTACATTAACAATGTAAATATTGTGATATCAACTGATAAGCAAACTTGCAATGCTTCTATCACTTGTATCTTGAAAGAGCAAATCTATCATCATTTATATTCTAACTGCGGGCATGAGGTCAGCCAGGTTATTGCGATTTGTGTGTAGGAATGTGTACAGGTGTGTGGCCACGTTTTTTCAGGATGGGTAATAATTTGGGATTTCAAGGTCTTCGCTGATCGAAGGTCACCTGCGACAAAACTGGAGAAATCTTGAGAGGGATGTCCGCTCTGGTTGGGTTGGGTCCAGGAGATTTCAGGAAATATTTTGAAATTTCAAGCCCACGAGAGTATATATGTGGTTGCAATGCTCTTTTTAGTGAATTTAAATGAGTAAATCCTGTTGGCTGAAATAAAATCCGGCTCGTTTTCTATAGTATTGCTGGGGGACGTTAACCCATGTTTACCTTGTACAATTTTGGACTTAACCCTTTGAGCCCTGGTGGCATATTCCACGTCAGTTCAATAACCCTAATTAGAAGAGTCCATATTCATTAGCTGGGGTAGACCAATCGCAGGACCTCTTTTGATTAAAGTACCTGACCCCAGACTGCGCAGTTTGTCACAGTCGGAGAAAGTCCCTTGATAGTTAACAGCTTGCAATTAATGGTATTACAGAACTCCCGTGGTACCGGATTTCCCATCATCGTGAAATTTCTGTCATACTTTGAGAATAGTCGCCCTATGAACCTTTTTCCAGGAGGGGTAAAAGTCGCTCTCCTGTGATTTTCAAACGACAGTACTATCAATGAATGTGTTGGCACAAACTATCGATTTTTTACAGATCTGAGTAGAATGTCGCCCCATTACCAGGCGCAGTAACAATTCATGCACGGGTTTTGTACTTATGACACCGAACGTGTGGATTGGAATCTGATCTCAAGACATGAAAATATTGATAGGTCTACCTCTCACTTTCATTTAGCAGCCATCCAGCTTAATAAAATTAACTTATAAACTAATGTTTACCATGAGTGAACATTCTTATTTAAAATTTATTTGGGGTGGTCACATGGCCATGATTACCCCCGCCTCCGTCTACACCCTTGTGTTTGTATGGGAGTACTGAGGGTCTGTCAGGACGGATGAAAGTAAAGCATGTCTGGGGGCGAGTTGGCACAAATGAATTTGCAGTTGATCGGTTAATGGTTTATCGTAAATGTTTACGCCATTCCTTGTCATGTGTGTTGAAGACTGAGTCCTATATATACGTATAAACATTGTGTCATATATGGCTTTCATGGGAGTGCAATGGAAATTAACTTATCTTTTCTTGTCAATAATGGAAAGGGATGTGGAATGGTAATCAAGTCTGTTGTCCCTGGTGCGAGTTAATGGCATACGCATGGACTTAATCATCTTATGTGCATATCATATTGATTACGGTAACAAATTTGACATTGAAGAAAACGAAGAAACATATTTGTCTACTGAAATACTGTGTAAGATCAATGTATCAAGCTGCTAATAAGAGACGCCATGTGAATGTCACATCCCTCCATTTCAAAACAAATCTGCGCAGCATAATACACAAAAGGTCACCATGCAGTAATTTATCATACATCAAGATCGTATTTCCCCCAATACAAGTAAAATGTCTAGACAAAATACAAATTTTTATTTCCAAATGCAACAAAATACTACATAACTGCTACAGCGTCGGGGCTGCAAGTTGAAAATATTGATTGGTCTACCCAACACATTTACTGAACAGCCATCCTATTTAATGGCGTTACGACGTATCATGTTCCTGGGCGGAAAAGAGGCCGCTCCTTCTCAAAGGTTATAACATGAACAGCTTGAAACCACGAAACTACGCTTGAATTAACATTTGTAAAATCGAGGCAAGACAGAAGATAGCGTTTTTTCACAAATTTGTAAAATACGGCGTTCAAATTCTGCTTTACTACAGATTGTATTATTTGACGCATCTACATTGATAGCTTATATAAATTCCCATGGAAACCGAGACCGAAATATTTTATATATTTCCACATTAAAAAGAGTTTCAAAAAGTTTAATTCAGTCGTTCAAGTTTTCGTGACACCAAATTCAATTCCAACTGCAACAAAGATTGAAAGACACGGATCTGGATCAAGGTTTCATAACATAAATTTAACCCTTTACCTAACGTGAAAAGCAGACGACACTTGCAAAAATAATTCTTGAATAACTCATTTTTTTCATTTTTTGTCTCAAAAACATAGGTTATGACCCCTCGTTGGAACGAGCTCGACGAGCTCGTTCCAACGAGGGGTCATAATCTATGTTTTTGAGACAAAAAAACGAAAAAAATAATGAAAATTAATTGGCGATTTTTGGGAATAGCGCTGGCCGGTTTTGCTCGTTACGTTGGGTAAAGGGTTAAACTATGCAGATAGCAACCACTACATTCATAAACTTTGCTCTTTACATGCACTACGACCACCGTGGACTGGCCACTT
Source organism: Pictodentalium vernedei (assembly GCA_031216915.1). Taxonomy (NCBI): domain Eukaryota; kingdom Metazoa; phylum Mollusca; class Scaphopoda; order Dentaliida; family Dentaliidae; genus Pictodentalium; species Pictodentalium vernedei. The sequence goes on along the minus strand of CM062297.1, from coordinate 727,857,100 downwards.
TCCACGGGTGGGCAATATTTCCACGGAGGTCATAATATTGGATTCCCAACCCTAATTATAGGAGTAATCATCAAACAGTTTATTAATGAAGCACCGGGTGCAACCTGGTGCTTCATTAAGTAAACTCTTGCTGATAATAATTCTTGTTACCTGGTAAACGCATGCGTGGACATCACTTCCCACGAGTGGATTACGACCAATACTGTACACAGTTTCTTTGGATTTTCTCCATTATCACACACCTAACGTCTAATTATAATAGGTATCGGTAAAAATAAATTGCGTTCTCCCCTCACCAGTGAGATCAAACACCTCGGTGATTAACATTTCGTGTGAACTTGAAATTTACAAATGAATTTTCACAAGCGCAAAACAAAAGTTGTTCTCGCTCAACTAGTAGTGAGTATAACAAAAAAGTTGTTCTCGCTCCACTAGTGAGTATAACAAGACGACATAATTACGTCATTTCGCCAACAATCCCAAAAACTAATTTGTGTCGATGTACACAACGTCCAACGTGATCTGTGTCAGCGGAAACAGCGATCAGCTGATTGTGTAAACAGATTTCTTTTACGGTATGGGCGTCGGTTTGGATCGTTTCAGTTGAAGCTTCGAATGAAAGGGGTATAACAAAAAGAAAATCTAATGTTTTCTTGTGAATACCGGGATTTATCGGGATTTATCTCTCACTCACTCATGAGATAAATCCCGGTATTCACAAGAAAACATTAGATATCCTCTATTCATTTTATGTTTTCAAACATGTCGAAATATCACTTCTCCCCGTTCTTGCATACTAATTCAGGAACGTGTTTATTTTTAAGAGCGAGTTTACTTTTTTAAGGAACGTTTTTCTTTATCAAACTGAGTGGTCCAGTATTTTTTTCCAGCGAACAACTCAGTATACCGCTCCTTTTTGAAGGCAACACACTACATTTTTACGTGAATTGATCGCATGAGGGTGTTGAGAAAGGTGATGTTTCTGGTTATCTATTTTTAGCTAATCTTTCAGTTTCATGTTCATACGTATCATCACCTACATGTTTTTGTTTTTATCTTACAATCAATCGATTTTCTCCCGATGCAATCTAAAAAGCCTAGACTGATACAAATTTGTATCAGCCACCGTAATTTCTACCAGCACGTGCGATCATTTGGTTCAAAAAGCGAACTTTTTTACCTACACTCATAGAAAACTGATTACACATGTCGAGATCACCGTTTTGATAACAGCAATTACATGACAAATAAATCACCAACTCAGTGAAATAAATTAGACTATATCAATTTTTGCCTTGGTGATATTTTTTGGCCCTATATCCCGATAAATTCTGTCTTTTGATTGGTTCGAATGCGTTGGGCAAATAGCCATGACAAAGGGTGCACCCAGCATCCAAGGTATATGAGCGCGTGCAACATCCAGGGTATAAGCGCACTCAAAACATCGGGGGGATATGGTTTAAACGAAAGCTTTCCGCGTTTGCTCGCCTCGACATAAAAATCGAACCAAAAAACCTGAAAATAGTCACAAATATCATCAGATTTCCGACAATTCAATCATAAAAATAAAATAAGAGCAAATAATTCGTCCCCGAAGTACAAATGTGTTCTATGTGCCAGTAGGCACATAGAACACATTGGAAATCAGGGGACGATATGTCAACAAAATACTATTTACTCGTTCCCTTAATGACCCAAGGGATGCAACTCTATCTGTTGTCTTCTGCGATTATAAAAACAAAATAATTATCACGAATTTGGTCCAAATGATTGTGGAGCTGAGAAATGTGTCCACAAATTTATTTCCACTATGTTTGTATTGTATTTCAAACGGGACAAAAACGTTATCTCCGTCAACATGTGTGGTATATGGAGATTTAACACCTGGATGTCTCATTTAAACACCTCACCTGCGGCCAGGTATTTAAAAACGGACAACCAGGTATTAAAGCTCCATATACCATACATGTTGACGGAGATAACTTAAAATATACGCCCGCCATGCGTTAAAGTTGAAACTTAAACAAAGAAGCACACAGCTAAATCACAACTATATGGTTCTTGTACAAGTGGAACACTGAACGGGGACTACGCCATGCATAGATCTACAATGTAATGCTATGACGTCATAATGATATGGAATGGTGGTCAAAATATATGCGAACAAGTCAAGAAGGAAGGAAATATTGTACGAAAAATTTGTTATTACGACAAAATGATTGTCCGAGATGGTGAGATAATAAAAGGCGAGTCGCGATTCCTAATACGAACACCATCTCGGCTTGATACAAGACTCTCGATCAACACATTATGGTGACAACATAAAAATATCGTTTATTGCATTCTTTTTCATCTTTTATGGTTGTTCAATAAAGTAAACTATTGTCATACAAAGTAAAGCCGAAGTTACAAGGAACAATGAATAGTAGAGCTAATGCAAGATTCGAGCATTCTGGGCGAGATAGCAACATTATTAGAAGTCTCACAAACTTATATCCATATCTTGCCTTTGTCACTTAGGTGAGCTGCAAGTTAATGTCAGACGCGGTGCGTCTTTAAGGACTTACCCCTCCAAACGTGAACATTCGACTTAACCGCCGAAGTTTGGAGAGGAACTGTTCCGCTCTCAAAACAAAAGAGAGAGAGATCCTCGTGTCATGCATTTTCTCACTACCTCAGAATATATTTAAAATAAATAAGTTCCCCGCGGGAACCCCGGGAAGTGAAGCTGTGCCTGTCATTTCGATAAACAGGCTCTGTTTTACTGGTAAAATAGGACCCAGTCACCAATGCTTGTGAGGTGCAAACCCTCTCTAAAATGGGCAACCTGGCTTATTAACCCTCACCCCTGGTCTTGAGTCGATACTCATGTTGTGGTTATGATTGGCCATTGTGCAAAAATATGTGACCTTAAACACCAATAAATAAATAAATAAATAAATAAATAAATAAATAAATAAATAAATAAATAAATATATAAATAAATAAATAAATATATAAATAAATAAATAAATAAATAAGTTTTACATGTATCATACGGTGTTTACCTCAGGGGCCTTTCTCAAACGCACATCCCCCACCTCCACGTTTAGTTAACTGTACATATCTTCCTAGATCTCCGAACCATATTCTTTTTTGTTGTGATGTTCGACCTCGAGGCTATATAAAATTAATAAGACCAGGATCAAGTAAGTGCTTACAATGGGAGCAATTTATATTTATTCAAGTCTAAAATGCTGAGCAATTGCAGGGCAATCTGACATATGGTTGGTGTCAATTGGAATAGGCTTACAAATATACCAACAAGGTATCAAATAAGCTATATATTTAATTCCAAACTTGAAAACAATCTCTATATACCAAACTAACCATCGAATCCCGTAAACATGGAAGAAGGTAGTTTCACGAGGACATATTTTTCACGGGAGATTTCCCCTAAATGTGAGGATTTTAAAATTTCAAATTCGATTTTGTTTGCAATGATGCAAGCTCATCAAAAGACTGACGTTATTTCCGACACACCTGTTCAACGAAATATTAACCCTTTGAACACTGGCGGTATCTGCCATGACAGTTCAATGGCAGCAATTGGAAGAGTCCCTATTCATTATATGGGGGAGAACAATTAATATTTTCAACGTACAGCCTTAGGGCTGCACGTTAAAAATATTAATTGGTCTCTTCACACATTCCCTTGGCAGCCATCCTGCTTAATGAAATTATGACGTATCATGCCCCTAGGCCGGAAAAAAGGCCTCTAGGTAACAAAGGGTTAATGGGCTTGTGAAATGGAGAACCCTACTACAGTACGTGGAGAATGGATTGTAACTAAATCAACCGTGGAGTGGAGTGGAGTGGAGTTATCACTCAAAGTATTACCTCCAGTTTATGTACATGTGAACAAAAAATACAAGCAATGTTTCAGTCAATGGACCTCCGGGTATAACCCGGAGGTCTATTGGCTGGAACTTTGCTTGTGCTTGTTATACTTTGCAACAAATTTGCAAATATTGCTTGGGTGGAATCTCCACTCTGTGGGTAATTTAGTGATAATACGCTGTCCATGCACTGTAGCTCTGCATTCTCAAATGTTCTCTTCTGTTATGTCTCATGGCCGAATTGTTATTGCTCATTTTTAATCATTGAAACATATCTTTTGCATCTGATCATTGGCTATCATTTGTGCGATATCATCATATGATCAAAGATCGAGTTGATGCGTAAACTTGGAAATTTTATTAAAATAGCATCAACCTTGGATCAAACATGCGTGTTATTTTTGCATTTAAGTGAAATATTGCGGTATTGGGATCACGAACGCGCAAAGAAAAATTCGACCGGATTGCGACTGGCTCGCGATCCGGTAGAAATTATCCCTCCGCTTTTCTCCCCCACAAGACTGTGGAGTCTGACCTGTCGAAAAAGAAATGCGAGAATATTCAACCTCAAATGTTATTTTCGCTTATTTCTCTTGCTTCTGTCTCCATTTTACAAGATTATGTTTATGAAATCTCGACCTGCGAATGTGACCATGCTGTGACCAGGTCGCTTTTTGACTGAGAAGGAGGCCGCGTTTACGATATGAGAATTGTATGGATAATTATATATCACGCTTTTTTGCGTTTACTGGTGAGTACCAAGATTTTCGCTAAATCATTGAGGTTCACCCGCCCTACAAATACCAAAGAGACTTACCCATTAGCAAAAAGTTATAATGCATGGGGCGATATCATTTAAGTAACCATGGTCGAGAAGGTTCAACTTCTTAATATGAAGAAAACTTGTAAAATGTTCCGTCACTATCATGTAGAATAAAGCAGGTCGGGACTATATTCAGAACCTAGAAGTCGATCAGTGACAAAATACACTGAAAAAAAAACATATTCCATTAAGGGTTGTATTTTGCCTAATGAGTTTGTTCGTTTCATTTTTGTATTTCGATCAGTTCCACAATCGATATTCACCACAATGGAGCGAAGTTTATCAATTATTCTCTCTTATAATATCTCAGATCAGGAATGTAAAAAAGACACTGTAAACTGAGGAGTTTATATTAACGTGTCAAGCGCGACGCGTTCATCGAGTTTCGTTTGACAGTATGAAATTGATAACAGAATGTACTATTCGATTAGAGAACAGTTGAGTAAAACAGTACAACCGTGAACGGTTTTATAGATCAAGGACGCGTCATATGAAGAGATATTTAACAATTGGGAACTAAGTTATGTACTTTTCCGCGTGATTTGGTGTCTTCTAATCCAAAGGTTATGGAGCTTCGTTGGAACGTCGCGCCTTTGGCTTTAAAAATATACAAAATGCATCCGCTCGCGTAATCTGTAAATTCAGCATTTGAAAAAATATTATTTTTCAAAAAGTTTCAACAAAACCATATCATGTGACCCCTCGTTGGAACGAGCTCGTCGATCTCGTTCCAACGAGGGGGTCATATGATATGGTTTTGTTGAAATTTTTTGAAAAATTTGAAAAAATTATATTTAAAATAATAAATGTTGATATCGTCTGCGTTGGGTAAAGGGTTAAGTATTAAACAGGAATCGACGATGATTTAATAAAAGAAATTTATTTACACGTATAAAAATGAGAGATAAATCATTTTTCACATTAATCTACAGAAACACACTCTCTGTGGAAGTCATCGAATTAATAGTCTCTTTCCCATAACCTTCTCACAAAGCACTAGACTAATTCGTATAGCGTACAGCACAGTTCAAATGCGACCTGTACTGACTGGATTCATATCGTAGACGTCCACGTTTATCTACGGAAAACGTCAGCTTTACTTCTAAATGAAGTGCCATTCATAGCGTTGTCCAGAGGCATTGAGACGATGACATATTGCATAGGGACACCGGATTTTGTCCCGACTGTGATAGCTCAAATCCCCACTGATGCCTGGATGATGAAATGCCTTGATGGTGAAATTGTATTGTTGTTGGTCCAATTTCAAGTATCATATGTAATCGTTTAAGAAAGTTCATAATTACTAGCAAGAGACACTTGATCTCTAAGACACCAACATGTTTCATACACCCAAACCCTTTCCGCCCACCCACAAAATGCCCTAAGCGACGCCCTTGTGGTTACTTCTTCTATCTGATGCCGTCGGTGAATACTGCTAATATAAGTTCAACCAAATCGCATTGGCTCTAGAACCTCAAACGATAATACGCAACGAATTTTGACTTTTCGGAGAGTAAGTGATCATTCCAAGTGTTCATCCATCGTGTGTATAATTTTTGAGTAGTAATAAATGTAAAAAGGCGGCTTATATTTATCCTTAAATGTGAATTGTCAGACCTTTCTTGATGTTTTTACTTCTTACACTAACTAGGTTTGGCGCTTTTACTGTCTAGACATGGACGGAAGCAAGTTTGGCAAAAATCTTTCCGATTTAAATTGACAATTCCCTGGGCTTCCTCATGTGAATACAGAAACACTTTTAATTTGATTATCATTAGACATAGTCAACTGGCTTAACCCTTTGAACGTAGCGGCCGTTTTTTCCGGCTACGAACATGATACGTAATGGCGTCATTATACAGTATGGCCGGTCAGTAAATGTGTGGGGTAGACCAATCAATATTTTCAACGTGCAGCCTCAGGGTTGCTCGTTGAAAGTATTGATTGGTCTCCCCCAAATAATGAATATGGACTCTTCTAATTGCTGCCATTGAACTGACATGGAAGATACCACTTGAGTTCAAGGGGTTAATAGTTTACTGCCTGACGCATTTTAATTATTCGGCTTTTGCCGGTGTCCGAATAATTCCTCACTCAAAGCGGTATTATTTAACGCTGCATGACTATTCGTGTCAATTGTTAAGATAAATGCCTTTCTCGGGTAATCATGCACCCAGCGATAGATCACTCATTCTCCAATTTACTAAGTTCAGAATCATTGGGCTTTCCCATACCCAATTTGTTCTGGGGCTTAACCCAACATATGCCTTGGCTACTTAATTAAGAATAGTACTAGCCAAAAAAAAAAGAAGATTTTTAGTAAATTTTGCAAATTTCTGTACTCATTTGTCCAAAAACAAAAAGAAAAGTGCTCATTGTTCTTCCATAACTGCATTCAAAAATCAATGGGGAACAAATTTTGTGTTATTTATATTTTGGTGTCCCACTTTATCCAATTCCAAGTTTCGCTGCATAACAACTAGTCTGGTCAGAAAAGCTTGTAGTTTTCGATACTCATTTTTTTCAAAACAGAAAATGCATCCCATTTTGCTTTCCACGTATCTATTCAGTATTTATAGCGTAACAGATTTTCTGTTGTGTAGTTTGCTGCCACACATTATCCAATAGCAGTTTTGGCCTTACAATTATGTGTACCGTCAGACAAAATGCACTTTCCGATTAATTTCGTACTTTTCTGTACTCAGTTTCCCTGGGTAGGATTGGTATTGTCTTTTTTCATTTGCATATCTATATTATGTGTTATAGGGAAACAAATTTTCTGTGATAAGTTTAGGTGTCACACATAATCCAACACATGTTTTGACAGCATTATCCCCAAAAAAACCCATTAATTTTCGTGAATTTTGCTGCATTCTATACTCATTTTGTCCTGTCATTAAATCCAAAACCAAGCAACTTGATCTCCTCCGAAATGGCTATTAAAGTAGCTAACTGTTTGCCGGAAAATGTTTTACATGTTTAGAGGAACGTTGCTGTTCACGTTTCAGTCTAACATTTAAATCTCCAGGAAACTGATTGCTATAGAAAGTGTATCACTTGAAAATGACAAAATTAGCCTACTTTGGTTGCTACTTTCTATCAGTTTGGAAAGGGTTAATTTCAAACCGTGTGCTTTGCGGCGATTAGAGATGTTCACTGAACAAATCCTCTGTTGTAAGTTTTTCTCTATGGCTTAACTCAACATAACTTGGCTTTGGCCATGTAAAGAATAGTATAGTTTGAAATATTGTGATTTTCAGAGAAGTTTACAGTTTTCTGTACTCATTTTTTTTTCAAAAGCAAAAGAACACAGCTCATGTGTTCTTTCTATAACTGTATCGAGCAACTATTGGGGAACAAATTTTGTTTTATATGTTTTAGTGTTCATTTTATCCAATATCTATTTTGGCTGCATAAAAAGTAGTACTGTCATAAAAACTTTTCTGTACTTATTTTGTCTAAAACAGAAAGGACATGGCTCGTTTTGCTTTCCATAATTATATTCAGCGATTATTGAGGAACAAATTTTGTGTCATATGTTTTAGTGTCCCGCTTTATCCAATATCTGTTTTGAAGCTATTAGCATCACAAAATCTTTGATTTTCACTGAATTTTGCTGTTTTCTGTACTCATTTGTCCAAAGGATTCTGGCAACATAAAGGTTCCATAAATTTAGAGCAAAACACGATACACAAAAATTGCAACACAAGTATTTCAATGTTAATCCCGACTGCCACCGTGAAACGACGAAAATACAGTGGTTTTGGTAAAACTGAATGCCTTCCAAATGAAATTTACCGTTACCGTTACCATGAGCATCGTGCGACAGCTATTTTGGTTTGAAAAGGTGCAGCAATGACAGTAGACAAACGTCACCGCTAAACTGTTTCTCTGTGAGACCTCCAACTCCCGTAACTTAATCACTAAATGTTAGTATTTTGTGTCAGTTTGGTGAGGATTAACCTGAAACGCTTTGCGTCACTGTGTGCAGAGGTGCCTACAGAATAAATTTGCTGTTATAATATTTTAAGTAAGGATGACGCTATCTGTTGAAAATGTTTTTAAATAAATAAATAAATAAATAAATAAATAAATAAATAAATACAACAGATTTGTTGCACCCTGAGAGTTGAACTTTACTTCTTCATGGCCTTGTATGCATTTTCCATGCTTTATGGGAGAAAAAAAAATGGAAAACTGCGATGTGATTAATGTTTATGTGGCAGTCAAAAAGGTCAATATTTGGAGTTGCTAACACCACAGCAGCTACAAAAAATTGTAATTACATATGTTTCATTTACCGCGCGTGTGCGCGAGTATATTGGGACGACTATTGCCCCAGATCATGCAGTAGTGATTTCTCAGGTCGATACAACTGACTTGGAAAACTCAAAAATGGAACCGCATACCTACTGGATCTCCAATAGGCGGAATTCGTTATTTAACTGGGATTCAGGTTATTCAATTTTCACCCCCAAACTTAGAAGAACTTTCTAAAAGCATTTTTGTTATGATACATCCCTTCTCGATTATATTAGATGAGATTTCTGCGTGAATATTTTCTCCCAATTCGCGATATGCCTGTAGCATACATTTAAGCATTCTGCTTTGTTTATTTTGTGTGGAAGGGTGGGATAGTTTTTCCAAGTTTTTTTCGAATGGAGATCTTAATCCCCATAGTATAGCCACCACATTCCTTGTCAAGTAATCTTGAAATTCTTTAAAAAAAATTTCGAGAACCACTGCTGACAATTATTGGCGATGGTTCCAGAGCATTTCCTTTCAAAATCACCTCGGCACGTTTTGGACCGGACGATTTGTCCAAAAAGCTGGTCTTTTGGGGGAGGGGTGTTTGTGTGTGGAAGGGGTACCCTTTCAAGTGTTTTCGAAAGAAGATATCAACCCCCATAGACTGAACCCTGTCCAACAAACTTGAAATTATTTTAAACTAATTTCTTGTGAATAACCAGTCACAATGCTTTAACCCTTTACCTAACATGAAAAGCAGACGACACTTGCAAAAACAAATTCTTGAATAACTATTTTTTTTTGTCTCAAAAACATAAGTTATGACCCCTCATTGGAACGAGCTCGACGAGCTCGTTCCAATGAGGGGTCATAACCTATGTTTTTGAGACAAAAAAATGAAAAAAATAATGAAAATTAATTGGCGATTTTCGAGAATAGCGCTGGCCGGTTTTGGCCGATACGTTGGGTAAAAGGTTATGAGGCGGGATTCGCCTTCTTTTAGTGAGAGTGATTCTACTTTGTTCATTGAAGGTTTCTTGTTTATGTTCTAATACGAAGAGATTGCATGAAATAAGCACAAGAATAAGTGTTTTGATGGGCATTTTGTCGCGCGGTTGTGCTTGCACAAAATGTTTCCTTGTCTTATCTCAAACAGATACGTTGCAACAATTGTGAAATCGTCAGAGTGGGAAGCTTACCTTCTTTTGTTGGCATGTCCCACATATTCAAAAATAGACAGAGTGGTGGAGAATAAATCAATTATTGATATTTAAGGTCACTTTCAGTATCTATAGCAGCTATATCGTGACCATAAAAATGTATTTATTCAAGTTCAGCTATTTGTTGACACTTGAAGCATACCTTGTTTTGTTGGCATGTCCTACACATTCATAAACCGACAGAATAGTAGAGAATAATTAAATTATTGGTATTCAAGGTAACTTTCAGCATACATGGCTATATCATGACCTAACATTGGTATTTATTCAAGTTATCTAATCGTTGACACTGGGGCGCTCAAACGCTTATTTTCTAAATATTCTGCCAAACCCATCAAAATTTCACCATTTTTCAACACAGCTCAACAACAGGCTGTACGATTTCAACCAAATTTGGAATACGTATGTAATGTCATAACATCTAGTAAAATAAGGTATCGTCATATTCGTGTAAACGCTTATTTTCAAAATATTCTGCCAAAACCAACAACATTTCACCATTCTTCAAAAGTCTCAAAATTGTTTACAGTTATTTAGCTCAAATTTTCCAGACATTTAGAGCATAATATGATACACCAAAATCACCATACAAATATTTCAAAATTAACCCCTACTGGCCAAAAACAAATCAGGTAAAGAAAATCAAAATGGTTGATAGTTTCGTGTACAATACAGTCTGACTTTTCACATTACACAGTTGCGAAAGCCGTAATTTGTCCAACAAATTACAATTCTCTTGTTCTTACTTGGTTTTTCATCCGTTTTATTTAATTGCATTTACACCCTTGTAAGTTCCATATTTAGAAATTTATATTAACCCTTTGAACTCCAGATGCCTTTGTTCCGACAGGGTCACAAGCTACGTCATAATGTCATTAAGAGGGATGACTACAAGGTAAATGTGTGATGTAGACCAATCAATATTTTCAACGTGCAGCCCTTAGGCTGCACGTTGAAAATATTATTTGGTCTACCCCCAAATAATAAATATGGACTCTTACTATTGCTACCATGGAACTGACTTGGAAGATACCACCAGGGTTCAAAGGGTTAAGATACTGAATAAAGAGACATGATATTTTCAATTTCATACTTTCAGAGAGCTTATTGGTTCATATTATTCAGACTGTTTGTGATAAGAGAATACCTGTTATGGGATTTTGTAGCAATTCATAGAAACAACAAACTTGCTTTTCATACTTTATTCCCTCGGCACACAGAGAGTCAACTATGCCTACAGTAAAAAGGTTATTTCTCGATGCGCAAATAAAAAGCTCGATAACTACCCAATGCACGATATAAACAATATTTATCAATGGGGATATGACAATAGTTCATTAGAGAATTGAAGCTTTGAAAGAAGCTGAGAAAATTACTTGGCAAACTTGTGGTCAGTGCGTTTGTGTGGATACGTTAGGTACAGCGGGGGCATTCGCAATTAGATTCGAATCCTTTGCAATTTGTTTTATCAGAATTTGGTTGCAAGATTGACACCTTGTCACCCACGATTCATGTGAGAAACAGTGTACTTTCTCAACTACCTGCAAACAGACATGGTAAGAACGACATGTGGTGCCTAACAAACTGCCAGGCACCACAGAGCTATTAAGGTCCATGAAACTGAAGCAATTAAAGCATCCCTAACAACACATCCTTTATTAAACAGCGTTGAAAACATAATCTGTGGCAGTTTCGTGCCCATATACATGTATTTAATATGGTGAGGACTTGGACACAACGCTGATTGGATCGTGTTTCTAGGAGACGGTAACACAGGTAAAACTTGATCAGTGGAATTTTTTCTGTTCACTTCACAATGGGAATGGAACAGAAAGTCTGCCCAAAAATGCCTTGCATTAGACCCTGGCGGAATATCGTAACTGTTCGCATCATAAGCGTCCGCTAGTACAAAGCGTGTGATGACATAACACGATCGGATACGATCAACAATAAGCTGACCGTTGACACATTCTGATGTCCTTTAACACACAAAGATATACAGATATTCCTCCATGCTTCAGTTGTAAATATTCCAATCAATATGCATTCATTTCACAAAAATATCAAGATGTTAACACAATGTGTGGGACTATGCTGCATAATAAAGCTACAGCCAAGTGAGTCTTCGTTCAAAAGTATTTAGTTTACAACATAACAAATAGTATTGTAACGTCATTAAAGATTCCTTCAAATCAATTCTCGACTGAGAAACACCTCTTGTGTTGATTCAAAGAAAATGAATGTATACGGTACTTTTTGATTCAATAGTCTGGAATATTTCAGTGGGCTGGAAAAGCGAACCGTTAGTTCGCTTTTTCTACCGACTGAAATATTGACGATTGAATCTAAAATACAGGTGATAGACTATTTTAGGGCTAGACTAGTTCCAGGCCCTAAGGGCGTCTAATTCCTTACCGAATTAGATTTGGGGTCTGAGAGCTTGGTCGTATGCTTGCGATCCTGTTTATCTCGTCGACAGCTTGAAAGATACGAAATGCAGATTGCAGACGCAACGCAACATGAAAAGATTGGCTTGAGACATAATCATGCGATCGGTGTTTGCTTCGGATTCAGAGAATGAAAATAAGTATTTTTTGAAATTTATATATTTTTTGTAGCTTTTTGTTTATATATTTTATATAATTTGTTTAAGGGGAGTATTTAGGTTGATTTTGGTTTGTTACGTTAAATTGCGTTGGTTGTATCCTTTGAAGATTTAATTTACGTTGCCCTTTTTCGTGTGCGTCGGTTGATTTGTTGGTTTGGGGTATTTATTATTGCATTTATAAACATGACTGGCATGTGTTCAACTGTTGCCCAGACGGAGGTGAGTATGGTAAGTATGGTTACTAAAGGGGATCGGGGGAGGTGCGTCGAGGGGTGCAGGCGCAGGTGGGGAGACTGAGGATACAGAGGCGTGCAGACAGTGGTGTGATATGAGGTATGGTGGTGGTCGGTCAATGGACAGTAGAGGGGTGTGTACGAACTGCAGGGATATTTTATAGCTGTTAGAGAAGTGTGTTGGATTCGATAAGGAAATTGCGGAGCTGAAGGAGAGGTTGTGGAGGGCTGGTGTATCTGGAGTCACACCGTTGAAGGTTACCTGTGATAGTGAGGTGGAAGGTGGATGGAAGGTCGTTATGGACTCAAGGAGGAAACTGGGAGCAGGAAACGTAGGGGAAGAACGCTTGTTGTGTGTGTGTGTGGGGGGGGGGGGGGGGGTAACATAGCAGGGGGATCCAGTAGGAAAATTAGGAAGCTGGAGTCAGGACAGGGCTCAGGTGGAGGCTCAGAGTCGACGTAAGGCTGCCAAGGATGCTAAGCAGTGTTTAGAGAACAGGTTCAGTGTTTTAGATTCCGATACCGCGGGGGATGAGAGTGAGTGGGACGTTGAGAGGGGAGAGGTGGTTGCTGATGTTGATAGGACAGATGGGGTATTGAGGGCAGTGAAGAGAAAGAGGGGGCCGGAGGCACGTAAAACGAGGCGAGTTGCAGATAATATAGCAACTGGGCGAAGAAGAAGAAAATTAGTTGTAGCGGGGAGTAGCAGTGTACGTGGGATTGGCAATGTGGTTTATAGTCCTGATAGTTCTAATCGAACAGTCTTGTGGTTTCGGGGGAGAAGGTGGATGATCTGAGGGACCGGGTAGATGGCATTGTGGCAGGGTCAGTATCTGATCCGGTAGTGGTGGTCCATGTGGGGGCCAACAATATCGGGAAGAGAAGATAAGTAAGTTTGGTGGAGTCGTACCGAGGTTTAGTCAGCAAACTGCTCAGTAGGAATGCAAGAGTAGTTGTATCCGGGGGCCTTCTTGTCCTAGGGGGTGGGGACGAACGGAACTCAAGGATTTTGGCGCTGAATGAGGAGTTGGAGGACTACTGTGTTGACCTGGGAATACCCTTTATCCGCCATTGGGGCACGTTTAGGGGCAACGCGAGCATGTACGGGCGCGACGGGCTGCATCTTAACAGGATGGGGACACGGGAATTGGAGGATAAATTTCTACGGGTAGCGGAGCCTTTTTTGGAGAGGGCGGGATGGGAGGTCAGTGGCAAATATAGCAAGAGTGGACATAGGTGGGGTGAACAAGAGCGAGGGGGCCAGAATAAGTTTACCAAGGCTAGCGTCAGAAAACAATAGGACCAGTAGGCGGAAGCCAATGAATCTCGGTACCCTGAAAGTGGGTTATAGCAACATCCAGGGTCTCCACCGGAAAGGAAGTGAAATTTCTACATTGATCGAGACAGAGGAGGCTGATGTCATGGGCTTAAGCGAGACGTGGTTAAGACACGAGGAACTGGTAGACCAAATAGGGGGTGCGTGTGGATAGGTGTAGGGCGAACGGAAGGCCAGAAAAAGGGGGGAGGGGTAGGCATGTACATTAAAGAAGATTTAAAACCGTCGCTGATCACAGACCTGGAAGATGTCAGTACCTCGGCTGAGGTATCGAAAGAAATTGGATGGGTAAAGATCAGTCTAAGAAACAAAAGTACTGCCCTTGGGATTGTGTACTGTGCGGTGGAGGGAAGCAACCCCGAGTGGAATGACTCGATATTCTCAACACTAAGGTCCAATATCACAGAACTAGAAAACGGTATAATTTTGATGGGTGACTTTAATGGACACATAGGTGATAAGGAAGAAGGCATAAAGGGCGGGGATAAGAAAGTCAACAGGAATGGAAGGAAGCTGTTGAACTTCACAAATGAGCTTGGTCTGAAGATTCTGAACAGCGACGCGAGGTGTAAGGGGAAATAGACCTGGGAGAGGAATGGCATAAAATCAATAATCGACTATATTCTCACAGATAGTAATTTATGGAGGGAGGTGATAGGGGTAAAAGTGGATGATGAGGGTAAAAGGGAGTTAGGTAGTGATCACAACTTGATTACAGTGACGACCAAGGCCAAAAACCTAGTAAAAAGCAAAGGAAGCTTTAAGGAGAATTTTGGAACTCAAAACGGATATGCTGACTGGGCGAAGTTCGAAGAAAAATTGAAACCAAAGCTTGCAACCGCACACAAGGGGGTAAGTGTCCAGAAAATGGCGGGCGCCATAGTTGCGAGACTAGTGGAGGCAGGAAAGGAAATTGTAGGAAAGATCAGGGTGCCAACACGAGAATTTGGGTACAGAGAACTGAAAAGGGCCGAAAAGCTAAATATGCTGCATACAGGAGAAGTAGAAAACTCAAGGAGGTGGAAAGCAACGAGGCCATGGTAACAAAGGAAGAATACCAACAAGCACGAAATAAAGTAAATAAGATTAAAGACGATAATCGGAGAGAGCGAAATAAGAGTCTTATTAGGACGATAAGAATGGGAGGGGGGTGGGGGAGTTCGAACGTGTTTTGGAAATGGGTGAATAAATGTAACAAAGGAAGTAACCCACAGAGTATTAAAGTAGATGGCAGAGATACAGACGATCAAGATCAAATCGCATCAAAACTAGTCAAGCACTGGGAAAAGGTAAACGAAAAACGATGGGGCATGGGGAACCCACCGGAATGTCCGAACCAGGGCGAGGAAAATCTATCGAACTTCGTGTGCAGGGAAATTAAAACCGAGGAGGTGCGAAAGGTGATCTCAAAATTAAGGAATTGAAATGCGGGAGGGGTGGACGAAATTCCTAACGAGTTTCTTAAAAATGGGGGAGAGGAACTGTGTGAAAGCCTAACTATCCTATTCAATTTAGCCATAAAAAACAAGAGGTCTCAAGAGAGTGGAGAGAAAGTAAAGTGACATTTATTCACAATAAGGGGGAAAAGACGTTTTGGGTAATTATCGTGGGATCTCTGTCAGTGACAACATTGGAAAAGTTTTCTGTAAAGTCCTGTATGGGAGATTGAAGGAGGTGATTGAGAAAAAGGGGTTTTTGGGAGAGATTCAGAATGGCTTCAGAAATGGAAGGTGAGTCACTGACCATCTTTTCACGCTATCCCAAATGATAGAGTCCGCGAAAGCAAAAAAGAAAAATATGTTTATGGCCTTTTTGGATGTTAAAAAGGCATACGATAGAGAATGTAGGGAGGGTATGTGACGAAAGCTTGATGCTCTGTGCTTGAGAGGCGAGTTTGTTGGAATTCTGAAGCATTATATAAAGATAACCAGAGTGAACTTAGCCTGGGTAACATAACAACAAAACGTGTGCCTATGGAGATAGGCCTAAAACACGGGTGTATCCTTTTGCCAATTTTTTTTGCATTGTACATAAGAGATTTAAGAGATGAACTCCTGCGTAGCGACGACATGGTAGCAGTTGGGGACTTGAAGATCCCAGGGATACTTTTTGCAGACGATATGGTGGTAGTGTCAGAAAGCGAAGAGGGGCTAGCGAAAATGCTGGGAATTGTCGGGAAATATGAGAAGAAATGGAGACTCGAACTAAATGAAAGCAAAAGCAAAGCTATACCCGTGAGCCGTAAAGTGGACCCTACTCGAAGGTGGAGAGTGAGGGAGTTTTGTATTCCGGAAGGTAGCAGCAAACTCCTCAGTGTAGGAGAGACAGGTGACTACGAGTATCTGGGGTAAATATAAACATCACAGTGAGAGGCATCTACCGAAACCACACAAATAAATTGATTCTGAAGGGGAGGCGAATCCTTAACCAAATGAAACTTATAGGGAGAAACAGTTTCAATAAGGTTTTTGTGGTGAAAACCATTTGGGAAATGATGGGTCTGCCAAGTATAACACACGGTACGGAAGTAGTACCGCTAAACCAAACGGCTGTAAAGAGCTTGGAAACCCTGCAGAACGATGCAAGCCGATGGATAACGGGGTCGAGTAATGCCGCAGCACTAGAAGCAATCAGGGGTTAGCTTGGGTGGATGAGGATCCAGGACTGGACAGACATATTGAAACTCGGTTACCTTAATTATTTGGTAAATCTCCCCGACAGCCGATGGTGTAAAGTAATGTTCCAGAGTATTTTCAACTCAAATATCAAGACAGGGTGGATGGTCAAAGTGATGGAGCTAATAAAGAACTAGTCATTGGAGGTCTCGGTCTCAGACTTAGGGGCAACCCGGGGTAAAAAAATTCGTCAGAGAAAGGGTCATGAAGAATGGTAACCTTAATTGGCGAGAGGGGTCAAATCATAAAGGTCTTTGGGTGACCTGCGTGAGAAAGAGAGGCCTGGTTTTGAAGAGTACCTTGATGACACCTTTGAGGGATCACTGTTGTTCAAGCTGAATTCGCGGTCCCTGGAGCTGAGGGGGAAAAAAGGAGTGTAATGTAGGCGTGGCGGAGACTCTGGAACACATTCTTCTAGAATGCCCAAAATACCAGTCTAAAAGAATAATATTCACTGGGAGTATAATGGGGAAGTGGGATGGGAAAATGAAGGACATGTGGTTATTGTCTGTCTCAAATGAGAGGGTTAATATGCTAATCGGAGAGATTGGAAAGAATGGGGCAAGGGATGTCATCAAGCAGTTCGTCTCTGAGTGTTACGAGGAGAGAAGACGCGTAGGAATGGGGAAGCAGTTGGGAGCACAGGGGTAATCAAGGCCTTCTCACCCGAGAACCGCGACAAATCAGCGGCTGGCCAAAGAATTATTATTATGTTTGAACATTTGTGTTTGATGTGATACATACTTAACCTACCACACTGATGGAGCGTGGATTCTATAGAGACTTTCGAGAGACCAATTATTGCTGCTGCGCATCTAAGAGACAGAACTAGTATGATAGACGCTGAGACAAATCGCTTGGCACTGAAAAATGGCCAATGGGTGGTGAACTGCATATGTGTATTGTAATCCACGTCTGGGTATTTGTGAATGACACGTTAAGAGAGGTTTTCCTCCGAAAACGTTCGTGCTCACAATAGCTGTAATATCTAACGTTATAAACAAATACTGCATAAGGCCGCGAGCCATGTGGCAGTTAATGAACCGCCAAGTCAGTCCGTAATGGGCATATTAACTTCAGTTTCGTGTCGTTTTCTTTCCAGAGTAGACTACCTGTTTGAAGACATAGAATATGGGTAAAGAGGAAGTTAACGTATGGACTATTTTGTATAAGGTATGACCCCGGGATATGGTAGTACGTGTTCAACATGTCGTCGCCTGAGTACTAGAATGTTCTATGTCCCATATGGGGCATAGAACATTCTAGCACTCTTGCGACGAATTGTGTCTTATTGTTAAAGAGAATGAACATTTCAGATATGTCAGTCATTATTACTTCTGTATATTATATCTCAGAGGAAAAGATTCCTAACGTCAAAATATTTCTCTGAAGTTTATTGCAGACACTAGCGGCTCGGGGGTCTTGGGGCCCCGGTAGTTTTAACCAAATGTAGCCTCGGAGTCACCGGGCCAATCATGCTTTGGCCTTGTTGGAGAACAAATTTCAGTGCTAGTTTATCAAAGCGGAACTCCAAAATTGTTGTAATAAATAAGTATACCAGAGAAAAGAAAAAGTGTGTTGTGGCATTTCGGCCAACCTGGTAACATTGCTTGAGATGTGAACTCCGGGCCGGGACTGGGTATGTTGTATACCGGATGAGGAAACAATCGTGGTATGCGACTATCTTAGGTGAACTTCAGTGAACCCTGTAACATTATCATCTCTCTCTCTCCCCCCCCCTCTCTCTCTCTCTCTCTCTCTCTCTCTCGCTCTCTCTCTCTCTCTCTCTCTCTCTCTCTCTCTCTCTCTCACCTGCACGATAATTATGTAAAAAATCTCCCGAAAGCCAGGGCTCCCACTAAAACTCAAACCAATCTTTTTACCTTTTTCAATAGGATGAACCTCCCCTAATATCAAGTGTGTACGGGAGACTTGTCTTTTGGGATAAATACAAATGTTCGATCGGTACTGTATCTTCAAACGATGAGTAAAAGAAATGTTTCCAAATTATGAATCACTCTCTTTCCCAAATATTACATTCTAAAGAAAAGCACGGTTGTGTGTTACAGGACAAACTGAGTAATAGGAAATGGAAATTGACTGAGTGGTAACCACTACGAGGGGGAATTATATGTGTGAATATGTGAACTCCCGCATGTCGTCGTTTTTGAGGATGTATAGCTACGTGTCGCGCTTGCGCGACTGGTAGCTATACATCCCCAAAAACGAGTCGAGTCGCGATAACAGATTCTGTACAAGTACAATGAGCACACAACACGTTTATCTACCCTTCAGTGGACAAAACCCATAAACAAGACTTCTCAAAAATAGCCGTTAACTGACAAAAATCCACTCTAAACTGATCTGTATAATGGGCTCCATTTTCAATTCTCTCAACCCAACGGCATGTGGGGAACTTCCTCCAACTTGAAAGAAATTGTGCATGGTGATGACAAATAATCAAACTCCGGCCAAGTTTGCTTTTTCCGATGGGCAATGGTATTCAAACCAAATTCATTTCAATTCATGGGGTCACCCAAGGACAGGTGGACGATTTGAGAAAACAGCTGGGAAATTATATTTTTGTAGTGTGCAAGAATCGCTTTATGTACATGATATCACTTCATTCATTATTTTTACAAGCGTTCAAACCACAATGATATTGACGTTACGTTTCAGAATTTTCTCGCTATAACTGTCAATGTTTATGATTCAACGCCATCTTTTTGGTTTTGGTGTTTTGCATGGTGAATTGTTTATATACTGCCCCGTGCAGTTCCCTCCAACATGACATATGTTGAGACAAACTAGATACGTCATTCATTGCAGCATTATAATATTTTTTAAGGGAATGACTTGTGATTACCATTACTACTGAAGTAGTCCGTCAGGTGCGCGTGCGTTCGTTTCTCGCGACGTCATGTGACTTTTATCGCTACTGCAATAGTGATACAAGATCTTTTATCGCCGAATTTTATCGCCACTGATACTGCGGTTTGCGATTGCGTGTTTACGTAAATGGTAGATAAATAGATGTGTATTTGAATCTGTGGGTGTTTTACAAAACGAGTTGGAATGGCGTAGTCATGTTTCGCAAGAGCCCTAGGCTCGAGCGAAAGATGACATTCCAACGAGTTATGTAAAACACCCACAGATTCAAACACGCATTGCAGGTGTATAACGAAATTTGGAAACTTTTTGAAGCGTAACTAATGACTCGACGGGAAAGGAACAAGTAGAAAGGCTGCGGGAAAGAGGTTCCGGCTTGTATATCACCAGTTGAATACAGAAACATTTATGTCATAGTAGCTATTCGTTTAAATACAAGGGTTTAACGTTTAATGGATGTGTAATAAAATGGACTATCGCTTGCAATAATTTACCAGACATTCCGGTTTACCATCTCAACTTCAGTTGCCATAAATACCATAATGTGAATCAATCTACATGTAATTGGATTTTATGATTTTGCGCTTCAAATGATGACATTTCATATATGTGGTTTTAAGATCTATTCCATATATCAGGTTCTGAAGTGATGTTGTTAGTGAGTTTACCTAACCGGGAGTTACGCATATATTGCAACAAATCTAACAATTAATATTGCTATCGTAAACCTCGAATTATTTCCTCCCCAATCACAGCTGTGTTCAGTATATGACTCGTGTTTCTTTGTTGTTTGACAGTTTGTTTGTTGGAGTTTCAGGTTACGTTCAGTGCTTATGGCTGTGCCGTGACCACACCATAAATATAGAGTAAAGTTGCATCATTTACATCTATGCTGTCAACCTTAGGGAACTCTAACCGATGACGTTGGTTGCCGTATCCCAGTTAACCAGTGAACAAAGCCTGCTTACCATAGTAATCAAACATTGTTTTGGGTTTTTTTTGTTGCTGTTCTCATGAGGAATTACAAAAGTCGAAAAAGCTATTCCACGGCTGAGACAAGCTTTCATCCCCGCTTTGCCACTATTACAGAAATATTTTTTTTTTGGCAAGGTGCAAGGTGCAAAGTGTATAACTATTATTAGGGAGAGTACTGCCTCTGTTTGCGATACTGACATTTCCGGATCAACAGCCGCTTCCAAAAATGTTTTTATTCTGATCATGATCGCCACCCCCCCCCCCCCCCCCCCCCCGCACACACACACCATGAATTGTAACAGACACTGCTGTGATAGTAGATATCAGTGACTACGATTAAAACAACAAAAGCTACGTCCAAATCTCCACTTTTCATCATCACATAACGGTTATTCAGTTTAGAAATGTAGACGACTCTAAATAAAACCTTACCCTTAACCTTTTTCAGGAACACATTTTTCAGGTAAGCCTTTTTCAGATTTCAATGAGGCCTTTGGCCTCATTGGATAAGGCTGACTGAGGAGGCGAAACCCTGTACAACGTGAACTGACACGGAGTGACGACTTTATCTACTGACATTGCTTTTCCACCACAATTTCATCAAAAGAAAACTACGTAAATCTCTTCTCAGTCGTTGTTGTCGTAGACATTTTGTCGGATGCGCAACACGTCCGCGTTCAGCGTTCAGAGCGAGGCGATGACCAGCAAATTAATTTTCGGGAACGGAAATTAAATCCATACCACGTAGGCGGGTCTTTCCTGAAGGACCACTCCTACGTGAGACGGAAAATTTCTCAGTGGTTGGGGGAAATATAGTGAGACGCCTCTGTATCACGTAGCTATCGACCAATCAGATATAAGAATGCACTTTAATCAATAGATAATGATATGTGTACCAGTGTTAAACTACTAAGTCTGGTATGTGGAATCTACAACACTGTAGTTTATTTCACGAGTTTCTTTCAGTAATCCGATAATATTCTGTGATGTGATATACTGTTGGAAAGGGCTCAGAGAGCCCTTTCCAACAGTGTGTTATATCATAGCATTTCATCATCAGTTTATCATAACAATAGCTTTTATCATTTCAATAAGGTACAGCCCCATTGACAAAATTAACAGCACGATGTTTTTCCAATTTTCCAAAATGAATGCCAAATGTTTGGAAGATTATTTACACAATAATTCTCTTGTATTAAAGTAGTTTGACAAATGTGTGTAATTTGTGTTGGACACGGAAATAAAAACAATCACGATATACTAAAATGACACGCCCGATTTAGAAAAGCATAAAAAAAACAAAATTCTGGCAGGAGTTGAAAAGCGCCTTTCAAAATGTGTCTAGAAGACCATCGTCCCACGTACGAACTGAACATGGTCGAAATAAATATTTGCGTAAGTGTTTAATATCAAGAGATTATTACATGGTTTGTTTCATGTCGGCTGAGATAAGATCTATGGCTGATGTGAAGTTACCGAGGGCTGATATCTCGGCCGATATGACACTAACTAAGTAATACCCTCTTAATTTATTAAACCAAAACAAATAACTGCAAAATGTTCTCAGATCTGTTAGAGTTTTCTGACAATGTTATTGTTTCTCACGCTTTTCACCAAGTCCGAAGTTTCCTCTTCTCCTAGTTCAGCTATCCGAACGTCTCAGTTGTTACACTGGGGAAGCCGCGACGTTCGGACAAACTATCTCTTCTCCAACTTCGACGAATCTCCACTTTCGACTCTGAATCTCATGTTGCCCAGAATTAACTCTCTTCTGTTTTCTCTTCATCCACCTAATCCTTACTTGTTGGCATAATTACGTCGACTGAGTGCTAGAATGTTCTATGTCCATAGACGATTAATTCCTCGCCATACAAAATCTCAGCTTCAAACTCCATTTTGCCCGCTAACACCGATTTTCCTGATTGCGTTCGAGGAATAATAGCCAACGATTTCTACGATGTTTACAAAAAATGGTTGCGCCTATTAATGCATCAGGGGTAGAGGGAATCTTCCTAGGTTTATATTGGTACAGATCGGCGTCATATCAGCCGAGCTTGAAGTCATATCGATCGAGCTTGATAATGGGCAATTCTGGGACAGAAAATCGTATCTAAAAATAAATGTTTTTGAGCTTCTAGTTTGAAAATAACATGTTGAACTAAAATATTTTTAGGATTTGTTTTTCGTTTGTTACCAATTAAAATGTGTCATCAATTTTGGAAAGAATCAATGTGCTATTAATTTCTGCGACGCAGCAGTAGATCGTGGTTCTGGAAGAGTTAGCAAATGAATATAATGGTAATTCGAGTAAAGATACCTGTCAAAAACCTTGTCATGTTGGCGAACGAAAAAGTGGTTACCATATTTCTCTTTAGGCGAATAGTTGGTGTACGAAACAATCGTTTGCGCAATTTGTACAGCACACTTATCAAGGGGGCGATGCGGTTAAAATCAAATCTTCAAAGTCGAAAAATTGAAAAAGAAGAATATTCCCTGTATTTATATTTATTTATTAATAATTGAAAGCTCAATTGGCACTGCGAAGTTTTAACCATTTGAACGTATCTTCCATGCCAGTTCAATGGCAGCAATTAGAAGAATCCATGTTCATTATTTGGGGTAGGCCAATCAATATTTTCAACGTGCAGCCTCGGGGCTGCACGTTGAAAATATTGATTGGTCTACCCCACACATTTACTGAACAGCCATCCTATTTAATGAAGTTATGACGTATCATGTTGCTTGCCGGAAAACGGCAGCTTGGGTTTAAAGGGTTAATGTTCTTATCATGTTATTAATTGTTTCAAGCAGTGATCATTATCACATATGATATTCGTGAAACGTTTACTAATCTCAGAAAACCAGTCTTTTTATTACATTGACCTTTTGAGTCCAGTTGTTTCACTTATTACACGCCTATTACTTTTCCACCAGATCCACACTTACAAACCAGTACGGAACACGTGTTCTATACAGAATTCCGTTGAAGGACTATTTCTCTACCCGACGCCATGCATCAGTCAGTAGAACTAGATCCCACCCATTCCCGTAATCGACCAATCGAAACGCCGCATTCTGACCTAGATCAGTTGGGAAGCTGTGGTGACAGCCGAAAATGTTTCGTTTAAATCCACTCAAATTAACGAAATGTGTGACAGTGTGCTGTTTGAATATTTAAATTAATGGACTCCATGTCATAGAGGGTGTAATAAACACAGGATGTCACGATGTGTGAATGGGTTCGTCAATACGGCACTCATGCCATCACGGAAGTTTTGAACTCGCGACTGCGCCTCTCGATCAATCCATCCGCCCTGGCCCTCGAGCCGTATTTACGAACACATTCACACATCGTGACGTTCTGTGTATTTATTTTATTCCTGTATTTTTTTCATGTGTCAGTTGCTCCTGTACTATTCTTAAACAACCCTTTTTCTTTCTTACTTCTTCTGTCCTCACTTGGTTTCTTTTTTCGGGCATCGGAACATGTAGTCCTTTTTTACAGTTTCCTTTCACATGTTTGCAGTTTTTGGGATCCTGTGTTTGAGATTTTTAGAACTACGTATAATATTAAAACTTCGAATGATATAACCTTCCTCAAATTTAGAATATGGCTGATGGGATTAAATTAAGATCAAGCCTGGCATTCTTAAAAATGTAGGAGGGCTAACAATCTCTCCCCTTACATGGCCTAGGAGAGGGGGGGGGGGGCGATTAGCTCTCCTAAAGCTTACAAAATCTAAAAGTGGGAAAATGAATTTTTACTATTAATGAAATCTGCTAAGTGGGCATTGTACATTTTATTAAGTGCTGCTAACAAGGTAGTATCTGTGAGACGGCTACACTGCGCCTCCCACGACTCCGGGCCTCGACAAGGCCCGGATGTGTGGGAGAGGCAGTGTGGCCGTCTTAAAGAGACCACTAGGATAGCAGAGATCTAGTTTTCGCCCTCCTTCATTTTTTTAAGTCGAGCAGTAGGCGAGCGAATAAATCGCTCTCCTGAAAATGCCAGTCCTGTAAGATGATATTCAATTAGCCGAAATATGCGATTCCATAACTTTGTTTAATACTAGAGAAGATGACGAATAGAATGTACTCTCCCCTTTTGACATTCAACAATATTCATGTAAATACTTTTGTCCAAATAACTTCAGAAGGTCACTTGCAAATAATAAATAAGTCGCTATGTTTGTTCAGTATAAACTGTAGGAGTCTAAATGTCAGCTGAGAGCAGTTCATAAATTTACTTGATGACTTATAGTATTCAGTTAATTAATCAAATGTGATCGGCCTTACGAACGTTGTTTAGAATTCACAGAGGTTATTAACACCATGTGGGTTTTCGAGATGGTGTACTGAAGTCGAGACCTCGTCTCTGTGTATATGTCGACGAGTCCGTTGGAGCGATCTCGAGACTTCAATGCACCATCTCGGAAACCCACTTGGATGTAATAGCCAATTTATTTTACAATATTCATCCCTTTCTTGACTTATTCGCATATATTTTCACAATCATTCAGCGTGAATGAGCTGATGCTTTTGAATGAAGATCGTGACGTTATGGCATTACGTTCTTGGGCTGTGTATGACGTAATCCCCATTCGTTATGCTGCTTCCGCTATGGCCACTGGAGTTTATAGTAGTGTTTCAGCCGTGTGTTTGTTTTATTTTTCTGGTTTAACTCATGATACATGTAGGCCTATATAAAAATTACCATCATGGCAAACAGTATATAGTCTAATGTAGTTCTATAAGTTGGAGATTTTATTCATATTTAATTACTGTTATCGAAACGGTGATCTCAACATGAGTAGTAAGTTTTTGATGAGTGCAGGTAAAAAAACGTTCTCTTTCTTAATCGAATGATCGCACATGCGGTTGGTACCCTCATGCCAATTCAATGGCAGCAATTAGAAGAGTCCATATTCAGTATTTGAAGTAGGCCAATCAATATTTTCAACGTTGAAATTATTGATTGGTCTACCCCACACATTTACTGAACAGCCATCCTATTTAATGACGTTATGACGTATCATGTCGCTGGTCAGAAAAACGGCCGCTAGGGTTCAAAGTGTTAATATTCTTATCATGTTATTAATTGTTTCGGGCGTGATCGTTATCGCATATGATATTCGTAAAACGTTTACTAATCTCAGCAAACCAGTTTTTTAATTACGTTGACCTTTTGAGTCCAGTTTGTTTCACTTATTACACGCCTATTACTTTTCCTCCGGCTCTACATTTACAAACCAGTACGGAACACTTGTTCCATACAGAATTCCGTTGAAGGGCTATTTCTCTGCCTGACGTCATGCATCCATCAGAAGCACTAGACTCCACCCATTTCCGTAATCGGCCAATCGAAACGTCGCATTCTAATCGCATACCCTCAAAAAATTGTATTTTGTCTGGACTTGTATTGGGAAAATACGTTCTTGTTGTAAGATATATATAGAATATACCCATAGTAGCTTGATGTACCAAATGTTCACCACGAATGGTGAAGTGATGTTAACCGCGAGTCTTTGGCGGTCCATTAACACCACTTCACCATGAGTGGTGAATAATTGGTGCACTAAGCTACTTTGGGTATATTTTATTTATACCATGATCGTCAGATTAATAAGATTTTAAATGTTAAATAAATCAATATTCACACGTGCGAATCTGTATTTGTTTAGATAAGCACTGGCGGGCGGAACTTCCGCTGGCAATTTCATCGCCGAAACGAAACATTTCGGCATTGTTCATTTTAATAACATAAGAACATGCTATTTCCAGTTACGGGTGCCTTATTAACAAGAGACAACGTATGTTTGTTAACTTTTGGTATCTTATGAGGTAAACTTACTTAAAAACGTAATAAATAATTGCCGCTTTCATTTCACTCTTCACGAGGCGACGAGAGATAAATTGAGACAAGTTTGCATTCAAGGCGAGGTCACCAAAGTTCAACCTGGAGGTACTTTGACTGTAAATGTAAATTAAACTATTGAAATCTCATTGCTGGTGTGTTCACCACGGTTGGTATCTAAAGCTAAAAGTTATGTCATAGACTTTTTATATATAGTAGAACAGGTAATCATGGTGTAAACCAGGGTATTGATTGGACACTTAACGGATTAAAACCTTAATATCCGTATGGTAATAACGATAGCTGACACATGTGGCCATTTATTAAAGAGCATATGTCGTTTCGGGTACATTATGGTCTACCCGCTTTTGTCTCTCGTGCTTCAGAATTACTTTTTATTGAAATATTTAATAACACTAAAAATCTTTATTTTGTAGGAAATAGGAATTATATATTTAGATATACAGTACGTGGAGAGTGGATTGTAACGAAATCACCCGCGGAGTGGAGTTATCACCCAAGCTATAACTTTCAAATTTTGTACATATCGACAAAAAACACAAGCAATGTTCAACCCGGAGGTCCATTGGCTGAAACTTTGCTGGTGTTGGTTGTGCTTTGCAACAAATTTGCAATTATTGCATGGGTGGAATCTCCACTCTGCGGGTGATTTAGTGATATACCGTGCGCACACAGCTCCGAGAGTGGATCTGATTATTTTATAAATAGGACTACACATATGTATAAACTAAATTCAACATAAAGAACATTTTAATTGTAGATTTCAATATCGAGAGACAAAAACGGTTATACGTGTGTGCCACATCATAGAACGAAATCTTTATTGGCATTATGTTTAACCCTTTGAACCCTGGTGGTATCTTCCATGTCAGATCAATGAAAGCAATTGAAAGAGTCCATATTTATTATCTGACGATAGACAATTAATATTTTCCACGTGAAGCAATATTGAAAATATTGATTGGATTACCCCCACATTTTAGCTTTGCAGCAATCCTACTTAATGCAAGTATTACGTCTCATGTTCCTGAATCGGAAAAGTGGTCTGTCGTATTAAAAGGGTTAACAGGAGGTTTCTTCCGGTACTTACTAAAATAAATGCTCTGCGAATATAACTGACAAGACATTCCTAAATACTTTGTTCTGAAAACTATCAAATATGAATTACGATAACGGATCATTTCGGAGCCTTCTTTTTTGAACAAAGCATCAAAAGAAACCAATGGATGAAAAGAACTGTCAGGCATTTTTTTCCTGGGGTGGGGGGAGTTGTTTGTTTTTTGTTGGGGTGGAGAAAGTTATAATAAAGCAAAATATAAACGTCATCAGAATACAATCGGCCCCTAGAAATTTCGATACCGCACACAAAACTCGTACCGAAGTCGTACATAAGAAAACGATACGAATATTTTTCTGTGAGTTTTTCTAAGTGCATTGCTTCCAAAACACTGCTGATGATTCCTTGCTGGAACGAGCTCGTCAAGCTCGTTACAATGAGTGGTCATAAGCTGAGCTTTGGAGGGAAAAAAGATAAAAACATATTATCATAACAGTGTGTTGATCCGTGTCATAGTGTCACGTGGAGTTGAGGTGGCCAGATTGTCGGATCACACGAGCTGCCGCAGGCAGCGAGTGTGATCCGACAATCTGGTCACCTTAACGAGACGCGATACTACGACACGGATCAACACACTGTTATGATGATAGGTTTATGAAATAACTGACACACTAACAGTAACTTAATTTGCTTACCTCGATTTACCTATTCCCTAAATCCGAACATAAAAATAGCAGACGAAACTTTGTAAACAACGGCAACGGCTTCCCTAGTTACGAAGTCTATTTTTTAATGGATAAATAGTCCGACGTTATCCATACGGAAATTCTCGGCAATTTCCGTAGGAGTGTGATATGGATTTTTGATCCGTGAAAATCTCACCTCTGTGATCCGACAGTCTGGATAAAATCGTCAAACAATAGTGGTATTTAGGGTAAAAATATCATAGTCATGTAATAAATTTGGTTCTTCAAGAGAAAGGTCAAACTGTCATCCCTAGAACATTTATCGAACTCGAGCCATTGATACTAATGATCTTCTGCAATCGTCGTTGAATAAGAATAAAGTTTGTTATTATTAATTAAATGGCCCATTTGTCGTTAAATATTGATACGTATAAGCTTACCCTTCACCTGATGAATTGGAACCATCCGCCCACGTAATTTTCAAACTGGGCAGATGAAAAAGGTTTAGTTGAAATTTCAACAAAACCATTTTAAGTGAGCGTTCGTTGGGGACGAGTTCACATGATAAGGTTTTGTTTAAATTTGTTGAAAAATGTTAAAAGAACTATTTAAAACATAGTAGATGATGTGCGTTGGGTAAAGGGTTAAATGTGACCTCTTTAATACAGTAAACCAAGATGCTTGAACTTCACTACATGATATATATAGAATATACACATAGTAGATTGGTGTACCAAATGTTCGCCACGTGTGGTGAAGTGGTGTTAACCGCGAGCCTTTGGCGCGCGGTTAACACCACTTCAGCACGAGTGGTAAACATTTGGTACACCAAGCTACTTTGGGTATATTTTATTTATACCATGATCGTCAGATTATTAAGAGTCGCTATTATTTTTTCTCGATTTTACTGACCACCAGACGTACATGCGAGCGAATCTGTTTTTGTTTACACGAGCATCAGTGGGCGGTACTTCCGCTGTCAATTTTATCGCCGAAACGAAATGGAAAATGAAACGGGGCCTTTTCCATTTTAATAGCATAATAACATACCATTTCGAGTTATGGATGCTTTATTAACATGAGGCAATGCATGTTTGTTAAGTTTTGGTGTCTTATGGGGTAAACTCATTTAAAAACGTAATAAATAATTGCCGCTTTCATTTCACTCTTCGTGAGGCGACGTGCGATAAATTTAGACAAGTTGTATTCAGGTCGACGTCACCAAAGGTCAACATGGATGTAGTTCCACTGTAGGTGTAAATTTTAACTATTGAAATCCCATTGCTTGCGTGTTCGCCACGGTTGGTATGTAAAGCTAACATTTATGTCATAGGCTTTTCATATATTGTAGAATAGGTAACCATGGTTTAAATTACATGATACTAAACACAATATGTTATAAACCGTATAAACATTTCGAAATGCCATTGTTTAAAAGTACTTCAGAGAGAATTCACATTGAATGGCAAAGAAGAATCAAATCCAAATTTTATAGATAATCACTTTAATAAACTTTTTCTTCCAAAATCCGCCAATCAATAAAATAACATTATTTATTAGAAATGATTCTCTTTCTCAGAATTGCCCATTATCCATCTCGGCTTATATGACACCAAACTTGGCTAATATAACGTAGATCTCGGCTGATACGAACCAAGCCAGTGTTGCTCCGCTTAGGCTACTATCACCGGAGCGTGTACAGAAGACCGTGATAAACTTTCGAAACAAAAAGACAAATTTACTGTTATTATATTGCATTCACAATCAACTATTCGCATTTTGTCCAATTTAATTTCAATTGTTTCAAACTTGGCTATATTTATTCATTCGTCGTGTGACCACAAGCCTCTCTCATATAAGTTGTTAAGAAGTTGCCTCTATTCATTGTTTCCCTCCATTGTTTATTTAAGCTGTATTCACTAAGTGAATAACGCATCTCATTAAGGTCCAGTGAAATCTTACTTCAATCTTTATTTCAAGTAAACGTGGTAATACATGACGCACTTATTGTATTGTATATACAGCCTTGATCACAGTAAGAATTCAGTTATAGTTTAGATTTCCAAACGTTACTCTGCTTCATTCTACTGAGAAATCCCAAGAGCTGTTGCTGTAATATTGTTCGGATATCCAACGAGTCCAATTGTTAAATGTTTATTGCTGTGAGATATTTGGAATACCAGATTCGCCATTAAATTGTTATCATCTTTAAATTGTCTCTGAGTCATCAGTTGAGCACCATTGTTTCTCAGCAGATATCGACGGTCGTTCCCCACGGTTATACTACCTCGGTTGGTAAATTCTCGTCTAAAATGTTTACTACTCCAGGTAGTCCGAGATTTCTCGTGTCAGTTTACAAGGCATTTCACAAGAAACACCATGCGGAATGCCATCTTCCAGATTCTATAAACAAATAACTCGTTCCTCTGGCCAAAAACAACAAACCACATGGTTTAAAAATCAGCCAATGGGTAAAGATAAATTAGCGTAAATTTGAGAAACAATGGCAGCAGCAGTGGGCTTCCCAGCAAAATGTAACTTTCGAAGATTATGTCTCGCTTTTTATATCACCTATATATTCACGTTACCTTTCAGCCGCCCTGTTATAATTATTCTTTTTGGCAGGTACCGGTAATTTCAGGCTTTATAGGTATAGAATCTTTTCATGTTTAATTATTTCTGTTCATGTCGTTCCACACTTACCTTCATTAGTGTCAGTAATCATCTTCTGGATTCAATTTTCACGTGATGACAAAACAGGTTGTGCTGCTACATAACGCCCCATACAACCGTTTGGTTGATTTTAATAAATAAAGAGATTATAACTTGGTTAGTTTCATATCGGCCGAGATATAAGGCTTCGGTAACTTCACATTAGCCTGGGGTCTGAGGTCGATGGCTGATATGAAGTTACCTCTGTAATAACCTCAATAATTAATAACCACTAAACATATGCCATGCAGAAAAACAATTTTCGGGTAATGTAACTCGCATTAATTCAAATATTTGTAACAGCAACAGAGAACAATGAAATCACTGGCCCTATACTATTAACACTTCCTTCTTCCATGGAATAGTTCCAGATGAAACGGAAATAGCTGAAGTCGTGCTTCTTTAACCCTTTATCCAACGTAACGATCAAAACTGACCAGCGCTATTCACAAAAATCGCCAATTTATTTTCATTTTTTGTCTCAAAGACATAGGTTATGACCCACCTTTGGAACGAGCTCGTCGAGCTCGTTCCAATGAGGGGCCATAACCTATTTTTTGAGACAAAAAATGTAAAACATTAGTTATTCAAGAAGTTTGTTTGCAAATGTCGTCTGCTTTTCATGTTAGGTAAAAGGTTAAAATTTGTCAGATCACCGAAATTAAGCAACGTCGAGCCCGGTTAGCCCTTGGATGGGTGACCGTCTGAGCTATCGATTCGGACTCCCGTGTTGTGTCCTTGGGCAAGGCACTTAACCCTCATTGTACACATGAGGGCACGATGACGCCTTGTGCTAAGGTGTACTGCACGTCGATGGTGCGCATGTATTCAACCAATCTAACCCTGGCGGTGCTGCCGTGCGGAGTTACGATGTTGGGGATTTGGCAGCTGCTCGTCGTTGCTCAGTGGTTCTCTCCGGGTACTTAGGCTTCCTCCACCAGTAAAACTGTCACCGACACGATGTGATCTTGGCTGTTAATGTGTCATTAAACCCCAATAAATAAAAAAATAAATAAATAAAAAGTGGGGTTATACACAAAATGTTAACAATGACAGACCGATAAGCATTCTTCCAGTCCTCTCTAAACTGTTTGTTCAATAGACTGCATTTTTCATTTTTTATGACCAAACTAGAATTTCTTATATCATTAACCATCTAGGATTATCTTAATTATGTTGCTAAAATTATTATAAATGCACAAAAGGCTGACATGGTCGCTAAATCCGGTAGGATGAATCTTCACTGGAAAGACTGTATCATTCCGGCGAAAGGACATAAGATGTGATTTTTAAAATATGATGTCAGTTGACTTGATATATTTGTGTTTAGCAGGCGCGGGCATGAGCGACGATTAAAAATACTAATTATTTGTATATGTTTCGTGATCTTTTAGAAACAGTCCGTCCATTACCAACAGTACTTGAATGTTGTGTTTTCCTTTTGATGATAATAATTCTAACGCTCCTAAGAATTATGTTTTGGTTTAACCCTTTACCCAACGTAACGGCCAAAACCAGCCAGCGCTATTCTCAATCGCCAATTAATTTTAATTATATGTTTCATTTTTTGTCTCAAAAACATAGGTTATGAACCCTCGTTGGAACGAGCTCGTTCCAACGAGGGGCCATAACCTATGTTTTTGAGACAAAATATAAAAAAAAAATAGTGGAGCTAAGATATCGATTCGTCGTTGCTATGGTAATCATATACTTTCTTAAAAGACCATCTTTGATACTTGGACTTGTGTCACAGACACAGGCGTTCTTACAAATGCAAGTATGTAGTACCCGATTCGAGCTGTGTGTGTGGGGGGGGGGGGGAGGGAGGGGGGAGATATCATTACCAATTTGGATTATTGGTATGGTACATGTTAATTAAATGAGAATGTGCGTCACCCCTTTCACATATATATCTTATTTATTCACTAATAAATTTCCCCGAGTCTTGAGTTTTTAACTATAAACTCGACTGGGTGATACTCCAATTGCACCATCAAGACATCGACGAAGGCATACTTTGATGATGTAGTTGTAATATTGTCAGTCGGGTCTTAACTCATCACATTTGGGACAAATCAGGTTTACACCCACAATCGTCAATTTCGCGACCTCCTGTCCGCAAACCCATTCATGAAATCAGTGGCGTAGGACCCCCCCCCCCCCCCCCCCAAAAAAAAAAAAAAAAAATTAAAATTAAAAAAAATTCTAAAACTTCGTAAATCATATATAGTATCTACACGAAAATAACCACATACATCTGCATATTCTACATCATACAAGCGCACATAAAAACTGTATGATCTTCACCATTTGCAGTGCATAGAAAAGTTGGTAGCCGATGTCACTGACTAATTTGACGCTCAGCAGGTTAACATCTTCCTCTCTGACATACATCCCCCTTTAACCCTTTACCCAACGTAACGACCAAAACCGTCCAGCGCTATTCACAAAAATCGCCAATTAATTTTCATGATTTTTTTCATTTTTTGTCTCCAAAACATAGGTTTTGACCCCTCATTGGAACGCGCTCGTCGAGCTCGTTCCAATGAGGGGTCATAACCTATGTTTTGGAGACAAAATGCGAAATAAAATAGTTATTCAAGAATTGTTTTTGCAAGTGTCGTCTACTTTTCATGTTATGTAAAGAGTTAAATTACCCACAGGCATAATTATTTCTAAGCATGTTGTTGGGATGGGTTATTAATTTTGTTCTAATTTCTTTACATGCCCGTACGTACCTAGAATTTGCTCTGAAAATATCTGGCCCAATGTTAGGCTAAAATTGAAAAGAAATTCCCTTATCAAACTTGGATTTGTCAGGAAAATGCTCTGCGGTTGCCCTGAAAGTTGCTAATGGAAGTACCTTCCCTCTTTATTACGATGCTGTCGGAAATAGGCCGCCCCGTTGAACATAAATGTGTTACTTTTGAACTTGGACATTGCTAGTACAACAGGAAAGAAGCATACCTATAGAAAAGGCAAGTCCTTTCTCAGCTGAACAGAGCAGACAAGCCAAATAAATAGGAACACATAATTTTCGAAGTGTACAAATTAGATTGTCAATATCAAGAAAAAAATATATATAAAACGTGACCTTCAGAACCTCGCTACCGGGTAGTGTACAAACGTGTTGCTCTCTGCGGTCTTTAGTAACTGAGTGAAGGGAGTTTACAGACAGACCGCTAGATAGACACATTGGCAGTCGGACACACGGGTTACGTTGTTTTAAAAAGCATATTGTGCATTCATGATTGTAGATGGAATGTTGTTACCGGACATACGTTTTGCAATTATGTTGTCCTTGGGTGGAACAAGACGCCACCCGCAATGCTAATGACGCATTGTTCTACTCAAATGACGATGCAACAAAAATAATCAGCACAACTCCACAAAGCGTGACTGTTATTTCACGCTAAATGTCTGGATCAATGGTTTCGCGCGCAGGGGCGTTGCAGGACAAACCCTTTTCGACCCTACTTTGACGTTTTGGATTATGGAGTTCTTCGCAGATCAAAATCATGACAGGAGACAGTAGAGGAGGAAAAGCTGAGGAGGAGGCTTGTGGTGTCTTCCTTTTGTAGGTGTTGTCCTACCTATGGTGAGGACCAGCGTGAGAGGGTAACCTCTTTCCAAAGGTGCTACCTCTCCACGAGGGTGATGGAGTGGTGTCGTCAGGCAAGTATAATCTGCCACTTGTGTTATTAATGTTAATGAGGCCGTCATCGGGAAGTATAGTCCTCCTCTGGCTTATCTTGAAGAAGAAGAGCTGTTTCGGCTTCGGCAGGTTGACAACTGTCAAGCAACCCTCACAACCAACGGCCTTTTTTCAAGGTGCCAACAAAAGAAAGACCCGAACTTCCCTGGTCCGGGCATAGGCCTCATAAGTGCGCAGGGCAACGAGTTTTCATTCAAACAATATCAGCCGTGCCTTTCTTCCAACAAACTTGCTGCACGTAGATGTTTTTCTGTTAGATATGATGGAGATAACATCAACATATTCCACATTAAAATTCATTTTTCAAAGCTTATAGGCACAACATGTCAAAACTAAAACACGTTTATTGATTTTCGAAAATATCAGTGACGTATTGTAATATATCCTAAAAATCTTCACATACTTTTTGCTTTTTATCGATGCGTTGCAGACGATGCTAGCAGCTTAGTTTCGTCTTTTGTACAGACCTGTATTGACTTGACTGCATATTGGCATAAACTGCAATGAATATTAAAACCGTCAGACATATCTATTGTATTTGTTATTTTTTTTACTCGCTGTTAGTCTGGAATTTAGAACGACTATTGTAAGTATACACTCCAACCCACCCTACATAACTCATCACTTTCCACTTCAATATACTTCAGTAGAATTTGCAAGCTAACGCTTTCGATCTTTAACGCTTCCAAAATTGACTTCATGAATTTTATCGACAAACAGAATACTATTCACAGCGAGCGAAATGGGTGAATATTATAAAAATAATTACCTGGATTGAGGGTAACATTACAGATTGTCTCCTCGAGGAACCAATGTCGGTGATGCCAAGGGACGCAATCTGCAATGTTACCCTCTGGCCAGGTCATTATTATTTTTATTATACCGAATAGTTTTATAACCCCTCCCCCTCCCATAGTCTGATGAATTTGAAAACATTGACACCCAGAAACCCAAAATTAGTACTTGAGCACCTGATGTTTTAATGTTCAGCTCAAGAATTTCAACTTGTCAGGAGACAATATTGAATGAAGAAACCTTGAATAATTTAATTTGAATAGTTAAAATGTTGGTAATTTGATTAAAACTGTTAATTTGAGTTGATAAATTCAATGATCATCAATATGAGAGAATGCAAATTGAAAGCTTCTTCCTCTTCGGTTATTTCCGGTATCCTTTTCGGGAAACCTCGGCCCGAGCAGGAGACATTGCCGAAAATGTCGCACGGGAACATTATCCGCGTAGGGAATATTGCAGAATTACAAATCTAATCGAATGGGAATTTACTATATGGGCTTTTAAAATGAGGTATAATATATTCTAAATCTGTGGGCGAGTTGTTCAGAAATATGTAATATGTAACCCTACAGTTTTCTATGACTGACGAAATGAATTATTATTGAACATGAAACCAATTCCAAGTTCATAAAGGGCAGTAACCCTAATAAAATATCTCGAATAACACCTGAATTGAATGTTGGCTTTACATCCATAAGATACACTTGAAAACCAAATATGATGTCATTCCACCAAGTATTTTAAAAAGTTATTGAGTTTCGGAAATCGTTGACCACCAGAGCTGCTTGTCGTAGATACAAGGATAATGGGATATTTTCATTTAGACGTAATGCGAGGCTGCGATTCATGCTTTGTTGTGAAACAAATAATTAATGCAATGAGTTTATTATTCGAGATGTAATTGTTAAGCATTAATTAAAATTCTGACGCAGTGATTTATTGCTTCAGAGTTATCATCACTAGTTTACCAGTTGACAACAGTCCATACACTTATATCCGCCAAGATGGAATCACAAGAATTGCTCCGTGTCCAAAGGGGAAGCGGAAAGGCATAATGGTTGATTTATCTTCACGGCATATTTCTCGTATCTAGTGTCGCGTGATAGACCAGCACACTTATCCACTCGGTCATCTCTCTTTTACTGGCACAACTTGCATTTTATTACAGTAAAAAAATTATAGATCACGTGTGGGGTTTTAATGGTTAATGTGGATCCATTTTGTTAGTGCCCTATCATTGATGCATCTTCTTTATCCCAAGAGCATCATCATTATCAGCTTTCTCATAACTCACGTTGCAATCAGTATTCAAGAGCCTTAGATTGGGCACTGCTCTTGTGATGCCTTTGGTTGGCTCTGTTTAAAGTCTTCTTTACAAGATTTACCTGACTGTGTAACGTGTTCGATGTTGGGCGGTGGTTGTGTTTAGACCCCCCCCCCCCCCCCCACTCCCCCCTCTCTACGCGCTCTTGAACAGTTGATATTTATGATGATTTCTGATGAAATTTCCTTATTAGACACTTTGGTATTAAATCTTTGCAGTATTGTGATCGCAAAGACTCTGTCCCTTTCTCAGTCAAATGGTTCAGTGGGTCGAGATTTCTACATGTCTGCAAGACCGTCCGTGTACCGGACCTTCGGAATATTGGACCTTCGGACTATTCGTGATCGGAATATCGCAACATTCGGAATATTAC
Organism: Pictodentalium vernedei; assembly: GCA_031216915.1. NCBI lineage: Eukaryota > Metazoa > Mollusca > Scaphopoda > Dentaliida > Dentaliidae > Pictodentalium > Pictodentalium vernedei. Next base: position 727,819,678 of record CM062297.1, on the reverse strand, counting down.
CTTTTGAATATTGGAGCTTCGGTGGGTTGGGCCGTCGGAATATCGGTCCTTTGTTGTAATAGACCTTCTGGGTAATGGGACTCTGGAATAAACACAACGCAGCTGTTCAATCGTAATTCCAGCTATATTACAAAATTCAAAATACACGTACTGGAGAATAAATGGGTATCTCAAGCAGTGAGTCCCCTCACCACATCAACGCCAAAACAGCAACCTTAAAATGCTTCCACTAAAGTCATTCAGTAGTATGAGTCAGTAACCCTGAAACTATTAGCAGGCCTGGATATAACTCGAGAATGATCGTTTAGGTTATATGGGGATGACGTCGATCGTAAAATACGCTGACGCACGACAGGTTACAACAAAATAATACAACATAAATTAAATTCCCAATTCCACATGTTTTGCCAGTCAGATTTTACAACATATCGGAACTAACACGACACAGATGCTGCTCATTTCATCCACATTTGAATAGAGATGCCTCACGTTTACATCTTAACAGAATTTCCGCCCAAATAAATAACAACAACTAACGCATGATCTCGCCAAAGCTAGATCAAGCGTTAGTGGTTGCTATTCATTGTGTCGGAAATTCTATTAAAATGTAAACTGCTTGGGTTGCGTTGTAAGATCAGAAAAGACGGGAAAGCATCACAACTATTTTTCCTATAGGCGACGAGAGTATTATGTAACATAATCTGTTAATAGCACTTTACTTCCAGACCTGATTGGGGTGATACAAGGGGCACTTCCCTCTCCGCTCTTTTTTCAAAAAACTGTGCGATTACATGATGAGATATGAAATAAGTGGGCACAAACTGTCAATTTACAGGCATTCCTCTAACAAATTAGTCAAATGTGTTACTTTACCAGAGTTCCTTTAACAAACTGAGTTTAAATTATCATTCTCAACTGATAAGTATATAATAAACACAGCCTATATAAAATTTAGATGCATTTTGCCAAAGAATTCCACTTTCCACCGGTATGTTTTTCTTTCTCCGAAGACTAGCCTTCGGATTAGAAGATCTTTGAAGCGGAAGAAGTCGACCAAACCATGAGCAGACTGTGTCTCGCACACCTAGAAACGGAGTCTTTTGATTATTCGCACATGTGCAATTATGTGATTATTATACGTGTAGTGACACGAAAGGTCGTCGCCCGCATTTTCAAAGGTCGAGTATATTCATCGGCGTCCCTCCCACTTCTCTGGGTTTTACACATCTCCCACCTCACTCCTCACGTCATGCGAATCAGTGAGATGGCATTTTTATTTAATGAGCTCGTACCGTGACATTGCTCTAAATTAGTTATGCTTGGTCACCAACAGACCGAATCGGGCACTACGTACCACAATTTGTAAGACGGACTGCGTGTGTGACAAAAGTCAAAGTATCAAATCTAGTTTGTACAAGTAAGGGCTAATCCATATCTAAAACTCAAATCAAGCTGAAAACGTCCGGACAAGATACATTATTGGGGGGGGGGGGGGTGACACGCCCCTACCGCCCCCCCCCCCCTAATGACTTACAACGTGACGTCCAAAACTGGCCAACGCTATTCACTAAAATCACCATTCAATTTTCATTATTTTTAACTTTTTTGTCTCAAAACCATAGCTTATGACCCATCATTGGAACGAGCTCAGAAGCTGTGTTTTGACGTAAAAAATTAAAACGTAATAGTTATTCAATAACCTTGTTTGCAAGTGTCGTCTGCTTTTCATGTTAGGTAAAAGGTTAAACAACCACGCTCCTGAAACTTTATCGCCCGACTGTAAAGACAAAACTTTTAAGAGTTGATCTGTAGGAAACAAAAGAACAACAATATGTTACTTTTTAGGACATAAACGACACAGTGATGGTCACTGTGTCGTTTATGTCCTAAAAGTAACATATTGTTGTTCTTTTGTTTCCTACAGATCAACTCTTAAAAGTTTTGTCTTTGGCATATGATAAGATTTCCCAATATATTCAGTATAGGTCAAGTGGGCATCCCTGACATGTAAGTGCGTGCAATGAATTAAAACTCCGTGAATTTCCAACAAAACCCAATATACCTCATAAACAAGGTGAAGATAATTTGCTTTCAGTTTGTATTCCGGGGAGTTTTGTTTGACCCATACAAACTTGTAAACCAAAGCTTAGAATTTTACATTGAATGTTATCATTAATTGTTACACTTTTGTCAGAGTTAGAAACGGAGACTAGCGGTTATTTGTATATTTGAGAATATGTGATTATTATACGAAACGTGATACGAAATGACGTCGTAACATTTTCAAAGGTATAATATATTATCGGCGCCCCTCTCACCACACTCATTTTTTACACACCTCCCATCCCACTCGCCAAGTGCTGAGAATAAATGGCATTTCTGTGAAACCTTCATGGCTTCCCATTTTCGTCATTGGGAGGGATTTACATGAAAATTCTCTCCCCTTGATTTCATAAAGCTGTCAGTAAAATTAACACTAAGGGTATGGGAATTTCATATAAAAATTTAAATTTCGAAATGTGTGCGAATGTGTATCATCGATGTGCATATCATTTCACAAACTTCAGGCATTTAACTGCAGATTAGCATTAAAATACAGAAGCTGGCTTTTTCCCAACCAGTTTGAACGTTAGACTATTATTCTCTGTTGAGCCCCATTTAACCCTCTGCACTCTGATGTAAAAATACACACAAGTTTTTGGCAGCAGATTTTTCCCACAGTGCCACTGAGAATTTAATGAATTATATCTTGTTTGACAGAGCTCATTGAGCTCTGTCAAACAAGATATAATTTGTTAAATTTTTCATGATACGTGGGTAATATGGAGTCATTAATGGAAGTTTTGAATCCTGCTTTGACTTAGTTGCGGAGGTCCTGTTTTGATCTTTGGACACTGATGATTAACTTTGGTAGGGCAAGTTTTGTAGCCTATGCTTGGCGAGTGTATTTAAAATGAAGTTCGATGATCCTTGCTCACTTCTGGCCAGTCAAAACTAAAATGGTTGGATTCTGATCCCGTCGGCCTCTAATTATCGCCGTGTCGTGGATCTGTGGTCCGAGGAAAACGCTAAAAATGTGTGTGAACTCCATCTGACAAATTAAACTATACATTTTATTAACACATCACAGTTCTTTTTTTTATTTACACGTCATCTATATATATTTACTCCATCATCATTTCATGTACAAATCAAAACAATAACGATTTATAGTTCTGCAAAATAGAAAAAATAACCAGAGTGCTTAGGGGTTAAAATAAGAAAACGACGTTTCATCATCTCTTGAAGTTCTGTTAAGGTTTTTGTTCATTTTTTAACAATATGCGCATCGTGACATATAACACAGATAGTGTCCGTTCAAGTATTATAAAAGCCTCGAAGGTGGCATCTACTAATGTTTTCCTGGAAATAAAATACTATTAAAATACATTCGCTAAACAAAGAGCCAAAATCCTCGGTTCGAATCCCACCTGCGGCAACCGCGTTGTGTCCTTGGGCAAGACACTTCATCTCCATTGCCCGCATGGGGGCACGATGACGCCGTGTACTAAGGCGTACTGCACGTCGATGGTACGCATGTCTTCAACCAATCTAACCCTGCCTGTGCTGCAGTGCGGAGTTACGATGTTGGGGTGCTGGCAGCTGCTCGTCGTTGCTCGGTGGTTCTCTCCGGGTGCTCCGGCTTCCTCCACCCGTAAAACTGTCATGGTCATGATTAGCCATTGTGCATAAATATGTGACCTTAAGCATCATTAAATAAGAAAATAAATAAATAAATAAGAGCCAAAATGGACCTTACTTAGGGTTGGTAAGCGGGATACCGTGTAGCTTGCAATAAAAAGCCAAGTTACCATGACTTTTAATAAATGAAAACAAAAGACAGCTCCGAGAGCAAACTGTTGTTTTCGTTTATTAAAAGTAACAAAGGGAAACTTAGCTTTACTTTCTACTGGTGTCATGTCATAGGAGTTGTGGTAACAATTATTTCCTTCTTAATTGGACCTTCGTCGTGGGGGCATGATGGCGCTGTGCGCTAAGGCGTTCTGCATGTCGATGGTTCACTTATCTTCAACCAATGGTAACCCTGCTTGTGTAGAGTTAGTACGCTGGGGAGTCTTGACAGTTGCTCCACCGTTGCTCAGTAGTTCTCTCCGGGTACTCCTGCGTCCTCCATCCGTAAAACTGTCCAATCCCAGGTGACACAAGCTGTCGAAAGTGTCGTTAAACCAGAAAATAATAATTTGAAGGGAGATAAATTTATTGAAAGTCGATTTTCATGACGATACAGTACGTGGAGAGTGGATTGTAACTAAATCACCCGCGGAGTGGAGTTATCACCCAAACTATAACTTTCAAATTGTGCATATATCGACTAAAAACACAAGCAATGTTTCAGCCAATGGACCTCCGGGTTTAACCCGGAGGTCCATTAGCTGGAACTTTTCTTGTGCTTGTTATGCTTTGCAACAAATTTGTAGTTATTGCTCGGGTGGAATCTCCACTCTGCGTGTGGTTTAGTGATAATACACTCTCCACGTACTGTATAAGTCAGGGATGTTTTTGATTTTTATCTCATGCGGCTGAGGCCATGCTGGGTCTGGTGTGTTTTGGAAATATATGCCCTTTCACATAAAGTGAGATTCAACCAAAGTTCTTTTTCTGTATACCGCTAAATAGATTTATTTATGCACAAGCACACACCAGACAGGGAATATTGGAAATCAAATAAATTGGTTTCCCAATATCTGAACATACACCAGACGGAAAAATTGAATCGTCAGAGTTTGAAATTGTGTAATTTATCTTTCATCATTTAGACAACTCTTCCCTTCAGTGAATAGTTGGAAGTGATGTTTGTGAATGACGGATGGTCTACATGATAGTGTGTTATCCGAATTGGGCGATCAGTAACCATTTTCTTTATTAAAAGTCTCGTTGAAATCTTTTGTATATAAAGGCCGGTTGACCCTCGGAGTGTGAAGTATTTCACATAACAGTAGGGCACCGACAGTCCCCTGAGGTTGTCTGAAAGAAGGGAGGCATCATTAATACAAGAGCTTCCAGAAATGAACTTACCGTTAACACCTTCAGTGATTTATCTTACAACAAGCATATATTTCCATCAATACACTTAAAAACAACACCTAAGATCAAACAAAATTAAATAATTGATTCTCAGGCATTTTTTTTAAACGAATGAGGAAGGGCGGTTTTTATTTTTATTTCTTATTCCTGATGGAATGGTCGCCGATGCCTTAAATTAAACACTACAGCTCCCGTGTTTTTTTTTGTTTTTTTGTTTTTTTGTTTTTTTGTAACGTCGATCACACAACACAAAATCAATATAGAACAACTAAAATGGAAATAAAAAAATAATAAGGAGTTTTTTAAACTGAGTGAGTGCTAGAAGCCACAATCAGGCCTTTTCAAAAAAAATGAGGGTACCAGTTCAAAAATAACACATTCCTAACCGATGTGTCGTATTCATTTAAACGTTAATAATAGTTTGGTTATACAAATTTGTTCTATTACAAATTATTGGAGAGTGCCTTTTGGCACTCTCCAATAATTTGCAATAGAACAATTTTTGATGAACAAATTCAGACCACCAAAAATAATCTAGTCCTCAACCAGTTAAATAAATATTTATTTTGTATACATATGAGAATCGTGTCGCATTTCGAGAAGAGAATAACAATAATGCATCAATGTATACGACATAATGATTTGCAAATCGTGATATGATACCGCTAAAATCACATCGTAGTTGTGTACATTTTGAATTTTGGCTCCGAAATAAAAATGACGAACGTGGGCCGAAAAAACGAATGCGCCGGTGCCTGAAAATCAAAAGATTAATTTCCTTTAACCTAATATAATTCTGTCTCGAGGGTAGAAACACTTTACACACGACTCTTCACACGTGCGAACTGGGGAAGGAAGGTTTTTGAAGCGACACACAGCCACAGTTGTAATCAAATACTTTCACTTATACACGTATTGTGGACAATATTTTGGTAATACGAATTAAATCAATCAATCAAACTGATTTGCTATGCATGACAACGTCAAGTACATTTGGAAATCAAATGTTTTAGCGCATGGAAACTCTGTTCATAATGACATTATTTTTTAGCCCGCGAATCACTCGTGAAAACGGCAGCGTGTTTGGTTTGCGCACAATAAAATGGTTCCCTCCTTGAACGACACGTTGGTCCCTATTTAGAGGGGGAGATGCAATATAACTATGGTCCTTACACCTGGGACGGGGGGGGGGGGGGGAGGTGCGACCTTCGAACTTGTACGTCGATAAATGTCCAAAGACGAGGTCTAGATTTTTTATACACCATCTCGGACCGCATCGCCACCCCCCCCCCCCCCCCACCCCACCCTTCCACCCTGTTGGTTGTAGCCTATATGTTTCCTAAGGTACGCACACTGTGTATTATTTCTTAAATTCGGTACAGTTTTCACTCAATTAATATGTTACTCAACGCACAAGATATCAAAATTTGGGTTTTTTTCTTCCAATTATATGTTTTCAAGTTTTTCATAAAATGTCCGAAAAATCTGATCATGTGACCACTCGTTGGAACGAGCTCGACATCTCGTTCCAATGAGCGGCCGCATGATATGGTTTTGACAAATTTGGGCAAAAATATTTTTTATTACCAAATCACGCAGGTGGATGCAATGAATTTACGGTAAGCACACCAGGGGCAAACGACATGGGACAAGGCCCATTGCGACACTCCATGTGTGGTGTTTGTTTCGTTTTCAGATGGACATTCAGGCGAAAAATAGGAACCCAGAGTTCTCCAAGAGAACAACCGATAAGCAGAAAACAATTTTCAGGTTATCCACCGTGCGAACGGTTTTCAAGCGTAACTTGACTATCGATCGCAACTGAGGAGGGTTAAGTGTTTGGTTCCGGGGAGGGGGGGGGGGGGTCAATGCAGGAAATGGCGCGGGTGAGGACCGAAATTGTCACATGTTTTAAACTGCTCATGGTTTATATAAACCATTTATAGTAATCGACGGAAATACAAGTTTTTGGAAACGCCGACAAGGGCGTCACAAAGATACCGATTGGAACGGGTGGTGTAAAACTAATTTACCCCGACTTTGATGGCTTAACCATTTGAACACCAGAGGCCGTTTTTCCGGCCGGGTCATAAGCTACGTCAAAATGTCATTAAGGGGGATGGCTACAAGGTAAATGCATGGTATAGACCAATCAATATTTTCAACGTGCAGCCCTAAGGCTGCACGTTGAAAATATTAATTGGTCTAACCCCAAATAATAAATATGGACTCTTCCAATTGCTGCCATTGAACTGACACGGAAGATACCACCAGTGTTCAAGGGTTAAGTTCCAATTGATCAAATATTCCAACTACATCATCAAGGTATGCCTTTGTTGAAAACTTGCCTTGATGATGTAGCTAACCTTTTAAATTTATTTTTAGACATAGAAAATATGTGTAATAGTGGTGACGCAATAACTTCTTTAATGAGCACGTACCATACCGGTACACCAAATTATTATCAATTCATTGTGCACTATCTTCATGTTAATACTAATTTACACAGCGTGTTTGGGAGCATAATAAACTTGAAACGAAGACTCTGAAGCGTGGACTGTCGCTTATGGCTATTTTAAGTCATTAGCGACCGCGGACAAGCCAGCACGCGCTGACGTTCTGCGCATGACGTCATTTCGTCTTCCTGGAAATCTGTTTATATTACCCTAAATATAAGGTATTCTGCCTTAAATTGCCTTATAAATGCTATTTCACATTGATTCTTTTCACGAAATGATATAAATCCAAAGGGTCGATAATCGTTCTTATAATTTCGAAGTATTTATAATAATAATAACATGATTTTCTCAGACGTCGTTTGGCTTCATTACTGGTCTTCCATATGTGATTAGCAGCCCCACACCCATTAGCGGTCGTTGGCTATCGCCTCGGGCCTCTAATGGCTACTGGACTGCTAATTACAGATGTCGGTCCAATAATGAAGCTCAACGCCTTTGAAAATCGTGTTATTGTATAATTAGTCATGCTGGGTACTTCATGCCTCATTTTGCATGACCGACTGTGTGTGCTACGTAAGTCGAAGTATCAACTCTACTTACGTAAGAATGTGCATAATTACAAGCAAGAGCTATTCGATATCTAAGACTCCAATCGACATAAAAATGTCCTGATTTGAAAAATTATGAGGGGGAGTGTCACATCCCTAATGCCCCCCCCCCCCCACAGCGACGCACGTGGACGTAGATGTAAAGGCTTAAAGGCTTTGGTTCTGATGAAAATTCATTTTTAGCTCAACTTTGGCGAAGCAAAATTTGAGCTTTTGCCATGGCCCGTCGTCCGTCTGTCAACAATTGGATACGGCTCGGGATAGAGGCCGTATTTATGAACTGACCTTTACGAAACTTCTTGGGTACCTATGTTATGACCGTGGGACGAGAACGAGTGTTTTTGGGTGCGATCCGAATTTCAAGATGGCTGCCAGCCGCCATTTTGTACCGACGATGCAGAAATCTGTTTTTTGTACAGAACTTCCATACGAAAGCTCTGATTTGAATAATTTTTTGTATGAATGTTTAGTACCATGAGATACATCACATATCTTACGGGTTTTTTCTCGTGCTTAAAGTATGCAAATTAGACTAACTTTGATTTATTTAGTGTTACTTTCAGCACTGTCAGTGCAAATGCCAATACGGCTCGGGCTAGAGGCCGCATTTATGAACCGATCTTTACGGAACTTCCTGGGTACCTTTGTTATCACCGTGGGACGAGAACGAGTGTTTTGGGGTCCGGTCCGAAATTCAAGATGGCCGCTGGCAGCCATTTTGTTCAAAATTAGGGGCAATCAGATTTTTGCGCAGAACTTCCACATGAAAGCTCTGATTTGAATAATTTTTTGTATGAATGTTTAGCACCATGGGATACATCACATATAATACAGGGTTTTTTATCGTACAGAAATTATGCAAATTAGATGAACTTTGATTTTTTCAGTGCTACTTACACACAGTAAGTACACATGTCAATGCGGCTCGGGCTAGAGGCTGTATTTATCAACCGATCTTCACGAAACTTCTTGTTGGGTACTTCCGTTATCACCTTGGGGCGAGAACGAGTGTTTCTGAGTGTGGTCCAAAATTCAAGATGGCTGCTAGTGGCCATTTTGTACCGAAATTAGGTCTAATCAGTTTTTTGTACACGACTTCTATACGGCTCAGGCTAGAGGCCGTATTTATGAATCGATCTTTACGAAACTTCTTGGGTACCTTTATTATCACCATGGGATGAGAACGAGTGTTTTGGGGTGTGGTCCGAAATTCAAGATGGCCACCAGCAGCCATTTTGTACCAAAATTAGCGCCATCAGTCTTTTGTACAGAACTTCTGTATGACAGTTCTGATTTGAATAAATTTTTGAATGAATGTTTAGTAAAATGGAATACATCACATACAATACGGGCTTTTTTCTCGTGCAGACATTATGCAAATTAGATGAATTTTGATTTATTTAGTGCTACTTATACACTGTAAGTGCATATGTCAATACGGCTCGAGCTAGAGGCTGTATTTATCAACCGATCTTCACGAAACTTCTTGGGTACCTTTGCTATCACCTTGGGACGAGAACGAGTGTTTCTGAGTGCGGTCCAAAATTCAAGATGGCTGCCAGTGGCCATTTTGTACCGAAATTAGGTCTAATCAGTTTTTTGTCACAACTTCTATACAGCTCGTATTTATGAACTGATCTTCACGAAACTTCTTTACCTTTGTTTTCACCTTGGGACAGGAATGAGTGTATTTTGGGGTGCCTTTGTTATCACTGTGCTATGAGAACAAATATATTTCAGTCAGACCCACTGTGGGACTCAAAGATTTCTTTTCTAGTTTAGCATCTGACTGTCACCCACCTTTACAATACTTTACCTATACATTTGTTACAGGCTACGGTCAGTATTTATGTACAGACCGTTACAATACTTTATATGTACCTTTGTTATCAGGTCATTACCTAGATGTTTGTCATTACTGTGTCACATACTATACATGTACATGTCTTGACAAGTTGAGCTACAGCGTCATTGACACTTTCATTTGCGTTTTAGTTGAATCACCACGCTCCCCATACTTCATCGTCCGAATGTAAAGTCAAAGCCTTTCACGTCGAGTTGATCTGTAGGAAACAAAAGAACAACAATATGTTACTTTTAGAACATAAAATACATAGTAACAATGACCGTGGTCTAAGATAATGTATTCACTACAGGTTAAGAAGACATTTCTGACATGGAAGTTCATGCAATGCATTAAAACTCCATTAAATTCCAACAAAAATCAATATTCTTCATAAATAACGATGGGAGAGAATCTGTTGTCAATAAGTATTCCGAAGAGCTTTGTTTGATTCATGCCAGCTTACAAAGCAAACCACAGAACGTTAGATTCAACGTGAAAATTATCTATTACATTTTAAATGAATGTGATAAATAACAGAGAAATATTAACGTCCCCAGTAGTGTTGAAGAGATTAATCGATTAACCGGTACCGGAACTGTTATAAGATGTTTCCGGTTACTATTTGTCTACTGGCTAACGGTAGATTTATGATAAGAGAAACATGAGCTGGGTGAATGTTCCTTGTCTTTTCCATAAGGTGGTAATCAATCTTCTTACTTTAATATAAGAATATTGAAAGAGTTCGAATAGCTCAAGAATAGAGATAATTTATATGCACATACTTCAATATAGAATCGGGAGATATCACATATCTACAATTTACCTAAAAACGCAATCGCACACAGCAATATCAGTAGCGGTAAAAAATCGACGATAAAAGCCCCTGTATCGCTATTAGTAACGACGAAAGTCACATGACATCGCTAAAAACGCGCGTCACATGGACTATTTGGTGTAATTGGTGTCATTCCCTTCAAAAACTGATAATGTTGCATCAAAATTCGTTTAGTTTTTCTGAACTTCCATTACACGTTGCAGGGAACTGCATGCCTCAGTACATGCTCATTTCACCATACCAAAATTGAAAGCAAACAAACAAATTTAATCCGAATCGGAATAACTGAAAGCGAGAGCTTCAAAATTTTTAAACGTAACGTCAATCTCATTTTCGTTTGATGCTTCTAAAAATTTTGAATTATGAACGTAGAAGTGATGTCGTGAATTTAACTCTTTGATAGTTTTGTGCGTCTTATGACGTACGGAATCAAACAGCGCGTTAACCCTTTACCTAACGTGAAAAGCAGACGACACTTGCAAAAAAAAATTCTTGAATAACTAATTTTTTTTCATTTTTTGTCTCAAAAACATAGGTTATGACCCCTCGTTGGAACGAGCTCGACGAGCTCGTTCCAACGAGGGGTCATAATCTATGTTTTTGAGACAAAAAATGAAAAAAATAATGAAAATTAATTGGCGATTTTTGAGAATAGCGCTGGCCGGTTTTGGCCGTTACGTTGGGTAAAGGGTTAATACTTTTGTACGTCTTTTACGTACAAAATCAAACAGCACGTTGACACTTTGTGGTCATTTGTTTTGTTATTATTTTTCTATTTTAACCTCAATTCCTATTTTATTCCGAATAATGCTCAGTGTGACAACCTTTGATCCAAATGTTATCGCAACTTAAAATACTAATATAATCCTGCTGTCAAGTGTTCTTAACTAGTTAAGTGCTAGACGCCACTATCAGGGCTTTCAAAAAATGAGGATACCAGAGCAAAAGCCAACACTCTTCTTGCTTATATTTCATATTCAGTCAAACACAAATAATATTTTGGTTATATAAAGTTGGTTTATTACAAATTATTGGAGATTGCCTGCGGGTGTTTTGAATAACATATTCAGACCACCAAAATGATCTAGCCCTCAACTAGTTAATCACTAATGTGAAAAATATCTGGTTATGTTTCGTCTCCACCTGTATTCTACTCCTTTGATTGGATAGCGCCCGTCAAACATCAGCTGATGTCTACGTCGCGTGCGGTTATGTTCTCGTCTGACGTCGTCAATTTGGAATGTGTGCAAGAGGCTCGCAAAGGAGACTGGGCGTATTGAATGCGCGAAAATATCTGCCGTTTTTAATTTTGATTATCGGCATTGTTTTATTTTATGTTGTGTTCCTTTTTAAAGGAAATCTTCGAATAATTAAAGTTAGTGAATAAAACTATTGAAGTTTCATCCCTTCATTTTTAGAATGGTAGATTTATGTTGTTTTGAAACGGCGGCTAAATTAAAATTGGCGATGTCATTAACATTTTGAGGGTCAAGGTTGATTACATCGATGTAAACAAAAGAATCGTCTGCGCAAAAATAATTGCAAAAATGAAGCGGTTTGCAGATCATTCGATTGATGAAATTATTGCAAAAAGAAAAGAATTAATACCATCAAGTACAAACAAAGCTAACAATGTAGCCGCCAAGGTATTACGTGATTATCTTGTAGAAAAAAGACAGGATTCTAACTTTGAGGATTTTGACACGGTGAAATTGAATGAAATTTGACAACATTTTTACATGGATGTGCGTTCAAAGAAAGGTGATCTGTACAAAAGTGCAACTTTTATCAACCTCAGACATTCTTTAAATAGACATTTAAAATCACCACCATACTTGAAAAAATTTGACATCATTCTTAGCCCGGAATTCTCTGATGCTAATGAATGTTTTAAAACAGCACTTGGTGAGATTAAGCAGAGTGGTAAAGGAGACATTAAACATTTTGAACAAATTAGTGATTTTGACATGTCCAAAATTTATAGTAGTTTGTATCTTTCCCCATCAACACCCTGTGGTCTTTTCAATCGCGTACAAATGAACGTTCGTTTGTATTTCTGTAGGAGGGCTAATGAAAACATGAAAAAAATGACAAAAGAAACATTTGAAATAAAAAAGTACCAAGATGGACGCAAGTATGTTGTAAAAAATGGACGAACAAACAAAAAATCACAGAGGTATGGATCAAGAGAGCTTCTCAGGTCATATGCCAGGTGACAAAGTTGACAACGAATTCTGCCCTGTAAGGTGTTTTGAAACTTACCTGAGGAAGCTGAACCCTTCATGTGATAGACTTTGGCAATATCCTAAAGATAGTTTCAGTGGTTATGCTTATGATAATGAGATGTGGTATCAGAACAAACCGGTCGGTAGAGATTCTCTAGCAAAGTTCATGCCTCAGTTGAGTGAAAGAATCCAACTTTCTAAACGTTATACTAATCACAGTATCAGGGTTACAGGTGCGACAATTTTGAACAGTTTGAACTTTAGTGCCTCGCAGATCATGGCTGTAACTGGTCACAAGTCGGTCTCGTCCCTTTCTGTTTACCAGCGAGTGTCAGATGTAGAGAAAATGGCAATGGGGGATGCTATTGGAGGTTCACTGTGTCAGTCTGTCGTGCCATATCAAAGTTCAACATTTCAAACCGGGACCTTTCAAGCAAACGCTGCGACCCCCACGGTCTCGTGTGTACAGCCTAGAAATGTAGAACATTTAACATCCTCTATATCTTCCATTCAGTCAACGGAAACCTTTGATGGTGTTTTAGTAGACGACTTGTTTTCCGATTTCACACTAGAATCGTCTTTAAGTTCAACATCAACAAAAACAACAAATAACTTCCAACAGTTGAAAAAAAATCCCTCCTTCAACAATTGCACATTCAACGGAGACGTACACTTCCATTTCCATCAACATTAGTAGACATAACTATTGATATTTAAGTCGTTCTTGTGTGTTGACAACATTTTAACAATTTGAGTTTTAAACCTGTGTTGAACTGTTCCCGAAAACTTCAAGCACTTTGACAGGAATCGCAAGCCCTGCAGCCAAATCAGCTGATGTACCGCTACATGACATTTTGACGTCAGAACCTTGGGGATACACGACGGGTTGACGTTTCCATTCATTAAATTATTTGCTTATGAAATATGCGTTAAATTATTTACTCAGTTAGTTGCATGGGGCTGTCGGCGGAACATATTCGTTATTCTGGTTGATTGACGTGGACATAGCCTGACGTTCACGGCTCGGAATGTATGTTCAACCTCGCCGCTAACGTCAGGCTATGTCCACGTCAATCAACCAGAATAGCTTATAATGTGTACTTTCCGACGTTTGACCTCGCATTTTGAAAAACGGCAAAGAAACTGAATTCCCAGTGACGTTTGAACGTCAGGATAATTAAAGTCTAAAAGGGTTAAAGAGATCTAATCGCTATTTTTTTTTTTTTTTTTTTTTTTTGGGGTGGGGGGGGGGGTTGCAATCCACTGGATGATCTTATGAATTGAATTGAATTTCGTTCGTAATATCATTGTCCGTGGGAAAAAGCATTCTGGGGGCTGGGTTTGATTATTTTTTTATCGACACGTACAGTTTCATTCATGTTGAAGGAATTTCCTCCCGCGTCGTTGTGTTGAGAGAGCAAGGAACGGAGTCCAATTATTTTGATCAGTTGTGTGTGGCGTTGTGTTTGTTTCTGGATATTTTCTTGATGTCATGGCTATAAGTTCTGTCCTCTGAATGGTAGATAAAAATGTTATCTACTATTCAGTTTGAAACAAGACTTGCCTTGGGAGACTTACAGCTACGAGTCGCAAGCGCGACTCGTAGCTGCAAGTCCCCCAAGGCAAGTCTCGTCACGATGATCACATAAGACACAGGTACAGCAGGGCTTTCTATACTTTAGCGCCAATAACGTCATGCAATTGTGCCCTGGCGCCCAATAATAATAGTAGCTAACAGTTATAAGTTACTCAGTATCGATTTAATTTTCATAGTGTATCCAGTAGATAATGGTTTGTAACGTAATTATAAAATACAGCATTGCAGCTACTGTCATTGCCTACCGACCCAAATACTAAGTCTTGCACAAATCCTCGGCATTCTGCGTATTGAATAGTTGTGCGGAAGAACTCTCAACAGCTATGCTACGTAAACACACCCCTCAATCAGATTATCTCATTTTGTGCACTATTTCCGGTTATGAACTTTCCGATCCAATCAAAACGCTTCCTAACGACCTTGTATAAATTGGCCAAACCCATAAATTCAAGCATGTACATGTGGTGCCATGTGGATGTAGGTACAGTTTCAGGACTGTGATCGCAAATACCGTCTCTATTTTTGATCATGTCGGAGTTTAGTCGGAATGTAATGATGAAATATTGTGAATTCAGGATTGAATCAAAAAAGAAAAATGAAAATGGTATCTTAGATTCATCTGGTCGCATTTCTTTTTCGAAAGTTAAAAATCTACAGTGTTGTGAGAAGAAAAGTAGAGGCAGGATTGCAGCCAGGTGCCAATATTATAGAACTTTTACAATTGTATTTTCTAGTTATGACTTTAAATGGGTTGAAATGAATCATTAGCATTTTCAACTATGTGGGTGGTTGGCAAATTGCCATATCTTTTAAACTGCTAATGTTTTATTTTAGTCAAGTTATATTAACAGGTAGCAAATACAATTTCAGAAAATATAATTGTAAAAGTTTTGTACGATTAGCTCCATGTCTTGATCTGGGCGAAATTCTCTGTCACTGTTTTACCACAGTGCTGTAAACAAGGAAACCATACGCTCAATGGGGTAATATCTTTCAAAAAAATAAAAAGGGAGATCTTACTTATTCTTTCTTAGTAGATCTTCATTATTTTTACATAGCGTTTGAAATTTCAATGAACCGAGCTCGACAACTGCATTCCAGTCCTTATCGTGGTTGGGGAATATATTTAGTTTAGGGTTGGGTATGTGGGGTAAGGTGGGGTTTGGGGCTGTTCAATTGAAAAGATTTGCGTTTGTTTTGTAGAAAAAAAATGGGTCGGAGCGGAATCATATCATAAAAAATGTCTTCTCCTGGAAGTTAAATTTGACTAAGAATTTAAAACGTCATAATTTTGGCCGTAATTATTTCAGTATATTTTCATGCTGGCATCAGTTGAAACACTTTATTAATCATCCTCAATGTTTTCTGTCCCTATGACCATCAATGTCCACAGTCAAGCCTTATCACAACAGAGCACTGACGCTTCCTTTTGCATCGATCCATGGATTAAAAAACCTCGTTGAATGTGGGCAATTTCGTCGTCTCAGTTCAGGACCCCATTTGCGTCCAATAGACTTAATCACTTAGGATTACTAATCAAATACAACAGATGATAAGCCGCGATTAGTTTCAAAGGCACAAACTGTAAAACCTCAATTTATTCCAGTCTTAAACCTGGACCTATAAACACTTTTTTCATATTTTATTTAAGAAAGATCAAAAGCATAAACCTACATAAAACCAAATATAACATAAAACGGAACATAAAATAATAAAATATCATGAAACACATATAGTCCTACATATAGCAGGTCAATAGAAATTCGATCTTCGTCGATCTATACATAGAAATTATTACCATTATGTGGATGTACAAAATATGTATCCGAGTCGAGCTCCGGGTTCTAAGGGCAGATCACGACGAGTCGAAAACGAGTCGTGATCTACCCTTAGAACCCGGAGCGAGACTCGGAGACATATTTTGTACATACACATAATGGTAATAGTCATTTCATCTTACAATATATTGGGGATAAGTCAAGAATGTAGACGAATATATAGCGAACTATTTATTCGTACGGATGAACAAAAAGAAAAAAATGGAACTCACGCGAAAGGAACGTGCTTGTATCCGACCCCGTGATACAAACATCTGTTTCAGGGGATCGGACACAAGACAGTTGCGGAGTTAATACAGACAACATACATGTTGATTGTAAGATAAAGTGACATGTAGAACTTAAACCTTAACCTTTCTAATATTATTACTGTGTTAATCGTTGCTTTTTTGGCCAATGGGGACAGTACCACCAGCAATTAAAGACAACTGATAATCTGTTCTATTGTTCGCTGGGGAAGAAACAAAGCATGCATTGTTTACACAATACACGACTTCTGAATCAGAGGTCATCAGCAAGGACAAGTGGAAAGTGACTGGTCATTGAATACACAGTTGAACGAGATTCCTTTTTTGTAATTAATGATGTGTGCATTCATGTTGATATATTTAACTTATAATTTGTTCGTTTTACTAGGAGAAATGTAATATTATATTCCCGATTTTGCGAAGTCGGGAATGGCTGCCATAAGGTCAAAGGTTGGAAGAAAATCAAGAATAAACCAGGTTCGTGATTTCGAATTTATGTGCCAAATTTTTGTGTCAAACGCTCACATTTATGTGCCAGATTTTTTTTAAATGTGCATTTGGAACATGCCAGCGTGAGCACTGATTGGTATACGCAAATAAAAGATTGAGGCTTGAGAATAACGATATTATAGTAAGAGTAAAGAATATTGAAACAGCTAAGTGCAAGCATAGTTTTTTCAATATTCTAAATAGTGTTCCCGCTGGCCCCCAATTTGTTGGTGCCCAGCGGATTTTTTGTTCGGTGCCAAATGATTTGTTTTGGTGCCAAACGAAAGACTTTAGTGCCAAATGTAATCTGATCGCAAATGAGAACACATTAACCATGCATCGTCCCTTTAGTGCAACAAGGCGCCACCTGCAATGCTAAAGCATTGCAGATGGAGCCTTGTTTCACTTAAAGTACGATAATTTGAAAATTTAGTGTTACCTGGCTCTTTCAAGTATACTAGTTACAAAAAATCCTCATAAATCATAAAAATATAGGTAAAAAAAAGTAAACGACTATTATTAACATTTCCCCAAAAAAATTCAGAATTATCATTTACTCACTGTTTATTCACTCTAAATAAATTATCTTCCAGAAGGATTATAAAAACGATTAAGCAAGATAAAAATGATTAAGTATCAAAGAAATGTTGTGATAACAATCAAATTAACCCCTTATCCAAATTAGCGGCCAAAACCGGCCAAGGCTATTCACAAAAATCGCCAATTAATTCTCATTATTTTTTCATTTTTTGTCTCAAAAACATAGGTTATTCACAAAAATCGCCAATTATTTTTTATTAATTTTTCATGTTTTGTCTCAAAAACATAGGTTACCCCCTCTTTGGAACGAGCTCGTCGAGCTCGTTCCAATGAATGGTCATAATCTATATTTCTGAGACAAAAAAATGAAAAAAAATAGTTATTCAAGAATTTTTTTTGCAAGTGTCGTCTGCTTTTCGTGTTAGGTAAAGGGTTAAATAGATGAACTGTTCAAAATCAAAGAACAGTGATTATACCTTGCTTTTGCATGTAGATTACTTGATAGTTGTGATTTCTGTCTCGCCTGTGTTGTCAGATAGCGATTTTATTGAAAACGACGCACGGAAAAAATAAACCAAGGGACCTTTCAGACCTACCAAAAGTATTTTTTTGGTACCAAATGTTGGTACCAAAGACTATTTTTAGTGCCACATGAAATATTTTAGTGCAATTGGCACCATTGGAACCCTACAGATTGAACACTGATCCTTAATGGTTATTTCCCAAATAATCGTTTTTTGTAAGGTCAACATGCAGATCACCTAGCTAAAACGAACGTTAAGTATACAGTATAGTCGCCGTGGACTGGTCGCAATCTTCGCGTATGCACTGATGTCCACGCTTGCGTTTACCAGGTGATAAAAATCATCAGCTGCAAAATGTTAATTAATGAGGCACCAGGTTGAACCTGGTGCTTCATTAATTAAAACTGTTGATGATTATTCCTATAATTAGTGTTTAGAAGGTAATATTATTGCGTGCGTGGAAATATTGCCTACGCGTGGAAAGTGACCAGTCCACGGCGGCCGTACTGTTGTTTCCAAATAAGTTACGAAGACTGATTTTTTTGCCGGATGAAACTCAAAGGAGACAGCAGCGATGGTCTTGCCAATATATTTTACTCTGGGTCCTAAATCCAGCCGAAATTGGGCGTATCACAAGCTTGCTGATTCCCGTGGCTAAATACGGTTATTGTAGACTCCATGTCTGAATAACTCGCAGAGAGATATATAGATATGCGTACATAACCACCGTCGGGCAACTTCGTGACACTGGCTAACAAAGAGTCACGCCCCTTCCCCCTTAACCTCCCGCCAATATATTATAAATAGTGCAGGACATGGTCGTTTATTATGCCAAAATAGTGGACCTCGAGGAACAGTAGAGTCACCGATAGACACAACCGACAGAAATAGTATAGTACCTCTTAGTCAATCAGAGGAAGGGAAAGTCACGTGACATATAATATTTGAAGATAGTTGAGGATCTACGCCCGGTGAGTATCCCGGTAGCCTCTTCGTGTTGCCCCAACCATACACCAATCACACAGAGCAGTGTAGTTCACTCCCCATGGACATATTTTGTGTGAAATTCTGCCTGCGTCCGAGAACGTCATGTGAGGACGCATCTGATTGGTCGTTACGCATCTGAGTCGCGTTATGACGTAGTTGAAATGCTTCGACACAAAACAGTGTCAAGGAAACAGGAAAGTAAACAGACCTCAGAAGGTGATCTTTTTCGTCCAAATTATAAGTCACATTCAATTAACTCTTAACCCGCTGACTATTTTCAAGATATTTTCATCAGATTTTGACATGCCTGCCTTCCGGTCAGTCCGTCCCAGTAAGATGAAAAATGTGATAGATGTATTAAGCATACCTAACCAAATAATATTGTTCAACCATAGTATAGTCTGTTCTTGTTTTCGAATCACTCACCAAAGTAAATAGAAAGTGTATCTCGACTTTAACACTTTCGCTGCCGAAAGAGATTAATGTCACTTATTTTATGATGATTATCTGTACGCTCGGGTATGCGCAGATCATACCTACCATCTGATTAATTATTAGAAAGGGATCAGAGAGACCTTGCCAACAATTAATTAGATGATAGAGTTTCAAGTATGCCATAATTTTTATTACACTTCCTCGCATACAGACGTATATAACCCTTTACGTAACATGAAAAGCAGACGACACTTGCAAAAAAAATTCTTGAATAACTAATTTTTTTCATTTTTTGTCTCAAAAACATAGGTTATGACCCCTCATTGGAACGAGCTCGACGAGCTCGTTCCAATGAGGGGTCATAACCTATGTTTTTGAGACAAAAAATGAAAAAAAATAATGAAAATTAATTGGCGATTTTTGAGAATGGCGCTGGCCGGTTTTGGCCATTACGTTGGGTAAAGGGATATAGAGGTCCTCCATATATGGATAAAATGGGCGTGGCAGTAAAAGGGTTAAAGTCCGCAGTAGAGACAAATCAAACGAGGAAATCTTTGATTACATCTTAAGAGTAAAAATCTATGAAGCTCTTCACACTAGGGTTCACTGAGAGTGTGAGATGTGGGAAACCTCACCCAAGGGCAAAATATTTGGGTCAGACACCAGGCTTGCCGAGTGTCTGGGCCAAATATCTTGTCCCGAGGGTGAGATTTCCTCATCTCACCTCCACCCCCATCAGGGAAAATTTTACTCCCTCCACCAAAGCACCCTGACGTCATCAACGGTACTTCAGGGGCGTGTGCAGCTATATCGAACAATTTTGTTGTCCATTTCTGTAAAATATTTATTTGCTTTCCGGAAAGAGCGCACAAAAGTTATGTATATACCACAGGTATATACTACGAAATTAACTCCCTAACCGGCAAGACAGGGGTTAAAGACTTGTAGCGAAATGAACATTGACGCATTCCGATGACGTCTTATTATGAATTCTGCAATATATTCGCATAACTTTTCGTCGGACATTTCGTGCAACTATCTCCACCCATAATGGCGTTCACCCAAAACTTCATATAAATGAGTCGAGTGTCCTCAGGTTTTACAGTCCGTGTTTTTATTTCCATTTTCTTCGACAAACGTTTGTCTGCTAATAAAAAGTTCTGTCTGGGGACAACTTAGATAGAGTGCGTGCAACAGAATATGTTTGTATCATCCAATGATAAGGATGAGCTTGATGGCTCCGTTCCAACAACGATGGGTCATGGAGTGTTGTCTGGAAAAGTCGAAACTGTATTCGGTGAAAAGGATATTTGCATTTTTAACTTTAGGTTCATGCCTTACAGGGAGATGATTGAAAATAAGCGTCGGACGGGATGATAACTTTCCCAGAAAACTCTTCTCTATTAAGCCAGGCTTCTTCAGTTGCAAAATTATGACTTCCCGCAAACTCTGTCCAGTTTGTGGACCGTAAAGAAAAACATTTCCTACTTCACTGAGTAACATAAAAATTAATACTACTATCATTATGTTAGAGATTGGATTTCCGGTGTTATGAACTATCTGTTAATGAGAGCGAATTGATTAGAATTTCTGTGTGACACAGCAGACACAAAGCACTGAACCTTTGAATACATGAAATAAGAAAGCAGCCTCATATCGATTTTAGAGACACAAATAAGGAAAACGAAATGTGAAAATCAGATAGGTAAATGTATTGAAAGCAGATATACAGTTACATACTGTTTTATCGTTAAATGTGGAGTTGATTTAAAATAATGTTTTTATTGTTGCTAAGCGCTTCATTTTACGATCTTCTCAGTCCTTTGAACCCTAGCGGCCGCTTTTCCGGCCAGGAACATGATACGTCATAACGTCATTATATGGGATGGCTGTTCAGTAAATGTGTGGGGTAGACCAATCAGTATTTTCAACGTGCAGCCCGCGGCTGCACGTTGAAAATACTGATTGGTCTACCCCAAATAATGAATATGGACTCTTCTAATTGCTGCCATTGAACTGACATGGAAGATACCACTATAGTTCAAAGGGTTACGTCTAATTTTCATCCTTGGCGTCGACCTAATGGCGGTGTTTAAAATAAAAGGGTTTTGGGGTGGAGAAATGAAGTTTAACTGTGATGATATTGCTAGCGCCGTTAACTTTTTTTTCGAAGTGTAACAACACCTTTGATTTGAGGTTATTTTGGTTCATAACTCGGTGCCCTAATTAAAGAGAATAGCATAGCATTTATTATATGCTTGCGCTAAAAATATATCGAAATAGCTGATATATAAGTTTCGTATTTTTTGTCTTGACCAAGACAAGACGTGCGATTGGATATTTAATTTAATTATTTGCATATTTAATTTAATTATATATAATGACCTAGCACGTCTCGCCACGATATAGCCGCGGCTGCTGATGTGGCGTTAAACACTAATAAATAAATTACCTAGCACGAAAGGCAGACGATACTTGCAAATAAAATTCTTGAATAACGATTTTTTCCTTTAGTTGCCTCAAAAAAAAATAGCTCACGATCCCTCATTTTAACGAGCTCAGCGAGCACGTTCCAATGACGGGTCATAAGCTATGTTTTGGGGATATAAGGAAAACTGAAGGGTGCTTTTGTGAATGGCGCTGGCCGGTTTTGGACGTTACCTTGTGTAAAGAGTTAAAAAAAGTATTTTTAACTCTAGGTACAACCGCTGAATCATAGGAAAATAGCACAAATGAACAGGAAATGTACTCTCTAATACGTTTTGAAGGTGAGAGATATTTACTATTTCGCGATGAAATATTTTTATTCATATTTGTCGTATCATACGAATACCCATTATTTCTTTCCAAAGTGTGATTTACTGGAATTTCCGGGTTTGATTATAAACGATAACTTAACAAGTGAATTATGCAATCAACAATTGGGCCATGTATCCGTGCGCGCAAACGAAGACTCTTTGCCGTGGGTGTAATGGGGACTTCATTGTTTTTTGGGGTTTTTTTTAACCCTTTACCTAACATGAAAAGCAGACGACACTTGCAAAAAAAAAATTCTTGAATAACTATTATTTTCATTTTTCGTCTCAAAAACATAGGTTATGACCCCTCATTGGAACGAGCTCGACGAGCTCGTTCCAATGAGGGGTTATAACCTATGTTTTAGAGACAAAAAGTGAAAAAATAATGAAAATTAATTGGTGATTTTTGTGAATAGCGCTGGCCGGTTTTGGCCGTTACGTTAGGTAAAGGGTTAAATAATATAATCATCGTTAATGATGAAAAGTAATAAACAGTGTAATCGCTTGACTGGACTGGTTACGTGAAATAATTCATTCGAGGCGAGGGACTATATTGTAAAACACTCATGCGCATCCGCGCACTCGTGTTTGTACAACGTCCCTCACCTCTCATGAATTATTTCACGAAACCAGTCCAGTCAAGCGATTAGTAGCTTTCGGTGAAAGCGGAGGGGACTAATTTCGTCGCTGAGGTCGGTTCTTTAGCTTTCCGCCGATGCCTTTTAAACTGAAATGCTGTCGTTTTTCAGAGCAATTACTTTGCATTAATTTTGGATTAAAACGTAAAGAAAGTAGACAACGCATATAATAAAAATAATACCTGTTTTTTCAGCAGTTTCCCTAATTATTTCATGCGTGACTAGAAGGTGAAATATAAATTTTCAACAAGCACCTACGGTGAGACAATATACTTTACAATGAGTTACAACTATAGTTATACTGATGATAATAAGTGTATGATTATTACTAAACAATTATACTTGTCTGACGACCAGAATGGTAATGAAGCAGAGGAATGCTGAGTTTTTTATTGGTGAAATTATTTGCATATTTAAATGTAATGACATATATTCGGTTACACGTCTCGAGACACCTTGTGATGTAAGAAAAGGTGAACTGTGTTATATATTTATATATGATAAAGAGAAGCCTGGTTTTGAAGAGTACCTTGATGGCACCTTTGGGGGGGGGGGGGGCACTGTTGTTTAAGCTGAGGTCGCGGTCCCTGGAGCTGAGGGGAAAAATTGGGAAAAACAGTGAAAAGGAGTGCCAGATGTGTAACTTGGGCGTGGTGGAGACCCTGGAACACTTACTTCTAGAATGCCCAAAGTATCAGTCTAAATGAATGAGATTCACTGGGAGTATAATGGGGAAGTGGGATGGAAGAATGAAGGACATGTGGTTAGGGGGAGACTCAAAGGGGAGGGTTGATATGCTAATTGCTGAGATTGGGAAGAATGGGGCAAGGGATGTCATCAAGCAGATCGTCTCCGAGTGTTGGGAGGAGAGGAGAAGCGTGGGAATAGGGAGGCAGTTGGGAGTTCAGGGGTAACCATGGCCTTCTCGTCCGAGAACCGCGACAAATCTGCGGCTGGCCAAAGTGTTATTATTATTATTATTTATTTATTTTAAATTAGTTATTTTATTGGGGTTTAACGACACTTCCGACAGGGTCACCTTCTGTCGGACAGTTTTACGGGTTGGAGGAAGCTGGTGTACCCAAAGAAAACCACCGAGCAGCCGCGATCAACTGTCAGACTCCCCCAGCGTACTAACTCCATACAAGCATGGTGATCATTGGTTGAAGACAAGTGTATCATCGATGTGCAGTACGCGACAGTACACAGCGCCAACGTATCCCCACGTGTGCACTCAGTGTTAAGTGCCTGGCCCAAGGGCAAAACGCAGTTATCTCTGTCGGGGATCGAACCGTGGACCTAAATTCCATCTCGTCTGAATAGAATACGACTTTTTGGAGAGTAGCTATAAAGTGACATAATTACATACTGCAAAATTCCCTAAGTTGATCGACATATCTAACGAAACTTGGTTGGCATTTTCCCGCTTTATTCTCTATAATCGGGTGTGATTGCAAATGAAATGTCGCACCTTTCTCCAACTTCTCTGATGAATTCAGAAGAATTGCTCTGAGAAGAGAGCATTCGAAAAATAAGTGTAACACTGTTTCCTTTGTTTCATTTTAAAACGTGCATAGTTCTTTTTCTGCTAGTTTACACTTCAAAAATTTGGAATTTGTGTATAATATTGTTTGTAGAATTTTGTATTGTAAACTTTGTAAGTATGAGTCATCTGTGATCTGGAAAGAGCTTTATATTCTTGCCCAGTCTTATGGCTGTACATCAATATTCAGATCCTCTTTCCACTTCATTTGACTTTTTGGGGGTAATTTTGAGAACTGTTCTAGAAATATTGGGTATAAGAATTGTTTTTTATTCACTTTTAATTTTTCAATATTCTCATTTTCGATGTCCGCTAGTCGGGTGTGTATTTGTACTCATTCTTTCCACTGTTTGAGGATTGCAGCGATCACCCCCTGATAGATTGTGAAGGCTGTTTTCATGTGATAGTTTGCGGAAATGATAATATAGCTCAAGAAAGTTCTGTTCTCACACAGTATATCGTCAAGAAAGAAAATTCCCTTTTCACGTCATACTAAGTTTATCAAAAAATAGTTTATTTTGATTTCTTATGTTACTGTTAGGACACAGCATTCGCTGGAAAATATTTTCAAGGTTTGTGGTGAAATCATTATCTAAATCCGACGAAGCCTTTATTATATTTTTCCGGATCTTGTTAACTCTTTACGCAACGCAGACGATATCAAAGTTTATTATTTTAAATATCATTTCTTGAAAGTTTTCCAAAAATTTCAACAAAATCATATCATGTGACCCCTCGTTGGAACGAGCTCGACGAGCTCGTTCCAACGAGGGGTCACACGATATGGGTTTGTTGAAATTTTTTGAAAAATAATATTTTTTCAACTGCTGAATTTGCATATTACGCGGGCGGATGCGGCCGATTCGTTGGGTAAAGCGTTAAAGTTCTCTCCTGGCTTAGTAAGATCTTCCTTGCGCATGTACTAAATTTTATAGCCGCCAAAAGTTTCCAAATCATCCTTGATGAGAGTTTTCCATGGACTTGTCTCACAAAAGGTCGTCATTAATACTACAGAATACAGCGGTATCAGATTTCCCCGCACAGTTGTGTCCTGAAACTGTCATGATTAAGAAACTCCTTGACCCCAATGTAACAAGTCCATTCGCCTTTTTAGCTTCTGAATGCAGTTACTATCATCATGCGGCGTGATTCGTAAACCATAGGTCGAAGAATGTTCAAGGTTGACAGAATTGTGTTTTTATTATTTGCACCCCATGTTGAAGAACATTTTGAGAAACTCCGTTAATCCTCTGCGCACTGATGTCAAAATGAAGAAATTTCAGGCAGCATATTTTTCCCAATATGCAACAAGGACATAAACCAAATGTATCTTGTTTGAGAGAGCTCAATGATCAAATTGGTTAAATTTCAACAGTTGGGCTGTGGGAAAATGTTGAGCCTGAAACTTCAGCATTTTGGCTTCGTTGCGCAAAAGGTTAAACTCCGCGGTGTAATTATGTGGAATGGGCATGAACCCACCTATGGACTGAGTTCTTAGTGGTTTTGAAGATTCAGACGAATGGCTGCGATTGGGATAAATCTTTTTCTCATCCAGTTTTCGAAGTGATTCAATTCAATTCAGTTCAGTTCTTTATTTACTCTGAAAATCAATTATGTCATGAGAGGTACAGATATTTACACATGTTTACACAATGGTCAGGAAAACATATAAACAGTGAACATTTTAACTGAAAGTGTACCTAAGGCACTAATGAACGATACTACCCTCTGCACTTTACACGTTGAGCAGCATGAACCGCGCATATGAGTTATCACCAACCAGCGGTGTACACATATAGTATGCATAACTTCCTCAGCTTATCAAGGTAAGCTGTGGCATTTCTTATCATTTATTTTAACCCTTTGAACCATATTGGCCCATTTCCGGCCACGAACATGATACGTCATAACATCATTATATAGGATGGCTGTTCAGTAAATGGGTGGGATAAACCAATGAATATTTTCAACGTGCAGCCCCAAGGCTGCACGTTGAAAATATTGATTTGGTCTGTCCCAAATAATGAATATGGACTCTTCTAATTGCCGTCATTGAACTGGCATTGATAATACCACTGGATTTTAAAGGGTTAAGGTATTATTTCATGTTATACATATGCTAGCCGTAGTATGAAATGGCCCTATGTAAGACCGCCTTATAGAAAGACTGCCATCAAGTATAAAACACTTGTGCACGTAAATAACAACACGTCAACACTGAATTAGTTACATTCCTAATTGGTTTATGCAACGAATTTGCTTCTTGGAATTTTGATTTTACGACATCAGCGTGGAGAGAGTCAATATCCAGTTATAGAACTGAACTGGAAAACGGCTGTGATAAGCTTATTTATTACACGCCTGTTCTATGAAATCTCCATCTACAGCAACACTAAACCATGCGGAAAATGAAAATCGCTTCTGCACACATGTACGGAACGGAAATCGTTGACGGACTAATTTTATAAAGAAGCGAAATTTCACTGAAATTTTCTACAAATCGTGCACTGCAATTACAATTTGAATCTCTGGCGATATAGGCCAGGCGCAATATAGTTTGACCTGGAAAAAAAATTGGGACAAGCTGATTTTGGTGTCATTCGACGCGGAATGTATCTGGGAACAGCATATCCAAAATCCGCAAAAATCCACTTTGGTGAAAATTTTTCATGCAATATGGCCACAAGGAGGGGTTTCATAGAAAAAAATCTTTAGTGGCATCAATTTCTCTATAGTCTTGATATTTTGTGCGAGATATGGAGAAGTTTTGTGCGTCATTCGTACTTTAAGCACGAATGCCAATCCTATAAAGCGGAAAAATGAATGAGAAAATTCACAATTGTTAGAGAAATGGCCCTAAAATACCATTTTCTTCAATGTTTACACCCATACGAAATTGAGTCTGAATAGAACAGAAAAAAACAGCTATAATTCTGCTGCCGATGTTTTTCATAACTCCCAAGATGGCGAAGAATGATATCGATCAACTTTCTTCGCAATGATTAAATCCCGAGATGAGATCTGACCGAAATCATGCAGGTGTTCCTCAAGGCACTCTGCTGTCGCCAGTTTCGTCTCCAATCTCAACCGGCTCGGAGTTCTGGCAATTCTCCCCTCGACAGTCTCCACAAGCAGAGACACATTTGATTGCGTTCTTTCTACAAGAGCATATATTCGTTCCGCATGGGTGTTTGGAGGTCATTTTTCATTTGCAACGTATAAATTTCAGGAGAGCTTCAGGCGCTGCATCCAGGTCAATCATCGCGGGTATCAACCCATTTTCGAGAATTTCCCAGCCCCATTTCTGAGGATCTAGGATATCAATATCCAATTGCTTCTATTCCATCGTTTGTAGGTGGACTCACAGGCTGTGAAAGTTTGCCGCACGTTTAGTTGGAGGTAGTTTCTGAGGTTCGATTCCTGTCTTGCTGGAAGTGACCATTGTCATGAACTTTGAGTATCTCAAGCCATTCAATGTGTCTGACTGCTTACAGCATTACAAACAGTTCAGCGCCGATTCTTCCAATTTCTGCTTGAGATACGGCGCTGTCGTGCATTGTTGCTGATATCTTCTGAATCTCCCTTGACTTTTCTTACCTCTTGAGAAGCTGTGCTTCCCCATGGTCAAACGCTGCCGAAGTAACATCACACCCACTCCATGCATGTATGAATAGGAGGTGTCGCCTAGTTGTTTCTCCGATCTTCGTTATTATATCTGCGATCTTCCGTGACTCCCCTCCCCTATGTGACTTCCGTGCTTCTGATTGGAAATAAACATCAGCCGAAGTATGAGTCCAATGGTGAACGGATAGCACCAGTGCATCAGTATCATCAACGGCAATGACAACTGAATTCCCTTGAGATGAAAGTGTGATGGCAGTTTCAACAATCAGGGTATCAGCATCGCCCGAACTGCAGTCAACAGTATGTCCCCCCGCTCTCAGTAATGTGAACAGCAATCTTATGAACTGCATTTTGTTATTCTCGTTCGACAAGAACCGTTCCTGGTTCTTGTGAGCAGTCATGGTGTCTGTCAAACGGATATCGCCACACACGTTGACAGCTCTCCTTCTGTGCTCATGACTCTTCGTGTTTGGTCTCTGTCCATAACCATCGAAGACGACACAACAATTCTGCCCATATTTATTGGTTACATATCCAACATACTGATGGGCTACTTCCGAGTAGGCAGCCTTCGCCTTCCATTTGACTCTGCGGAGGAGAGCCCCTCCGTCAAGCACGTACACGGAATCAGATGGCGGCTTCGAAAGTGCTACTCGATCTGTTATTGCTAGGTCTGCTTTGTTTGCTATTCTGAGAAAGAAGTCTTTGAAGAGGACTGTTGGAATCACAGTCAGTTCGTACTCGAAGAACTGTGCCACGTCGCGCTCCCTCTGAGCAATAGCTATCAATCAAGTGAACAGAGTTGATGGGTCTATTGATACCCTCTGGTTTTCCAAATTCACCCCGGGGTTCAAGTGGTCTAAAGTGCGAATTTGATCATTCCCTTTGACGGAGGCATCAGAAACAACAACATTGTCTAGTTTAGAGTGTATCTCCGCCCCTTTCGACTCGGTATTGTCGCAGTTAATATCATCACCCAAGGATCCTGACAATCCGGAGGACAGGGAGCGCAATCTTTCATTCTCATCGAAAGGATCCTACAAGTCAAACCACTCTAGTATTTTCATCATGTCGGTGTTGTCTCGTTTACGATGAGAAGTGCCCATGTCTACATGTTGTTCACTGGTACTGAGTTTTATGTCAGTCAGCGTTGTCATAGCTTCGTGTATTCCACTCCTGGCGCACATATTCGGTCACCCCACGACCTCGCGTTAGTCCACCTCGACTTTTAATTTAGCGCATGAGGACTTGTTCAATCACAAGGTCACTTGAAAGGCCTGCCCAAACCCTGGAACTCCGGCGTATAGCATGGAAACCATCAAAGAAGACCCTATCATACAACCACGGATGTTTCTCGGGGAGCTCAAGCATCATTTGCAGATACGACCTGCAACTCTTAGCGTAGTGTACGTGTTCCGTGGCAGCGAAGAGGATAAACATATTACTGACAACAATAAGGTGGAGATTCCAATCACCAAGGCGTTCACCTCTGATGAACATTTTCAGTGTCTGGACATATTCTAAATAAATATTGTATCCATAGCTTAGCAGTGCGCGATTGTTCAGCCAGTTTGGCTTTGTACTCGTCGAGACAAGTGTTTACCCTTACGAGAGCTGCTGAGTTCGCAACATCGGAAAGAGCTATCGAGCTGTCCAGCACATTATCATGCAACTCCATGCGTGTTAGTGAGTGGAAAAAAACTGGATTCACACAAATCCATGTCCTCGCGTTCGCAAACGTTAGAATGCTGGTTTCGGAAAATTGATCGAAATTCGCTTTTACACCACCATCAGTATAAATGCTATAAAAAAATTTCCCCAGAGCAGATTTTTGCGGATTTGGATATGTTCTTCGGGAGACATTCCTCTTCAAAATGATACAAAAATCAGCTTGTCCCAAATTTTTTCCGGGTACAACCACTTTACTTGGTTCAACGCCTGTACTAATAGTTAATAATCGTCCTCCGAGTTCCAATGTGTAGCAGACACATAGAACACATTGGAACTCAGCAGACGAAATAGTAACACGGATTCCCTTCGCAAATTTGGTTGGCAATAAAATGTGTTCTTTTTGATGATAGTTGTCAAATGAATTGCTGAGTGTCCTTCTAATAATTGTTTTTATAGACGCAAAGGCGTGTAATAAACACAGAACGACAAGCGTGTGTGAGTGGGTTAATCGATATGGCACATGTGCCATCGCGGAAGGATAAAACTCGAGGTCTGCGGCCTCTCGTTCTATCCGTCTGCGCTGGCACTCGTGCCATATCGATTAACCCATTCACACACGCGTGTCGTTCTGTGTATGCCTATTCTAAAGCAATTTGTTTTGAAAGATGCTATTTCGTTTTCTCTATATTGGTATTTTCCGGAGAATCCGTTTGCGAATAAAAAAATACAAGGAAATACAAATGCCGATCCAAATTGAAAATTGTTTTCTCATCACGTGGTCTAATCGATGTCTTTTAAATTAGTAATCAAACATATGATGGAGAATATGACACTAAATGCTATTTACGGAGCTGTTATTTAAATATCTTGGTCGATTTTGAAAATTGGAATTCTATTAATTCGTAAAAAGACTGATATTTGCAACATTTCCTTTTTTCATTTTTTCAATTTTGTGAATTCCAGCCACACCACCAAGACCATCATTACTAACCATAGATGCGGGTGTGGGAGAATGGATCATTGAAATGTTCTGGTTGTATAAAAATTGAAAGGTACACAAAGAACAAGGCCATTTTGTATGAAAGAGGTTGACTGCTCTTTGGAGTACAGCTATGATTTTCAGGGTGTGTAATAATTTGGGTTTCATGGACCAGTGATGACCGAAAGTCACTCGCGACTACCACAGGCAAAAGCTGGAAAGTGCACGAGAGAGATGTACCCTCTCGATGGTGGGGATCCAAGCGATCTCTCCCAGGAAATGTTTTGAAATTCCGGGCCCAAGAGAGTGAATTTGTGGATCAGTGCTCTTTTTTTTGGGGGGGGGGGGGGGATTTAATGAGTACATTTTGTTGACTGAAATAAAATCCAGTTTTCTGCGCTATTCGTAGTTCACCTAGTCCATACTTGGAAAAAGGCCGTAATATATTGTTTGCTGTGGTACGCCCTGTGGACGAACCACACTAAAAATTATTTTACGGTCTGTGGGTCCACGTTTGGACTACTATTTACCGATCATTGGATGGAACCCTTTCAGAATGGAGTTTAGACTGTGCAGTAAAGCTTCGCATTCCCAAACATACCTTACCAGTACAGTGTAGTGATCTGGTTTGTTGAATTCTACCGATTTAAGAACATCAGGTCAGCTGAAGTACTCAACTTCAGTGCTGATTAGTTTGATATTCTCATACACAAGTGTTTTTGTACTTAACAGCACTCCTTCCTCCGAAGATGGACAAAACAATGATTTATTCCAATAACACCATTCGTCTAAAGCGTTAGAACCTCTTGAAGAGAAACTCGTTCCGTAGATTGGTTTATGTCTATGCCATATAGGCACATCACGAAGTTTAACCTTTTGTGCACCGATGTCAAAATCTCGAAGTTTCACGTTGCAAACTTTCTCCTCACTCCAACTGTGAATTTAACAGATTCGATCTTCTTTGACAGAGATCATGTCTTGTTTGAAAGATCTCAACGAGCTCTGTCAAACAAAATAGAATTGTTTAAATTCCTAGCTGTATTATGGGGGAGATCAACAGCTCGAATGTTTTTATTTTGGCATCAGTGTGCAGAAAGGTTAACTTTTTACTTAACATGAATAGAAGACGACACGTGCCAATAAAAAAATTATTGAGTAATTGAAATTTTCTAGTTTCGTACTTCAAAAGCATAGCTTATGGCCTTTCTTTGTAACAAACTCGTTCCAATGAGGCATCCTGGGCTCTGCTTTGGAGGTAAAAATCGAAAAAGAAAAAGAACATTTGAATGGTGATTTCTGTAAATGGTATTCGCCGAATATGGCAGTTAAGTTAAGAAAAGGTTTAATGGGCATAGGTCCCATGACTGACAATTTATCGTCACTGGAAGAGACCTACGGGAAAGTTAGCTCCCCTTAATTTCCGAAAGTTGTCAGTAAATTTAACACTAAGGAGGTATGAGAATTTAATTTATTACTTTCCAAAGTGTGATTTACTGGGATTTCCCGGTTTGATTATAAACGATAAATTCACAAGTGAATTATGCACTCAACAATTGGGTCATGTATCCGTCCGCTCAACCGAAGACGCTTTGCCGTGGGTGTAATGGGGACTTCATTGTTTTCTTGGTTTTTTTTAACCTTTTACCTAACATGAAAAGCATATGACACTTGCAAAAACAAATCTTGAATAACTATTATTTTCATTTTTTGTCTCAAAAACATAGGTTATGACCCCACACTGGAACGAGCTCAACAAGCTCATTCCAATGAGGGGTCATAACCTATGTTTTAGAGACAAAAAATGAAAAAATAATGAAAATTAAATGGCGATTTTTGAGAATAGCGCTGGCCAGTTTTGGTCGTTACGTTAGGTAAAGGGTTAAATAATATAATTATCGTTAAAATGAAAAGTAATAACCTGAGTAATCGCTTGACTGGACTGGTTACGTGAAATAATTCACTCGAGGCGAGGGACTATATTGTAAAACACTCGTGAACATTCGCGCACTCGTGTTTGTATAACGTCCCTGACCTCTCATGAATTATTTCATGTAACCAGTCCAGTCAAGCGATTACTCTCTATTTAAAAATTAAAATTTCGAGGTCTTAATGAATTTGTATCATCACTGTGTGCATTATTTCACACCCATGAGACATTGTCCCTGAAGAGTAGTGCGAAAATACAGAAGCTGGCTTTTTACGATTTCCCCCCAATCAGTTACAATTCTTTACTATTATTCTTTGTTGAAACCCATTAAAAAATACGAAAACGGCGTTTTCACCATCTTTCGATGCTTTGTAATTTTTGTCTGTTCATTATATCAACAGTGTGCTCATCGTGACATAAAATACATACACACTGCCTTTTCCATTAATATAAAAACCTAGGAGGTGCGATCTGCTATTTTTTCCTGGGAAGAATAAAAACATGAAAATTGCTGTAAAAATACAAAATTTGCTAAACAAAGAGCCAGGATGGACGTTTAGTGTTGGGGTGTGATACTAATAGATATTCTTAATGATGGATTTTCTCTGACGTGTCTGCTTCTGATTACCTTGCCATAAAAAGCCAAGTTTCCTTTTGTTTCATTTTGTAACATTTAACGAACGAAAATAACAGACATCTCCCTGAGCTGCCTGTTGTTTTCGTTTATTAAAAGTAAAAGACGGAAACTTGACTTTATTTTCTACTAATGTCATAGGTTTTTCTCCACAATTATTTGCTTCCTAATTGGACCTTCCTCGCTGTCTAATAATTTTAACTTTATCGAAAGTCGATTTTCAAGGCGATACAAACCAGGGATGTTTTGTGAAAAAAGCACTTTGGAAAAGAAAATCTTAATTTGTAGACCGTATTTCGGAAATTGGTAATGAGCGAATAAAGTTTTCAACATTTTTTTTTATGTTAACAAGTTTCCTTGTACTCCGCCAAAGAAGGATTCCTAGCATTTTCCCCAATATATTTAGTTATGCGAGTCAGAATGAATTTCCTTTTTCTTTTTTATGCGAACCACAAACTGTTCCCAAAGCCACGTCACAGTGACGCCTCAAAATATACCAACTGACTGATATAACGAAATTTGTCAGTCAGTTCAATTATTCATACTGTTCAGCACAATGTGTATCGAGGCGCCGTCTGCAATGATAAGGGATTGCAGGGGAGCATTTTGTGCACTTCAGGGACGATATGTGTCGACAAATCTTGGTCTGGGAAGTCGACAGGCGAATTCCACCACTGCTTGAGATGTATTGTATGCATGCATGTAGCTTATACTCTTTCGTAAAAGCCGAAAGTGGATTTATTCAAAAGAATTACGTGGTATCATTCCAGTCCTTGATACCAGTAGTACAGTAGGGCCGACGTGAAATGGTTACTTTCCACGGGTCAGGCAATATTTCCATGGACGCAATAATATTACATTCCAAACACTAATTATAGGGTTAATTATCAAAAATTCAATTAATGAAGCACCCGGTGCAAAATTTTTCTGTTGATGATTTTTATTTATTACTTTCCAAAGTGTGATTTACTGGGATTTCCGGGTTTGATTATAAACGATAACTTCACAAGTGAATTATGCAATCAACAATTGTGTCATGTATCCGTGCACGCAAACGAAAACACTTTGCCGTGGGTGTAATGGGGACTTCATTATTTTTTGTTCTTTTAACATGAAAAGCAGACGACACTTGCAAAAAAAATTCTTGAATAACTATTATTTTCATTTTTTTTTTTTTTTTGCTCAAAAACATACTTTATGACCCCTCATCGGATCGAGCTCGACGAGCTCGTTCCAATGAGGGGGTCATAACCTATGTTTTAGAGCCAAAAAATGAAAAATAATGAAAACTAGTTGTCGATTTTTGAGAATAGCGCTGGCCGGTTTTGGCCGTTTCGTTAGGTAAAGGGTTAAATAATATAATTATCGTTAATAATGAAAAGTAATAAACAGAGTGATCGCTTGACTGGACTGGTTACGTGAAATAATTCATTCGAGGCGAGGGGCTATATTTTAAAACACTCGTGTGCATTCGCGCACTCGTGTTTGTACAACGTCCCTCACCTATCATGAATTATTTCACGTAACCAGTCCAGTCAAGCGATTACTCTCTATTACCTGGTAAACACATACGTGGACATCACTGCCCAAACGTGGATTACGACCAGTCAAAGGCGACTGTACTGCAGATACAAACATCTTTATTTTACATAAACATTCTAAGTTGCCAGGTGTTGATTACTGTGGTTCTGTAACATTGACTTAGTAGCCCATGTTTGGGTACTTAGTTTTCCCAGAAGTTATTAAAGGGTATGGTAGGTATAAGATATCAGGATTCAAGACTTACAGCTGATGCTTTCTAGGTCTTTTTCAAGTCTTTTTATTGCTGATGGGGACACTTTCATACTCAGAGACCTTGCAGGAATGTTACCAAGTGTAATTCCTTAATATCTTCCGCGCAGCTACAGTATTACTACAAGAGATTTGTTTACTACTGTACACCGTGGACAGACCATTCGGCCACCTGCCCGATAGCCCGCTCGCCCACCCGCGGACCAGACCGCCCGCCCGCTCGCCCGAAACGCCCGATCGGCCGCCCGAGAACCCACCCGCCCGCCCGCAACAGAAAAGCACATGAAGTAATTTGGGAACGTTCAAACATACTTTCAAGTTATGAAAAATTATTGACAAGACTATCAAGCGTTGAAAACGCTGCCTTTTTCACAAGAACGCACCCGTTTCTGTAATCATGTAAAGGGCGCTAAATTAAATGATTCGTTGGGCATCAGGAGGGTTGAGAAATATTGCCCGATAATTGACATGTTTAAAGATCTCCACCAAGGCAACCAATTTGAAGTTGGTAGTTTGGTGTGAGTGGAACCAGCCCTAGAAACCAGCCACTGTACTCTGCAATGTCTTGGTAAAAGCATGTTTTCGAGGCTGCTTACGGGGACTTTTGACTCCTTTTCTGAATAGCTCGCCGAAAAGCATAGATATGTGTACATAGGAACCGTGGGCAAGTTCATGTCATTGACGGGCAAACCTGGCTCATACATGCCACCTGCCCTACCTTTTCCATCTCTAATCTATGAAGATTCTGTGACTCGGGGTAAAGAAAATTCTTACCGGGCACATGGGAATGTGTACCTTGCCAAACACCTGTGCAGCTGACATTATTCTGGCCTTTGAAAGTTGAGTCGAGCTCTGTAATAAACACAGCTGGTCTGTCAGCAGACCACACACAGTTCAATAAGTAATTTACCCGTTCAAAATTTAGAATCTATCTCGCAACATTTTTCAGGTGGTACGATTTGCAAATAAAGTTGAATTGGAAGACAACTATAAACCAACATTCTATTTGGGGTAGGGCCCAGTGAAACTTCGAAATTCGATTAGATTCGAAATCAACCCGATCATTTTGTTCGACTTGCGTCACGCTGACTCGGAAATTTTCGGATCGTGAGATGTTCTCGAATCCTTCCAAGAGTCACTTCTTGAACTTTTCTGTTTTCAGGTATCCTGGACTGAAACCCGATGATAGAAGACGAGTGTGGTTTGGTCGCGGTGGACTGGTCACTTTCCATGGGTGGGCAATATTTCCACGGACCAAATAATATTAGATTCTAAACACTAATTACAGGAATAATCATCAAAAAATTAATTAATGAAGCACCAGGTACAACCCGGGGCTTCGTTAATTAAAATTTGTCTGATTACGATTTTTTTACCTGGGAAAAACATGCGGGGATATCACTGCCCACGCGTGGATTATCACCACTCGACGCCGATTGTACTGCACATGGAGATTCCGCTTTTAGAATTACTACTAGGATTACGTTCTGAAATATTCCACATTTTTTATTTATTTGCCCAAATTAGACGAGTCGCCGCTGAATACAATACTTGAGCAACTATTTGAAGTATCTATAGTTGTAAGGGGTCACAACTTGAAGCGCCGTGTAAGTGGATACGAGATTTGAGTCGATTCAAAATCGTCTACCTGATTCGATTCGGTATTCAATTCGATGGAAAATTTGAGAATCGCTGGACCCAAATGTTGGGATCTTTATCTCATAAAACTTTTGAACGAGTACACCCAGGATTTTCTTTGTCTTATGGCGGGTGGTATAATAGGAATTTGTCGACAGTAAAGGGTGACTCAGTGTGTCAAATGTCGATTGACACATTTCTATGGCCCCTCAAATCTCAAATTTTGTGTCGAATTGAATCAGGCAGGGTTCTTTTGGGCAAGAAAATTTTTAAAATACTGGAAAATTTTAGAACGAAATCAAAGTAGTAACTTCAGAACCTTCTTAACTTTTCTTCTACCATCAGATCTCCTGTGCAGGAGATCTGATGACAGACGAAGAGTTTGAGAGAAGGCAGTTGGTAGGATTTTGAGAAGATCTCGACGATTCGATAATTTCCGAATTAGCGCGAAGCAAATTTAATCAAATAACCTGGATGATTTTGAATTCCGAAGCCTCACAGTGCCCCATATATTTCACACAGCAAAACGATTAACTCTGTTCGGTGACATAAATCTTTTCATTTATGATAACCGAAATGCTAGTTCGGTCAGCTGTTTGTTGTTCACAGCTCTCAGAAGAGAAAGTCTTCCTTCACTGAGCTTCCGTGTCTTCGAATTGTATCTTCGAATTTTTCTTTATGATTTCCCGCACACTGGAACAATTTTTTTCATGACTGACAATTTTCGTCATTGGAAGAGGTTGACCGGAAAGTTATTTCCCCTTAATTTCTTAGAGAGCTGTCTGTTATTTTCATTTATTAAAAAAAAAGAAGGAAACTTGGCTTTATTTTCTACTGATGTCATAGGACATAGGTGTTTTCTCGACGATTACTTGCTTCTTAAATGGACCATTCTTGTGTGTATATTTCAAGGGAGTTAACTTTATCGAAAGACGATTTTCCTAAATGTTATCAAGGTTGTTTTTCTTACCGGATTTCGTCCAATGTTCCTGGAAATTAACCGACCCTCTCCTTCATGTCGCCTCTATAAGCTTCTAATGGATTTTGTCGTAGTAGATGAAATGTTTTCTGTTTAAGTAAATAAATTTGATATTTTAAGAGTAACTGTTCTAGCCTCTCCGTTAACACCACCCTACCCTTATTACGCGTTTGGAATCATTTTCATCGCTTTGCAAATGCAGTCTCCGCAAATATACATTCTGGGAAAAGTGACTATTTGGAGGGCAAGTTTAGTATTTCATGAAGGAAATTTATTACTTTCCAAAGTGTGATTTACTGGGATTTCCGGGTTTGATTATAAACGATAACTTCACAAGTGAATTATGCAATCAACAATCGTGTCATGTATCCGTGCGCGCAAACGAAGACGCTTTGCCGTAGATGTAATGAGTACTTCATTGTTTTTTTGTTTTTTTTAACCCTTTACCTAATATGAAAAGCAGACGACACTTGCAAACAAATTCTTGAATAGCTATTATTTTCATTTTTTGTCTCAAAAACATAGGTTATGACCCCTCATTGGAACGAGCTCGACGAGCTCGTTCCAATGAGGGGTCATAACCTATGTTTTAGAGAAAAAAATGAAAAAAATAATGAAAATTAATTGGCAATTTTTGAGAATAGCGCTGGCCATTACGTTAGGTAAAGGGTTAAATAATATAATTATCGTTAATAATGAAAAGTAATAAACAGAGTAATCGTTGGACTGGACTGTTTACGTGAAATAATTCATTCGAGGCGAGGGACTATATAGTAAAACACTCGTGCGCATTCGTGTTTGTACAACGTCCCTAACCTCTCATGAATTATTTCACGTAACCAGTCCAGTCAAGCGATTACTCTCTATATATAACCCCAGTACTCACTTGTATCCCAAGATGTGTCAATTTTCATTTTGTACAGAAGCAAATTCCAAACTTGTATCGAGCTTAAACTGACATTTGCTTCATCTTCGTCAGTAGATCACGTCTCTCTATTTTCTTTGACATTTTGCGATCATTAGATTTCAAATTCCTTCACAACGCGACTTGAATTCCTGACAACTGGCTCTACAATTACATGAAAATGTATTTAGACGGTGGCTCTTGACATTGTTAGGAGAAATATTGAAACTAATTTAGAAGGTAATTTGACATCAAGCTGCGCAACTTCCAATACAAGATGCTAAAAGTGATAGCATGCAATTATCAATAACCGTTTTTCAAGTGTGCTCAATCACCGGTACAGTATTAAACAAAATAAATAGTCGAATAATCTCAAAAATATTTTGTTCTTTCCTCCTTGCTTGACAGTGGCTTTGATAGCGTTCTCATCGCAGGTTTTTGTAAAATATTTGATAGTCTCGTCCCCTTATGTTAAGGAGAAAGTGTGCGCTTTTAATAAATTAGTTAAATTAATTAATTTAATTTTTGACAATACATAGGCAGGAATTCCTTCAGATAGATTCATGTGAACTTACGTTTGTCCGGTCAAGGTCTGAAAGCAATTTTTCTACACATTATATAAGCAAGTGAAAATAAATTTGTAGTTTGATTCTGTACTCGAGAAATTCATTGTCTTTTATATGTTATCAAAGTCATATGTAAGTCACATGTAACAATAACATGATTTTGAAGGGCGTGACAATGTATTATTACCACTTTATAGGGCATTCCCTAGTACATTAACAAAGTTTAACAGGGCATTGCAAGAACGTAACGCTCAACTTACAAAGTCGCGTGATGTGTCGGGCCGTTAATGAGTTGAACATCTCATTAACAGCCTGTCGCATTTTTACGGGGTTAAATTGATGGAGGAAAATTTATGTTCTCATCAGCACTCAGCCGACAGCCAGTGACTGTCGTCTGAACCCCAGTTCGAACGTTAACCTTGCCACCTTATCAATGCCCTATCCGCTTGGGACTCTTAGGATTCCTGAAGGTGCCTGTGGCTTACAACACCAAACAACGATAATTCACTGAAAGATTATTTATTTACATGTACGAAGAAATATAATATGAAATAAATTACTCACAAAATTATCCATAAGAATGCACTAATTACGCGAATAAAAGTTTATTCTTTAGGACCCTCGACGTCTCCCACAGCTAGCTGTGTCCGCTGGATCAACCTCACATCATCTTCATCCTCTCACGGTTTGTGACAAATACAAAGTGTCTATTCACTTCTCGTTGCTTCCTCCTCGCAGGGTTAACTTCGCCGTCAGTCGGGCTTAACTCATATAATGCTCTGCTTGTGTGACTCTATCAGCGTTCTCACAGTTCAATCACAAATCAATCGGCGTCTACCACAGTTCACGATCACTTTGCGTCTTGCCTGGCTCTCACAGGGTTAAGTTATTCTTCTCCTTCAGATATATACTTAACAAAGCTTACATAAAAATATTCTGCAAAGTGTTCTCAACATCACCAATTCTCGCACCGCCTAAAACTATCTTATCTCGCGAGTTATTCCAGCGCTTACTCAAGCTCTTAATATGGTCTCTAGACCTCAACGTTACAGCTTTTACTTCTTTGGCTACTATGCCACTACGGTTCGCAACCGATAAACAAACTATTATCGGTTCCTTACAACCCTCAATTGGTTACGACAATATGCGGACTTTCAATCTCGGTGCCTATGACTCTCGACGGCCAAGGCTAAATTCGGACCTTCTCTGAGTGCCCTCAGGCCAACTGCCTATGTATGTCTTGTCTTCTAAAACAGGTAATGCCGTTTACCTAAATGCATATAGCTCCCTGTGCTCGTACTTCCTGTTCCTGATCCTATTCTCCTTTATGGCCACCGACTTGGCCCGCGACTGCTCCTATTCTAAATATGAGCTCTGTGGCTCCACCTACATCACAACGTGCCTTTACTTTCGCACCGACGCGGCACCTTCTCTAACCTATGGCATGGGACCTCCCCATCTACTCGCAACGACCCACAGCCATACACACCTTCCGACTGAAATTGGCTGGAATGAATTTTTCGAGAAATCCCTCGATTTTTATTTAGATAGCCAGAACATTTATTCTCAGTTATTCGCTTCTCTTCAACTTGGCCGCTTAGATCTACCTTAATTTAACACTCGCTTTAAAGTTCAGTTGAAAGACTCGCATTTTGGTATCTTTTGACATTTCGGAGACAGGATAGATGCGTAACATGGGTGTGTGACCAGAACATATGTGATGCACTGGTTCCAGCAATTACAATTTAACTGGTCTTAATTACCCAGATAATGATACAGAAGAGAATATTGTCTCTCTTGCTATTGATCTGTAACGCCATGTGGCGTTCAACACGTGCGCCATAATGGACATTAAATTTCATGCCTAATTGGCAGAGTTTGACCAATCTGTTTTCGGTGTCCGTCACGTACCTATCTTTACGCCCCACACTCAACCCAGGCAGAAATACTATCGAAAATATTTACACTTTTATACAACAAAATCGCAACTTTTGGCTATCATCTTGACACAGCCCGACAAGTGACTTTTGTTCCTCGCTGTCGTACACTCGAAAATGGAAACAGTTTCCAGAAATGGTTTCAACTAGTAAACAAT
Source organism: Pictodentalium vernedei (assembly GCA_031216915.1). Taxonomy (NCBI): domain Eukaryota; kingdom Metazoa; phylum Mollusca; class Scaphopoda; order Dentaliida; family Dentaliidae; genus Pictodentalium; species Pictodentalium vernedei. Next base: position 727,778,175 of record CM062297.1, on the reverse strand, counting down.
TGAATTTTTATTTAAATTATTAAATATGTAAAATGTCCAGCAAAGTTAGTCCCAGTAAGAACAACAAGCAGCTGTATATAGTAAGTAAGTCTGCAGACATTTTAAGCCTTTATTCCTGATTTAAAAGCGGTAAATATCGGGTCTGTTTTTAAATTTTCTAACTTGGTTGCAATTGAAAGCGTACCGGTGTGACAGGAATGATAGATAGTCCGTAGGAACGTTAGTCCCTCTGGACTATTATTCCGCGGAATTATAGTCCTAGGTCTAACATTCCTAGGAATAGTAGTCCGGCGGACTACTATTCCTAGGGATGTTAGACCTAGGACTATGATTCCGCGGAATAATAGTCCAGAGGGACTAATTTTCCTACGGACTATCATTCCTGTCACACCGGCGCCGATCACGCGATAATCATGTCACACCAGTTTGTTTGAGAACAGACGATAATATCATCGGCCAAAATTGAAAACGTTAAAAATGTCTCAATCAATCTAATTGAATGAAGACCAATTGGCAGTTTGTAGCTGCCATGTAAGGTACAGTGTCAAAACTTTTGTCAGAATCGCAGTGGTAATAATAGTAATAACATGACTTTGCCGGGCCTTGTGGTTTATTAACGGCCCAACAGGTGTGAATAACAGCCCTTCAGTTTATCAACGGCCCTCGGCTTTTTCTCGGGCCTTTTCTAAGCTGTCGGGCTGTTATTCACACCTGTTGGGCCTTTAATAAACCACAATGCCCTCCAAAGTCATGTTATTGTTATAATAACGGCTCAACAGAAATGGTTTACAGCCCAGGAGTTTATTAGCGGTCCGAAACGAAGACGAGGGCCGCTAATAAGCTCAAGGGCTGTTAACCATTTCTGTTGAGCCGTTGAAACCCTGCAATGCACGACAAAGTCATGTTATTTTTTATTATTGCCACTTCTGAACAGCGGGTACATTTCATTTAAATTGTATGTGAAATAAGATAAATAAATGAAGTTTGTGAAGTTTTCGAAATAAAAAAAAAACAGCGAAACTATCTCTGATTTGTTGACAAACAAACCGGGTAACATGACTATCGTCTGATCAGTCTACGGCGAAATTTGGAAAGTTAGATGATGAAATATATCTTCGAAATACGAACTTTTGGCAAAGAGTTTTTTTCACCAAAGATGTCATTACTTACTTTGTGCCTATCGCTTCCAATAGTTGATACATTATCTATCCGTGACACAAAGGGAAACACCTGAAACAAATGTGTTTACAAATTAAAAATCCGAATTGAATTTCGATCCAAATGGAAATCTGGGAAAAAATATTATTGATCGGCTGAGATATGTGACGTCATTGTCTATATTTAGACGTGTCGGGCTGTTATTGACTTGTTGGGCCGTTATAGTCAATAACGGACCTACACGTCAAGTGAATTATACTTGTTCAGCATTACGAGATGATTTCAACGCCCGGTAAAACATCGTCAATGTGCTAGGAACGCCCGCGAAAGTGGTAATAACACATGTTTGAATTTGCAAGAAGGGCCGGTTATAATTTAATCTTCCATCCCCGAGGGGATGTAGGTTTAAAGTACTCCAAATGTTTCTCCGGCATTGTGTTCATATCGACTGCTGTATTAATATTTTTTCAGAAAAAATATCTTATTTTGCAGATTGGGTTAATTGCCAATGAGTGGGTGTAAGATATCGAGTTCACATTCACTGGAAATAATTTCCCAATCCTATATAATTCATTACTTGTATATGGCCGATATGTTTATTGATGTTTGTGTACTTGGCGTGGCGAGAAAGGAAAATCGAATTGCCTATAAATCGCTAGAAATCTGCTGTTTCTGAATTTGCAACTTATCCGGATAGGCTTCAAAGGCTAGATATCACTGGAAAGACGAGTGTATTGAGTTGTAGACTCCATTAAACAATGTATTTTTATGGAATGACATACCATTTAAGTCGAGATTATACCCTAGATGCTGAAGTATTAGAAGGTTCACAAATGAAACAAAAATGTTTCCAAACAGCGGTGATCCGAGAGGATCAAAGGGGTGTTCAATCGAATTCTTCCAGGGGTGCGAGTAACTATTGCCACGCGTGAAATGTTTGAATGTATAAAGAGGATATCTAGTGTTTTTGAGTGGATAACCGTAATGTAAAATAACCATTTGTCTCGGTCAAGGGTGTCCACTCAAAAAGACTAGATTTTCTTTTTATTAACCCTTTACCTAACGTGAAAAGCAGACGACACTTGCAAAAAAAATTCTTGAATAACTAAATTTTTTCATTTTTTGTCTCAAAAACATAGGTTATGACCCCTCGTTGGAACGAGCGCGACGAGCTCGTTCCAACGAGGGGTCATAACCTATGTTTTTGAGACAAAAAATGAAAATATTTTGAAAATTAATTGGCGATTTTTGAGAATAGCGCTGGCCGGTTTTGACCGTTACGTTGGGTAAAGGGTTAAACGCTTTTTATAAGAATCTGATCATTTGTATAGATAATTCACTCGTTTCAACTTTGAATTGATGCATGAAAGTAAACAGCCGATCTCTGCCTATAATAGTCCGGCCTCCGTCGCGCATTGATACGCGGAAGTGATTTGATCGATACTCGGAATAGGTAGCGTCAGCTTGCTGGTTTCATACGTCAATTCAAGGTGAATACGTGTTGAATTATTGTTGGAAATGATCGGTATCCACTTAAAAACACTAGAGTTTCTTTTCATTATACGTTTTTAGAACAAATTGATAATTTCCGGCGATAATTTGACTCGTATTCACTTTGAAGTGATGCTTTGATAGCCGCCATTTTGATTGATACCGTGAAAGTGAAAATGTCTATATCTTCACAGTGGGTGATACGATTTCTATCTTTCCGAAGGTTTTTCGATAATCTATCGTTTAGTGTATAATAAATAGATATTATCATAGCAGTGTGTTGATCCGTGTCGTGGTATCACGTCGAGTTGAGGTGGCCAGATTTTCGGATCACACGAGCTGCCGCAGGCAGCGAGTGTGATCCGAAAATCTGGCCACCTCAACGAGACGTGATGCGACGACACGGATCACCGAAAATCTGGCCACCTCAACGAGACGTGATGCGACGACACGGATCAACACACTGTTATGATGATATGTTTATCATATGACATTGTTTCTATGTCAAATTCACCCAAATTTGCCATTTTAATTAATATGCGGTGAAAAGCCGGTTACAAAATAGCAGACGAAACAACAACGACTTCCCTAGTTACGAAAACTATTCACGGAAACTCTCGGATATTTCCGTGGGAGTGTGATATGGATTTTTGATTTCCGTAAGAGTGTGATATGGACTTTTGATCCGGAAAAATCTCACCCGGTGTGATACAACAGTTTGGAAAACATCGTCAAACAGTAGTGATATTTAGGGTAAAAATGTCATAGTCATATGATAAAATTCATTACAAACTTTTCACAAACTGTAGTGAAGTTTTCAGAAATGTCAACTTCCACTTCAAACCACATCGTTTCTATTTTCATCAAACATCATACAAATGTGGATATCTGTGGAACAAGATCTTCGAGCTTGTACCACAGACATCCACATCTGTGCGGATTTCGCTGAGAAATTTTAATAAACATTAGACCATTGAAAGGAAATCAAGTTTGAGGGTGCATTGATAACACTTTGGAATCAGTGACATCTCATTAGTTTGTCTCTTGCTTTTGCTGAATACGGCTAGCGATAGGTTACGCACTTTCCCTTTACTCTCCAAGAGGACTGAGTAAGGTTGCTCATATGGTTGGTCCGGAATACGAATTGGACGCGTATTCTCTAAAACAATACGTTTTATATAATCGCTTATTAAATAGAAAGTAATCGCTTGACTGGACTTGTTACGTGTAATAATTCATGAGAGGTGAGGGACGTTGTACGAACACGAGAGCGCGAATGCGCACGAGTACTTGACAATATTGTCCCTCGCCTCGAATGAATTATTTCACGTAACCAGTCCAGTCAAGCGGTTACTCTGTTTATTACTTTTCATTATTAACGATAATTATATTATTTAACCCTTTACCTAACGTAACGGCCAGCGTTATTCTAAAAAATCACCAATTAATTTTCATTATTTTTTCATTGTTTGTCTCTAAAACATAGGTTATGTCCCCTCATTGGAACAAGCTCGTCGAGCTCGTTCCAATGAGGGGTCATAACCTATATTGTTCAGACAAAAAATGAAAATAATAGTTATTCAAGAACTTTTTTTGCAAGTGTTGTCTGCTTTTCGTATTAGGTAGAGGGTTAAAAAACAAAGAACAATGAAGTTTCCATTACCCCCACGGCAAAGCGTCTTCGTTTGTGCGCACAGGATACATGACACAATTGTTGATTGCATAATTCACTTGTGAAGTTATCGTTTATAATCAAACCCGGAAATCCCAGTAAATCACCCTTTGGAAAGAAATAAATATTTAATAATTAACATGGCAGTAGATTACAGAAATCTTATTCTTCCTGAGAAGCTCTCAAAGGAGGGATAACGTTAAAAAAGACGCCTCAAATTGAATTTTTAACTCCGGTGATATATTTTGAATGGCTGATACAAGCTTAGTATCTATCAACCATTATTGTCATCACCCTCGTGTGATAACCACCTGAAAGGAAAAGAAGTTTTGAAGTAATTTCACAGACTGGACTCGACCGTTTCGCACTTTTGCACAAGGGGGGGGGGGGGGGGTATTTTAACTGAACTCATGTGGTGAAATTGTATTTTAGCTCAAATAGCATTACACGTTGTTCCGAGTTATGTAACTTTTTCATATTTTAGAAACAAGGCAGGATATGCTCCACGGGCAGATGTATAAAGTGTTTCCGGCTTTAGAGGATCTTGGTTGGTTGAAATATGGCTGGTGGCGGCATTTTGTCATGACATTTGCCAAGCAAAGCCGTGTCTGTGACAGTAAATTATTTCTCCCACATAAAATTTGCTTATTTAAACTTCGCCCGATGGTGTTATTTTCATTTAGTAGTTTAAAACCATGTAATGCATTAGTAGATTAAAACCATGTGAAGCATGTCATGGGTTAGGTTACAAAGTTTCAAAATATTTTCATTTCTTAAGTGTTTATGGCATGTCATTTTTAGAAATGTCTGAAAATTGTGGAGCGGAACCACAGCTCGAGAGCTGTGGGATAAATTTCTTTTGAGAATCGAATTTGTCCTGAGGCGTGACATTTACGTAAAAATTGCGGGTTGGGCGGTTAACATAAATTTTGTTTGGAATATTATTGATGATTCAATACAGCATACCTAGTGTTTGTTTACATTATGTGAATTGCTTATATCTTTGTATAAAACATCGATAGTCTCATTTAACCCTTTACTCAACGTAACGGCAAAAACCGGCCAGCGCTATTCACAAAAATCGCCAATTAATTTTCATTATTTTTTTCATTTTTTGTCTCAAAAATATAGGTTATGACCCATCTTTGGAACGAGCTCGTTCCAAAGAGGGGCCATAACCAATGTTTTTGAGACAAAAAATGAAAAAAATTACTTATTCAAGAATGATTTTTGCAAGTGTCGTCTGCTTTTCATGTTAGGTAAAGGGTTAAACCAAAGGCTGTTTCGCTGGATGCAAGCAATGCTATTATGAATTTGACTTCCCACTTTTCAACTCGACACGGTGAGATACCACATCCTTTCGCCTCGCTGTTAAACAAAGCCCAAGGGTAAGGTATGGTACAGTGTCCGATTTTGTCATCACAATACTGTGCTTTGCTCTCAAGTTAGATTGCACCGAGAATGATGTGCTGTACCTGAATTACAAACGCGAACAGAGAATTTGGACGAGATCGCGACCCAGTCGCGATTTGGTCCAAATTTTCTGTCCGCTATCCTCATCACAACACTGTAAAATATCATCTGTTGAAAGAGAAATATGAGAATCTTTAATCACAGATGTTATATTTTCCGGAGGGGTGGGGGTGTGGATATTGAATTCGCCATACTTTATTTGTCAAATCCTGATTCACTTGTGTAAATAAAGACCAGAAGCAGTGGATAAGCCGGAGTGGTTTGCCTCCTCACCCTGTCTCTCGGAAAGTTTTCATGTCCGTCAAACAAAAATGTTCGTCCCACCGCCAACATTTTCTCTGAAAGTCCCTGATTTGAAGAATAATTTTCATTATGTAACATTATACAAAATACCCTAATGTCTCATATAAAACACTCGACATAAGGATAAGACAACTGAGTAGTCGTGTATGCGAATAAATTTTGTGTATTATTATTTTTTAACCCTTTTACTGCCACGCACATTTTATCCATATATGGAAGACCTCTATGCACGCCTGTGTGCGAAGAAGTTTAACCCTTTACCTAACATGAAAAGCAGACGACACTTGCAAAAAAAAATTCTTGAATAACTAATTTTTTTCATTTTTTGTCTCAAAAACATAGGTTATGACCCCTCGTTGGAACGAGCTCGACGAGCTCGTTCCAACGAGGGGTCATAACCTATGTTTTTGAGACAAAAAAATGAAAAAATAAAGAAAATTAATTGGAGATTTTTGAGAAAAGCGCTGGCCGGTTTTGGCCGTTACGTTAGGTAAAGGGTTAATAAAATTGATGACACACTTGAAACCCAATCATCTGAGCCCTTTCCAATAATTAATCAGATGGTAGGTTTGCCCTGCGCATACCAGAACGTACATGTAATCATCATAAGCGTGACAATAATCGCTTTCTGCAGCGAAAGTGGTAAAGAGTAATAATAGTAATTCTTTAGAATAATAATATAAAAAATTAACGTTTTGGATTTGTTTCGTTCATTATTGTTTAAAAGAAGAGAAGTACATTCCGTTAGGTTTCAAGTTTGTACCGCCAGTCATCGACCCGGGAACATTGTCTACAAATGTTAACTCTCATCCCATCATCATATCGGAAACTTTTGAGATCCTACCTCCGGGCTTGTGTCTAAGGGTCGCGATCAGGCCGAGATTTGACTGAAAAAGAGACCGATTTCGCGACCACAGTATTGAACATAAAATTGGCGATTTTAATATTGACTCAATAAATCGTTTGGTCAAAATTATTCTCAATGATTGTTTGTTTCACATATGAAATGGGACTTGGATCTTTCGATATATGTTATACAGCACTCCCAGGAGTTCCGATCCAAGTTTGTTCATATCAAGTTACTGGGTTCATATTTGGGTTTCCTATGGGAGCCAGAAGTTTAAGTTAGTGTAATATGGGGAATATTCTTTAAAAATCCTCCTCTCCAGAACCACTAGTCAGAATCTTTTAATATATGATACACAGCTTCATCGCAGGGGTCGGATTCAAGTTTGATAAAATCAAGAACGTCGGTTAATACTTAGGTTCTCTATGAGAACCCGAATTTATCTTAGTCCAATGTGGAGAATAAATCTCCTTCAAATCCACCAGTCAGAATCATTAGATATTTGGTATACAACATCCTTATGGAGGTCAGATCCAAGTTTGTATCAGGTCCCTGGGCTAATATCCGTGCTTCCTATGGGAGCCTGAATTTTCACTTGATGAAATTTGACAAATATTCTTTAAAATATGCTTCTCCAGAACCACCAGTCAGAATCTTTTGTTATTTGGTATATCGAATTCTTAGGGGTCAGTTAACAACAAGTCCCGCTATTAATATTTGGGTTTCCTATGGGACCATGAATTTTAACTGCATTATGAGGAATAATCTTTACAAATCTTCTTCTTCAGATCCACCAGTCAGAATATTTGATATTTGGTATACAGCATACTCAGGAAGGTCAAATCCACGTTTGTTCAAATCGAGTCCCTGGGTTGATATTTGTAGCTCCCTATGGGAGTCTGATATTTAACTTAATGCTCTTTAAAAATATTCTTCCCCAAAATCAACCGTCAGAATCATTTGATATTTGATACTCAACACCCTTAAGGAGCTCCGATTCATTTTTTTCAAATCAAGTCTCCGAGTTAACAAAAAATTTTAACTCACTGCAGTATGAGGAATATTCTATAAACATCTTCTCACGAGCCCCCATCAGAATCTTTTGATATGTGGTATACACCACCCTCAGGGGAGTCAGATTCAAATTTGATGAAATGAAGTTCTAATGTTAATATCTGGGCTATCTACAGGAGCCTGAATTTTAAGTTCTTGGGTCACATTGCCTCGCGGTGTCTATATGGCAATACGAAACATGTTAGCTGGAGTTTAGAATGGGTGCTGTGCTTAGCGTAAGAAGACGAATTGCACGGTCCTGGATGTCTTAACCCTGTTTACACTGATGTCGAAATATCAAAATTTCAAGCCACAATTTTTCCCCATAATCCAACTAGGAAGTTACACAATTCAGTCATGTTTGACAGAGTTCAATGAGCTCTGTCCAGCAAGATTGAATTGGTTAAGTTCCCAGTTATACCGCTTGAAATTTCAGTGTTGTGACCTCAATGCACAGAGTTATATATTTAATGGATATCACACGCAAAGATAGTACTGGTGCTTGTGGTTATGGAAAATAAAATTTCACTTTAATAAATGATAAATGCAGTTAATAAATTGAAAATAAGCGTTAGCTACTTTACTTAAACGTCGCATCGATATTTCTGTGTGTGCCTTGGTTATCATAAACATTGTTTTGTATATCGTGTTATTCCTCACAATAAAATTAACATCACGTTTCTCCAACCAAGATTGAATGCTTTTCTATCTGTAAATATATTTGATTCGTGAAAAATAATTTTACGCACGCAATACTGGGGTAGACAGGCGGAAGAATCCAATAGTTCCGTGCAATTACTAAAAAAGGGGAATTGTGCGGAAGCCCATTGGGGCCAACATGTGTAGTGGGAGCATTACGAATATTCGCCTTCACATTGCGAATATTCGCATTCAACCCCGTTGGGGGCCAACATGTGCAGTAGGAGCATTGCGAATATTCGCATTCAACTTTTCGAATATTTGCAATGCATTGCGAATTTTCGCATTCAACATTGGATTGAATGCGAATATTCGCAATGTTGAATGCGAATATTCGCAAAGTTGAATGCGAATATTGGCAATGCGAATATTCGCAATGGTAAATGCGAATATTCGCAATGTTAAATGCAAATATTCTCAATGTTAAATGCGAATATTCGCAATGCATTCCGAATATTTGCAATGCCTTGCGAATATTCGCAATATTGAATGTGAATATTCGCAGTGCAATGCGAATATTTGCAATGCATCGCGAATATTCGCAATACATTGCGAATATTCGCAATGCATTGCGAATATTCGCAATGCTCGATCCCCCGTTACACATGTTGGCCCCAATGGGCTTCCGTAGAATTGGACTCTTTGATCGCTAAATTCAGCATCATATCGCTTCATCGTGGGCAATGTGTATCTCTATTTTGACTAAATTTTCTCGTGTGAACATTATATAATTTTCAGCAAAATGTCTCGTGATATTGATTTGTAAACTATTTCAGCAATCTGCAAAACAAATTATCGCAATCTACTTTCCTCTTGCTGTCTTCATTGTCATTCATCACTTCAATATCGGCTTATGAATCTTTATCTAAAATCTCACCAAAGCTCCAATCAATAGACAACTTGCAGTAGGAAAATCTCAGAGCTTTCGAACAATCAAGTTTACTGTCTGGTGAATTCACAATCCGAGAAGATCACATAAAAATGATTGGACCAAAAAATGTACTGGAGAATGAAAATATAAATATTTCTCTCTTTTTTTTTATTTCATTTATGCCATCAATGCTGGTATTCAGTGGCAAATTCTACCCACAGATTCAGTCGGTGGAAGATCTTGAGCATGATTAATATGTTTATCTGTTTTTTTCGTAGGTGCTTAAATATGGGCGTAATCAAGTATTCTCCTTTTTCTTAATAACTCCGTAATCCCATAACACAATAGGTATTTTTTTTACTCCAGTACCCTTCAGTGCCAGTACCATTACAAGGCTGTGATTAAAAGGAGACATCTTTCGCAATCAGATCGTGATACACCTACAGTGTGGCCGCCGTGGACTGGTCACTTTCTACAGGTGGGCAATATTTCCACGGACGCAGTTATATTAGATTCTGAATACCAATTATTGGAATAATCATCATGCGTTTGCTGGGTTGATTTAAAAAAAAGATCAAGTATTGACACTCCATATTTTACAAACATATCTAGTAATACAACCATTCGTCTTCTTGTCAGTTGGTTTTCGACTTTATGGAACTGATTTGCAGCAGGAGTATTTCAAGAATCGGGAAAAGCTTATTAAATTCTGGCGCACATTATGCATGTTCGTCATATGTACATCTCATCTAAAGACGAAGCGCAACAAACTGGTTTTGGTCTCTACCTTTATGAGTAAAAGTCATCTTCGTCACTGCCCTAGCTCTGTCCTTCATGATCTAAAGAGTGAGCACTTTGAAAACAGAATCCACCAAAAAACGTTTTCTGAGTACAGTACACCCGCCGTGGACGGTGGCCACTTTCCGCGGGTGGGCAATATTTCCACGAACACAATAATATTAGATTCCGAACACTAATTATAGGAATAATCATCCAAACTTTAATTAATGAAGCACCGGGTTGTACCCGGTGCTTCAATAATTAAGTTTTGGATGACTATTCCTATAATTAGTACAACCCGGTGCTTCATTAATAAAAAATTTTGCTGACGATGATTTTTGTTCTCTGGTAAACGCATGCGTAGACATCACTGCCCACGCGTGGATTACGACCAGTCCACTGCAACTGTACTGTACACCAATCACTCAAGATTTTTTAAATAAAATGCTGCAATACCAAAATAGCATCAAGAAAAATAAATTGAAAAACATCTCAGATTCAATTTTGTAGTATATTGTTTTCGACAGGTGATATCTACCCTATTACCGGAGGAAAACGGACAGTGCAGTTCGACCGGATCGCGACCCAGCCGGGATCCGATCGAAATTTTCTGGCCTCTTTTTGTGATCATGATTCTATATGTACAAGGAAATAGTTGTAAATGTACCCGATAATTCACTTATAAGAGAATACCACGGCATAACATGTATTGTCCCAAAGGGATCCAGTTACCATGATAATACCCTGTTTATTCAAGGTATTTTGTGACAATATATCTTAATGTCTCATTGTACTTTTCTATAGTCGGTACGTGGAAGCTTACACGTTCCGAGAGACGTCAGACGCCCTTCACAACAATACGATGTTGGTTGGACTCTCACGTCCCACCCCACCTAAATCATACTTTCTAGATACGCGACGACATTGATTCTGAAAACCTGTCGTGGAGTTCTTCAAGGAATCAATCTCAGAGGCAAGTATTTGCAATGTGAAGAAGAGAAAGTCAACAGATTTATCAATTTTCCTTCAACTTAATTTGTCTCTGTCTGTGGATGATCTGTAATTGGTGTGTAGATATTGCAAACTTGTAGACAAGACCGTGCTCGAATTTGTATATGCTCCTATCATATTACTAAACTGCAAACAAAAGATGGCACCGAATCGAAAAACTAAAATCTGTGTTCTAACAAGTTTTTAGTAATTTAATATTTGCTAAACCCAGTTAGTACTGCTTTAGAAAACAAGTACTGTACCGTGCTCACATAGCTGACAGAGTATGGCGACGGGGCTGCGATCCGATGGAATTTATGTGTTCGCTATCCTTCCGACAACTCTTTAGCGTAACTTGTCGAAAAGGAATTTCGGGAACATTGAATCTCGGATCCTAGTTTCGTTTGATATGGTCTCGATTTCGTAATTTGTTATGTACGAATTCTTGACTCTTTACCCACTTGTGCGACAATGTCAGCGGCGCGACCAGATCGGGATCTGACGTTGAAAGAGACCGCTTTTCCGATTACAGTACCTAAACTGTTCCTCGCGTTCTGCATCCGACACGATCAATATGAGTTCCGAGATGAAGTGATGATCAAGACTTTTCTTTTCAACTTAAATACTCAAATAAAGGACTGCAGAACTGATAGTTAAGGGGTCATCTCTCATCTTTTTTTTCTCAACAGTCTCGTAACCATTCGACATGCAAACATGCACCTACTTTGCCGGGAATATCAAATATGTATGTTGTTTCATCAACCCTTTCAACACAACTCCTAAGACATGGATAAATTCCATTGGTCGAGGCCTGCATGATTACGTTCATCGAATGGCTGTAAGAAGAAAACAAAACAAAATCACTGTACGCTTTGTGTTCATTTGGGTTATTTGAAATTATCAGTTAGTATTCTTGGCATCTCTTGTTGGAAAGTTGGAACAGGCAAGGCTAAATTGCTAATTGCCAAAACAATCACAGTCACGTTAGTTTCCTCTGTGTATCCTTTTACCTGTTACTGGATTTAAAGGGTGGTATGCTCTTCCATCGATGCACACTACTGTGATTACAAGATCGGACAGATAATTTAGAGCAGATCGCGACCCAGTCGCGATCTGCTCGAAATTCTCTATCCGCTTTTGTAATCACATCACTGTCAAATTCCACCTGACAGAAACGATATACATATTGGGAGTTATGTTCTTCCGTCTTTCTTTATTCGGTCTTAATTTCGCAATATTTTATTTGGGAAATGTCGGCACAGTGGTGAAATGGTGTCTCTGCCAGGTCGCGGTCTGATCAGGAAATAGAGTTCATTCAGTCTAAATATATATGCTCTGATATGTTTATGCACTGAAAACAAAGTATTCACTGTTCGGTACATTTGTCTCGTTTCCGTTTCAGGTACGTACAAGAAACATAAACTATTAAAATAAACAATCACTACAGTAATCCTGTATGATGAATCTGGATGAGAGCTGTTTACAGCAATTACGGATTGTCAAGTTGAGAAGTTTCCAAGTAGGTGTCTTTTCATTTCTCCAGCCCACTAACTAGGAAACGGTTTTCTTTGATTAAGTTAGAAGCAATTCCATGGGTCAACCTGAAATTAAGAATAGATATCTGTGGCGGTGTCAAAGTCGATCAAAACACCAGCGATATTGTATAGCTCATTCCGGAAGTTGATGATGTTGTATGTTGTCAGGTCTGCTCACATTCGAAATTCATGAGGTCTGAACAGGGTTACATTAATGTTTTTTCATGCATTCCTTTTTAGGGACATACTTCCTTTGATTTTTATAAGCACGGAGAAGTAAGAGCAAAACGTATATGTTTACCAATGCATATCCAAAGGCTGCAATGGGCAATCTACAGTTAGTAAGTAAAAAGATGAAAAAATCACCCGGCAAATGTGGCCTTTTTATCACGATATCAAGGGCAAAATTCGTAGTCGCTTACCCCTTCTCTCTCTGTCTCTCTCTATCTCTCTCTATCTATCTATCTATCTATCTATCTATCTCCCTCTCTCTGTCTCTGTGTCCCTCTGTCTCTGCCCCCCTCTCTCTCTCTCTCCCTCTCTCTCTCTCTCGCTTCATCTCTCCCTCCCGTAAAATGTACAGTGTCGTAATTTATTATCAAAATAATAATGGGCCTGTGTACATCTAATATAATGGAGAGATTAGTTCTAAGCCCTCTTATTCAGTCTTCAAATCTATTAAAATGTAGTCTAAGCGGTCCTTCCCTTGCTTGATTTGAATACCACATGTGGGAACCTCTACTCCGAGCAGCACAAAACCTCAGCACTGCCAACTTCATAGACACGTATCTCAATTCATGAAAACTCCATTTATTCGAACAGCTTGGGAACTGCGATAGGTGATACCGGCGATACGATACGGAGCAGTGTTCATGAGTAAAACAGTTTTCAAACAAGATGAATAATACAACACACATCATTAGTTTTGAATAAGCTGCTCGAAAAAGGGCTCATCCACTTTCACAACAAGAGCACAAGAAGAATCCGAGAGCAAGGACGGCAGGGGTATCAAACAGGGCACTTGCCTCTGGGTATGAGTAAAGACCGGGAATTTTCAACGTATCATAAATTGTAATGTTTCACTCAATAGTATATATATGCACATATATTGTCCCTAGATAGGAACAAGGTGTGATCTGCAGTGCAAAAGCATTGTGGATGGCACCTTGTTCCCCTCAAGTGCCATACACGCTAAAAACTAAAGTGTTAAAAACTACACTTGAAGTGCTGTATTTAACACTTACTAAGTGCTGAACTAGCACTTTGTTCAAGTGTAGATATCCCAGAACTTGACAGGTGTTACAATAATACCACTTGACAAGTGTAATGTCGCGACACTTAAAAGGAAACAACGCAGATGACGCGGATCAGGCTCGAACTCTCGAGCCTGATCCGCGTCATCTGCGTTGTGTCCTTTTAGTTATGTACCCACCAAGCGCAAATCAAATTATGGACGATTCTGGAAGAACCACCAATGCTAGACACATGGGAAGTGCCATCCATTCAAGTTTCAGATATCTGACGATTGTAATGACTAAGTGCTTAAAGCATTGCACTTTGAGTGCTAAAATCAAACCCTAAGAGTTAGAATGGGTTTAACACCTTCAAAGTGTCAGTTTTAATACTTTAGTTTTTAGCGTGTATAAAGCTCTGGATATGAGTTAAGTTCTGGAAGTCTAAACTATAAAAATTAGTATAACACAAACTAATTTTGCCGACTTGCCTGTCGTGTGCCTGGTATATTTTCGTTAGAGTTCATAAAAGAAAGATGTTCAAACAATACATTTACAAATTCCGACAACAAATACATGTGCGTATATAATCACAAACAACTGTGACATATTGCTTTTATCAGAACATATAGAACCTCCCTCTAACAATGAGGAAAACCCAGAGATAAAAAATCCACGTTGTGGACAAAAATGCCCTTGAACCTGTGTCCAAATGCTGAGATAATTTGATCTCTGTCAACGCCAACACGAGAAAATTCACTTGAACTTGTGAAGAATAAACTGATAAAGAAATATCTAAAAAATAAACCCCATTTTCAATCTAAGATGAAAAGTTTTATATCGGGCTTCAAATAAACGAATAATCTCAAAGGATTGTTATGTCACAAAAACCTACAACAAAATTAACGCGTGAGACCAGCTTAGCACAGGTTAGAAAAGGACTCAACACTTACTCAACACTTAAACTGCAACTCAGTCTCAAACAACCGCTATGTCCCAATTTTCCAATCAACCTTTGGTTAAGAAATACCCGTACCCCTATACTGATTAATCTAGCATTCAAACAAAACATTTCCGATATTCTGCGAAACGCGGAAAAGTACATTTCTCGACTCATCATAAATTGTAATGCGGCATTACAAGCATTGCAGATGGCACCTTGTTCCAATCAAGGAACAACTTATAGTTTTAGAAATCACCATTTAGTTTCCTTGTTTGGTGACTAGCGATCCAACTCCGTCACTATACCTGGTATCCCCCTTTCCTCAATTGGCACTGGCACGCGTAAAATAGTTTAGAAACGAATACTCGAGAGTTTTTCAGTTGCAGTTCTCAGAAAGTATCATCTTTTCCACCTGTTCACTTCTGGCGAAAATGGAACGCGCTACTCTCAGCTTGCACCCCCCCCCCCCTCCTGTCCCCTTACTTTCACAGCCCAAGAGCACTAAGTTAACGTCATCATAATAAAGTAGACCATGATTTTTGAAGCGTTGTGAAATGAATACCAAGGCCAATTGGAGTAAGCTTCCTTGCTATTTTGCACAATAACTAACAAAGTAGAAATGGAAAATGTGGTCTCCCTATTTATTTTGAACACTGTGAGAACGAAACGACCATTCGCCTAATGTTATGCTTTACCCAACGCAGACGATATCAAAATTTATTATTTTAAATATATTTTTTTTCAATTTTTTCAAAAAAATTCAACAAAACCATATCACTTGACCCCTCGTTGGAACGAGGGGTCAAGTGATATGGTTTTGTTGAAATGTTTTGAAAAATAACATTTTTTCAACTACTGAATTTGCATATTATGCGGGCGATGCGACCGATTCGTTGGGTAAAGGGTTAATGCTTTACTTGTGGTATATTATTCGAAGAACTCTTTGAACGTTCTTCACCCGTCTGTAACCCGCAATTCCATCAGCATAGGTAATCTATCACTCCATTAGTTATTAAAATACAGGTCTGTTATCGCGGACTTTTCGATCAGATTGCGATGGAGCCAAGACCATAAAACTTTTACAATTGTATTTTCTAGTTATAACTTTAAATGGGTTAAAATGAAACATTAGCATTTTCAAAGATCTTGTAATTTGCCACTTGGTAAATTTAATTTTTTCAACTGCTCAATTTGCATATTACGCGGGCTGATGCGTCGATTCGTTGGGTAAAGAGTAATAATGCAAATGATTCATTTTAATCAGCTATACTAATAAACTAATAAGTAGAAAATACAATTCCAGACAATACGGTTGTAAACGTTTTAAAGTATTGGCTCCAGGCTGGCCACAAAAGAGTCATACCGTTAAAATATTGGGAAATGGAGACCGTTTTAGAAAAACAAACGACAATAGCATCTGGAATTCAATGTTCTCGAATTTCTTTTTCTACCGGTGGGATTATACGGTATTGTGAGGAGAGAAGCGGACTGATAATTTCTACCCCCGTAGCGATCCGCCCGAAATTTGCGATCCGCTTTTTTGATCAGAATACTGCAGATTAAGGTACCGAAACTATAATAGTCAGATTACTCTCGCCTGGGACTGACAGTGTCTACCACCTGTTTCTAAGTTAAGTCAGATGGTTTTTTTTTCCAAATCACACGTAACGCTATTAATTGAAAAGAGGACGTGCCATTTTTGGAATTCACTAAAACAAACCTTTCCATAATTCACCCAATCGTAAGCAGTGTTTGAACGCTTTTTGAGCATAGTACTGACTGGGTTTTTGGCCATTATTTATTTATTTATTAAGGTTTAACGACACTTTAACAGCCAAGGTCGGGTAACAGTTTTACGAATGGAAGAAGCCGGAGTATCCGGCGAGAACTACCGAGCGATCACGAACAGTTGCCAGCTCTCAAACATCGTAACTCCGCACTGCAGCACAGGCAGGGTTAGATTGGTTGAAGACATGCGCACCATCGACGTGCAGTACACCTTAGTACACGGCACCATCGTGCCCCATGTGGGCAATCGGGATTAAGTGCCTTGCCCAAGGATCCAACGCGGGAGTACGAATCGATCGTTCAGACGGTCACCCATCCAAGGACTAGCCGGGCTCGACGTTGCTTAACTTCGGTGATCTGAGAAGAACCGGGTACCACAACGCCACCGCGCCCCCTTTTTGGGGCCATTACGTTGAGCAAAGAGTTGAAAAAACTCTAAAATCACCTGGGTTAAAAATGAACACAAATCAACTGGGTTGAGTGAATATGAACCCAATTGGGTTCATATTCACTGAACCCAGTTGATTTGGGTTGATTTTTAACGTAGCTGATTATAGGCTGTACAGATGAGATTAAACTAAGGCTACACAGTGCACAGGGTTAGTTAATCAGATAAAATGATTTTGTTTGTTGTTTAATGCACAGGGTTACTCACCCTTTTCTGGTTATAAAAAATTGTAACTTCCATGTCACACACTGCATGAAAATGTACACTCACTGCGGCTGTGCAATACACAGGGTCAGTCGCATATTGGAGATGATGTTATTTATACTCAGAAAGGAAAGAGTGACTAATCTGTGCATACAACAAAGTTAGTTGATAAGCTAACATACACTGACTAACTATAGGCATAGTACAGGATTAGTTGATAGGCTGCCATAGCAGAGTATATGAAAATATACACCGACTAAGGCTGTAAAAATGTTGATTACATGTCACAGAGGGTGTAGTATTCAAGGAACTAATGAAAATACTTTACTGGATTGTGGACATTTTTTATTAAAGTGAATTCTAAAAATGAAAACATATTCTATTTTCAATGAATAGCGTGTTCCATGTTTAGGAACTTTCGATGAGATCAATTCGATAAACAAATTTCAATTAAAATAAATATTTTCCGGCGTGTTTCTTGGAGTTTTAGTAAATTTGTAAAAGTTGTCAGGTGAAAGAGTTTTGGCGCTGGAACCTTAATGTTCTCTCAATAATAGTAAAAGCGAACAAAGTCTCTTCCAACAGCTATTTTAATGGGTTTTAACCCTTTACCCAACGTAACGGCCAAAACCGGCCAGCGCTATTCTTTAAAATCGCCAATTAATTTTCAAAATATTTTCATTTTTTGTCTCAAAAACATAGGTTATGACCCCTCGTTGGAACGAGCTCGTCGAGCTCGTTCCAACGAGGGGTCATAACCTATGTTTTTGAGACAAAAAATGAAAAAAATTTAGTTATTCAAGAATTTTTTTTGCAGGTGTCGTCTGCTTTTCATGTTAGGTAAAGGGTTAACATACTTTCAGCAATCATGGTCATGTCGTAACGGACAGTTTTCCGTGTGCATGGAGGAAGCCGGATTTCCGGGCGAGAACCGCCGAACAACGGTGAGAAACTGCCAGACTCTCCAACTTAGTTGCCCTGCACAATGGGGTTATCAGCGGTTGAAAAAGGGTTGATATATGCAGCTAAATTTTACCCAATATATCTTTCAACCATTTACTGAGACGACATGACTTCAACGTGCTCGATACGAGAATGTAGACAAGTCACACTACCAGTTGATATTACTTATTTATTTATTGGTGCTTTTAAGGCCACATACTTATGCACAATGGCTAATCATGACCGTGATAGTTTTACGGATGGAGGAAGCGGGAGTACCCGGAGAGAACCACCAAGCAACGACGAGCAGCTGCCAGCTCCCCGACATCGTAACTCCGCACTGCAGCACAGGCAGGGTTAGATTGGTTGATCGTGCAGTACGCCTTAGTACACGGCGTCATCGTGCCCCCATATGGACAATCGGGGTTAAGTGCCTTGCCCAAGGATACAACGCGGGAGTCTGAATCGATCGCTCAGACGGTCACCCATCCGAGAACTAACCGGGATCGACGTTGCTTAACTTCGATGATCTGACGAGAACCGGTTACCGCAACGCCACCGCGCTCCCGCCAGTTGAGATAAACTAAACGCACTAACACAAAAACATCCCTTTTATTGATTCCGGGTAGGTTCACAGTTATGACACTTAAATGAGCATGTTAGCGGAATATAATTAAGGCCCTGCGAAGCTTCGATACTCGATTCGATACGATTCAAAACAGTCTCGATGGTTCGATTCGATTCGACTTTTTGTGCGTTGATTCAGAAATTTTCGAATCCACGAGCTGTCGAGAAGTTCTCTTGAATTCTTCTTTTATCATCAGGTCTCCTGTCCAGGAGACCTGATGATAGAAGAAGAGATCAAATAGGTTCCGCTTCCGAAATTACCAGTTTGATTCCGTTATGAAAGTTTCCGCTTTTTCGATTTACTTGCCCAAATGGACGAGTCGCCACTGAATACAATAACTGAGTGGAGCTTGGCAATATGTACTGTAGCAAGGGAGGAGGGGGCAATATTTACAACTTGAAAAGACGCGAGATTCGATTTTTAAATTGATTCGATTCGAAATCCTTTTCCCGATTCGATTCGAGAATCAATTCGACCCAGAAGGTGAGATTTGCAGGGTCCCAGATGTTATGTTAGAACTGAAGAAAGAATGCAAAAGATATTGTTTTGCAATCGTTCGGCAATATCTAGGATTCGCGATAACCAACTATATATAATATTAATAATCTCTTACATGGATTTTGCCTGATGAAGAAGTGAGATAGATACTCCCCAGCTGGTACGTTCGCGCGACCAGCACTTATTGTGTTGAGAAACCTCTCAATGTCTACTTTCATTAAGCACCCGCAACAATTCTTTGGTACAGCTGTCAGTGGTTGGGCAATATGCAGCAGCCGATTGTGTTTTTACAACATATTAGACCGGTAACACACTTGACGCCCGTTACTTAAACGACATGAAATGACAGCCTTGTAATAAGAAGTGTTTTGAATAGATCTTTTACATATAATATCTAAACATGGGACCATTCTGTTCTAGAACTTGACTATAAGACTGCGCCAACGGTGTTTACTAAATCAATTAAAAGTTTGATGTGTAATCAATATATTTTTCCAGGTGCTGTCAGTTTGAAGAAGATCTGACACACTACAACGTATTTGGCTTCTCGTTTGGCAATAAGACAGAACACAAAGAGGATTGAGTATGGGGAACAGGAATCAAAGATTCGATTTGGCACTTTTCAAGTTCTTCACGAGCATCGTAGGTACGAGTGAAATAAAAGGGAAGAAACAACGTTGGTCGTTGATTTCTGTTCCCGTACCCTACTTGAGCAGTGTTCTGTATTTATACCAAGATTAAACTTGAATTTGATGAACGAAGGTAATCTTTTTAAAGAAAGATATCCAGCAATATATAATCGACACTGGGAGATTCAACAGTCGTTGGTGGTGAATGTGGGTTGTTGTCGGCTACTCACATGTCCCGCTTGCGACTGATGAGACTCTCTGTTCACTTACAATTTTGTATTTGTTGACTTCTCCTGCATAGCAGGCTGTCGAAAATAGACATAAAAGGTATGCTCACACGTTCGAAAATCTTGCCAGACGTTAAAATGCCCACCATTCACTTTACAAAGAAGTTGCAGCTAGTTTCTCTCCAAACGTACAATTTATTCAAGGAGTTGACTTTCAAATACTTACATCTTATTGTACGATCATATTAATGTACTACGATGTGAAATATCACTTCAATCTATGTGTACGCCACTTCTTGTCAGCACCTGCACCCGCTTCAGTATTAGAATTGAATATTGTTGTAGGGGATGCGTTTAAATAGGCTCAGCCTGTTCGCCAAACCCCATTCCATATTTTAAATGAAATAAAATTACTGTTTTAAAAAAAAAGATCACCTGGTCTGTTTATTTTCTTGCTTGATACTGCGTTGTGTCGAAGCATTTCATTCACGCCATAACGCCAATAGATACGTAACGACCAATCAGCTGCGTTCTTACATGACATTCTTATACGTTCTCCAGACTGCATTTGTGGTGTAGACATTTGTGGAAGAGTCGATGGCTGTTAATCCTCTCCGGTAGCGAGGACTATGCGTGTTTCTTATAGAAGTATGGTGCACCATGGCATTGTTCTAAAATTCCCGAATGTACCAGGGTATTACACGGGTATAGAAGGATATTCTGGTACAAGTTAAGGTATTCCACTGTTTAGTTTTGTAAGGGACTGTCTGGTGCAGTCATGGCATTCATTGCACGTAAGACTACTGGCATTATAACGTATTAGGACTAAGTTTATCGACAAAATGCCAAGTTTATAACGGGTTTATGCAGTTTTTAAAAAAAAAAGAAACAAAATACTTAACTTTGAGCCCAGGTGTGTACTTGTTAGAAACTAAAAAAAATAGTGCGTACCTGCGTTCGCCTGGTGTTTGAATCTTGTTCTCAGCGTCCATTGATCTTGTTCGTATTGGAGGGACCTCTGACCAATTGGATTGTGCATCTGACTTATCGAGAGTTCGAAAATCACCCGTGTCACAAGCGTTTTGTCCTTGAGCACGACACTTAACCTCGTATGCTGGAGTAGGAGCGTGTCGCACAGTCTTCATTCAAACCAAGCGATCTAGACTCAGGTTTCTCTGGTGTGCCGTTAGAATGTTGAAAAATATGTCAGCTACTAACTCCTTTTATAAAGATTTCTCCGAGTTTTTTGGTTTCATACGCTCGCCAAACTTGTTCCAAAATACGGCCAGTAGAGCCGTAAATGGACTAGCCCCAAAACATGCTCCCACAGGCTTATTGCCTGTATAATTGATGTGCCATGTTGCGTGCATTCTACCCTTTCCACAATATGCTACTCTTCATATTAGCAGAGTACGAGAAGAGTAAAACACCACATATTTGCACTTTTATGAAGTACTATACCTGTAATCTTATGGACGTCCCACTAACATCAGCGAGTAACTGTCGGACTCTCCAGCATGCTAATCTATCGTTAGCCCTTTGAACCCAAAAGGCCGCTTTCCCGTTCGAGGATCATGATACGACTTGGATTCAGAAAGTAGATAGTCGCTTGGAGAACTTGTGTGGTAGACCAATCAAGGTTTTCATCGTGCAGCCCCAAAGCTACTCGTTAAAATATTGATGGTCTTCCATATAGACTCTAGCAGATGATGGCTCTGAACATGAAATATACCATCAGGGTTCAAAGGGTCAAATAGGGTTAGCGTAGACTGAAAGCTCAATATGCCACCGTGCTCCCAAAGGCGATTAAATACAGTTTCAAAACACATCTATTTCTAAAAACACAAGTTCCCTGTGGGCTCCATTTCGGCGCTGGGAACAGCGGGTTCAACCCAGTGGCCCATTTGATGAAAGGTTAATAGTATATATTGTTCTTCTCATGCATAAATAGCGAACCAATGAATATGGAAAACTCGCATTGTTTTTATTGGAATCTTTTCGACGCATATTTTATTTCTTGCATAACAACCCATCTAATTTGTCACAGTCCGTCATTTTGAGAGAAAAGGGTAAACTAATCTGCTCCGCAGTTTCTTAATCCTTCCGTTTAATCATTCGGATTTAATGTAAGCGAACAGAAATAAAGCCGTTCAGTGTTTAAAAAAGAGATTTTATATACATCTCTATTCGTTAATATCTTATATTAATTCCAAGTTGGGTTTCTTCTGTCATCTCTTATACCTGCCTTTATTTTTCAATATTCATAAAGTACAAACTATTTTCTGTCATGACACTTCTTATGTGGAGAAAAATATTTGCTTTACGGCTTTACTAATGAACTAGTCCAAACTCTGCCAATCTAGCCCTCACGCCACTAGTCAAATTCTGTGAGGAATCCGAAGCTGAGCTGTTTCTTTACCCACGTTTCGTGCAGTTTGAGCGCAGACGATTATTTATGTAATGTAACGACCCATTGCTCGCAATGTATACGGATTTTATTTTGTGCTTCATGTATAGATATTTTAATCAAAAAGTCTTTTATTTGCCTTGAAAACATTAAGATGTTAGAACAATTAGTGGAACTACGCGACGTAATCATGAAATTGCAGTTGTGGTGAGTCTTTATTCATAATTATTCAGTAAACAAATATGTCTACTAGTATTCGTAAAGTCATTAAAGATTCGCTCAAATCAAGTTTCGATTGAGAAACACTTCTTGCACTTATTCGAAGAAAATGAATGTTTATTGAATTTTGAGATTCAATAATTTGGAATATTTTAGTTGGTCGAATAGCGAACCACAGGTTCGCTTTTCCGACCAGCTAAAATATTCTGGACGATTGATTCTAAATATTGGCGATGGACTATTTAAGGGCTAGACTGGTTCAAGACCATAACAACGCGAATCGATTACAAAATTTGACTGGCGGCCTGAGAGTTTACCTCTCAACCTGACTTATGATCTGACTGCGTTTCAGCATTTTTTTTTTAAAGTTGAAAGGTTATTTAATGCGCTACCTTCATGAAACACAAGTCACTCAGGGCAAACAAAATCCATGTTCCTAAATGACTTCAAAAGTTCGTTTTCGACCTTAGTTTTTCTTTCGAACTGCAAATCGATGAAACTGTTACAGGAACGCACTCCAACTCGAAGAGAGCGTTCCAAAAATAAATCGTTCATTATATTTTTAAAACATAACGAAAAATTCTCAAATAATGTTTTTGTATTTGGTGCCTAACAGTTTCGACTAATAAAGTAGGCCAGAGGTAAGGCAGTACGTCCCCTGAGTTCCACTGTGTTCTGTGTGGCAGTAGGCACATAGAACACATTGGAACTCAGGGGTCGAGTAGTTAGTCATCCTGGAAGCATTCTAGTTTTATATCGTATATATATGCTCAACTGGTTTAATTATCATATCATACACCGGTCTCTTGGCGAATCCAACATCAGGATGCCAATCTGTGTGACATGTTGGTGGCATCCATGCCGCAGTGTGCGATATTCCGAGTGCTTGATTCGTTAGGAGAGGAAAAAGTAAGAAGTATGTGAATTTCATTGACATTTTTACAGGGAAATGCTGTATTCAACGAAATTACATTCCAAGGCTTCCGTTAGCCGGTCCGCCTCTGGGGGATACATTTCTTTAGATACATTAGTAGGGTCTATTGTGGAAACCATTAACAGAACTGAGAGTTGTATTCCCTGATAAGGAATTTGTTTTCATGTCTCTGAACACACTATCGCTCGTGCACTGGCACTCTACAAGATGACACATGCTTTATGTCTGTGGAAATTTGCTGGAATACTGTTATGCTTATTCCGCGCCATACATTACAGCCGTCATGGACTGGTAGGGATCCATGCGTGGGCAGTGGCGTTCACGCATGTGTTTACCAGGTATAATAAAAATCATCAGCAGCAAAGTTTTAATTAACTCTTTGCATGCTGCTGGCAGATATTCCTGCCCAAGTCACGATTTATCTTTCCACCGAAATATGTATAATGTGGGCACATTTAATCCAATTTCCACCCTGCAAATTGAATGGATTTTTTCTCCAATCATTTCTTGAATCAAATTTAGGTGAATTTTTCATCAAATCTAGTCATGGTTGCCTCACAGCAGCCATGCCTAGATTTGATGAAAAATATCTTAAAAATACTCAGCGGGTTAAGAGTTAATGATGCACCGCGTTGTTCCCGTGGCTTCATTGATTAAATTTTAATGATTACTTCCTATCATTAATGTTTTGAATCCAATATTTTTGCGTTCGTCGAAATATTACCCACTCGTGGAAAGTGATCAGTCCACGGCGGCCGTACTGTACAGTGGTCCAAACTATATCAGTTATCAAAGTGAAGTGATTGTCTTTATTAATTATCATTTAACGTCAATTAACATTTAACGTCTTCAGTATGTACAATCAAATTACATGTATTTGACAAGGACAAATTAAATCTAAAAAACGAAACTGATATTCACGGTATCTCAGAAAAAGCAAGTTAATCGTTAGAAAATCTTCCACCTATCAATCATCAGGTTGCTCCTTGTGTTTTTGACTTTACCTCAGAGATTGCACACAAGTGCCTGCTGGATTATTAACCTTGCATAGGCCATAGAG
This sequence comes from Pictodentalium vernedei, assembly GCA_031216915.1. NCBI lineage: Eukaryota > Metazoa > Mollusca > Scaphopoda > Dentaliida > Dentaliidae > Pictodentalium > Pictodentalium vernedei. Next base: position 727,753,144 of record CM062297.1, on the reverse strand, counting down.
AATCAAAATCCATTTTTGTCCTTTACGCGTACATCGCAAGATGTACATGTATAACCAGCCGTAGTTACATCTGTTTTGGAGTTTTTGCAGCTTTTGCAGCTGTAATTTCTAGAATTGGTTATGGTTATGACTTTCAAATGGCAAAGGTGGACCATTGGCATTTTCAGAGACCTGGCAGTTTGTCCGTTGACAAATTTTCATGTCTTTTAAGGTGCCAGTGATTCATTTTAGTCAGTTATATTAAAAGGTGGAGGATGTAGTTATGGAATGTACAGTTGTAGAACGTTTTGCAGTTTTGCCCCTGATCAACTGGACAATAGAACAACCGTAAAGTTACAAAGGAGTATTATCAACTTTTCTTTTCTTTTTCTTTTCAACTCATCACTATTTTTTTTCCCGCATGTCAGTACTTTTTCATTTTCCTACTGTTTTTTTTTTAATTTTTTATTTAATAAGATTGTACATATCTACACATTTTGCCGTAAATCAAATTCTCTGTATTTATATCTGTATATAGTTGGGAGAAGGGTTTCCTAAGCAGAAAAAGCTTGTTCTCCAACCCCAGTTTGTCTTCTATATTGGCAAATAAAATATGTTTAATCAAATACGATTGGGTTTCAACTTTATGGAATTGATTTGCAGCAGGAGTATTTCAAGTGTCGGGAAAAGCTTATTAAATTCTGGTGCACATTATGCATGTTCGTCGTATGTACAGCTCATCTCAAGACGAAGCGCAGCAAATTGGTTTCGGTCTTGACCTTAATCAGTAAAAGTCATCTTCGCTACTGCCCTCTGTTGTTCATGATCGGAAAGAGTATGCACTTTGAAAACAGATTCCACCACAATGTCCTCTGGGTAGTACTCTGGGCATTGATGGTATTTGTGTCGTCATTTCACTGGAGACGTTTTACCTCAGACATTTTTGCATTTTGGATGTTTGTGTTCTGAAATAAGTAATCACGCGCCAAGTACATTTATTATAATACGAAGTCTTCCAATCTCTCTATCGATCGATCTCTAAATACCAATACTGTCTTGCAATATTAATAGCTGGGTTTCGAAATATCGGAATCTTTCGTGCATGCATGGTATGGCAACAGCTTGATTGATGCCACGTGTAAACGCGCATTAAGGAAACACCATCCATTTTGAAGGTTTAAAGCAACAATTCCTTTTATTTGTGCATCTTAAGATGCAATTCATTTGTCACGCTCCGATCAATTACAAAGCGTAAAATGCATGACAGTTTTGCTTGCGAAAACGCGTTAGCAAATCAGTCCCACAAGAACAGTGGCAGAATATTTTTCACAATAACCTTTTTACATTTCACTGATATTTACCTTTCAATTTTTCTTGTTAACATCGTTGCTCAAGCTCATTTGCTTACGTGTTCTGGTTTCATTCATTCGTCTCCACATTGTTGAGAGAAATTTAAACTTTGATTTTAACCCGCCACCCGCGGTCTGTACACCTCAGACTACTTATCTTTCTTACACCTAGCCGATAATTTGCATTGACACCTGAAATGCAGCAAAGAAATATAAGAAACTAATCACGGATTTTACAACAACAAAAATAAAAAAGATTGATTGCACGCCTATGCTTTTATTTTCATAAAATACACGCTTTTTCTGCAGAAACCAAAGCGAACAATATTTTTTTGTATTGTCCTTGAATAATACGGATCACGTGCGCGGACTATTTAACAATTTCTGTTTTACGTTAGTGTTATTTTTGGCAGTAATTTGTGTTTTTAATATTTTTTTAGTAGACGTACAATAAATACACAACAGCATACGCGTTCGAACTATCATTTTTTACTGCATGAGATCGATTTCGGCGGAGAGATAATATTGAACAAGAAGTGGAAGGCTTCGAGTTCAATATTATCCTTCCCCCAAAATCGAATAATATTTTTTTAATAAACTATAGGCGTGCAATAAATACAGAACAGCTTTCGCGTTCGAACTGTTGTTTTTTACCGCACGCGATCGATTTGGGCGGAGAAATAATGTTGAACTCTAAGCCTACGGGCTTTTCGTTCAATATTATCCCCCCGTCCAAATCGATCGCGTGCGGTAAGAAATGACAGTTCGAACGCGTATGCTGTTCTGTCGAAAAGTTGTACGGAGGTGTGCAATTTTATTTATTGGATACGATTTTTTTCCAAAATTGCCCATCAACAGTCTCGGCTGATATGGCATCAAACTCGCCTGATATGACGCCAATCTGGACTGATATGAACCAGGCTAGGCTTGCCCCCCTCGCCCCCCCCCCCCCCCCCTGATGCGTTACCAGGCGCAACCAATTTGTTTCCATCAAAATGTCCACATTCACAGTTATTCGTCGAACTCAGTCGGGAAAATAAAGTACCAGAAATGTGATATACGCTTCAGTTGAATATGCCACCGTGTTCAAATATGCACACGATGCCAGTTTCAAAGCACATTTATTTCTACGAAGCACAAAAACAATGCAAGCACCATTTTAGGTCTTTACTTGGAACACTGTGTGCACCATCAGCTGAAAGGGTAATAGTACAACTTGTTCTCGTGCAGAAATTTCAAATAGATTTTTGTGGAAAGCCCACAGTGTTTTTTTTATAGAAATCGTTTTCAAGTTCTTATATTTTACTTCGGTGCATACCATCCCAACTAATTTGTTATAGTCTGCCATGTTGAGAAAAAACGATACAATATTCGGCGCCGTAAGTTTTAAACTTTCCTTTTAATAAACTAGATTTCATGTAAACTAGAAGAAAGAAAGCGTTTCAGTGTGTAAATAAGAGGTTATATATGTAGCTTCGTTAGTAAATACATTGGAGTTACCTCGGGGCCGCCCCGTGCGAAGGCGGGCCCCTGGGCAATGTGTAGAACGGCCGTTGATATGCGGTGGAGGTTTTAATTTTCTCCTGCATTTTTTTGACATCTACTCAATTATTTCCTTACAATTTGTGTAATTTATTAATTTATTACCTGTATTTCTGGAAATATGGTGCATTTTTTTCTCCAAAGATAGAGTGGCCACGATTTTACAGGAAAGACAAGCGGAAACCCAACAAACTGGATCAAGTGGGCTTTTTATATGAACGGCACCTGGTCAGTAATACAACTACGTAGTCTTGCCACCTCCACCAGCGTCGGAGGCCCGTGCCAAAAGCCTTCCTACGACTTACAGCTCAGACGTATCGACAGGTCAACCTACACTTTTTAAAAAACACAAAAAACGGGGGAAGTTACTCCGCCCCCTACCCTTCTCGGTGCTAGTGTTTACCAATAAACCCTGATGATATCTACCTGACCGTTCCAATGTCATCAATTGGAAGAGTCTATATTCATCATTTGGGGATAGACCATTTACTATTTTTAACGTGAAGCCTTAGGACAGCACGTTCAACAAATTGGTTGATCAACCCCACACATTCACGGAGCATATTGAAATTATGACGTGTCATGTTCCTGGATCCGAAAAAGGGCCTCCAGGTGAAAAGGTTAAATCCCAAGTTGGGGCTCTTCTTTCTTCACTTGTTCCCATCCCTTTTCGGTATTCAAAACACACAGACTGTACATTGTCACGACAGTGGTGAGAATGTTAGGGAAATATGTATTTTATGTAGTTTGTATTCAACTAATCTTAACCCTGTCAATCAAACTTTCGGACCAAACGTCAAATTCTATAAGGAACCTGACTCTGCTGTGGGCTGTTTGTTTATCAATTTGCGTGGAGTTTGCACGCAGACTACTGTTGATGCAGGCTAACTTGATGTCCCTTTTCTCACAAAATATACACATTTTCGCAGGCTCCGGTTATAGATATTCCAATCAAAAAGTGTTTATTTACCTTGTAAGCATTAAGATATTAACAGAATTTATGGAACTACGCTGCGAAATCATAAAACAGCAGCTATGGTGAATCTTTATTCGCAGTTATTTAGTAAACAAACGTGTCTGGTAGTATTGAAAAAGTGAAGTCTCGATTGTGTCACATTTCTTGTACTTATTGCAAGAAAGTGAATGTTTATGGTATTTTTAGATTCAACCGGATGGAATATTTCAGTTGGACGGAAAAGCGAACCTTGGGTTCACGCGCTCGACCAACTGAAATAGACGATTGAATCCCTATACTGGCGATGGATTATTTACGGACGAGCCTAGTTCCATGCCATGACAGCGTCGAATTCCTTATAGAATTTGACTGGGGCTGAGAGCAAGACTGGTTTGTGATTAGTGTGCGTTTGAGTATTGTCCAAAAGTTTAGAGGTTACTTAATGGACTCTCGGCTTAAAACGTAACTCACTCAGCTCAACAGGATCGATTTTTCTAAAAGACTTGAACATTTTGTTTTCTCCTTTTAATTTTTTTTTTTTTTTTGCCAAACGGGGTAACTACACTATTCTTAATGAAACGCATGTCAACTTTTCCGACTAACTGAAATACTCCAGACGATTAAATCTAAGCACAGGAGAGAGACCATTGAAGGGCTACACTGGTTCCAATCTATAACAGCGTCGAATTCCTTACAGAATGTGACTGATGGCCTGCGAGCTTGCCCTACAACCTGGTTCCGAAACCTTTACATTTGTATTTTCTAGAATTATTATTTCTGGTTATGCCTTTAAAATGGTTAAAATGAATCATTGGCATTTTCAAAGATCTGGCAATTTGGCAGTTGGCTATATCTTTTAAAATGCTTATGATTCATTTTAGTCAGTTATATTGATAGGTAGACAATAGAATTCTAGAAAATATAATTGTAGACATTTTATAGTATTGGGTCCTGGCTTGCGATTGGACTGCATTTGAATATTTTCTGAAAGTTTGAAGGCTATTTAACCCTTTGAACAGTAGTGGTATCGTCCGTGCCAGTTCAATGGCAGCAATGAGAAGAGTCCATATTCATTATTTGGGGTAGACCAATCAGTATTTTCAACGTGCAGCCGGAGGCTGCACGTTGAAAATACTGATTGGTCTACCCCACATTATCTTCTGAACAGCCATCCTATATAATGACGTTATGACGTATCAAGTTCCTGGCTGGAAAAGCGGCCGCTGGGGTTCAAAAGGTTGATGTGTTCCGTTCACCAAATACAAGTTACTCACGACAAAAAAAATCGATGTTCCTAAATGATTTGAAAACTTAGTTTACTGACTTCCTTTTTATCTTTCAAACTTAAAATTTATAAACTCTTACCGGAACGCATTCCAATTCGACAAGCGCGTTCCATAAATAGTTTTCTCATCATATTTTATTGCTGAAAACATAACGAAAAATTCTCAAACGATGATTTTTTTGTGTCTGGTACCTAATGGTTTCGACTAGTAAATTATGTCAGAAGTAAACGCATTAGTTGATTATCCTCGATTCAATCTAGTTTAATATCGTATATATATGCTCGAAATGAAGTAATTATCATATCATACACCGGTCTCTTGGCGAATCAAACATCAGGATCACAATCTGTGTGACATGATGGTAACATCCGTGCCGCAGTTCGGTAACTTCTGAGTACTTGATTCCATAGGAGAAGAAAAAGTCTGTGAATTTTCTTGACAAGCTTTTACAGGGGAAATTTTATATCTGAAGAAATTACACTCGAGTGCGTCGGTTAGCAAATCCGCCTCTGGGGGTTACATTTCTTCAGATAAATTAGTTGGGCCTACTGTGGAAACCATTAACAGAACTGAGAGCCTTATTCACTGATAATTAATGTTGATCTTTTGAAACGTATGATCGCGTCACGTATGTTCCAGTCTACAAGATGACATGCCCATTATATCAACAGCAATTTGCAGAAAAACAGTCAGTTTGGCTACTCATATTCACGGTCATACATAGGTACAAACTACTTCTTTGGTACATACCGTCAAATACGTGTACTTAATTAGGGCAAATTAAACCATTCGTTGATTCATTCAATGTTTAAAGTTTTGCTCTTTTATATCCTGCTGCGTTTTGGTAAAACCAGATTATTTATCTCCCCTGTATTGCAAAGAAGGTATTGATTAATATTCTAGAAGACGAAGCTGGTATTTATTTATTTATTTATTTATTTATTTATTTATTTATTTATTTATTTATTTATTGTGACACCATTACCGCAGAGATACGTGGACTCAGTGCGCATGCGCAGGGCGCGCTGCTAGGGCGATACGTATTTCTGTCGCCCATCTTGTACACTATAGTGGCATGTGGTTGATCTGTGACCCAAACCCCTCTAATAGGGCGGGGTATGTTCAGAGGGTGTGTTCGATGAGAGTGTATCTAATTACCCACACAGACACGACACACACTCCAAATCTCCAAACACTGTCTAAAATCACCGAAACGGACTTGGTGAAGCCCCATTTGGGGCTTATAATAGTAGCACGTAGTGCGAAAAGACGCGTTCTATTAAAACTGAAGTACTTTTCTAGTTCGAATTTTCCCAAAATCCAAGGTTACTTCGTAGAATTTCCACAAACAACTCGACAATTGATTAACTAGTTCGGTTTTCCAACTACATCCACGGTTTCTACCCGTTGTTCGGATTCCCTGAGAATCTTCTTTATATTGCTAGTACGTAGTACTGCTGAACAAGAAATGTCATCAAAAATTGTGTTCTACTGATTAGGAGAACTTTTGCGATTTTTCGCCATTTATTTTTGCTAATTAGGATTCCTGACGAACCCCCCATCTTGGGCTTATAACGCACCAGTTGGATTGCTTGATCTCCCATAACCTGTGCCCACCCATTCAGTGTTATCTCCCTTGTGTATAACGAAGACATCTTTGATTCTCAAACCCGAAAAACAATCGAACAGGGAGAGGTATTATTCGAACGACTCGAATCTTATCGAACAAATAAATTATCGTGACTCGAACAGGCGTCGCTCCGACGACTCGAATTCCATCGAGCGAATGAGCTATAGAGCAATTTCTCGACCGAGTGACTCCACATACGACTCTACGACTCATCTCGGTATTTTAGGATACTATGACATAATGATGTACTACTTGCGGTACGTTTTGGGGATACGTTTTGGGGATACCTTTTGAGGATACCTTTTGAGGATACCTTTTGGAGAATATGTATCTGAAGATAGTTACCCCTATTCAGCACCTGGCTTCTGGATTACCCCCACCCCCAACACACACATACACACGCCCACATCTTAACCCTTTTACCCTTAGCGGTCGCTTTTCCGGCTTGGAACATGATGCGTCATAACGTTATTAAATAGGTTGGCTGTTCAGTAAATGTGTAGGGTAGACCAATCAATATTTTCAACGTGCAGCCCCCGGGCTGCACGTTTTGAATATTGATTGGTCTACCCCAAATAATGAATATGAACTCTTCTAATTGCTGCAATTGAACTGGCATGGAAGATACTACAAGAGTTCAAAGGGTTAATAGCTCCAAGGCCATCATTGCCGACTATAGTAACCACCATCTTCCTCTGATCAGCATGTATTGTATTCACCATTACTATAGCCTTCTACCAGCATTGCAGTTGTGTCCTATTACTGTCTTGTACCATTACTATTGGCTACCACTATGCTGTCCTGTGCTAGAGTGACTCAACCATTACTAACTTGTGGCACTACTACGGCCCTTACTACATTAATGCCGCTACGGGTCACAGTTCATATCACTATCATACTCGGGTTTTTTTCCTTACCCTTGCTCGAACAATTTTTCATACATATTCTAAGTTCCAATAATAAGCTATCGAGCAGTTACTTACAAGTCATTGATCGAACGACTCGAACCCCATCGAGCAAATGATCAATTGCTGGAACGAGTGACTCAACATACCACTCTTATGATCATCTCGGGATTCCATATCAACAGCCTTTTCAAAAAGGGATCATATTAGTGTGATTCCAAGCTCCTACACAGCTTCTGATAGTCTTACCATGGACTTCCACCTTGTCCTGAACTATTAGTCCTATGATCAAGTCCTATGGTATGCATCCAATACTATAGTACTATAGTATCACCGTGAGTTAGTGGTTTTGGAAGTAGAATTGAATTAAGCTTCTCTTATATTCCATTACCTGTTTACCTAATACGACTAACAGACGACATTTAGCGTGGCGAGCGTGTTCCAATGAAGGGTCTTGAGCTATGTTTTTGAAGCAATAATTGAAAAAAATAATAAAATATGGTTGTGGATACTTGTGAAGCGCGCAGGTCGGTCTATGTCGTTATGTTGGGTAAAAGATGTATAGTTACACATTATGTAATGAAATGAATCTCAAATTCGTCGCGATTTCATATGATTTTTCTAAACCTCGTTCACTAAAATCGTTCCGAGCCTCAGTAAACCTTAGCTCGGGTCGGATTTAATGAACTCGGTTAAGAAATTTTATTTCAAATCGTGCCTTATTGGAGATCCTCTATATGTTTGGAAATAAGATTCAGACAAGATTGGAAGTAATACAAACTTCTCGTGAGTTTGCTGGGTTGATGTAACCCTTTCCTAACCTGAAAAGCAGACGACACTTGCAAAAAAAATTCTTGAATAGCTATTTTTTTCATTTTTTGTCTCAAAAATATAGGTTATGACCCCTCGTTGGAACGAGCTCAACGAGCTCGTTCCAACGAGGGGTCATAATCTATGTTTTTGAGATAAAAAATAAAAAAATAATGAAAATTAGTTGGCGATTTTTGAGAATAGCGCTGGCTGGTTTTGGTCGTTACGTTGGGTAAATGGTTAACGAAAAAATATCAAGTATTGACACCTTAAATTTAACAAGAAATGTTGTAGTAATACAACTATTTGTCGTCTTACCAATTGCATTTAGACTTTATGAATTTGATTTCCTGTACGAGTATTTAAGGAGTCGGAAAAATCCTGTCGGTGCACATTATGCATGTTCGGCGCATACACATCTCGCTTTTGATGAAGCACAACAAGCTGGTTTGGTCTCAAACTACATTAGCGTTTTGAAAAGAGATCCCACCACTTCGTTTTATGGGTAGTACCCTAGAGGTTGCCGATTTTTCTTCCTCATTTCACTGTAATCGGGTTACCTCAGGCCTTTTTTCGTTTTGGATGTTTTGTACTGAAATACGTGATCACGTACGAATTTCTTTTATCGTTACACGAAATCTCCCCAATCTCAATTTCAATTCGATCTCTGAATGTCAATACTGCTTTACTCTATCAATCACTGGGTGTCGCAATAATTGGATTACACTACGCATGCATCGGTTATTCCACAGCGTGATTTCTGCCAAGCATAAACGCAAATGCAGGAAACAATATCCAGCTTGATGGCTCGAGACAACAATTTCTATACTCTGTGCCTTTTGAAAACACAGTTCATCTGTCACCCTCCGATCATTTACAAAACGGAAAATGTATTACAGTTTTGCATGCGAACATGCATTTGCAAACCAGTCCCACAAGAACTACGGAATAACATTCTTCATAATAAACTGTCTTCGCATTTCACTGATCGCTTTCAATTTGACTTGTAAACATCGTTTTTCAAGTCCAGATAGGTGCTTACGCGTTCAGGATTCATTCAAATTGCCTCTGCTTTATATGCAGATGTTTAAACATTTAACTTCTCTTTCTTGCACTCAGCCGATAATTTGCATTGGCACATGAAATACCGCAAAAAATAACCCCTTGAACCCGAGCGGTGGCTTTTTCGTACAGGACATGATACGTCATAATTTCATTGAATAGGATGGATGCTTGATAAAACAGGTTTAGGTATCTGGTAGACCAATCAATATTTTCAACGTGCAGCCTTAGGGCTGCACGTTAAAAATATTAATTTGTCTACCCCTAAATAATGAATATGGACTTTTCCAGTTGCTGTCATTGAACTGGTATGGAAGATATCACCAGAGTTCAAAGGGTTAAGATATAAGAAACTAACTGTGGAAACAACAACACAAATAAAGTAGACTAATATTAACTGCGATGTTGTACGGAGACGTGAAGTAGTATTCCCTGGTATCGAAAACCCGTTAATCAACGACTTATAAATCGTAAATGATTCCAGCCAGGGAAAGTTCTCATATGAGAAGTTCATGAAAAACTATATGAGAAATAGTGGAAAACCATGGCTACTGGAAGTCAGCCACTATCTGAGTGTCTTCAATTTAAAAGCGGCTGAATATAGCATCCATGATCATAAAATGAGGAGGCGGTGGCTCATTGCTTAAAGCATTGGACTTGAAAACAAAAGGTCGACCGTACTATCCTAACCCACGCCATCTGCAAGACACTTAATCCCAAGTGGCCACGGTGGTGATGTGCACTAAGGCGTACTGCAGGTCAGTGGTGCACTTGCCTTGAACCGCTGCTGAATCTCTTTTTGCCGGGTTAGTAAGTTGCAGAAAGCGACAGATGCTCCACGTTGTTCGGTGGTTTTCTCCTGGTACACAGGCTTCCTCTACCTGTCAAACAGTCCGACATAATGTGACCCTGCCTGTTGAAAGTATCGCCAAACCATAATAAACAAAAATAGACGAACAGTTGTAAAATGGTTAATATCACTTGTCACTCTCATTTAATCCACCGCCTACCACAGAATAGGATTAGCACTACTTCACAGTACTTTGAGCGTGAAAGTTGTCTCTTTCTCAATCAGAACGAGATCTCGCCGCGACAAAGTCATCCCAACGGACTGAGATGTTTTCAAATAAAACACTGCGAAATCAAAACTGAATCAAGAAAAACAAACGAAAATGGCATCTGAGGTTCAATGTTCTCGCATTTCTTCTTTTTTTCCAAGTGAGATCCTACAGTTTATTATACGCCTGTTCTTTGGAATCCCCATCTACAGCAACACTGAACCATGCGGGCAATGAAGATCCGTTCCGCACATATGCGCGGAACGGAAATCGTTGACGGACTATTTTTAAATAGAAGCAAAATTTCACTGGGATTTTCTACCATTTGATTCAATTGATATAATATTACAATACCCCAAACTAAACTGCTACAAACCCTCAGCTCGCTATATACCGGGCGAATTATCCGCTTTGGTTAAATGTGGTTGTTTGATTGTTTATTGGGGCTTTTAACCTCCAGGGTCACGATGTGTCGAAATGTTTTACGGGTGGAGAAAAACCAAGCAGCGGCACGCAGATGTCAGTCTCTCCAATTTACTACTGTTGAGAAGGAAATAAAAAAAATGAAAATATAGACAAAAGTTACACAAAGCCGTGGTGGTTGTTGGCGTTATGGTTCATGAACACACTAACATGTTAAAGACGGGTTGTCAAGGAGTGGGGTACGCTGTTATCTACGACCAAAACTTTGAAGACATACTTCTGCCAAAGCATGATTGCTGACATTAGATGAGGATACTGATGTAGCAAGAAAAAGGGAAGCGAAAAGGAGCGCGCTGGGTGATGAAAAAGACATCGTTGACAAAGTGAAAGATACGCCTGAATCACGAGGTCGTAAATCATATAGAGGAACCAAAACGAACGTACCGTGGATAGCCAAATCACCGGAAAGCTGTGTACCAATCAAATGAGAGACAAATTAAAGATCTGAAGCTTCCAGCATACAAAAAAGATCAATCTCGAGAGATGTCTCAGGGCGTATTCCTCATTTCATGAAATTTAAAGACTTAACCCTTTGAACCCTGGTTTTATATTCCATGTCAGTTCAATGGAAGCAATTGGAAGAGTCCACATTCATTTTATGGGGGTAGACCAATTTATATTTTTAACGTGCAGCCATTGGGCTGCACGTTAAAAATATTACAGTACGTGGAGAGTGAATTGTGAACAAATCACCCGCGGAGTGGAGTTATTACCCAAAGTATCACTTTCAAATTCCATATTTTTGGACAAAAAACACAAGCAATGTTTCAGCCAATGGACCTCCGGGTTTAAAACCGGAGGTCCATTGGCTGGAACTTTGCTTGCGCTTGTTATGCATTACAACAAACTTGCAATTATTGGTTGGGTGGAATCTCCACTCTCCGGGTGATTTAGTGATAATACACTCTTCACGTACTGTAAATGGTCTACTCCACACATTCACTAAGCAGCCACCCGACTTGATGAAGTTATGACGTATCATGCTTCTGGGCCGGAAAAGCGAAGGAAGTTTCATTGAATAACTCTTTCTCGCCACGACGTAGCATTATATGCTGATGTGACGTCAATCACCAATAAAGAAATAAAGAAATCTCAAGAGATCGAAAACCCAGAAACACAACAAAAACTATACTTTATGATTTTCTGAGAGTCATGGGCTTTTCCAGACGAGATTCCATGATTTTTCATTCCCCCAGAGTGTCTGAAGAATTCTTTTTAACTGTATCACTATAGTACCTTTATTGATGTTCTGAGAAATGTGGGTATAGTACTCTTAAATGACTAAGCTTGATAAAAAAGGCTTAGGTTAAAATTATCATTATTGTTGGAGAGTATTAATATCAATATCATCGTCCGACAAGTCTTCGGCCGATAAAAGGAATTATTATGTTTGTTTGCCACGTACCCATTGAGTGTTGTGGCTATTTGAAAACAACCCATTTTATCTCAAATTTATGTAAAAGTTTGATGTTTGACAGATTGTGGATGGTTAATGAACGCTTGTCGGAATCATTCTTCTCAAGAGTGTGTCAAGGGGATAGCTAAAACTTGCGATTTTGTTGTATAAAAGTGTGTGTATCTTTGATAATTTTTCTCGTTCGGGCCAAGGTACCAGAATGTGCGTTTAAAAAACGTACCCCGAAAACCGATTTATTACTCACAATCTGCTAATTAAGCATGAAATTTAATGTCCATTAGGGCGCATTTGTTGAACGCTACATGGGCTATCTGATAACTGATCAAATATGTATTCTTCTGTTGTCATTATCGGGGTAATTATGGCCAGTTGATAGCTAATTATTGGGAAGCAGTGCATCACACATACTCTGGGCACACACCCATATTACGCATCTATCCTGTCTCCGAAATGTCAAGCGAGTCCAACTCAAACAAAATACGCATTAATATCTCTATCCATATCGAATTACAAAGCACTCGTTAAATCAGAATTAATATGTTTAAACTTTGCGTTCCGACTGTATAAAGAGTGAAGCAGAATTCTGAGGTGGGCAGTTGGCCTGTGAGAGCACTCACAGAAGGCCCGAGTCTAGACTTGGCCGTCGAGGATCATAGGCACCGAGACTGAAAGTCCGCGTATTGTCGTAACCCTACGAGGGCTGTAAGGAACCGATAGTAGTTTGTTAACGGTTGCGAACCGTAGTGGCATAGTAGCCAAAGAAGTAAAAGCTGTAACGTTGAGGTCTAGAAACCGTATTAAGAGCTTGAGTAAGCGCTTGAATAGCTCGCGAGATAAGATAGTTTTAGGCGGTGCGAGAATTGGTGATGTTGAGAACACTTTGCAGAATATTTTTATGTAAGCTTTGTTAAGTATATATCTGAAGGCGAAGAATAACGTAACCCCGTGGGAGCCAGGCAAGGCACCAAGTGATCGTGAACTGTGGTAGACGCCGATTGAATTGTGATTGAACTGTGAAAGCGCTGATCACACAAGCAGAACATTATATGTGTTAGCCCGAATGACTGTGAAGTTAACCCTGCGAGGAGGAAGCAACGAGAAGTGAATAGACACTTTGTCTGTATCACAAACCGTGAGAAAATGAAGATGGTGTGAGGTTGATGCAGCGGACACAGCTAGGTGTGGGAGACGTCGAGGGCCCTAAAGAATAAACTTTTATCCGCGTAATTAGTGTATTCTTATGGATACTTTTGTGAGTAATTTGTTTCATATTATATTTCTTCGTACATGTAAATAAATAATCTTTTCAGTGGATTATCGTTGATCACCCTTGGCATTGTAAGCCACAGGCACCTTCGGGAATCCCAACTGTCCCAAGCGGACAGGGCATTGATAAGGTGGCAAGGTTTACGTTTGTACTGGGGTTTAGACGACAGTCACTGGCTGTCGGCTGAGCACTGATAAGAACATAAATTTTCCTCCATCATTTCGAACATCCATTTAACCCCTGTAATCCTGCGACAGGGTGTGTTTTTCTTGAATTTCTGTAAGAACCACCTGAAGAAAATGTGAATTTTAAGTTTTCATGGGCTGTCTGTCTTTAATCTGTCAAGACAGGGTTAAGGCTTGGTTTTATGAATACCTTTATTACTTACAAAAATTACCCCCCCCCCCCCCCCCCCAGATAAATTCTGGGTCCGATAAAAGAGGTTATGTTTATCTGTGGCATACCCATTGGGTGCTGTCGGTGTCCGAAAACAGCCCATTTTATCAAAATCTGTGCGCTTAGCAGCCTGTGGAGGGTTAACAAATGCTTACCGGAATATTTTGTCCATGCAACTTGTAATGCCACACCAAGACCTGCGAATGGCCAATTTGTCTTTTAGAGGCGTTTAGAGAAATCCACGGAAAACATGAATGTTTGAGCTTTTAATGAGTATGGCTGTTTAGCCAGCCTAAAATGGATTAACGCATGCTTTCTTGATTTCCCTTATTACTTACAAAAATGATCCTCGGTGAATTCAACTTCCTGTAAAGGAAGTTATGTTTAATACTCAGGTACCCGATGGGTGCTGTGGGTGCCCGACAACTGCCCATTTTATCAAACTTTCAATGTTTGGCAATCTTTGGAGGGTTAACAGATGCCAATATCTCTTGTATGTCAATTGTAGTGTCGCAGACAGTGATGAAAGTGATGAAAGTTTAAAAGAAATCTGCAAGACGCGTTTTGAGAAAGTGACGAAAATCCCTAATTTTGATAGTTTTTTTTTCCAATTTTGGTGAAAGAAGGGTTAAATCGAAAATTCCGCTTTTGGTACATTTTTAGATTTTGTGCCACTCTATGCGCGTGTAAAAGTCTGTGAAAATCGGTTCGAAAATGGTTTCAGAATTGTATGGACAAAATGTGTGGAAAAAAATAATAATCCGTAGTTTCCTGGGGGAAAAACCAAAATATTTCTCACGATAGAAAAGTATTCATTTAGTCGAAGATGAAAATGAAGTTCACTTCGAAAGAATTAATGCTGACAATACATACAAAACTAGCATTAAATCGCTACACACTGATGCGAAAATATCAAATTTTTTTACCGGCAAATTTTATCCATGATGCAATCATGCGATGGCTCAGTGGTTATGGCATTGGACATCAAATCGAACGGTCCACGGTTCGATCGCCGCCGTGGGTAACTGCGTTGCGTCCTTGGGCAAGGCACTTGCCCGCGTGGGTGCACGGTGGCGCTGTATAGTAAGGTGCACTGCACGTCGATGGTTTACTTGTCTTCGACCAATGCTAATCCTGCTTGTGTCGAGTTAGTGCGTTGAGGAGTCTTGACAGTTTCTCGCCAAGTTTTCGGCGGTTCTCTCCGTGTACTCCGGCTTCTCTACCCGTAAAACTGTCATGGCTGTCGAAAGTGTAGATAAACCCAATAATTAAATAAATAAATAAATATTAGGATTTAAGTTTTTTAACGACACTTTTAACAGCCAGGGTCACATCGTGTCGGAAGTCTTACGGGTGGAGGTAGCCACAGTACCCGAAGTAAACCATAAAGAAGCGGCAAGCAACTGCCAGACTCCCAAAGGTCTTAACTTACAGAAGCAGAGTTAGCAGCGGTTGGTGGTAAGTGCACCATTAATGTGCAGTGCGACTTAGTACACAGTGCCACCGTGTCCCATGTGGTAATCTGGATTAAGTGTGTTGTCCAAGGACACAATAAATTTAGGGGTGGGGGGGGGGGGGGGCAGGATCGAACCGTGAAAGTTTGAAGTTCAATGTTTTAACCCTTTACCCAACGTAACGGCCAAAACCGGCCAGCGCTATTCTTAAAAATCGCCAATTAATTTTAATTATTTTTTTCATTTTTTGTCTCAAAAACATAGGTTATGACCCCTCATTGGAACGAGCTCGTTCCAATGAGGGGTCATAACCTATGTTTTTGAGACAAAAAATGAAAAAAATTAGTTATTCAAGAATTTTTTTGGCAAGTGTCGTCTGCTTTTCATGTTAGGTAAAGGGTTAACTCCTGGAACACTGCACTCCCATTTCCTTCAGAGGTACACGCAAACAAGAATACAAACTTTAGGTACTAAACGCCATCCCATTCCGTTCGTTTCCAATAACTACATGTATAACTCTAGCCGTTCATTACATCACCCACACCACTGGCGATAAGAGCCACTCAACATCTGGTCACAATTCATCCATGGTCTCCCTTCACACTCTGTCTCGTCTTCTCTGACTCTCTTCCCTCTCGTTTATCATTTAATTTTTTTGTTTACGTATGTGATCATGAGAAATAGAGGATATCTAGTGTTTTTGAGTGGATACCGAAAATTATCCTATGAGAGACCGAGACAAATGTTTATTTTTCGCGAGCGCTTTTCTCGAAAACGCTAGATGTTCTTTTTATTATACGCTTTTTACAAGAATCTGATCATTCCTATCGATAATTCCACTCGTTTGAACCTTGAATTGATGCATGACAGTAAACAGCGCATTGATACGCGAAAGTGATTTGATTGATACTCGGAACAGGTAGCATCTTGCGATCTGATTCGGCTAGCGGGTTTCATGCATCAATTCAAGGTGAATACATGTTGAATTATTGCTGGAAATGATCGGTATCCACTCAAAAAAAAAGATTTCCTTTTCATTATACGTTTTTTAGAACAAATCGATCATTTCCAGTGATAATTTGACTCGTATTCGCCTTGAAGTGATGCTTTGAGAGCCGCCATTTTGATTGATACCGGTCAAAGTGAAAATTTCCATATCTTCACAGTGGGGATACGATTTCTATCTTTCCACATTTTTAGCTCACCTGACTGGAAGTCAGGGTGAGCTTTTCTTATCACTCTTCGTCCGTCGTCCTGCGTGAAGGTGGTGTTTGAGCCTCTTTCTCCTAAACCACTGGCCACATTTTAATTAAATTTCATGTATATGGTGGTTATATAGGGGCATTTTGATTTTTATCCAAATTAGGTTTCGGTTCATATTGACCAGAGGTGTGGGGAAAAAATAGCCAATTTTTTTGAAAATCTTCTTCTAATGAACCACCAGTAGCAGAGACTTGATATGTGGTATACAGAGTCCTTTTGAGGTTTAGAATCAAGTTTGTTCAAGAAAAGTTTGTCGGGCATTTTTGCCTTCGTTATGGGAGGGGCAAAAATTTTGGCCACGCCTAAAATTTCTATTTTCTGAACCGTGAGGTCAATTTGAACCAAATTTGACATGAGATGATAATGGGTCATAAGTAGTTGACTGATGCAAAAAAAAATGTTCTCATTGCCCCGTGGGAACCTCGGGAGCTAAAAATAGAAAAAACCTTAAAACTGCCATATCTCCAAAACTACACGGCACAGAGAATTCTTATTTTGTATAAAGCTTACTTTTATCCAGTAGAATAGAATGGTTAAAAAAAATTCCTATCGGTTTGATCACAAGGTACTTTTTTCAGGACTTTGAAAAAGTGCTGAGTCAGCACTTTTTAACACTGTAGGCAATGGGAAAAACATTAAAAAATCTTCTTCTCCAAATCCAGCAGGCAGAATCTTTTGATATTTGGTATGCAACATTGTAGGGTGGATCTGATTCAAGTTTGTTCAAATCGGCCCCCTGGGTTCATATTTGGGCTCAGTATAGGAGCCCGATTTCGAACTTAGTGCATTTCAGGCAAATTTCTTAAAAAATCTTCTTCTCCAGATCCAGCAGGCAGAATCTTTTGATATTTGGTATGCAACATTGTGGGGTAGACCTGATTCAAGTTTGTTCAAATCGGCTCCCTAGACTCATATTTGGGCTCACTATAGAAGCTCGAATTCGAGCTTAGTGCATTTCGGGCAAATTTCTTCAAAAATCTTCTTCTCCAGATACAGCAGGCAGAATCTTTTCATATTTGGATTGCAACATTGCAGGGTGGATCTGATTCAAGTTTGTTCAAATCGGCCCCCTGGGTCCATATTTGGGCTCAGTATAGCAGCCCGATTTCGAACTTAATGCATTTCAGGCAAATTTCTTAAACAATCTTCTTCTCCAGATCCAGCAGACAGAATCTTTTGATATTTGGTATGCAACATTGTGGGGTGGATCTGATTCAAGTTTGTTCAAATCGGCTCCCTAGATTCATATTTGGGTTCACTATAGAAGCTCGAATTCGAACTTAGTGCATTTCGGGCAAATTTCTTCAAAAATCTTCTCCAGATCCAGCAGGCAGAATCTTTTCATATTTGGTAAGCAACATTGTGGGGTGGATCTGATTCAAGTTTGTTCAAATCGGCCCCCTGGGTTTATATTTGGGCTCAGTATAGAAGCCCAAATTTGAACTTAGTGCATTTCAGGCAAATTTCTTAAAAAATATTCTTCTCCAGATTCAGCAGGCAGAATCTTTTGATATTTGGTATGCAACATTGTGGGATGGATCTGATGCAAATTTATTCAAATCGGCTCCCTAGATTCATATTTGGGCTCACTATAGAAGTTTGAATTCGAACTTAGTGCATTTCGGGCAAATTTCTTCAAAAATCTTTTTCTCCAGATCGAACAGGCAGAATCTTTTGATATTTGGTATGCAACATTGTGGGGTGGATCTGATTCAAGTTTGTTCAAATCGGCTCCCTAGATTCATATTTGGGTTCACTATAGAAGCTCGAATTCGAACTTAGTGCATTTCGGGCAAATTTCTTCAAAAATCTTCTTCTCCAGATAGAGCTGGCAGAATCTTTTCATATTTGGTATGCAACATTGTGGGGTGGATCTGATTCAGGTTTGTTCAAATCGGCCCCCTGGATTTATATTTGGGCTCACTATAGAAGCCTGAATTCGAACTTAGTGCATTTCAGGCAAATTTTTAAAAATATCATCTTCTCCAGATCCGGAAGGCAGAATCTTTTGATATTTGGTATGCAACATTGTGGGGTGGATCTGATTCAAGTTTGTTCAAATCGGCTTCCTAGATTCATATTTGTGCTCACTATAGAAGCTCGAATTCGAACTTAGTGCATTTCAGGCAAATTTCTTAAAAAATCGTCTTCTCAAGATCCATCAGGCAGAATCTTTTCATATTTGGTAAGCAACATTGTGGGGTGGATCTGATTCAAGTTTGTTCAAATCGGCTCCCTAGATTCATATTTGGGTTCACTATAGAAGCTCGAATTCGAACTTAGTGCATTTCGGGCAAATTTCTTCAAAAATCTTCTTCTCCAGATAGAGCTGGCAGAATCTTTTCATATTTGGTATGCAACATTGTGGGGTGGATCTGATTCAGGTTTGTTCAAATCGGCCCCCTGGATTTATATTTGGGCTCACTATAGAAGCCTGAATTCGAACTTAGTGCATTTCAGGCAAATTTTTAAAAATATCATCTTCTCCAGATCCGGCAGGCAGAATCTTTTGATATTTGGTATGCAACATTGTGGGGTGGATCTGATTCAAGTTTGTTCAAATCGGCTTCCTAGATTCATATTTGTGCTCACTATAGAAGCTCGAATTCGAACTTAGTGCATTTCAGGCAAATTTCTTAAAAAATCGTCTTCTCAAGATCCATCAGGCAGAATCTTTTCATATTTGGTAAGCAACATTGTGGGGTGGATCTGATTCAAGTTTGTTCAAACCAGCCCGCTGGGTTTATATTTGGGCTCAGTATAGGAGCCCAAATTTGAACTTAGTGCATTTCAGGCAAATTTCTTAAAAAATATTCTTCTCCAGATCCAGCAGGCAGAATCTTTTGATATTTGGTATGCAACATTGTGGGGTGGATCTGATTCAAATTTGTTCAAATCGGCTCCCTAGATTCATATTTGGGTTCACTATAGAAGCTCGAATTCGAACTTAGTGCATTTCGGGCAAATTTCTTCAAAAATCTTCTTCTCCAGATACAGCAGGCAGAATCTTTTCATATTTGGTATGCAACATTGTGGGGTGGATCTGATTCAAGTTTGTTCAAATCGGCCCCCTGGATTCATATTTGGGATCACTATACAAGCCTGAATTCGAACTTAGTGCATTTCAGGCAAATTTCTTAAAATATCATCTTCTCCAGATCCAGCAGGCAGAATCTTTTGATATTTGGTATGCAACATTGTGGGGTGGATCTGATTCAAGTTTGTTCAAATCAGCCCCCTGGTTTATATTTGGCCTCAGTATAGGTGCCCAAATTTGAACTTAGTGCATTTCAGGCTGCACGTTGGAAATATTGATTGGTCAACACCAAATAACGAATATGGATTCTTCAAATTGTTGCCATTGAACTGGCATTGCATATATCACTAGTGTTCAAAGGGTTACATGTATTAGGAATTGCTGAATTATGACAGTAACTTGCGACTGGCCACAGTGTGCTGCTTTCTCAAAACAACACGCATTTATTTGCCCTCACAGTATTTTAGTGCTCCACAACATTTTTCAACGAGTGCATTTTTTTGCTCCCGTAAAATAGAAATCACGAGTGCTGACGGGAGCTATTGCACTCGCACCCGTCTCATTTCCAGGGCTGGTTCAATATGTACCACCTGAAATGTTGTGAACTTTGATTTGAGATTCGATTCGGTTCAACATTCCCTGCATGATTCGATTCCAGATTTGATTTGATCCAAAATTTGAGATTCGCAAGGAACAATGTGCAAATCTCTTCTTGAAGTCGTGCTAGGTAACGGGTCAATGCTCAAATCGAACAATGAAATATGTGTAAACATTTTCACACATCCGTTTGGAGTCGTTTCTAGTTTTGGTACAGATAGTTACTGCAGAGCAATACTTCCTGTTTGAAGGGAGTCGGTAAATATTGCGGTCATTCACTATTAAAATTAAAATCGAGTCTTTTTTAGAATTGCAGTCTGCTGCCGATAACTGTCTATAATAAAACAGCGTATTCATCAACGAGAATGTAACGGTTTTTAATGTAAGACCGTATCAACGTGTATACAACCCTGGATGATTGATAGAATGGTCGCCTTAGATTATCATATTGCAACACGTTGTAAATAAGAAAAACTGATAATGGTGGTCAATAGTCCGTGAAAGTTGCAACAGCTTGCATATCCAAGTTTAGTTGTTGGAAATTGAGACTTGAGTCACAATGATACGCTATTGCACAGACAATCTAAATTCTCTGTCGGAAGCCGAATGCAATTAGGACTGCTATCCCATCGTTTTAGTGGAAATAATAAACTGGTTCAGAAAGGAGGACGTGTAGGGTAAGTAGATTGTGAGCGCAACATTATTGCGCTTTTATCTTTAGAAAGATTAGTCACTTTTAATATTTTAGGGGAAAACGTTTACTGGAAATCAAACGAAATGTTTAATGAGGAATCGCGAAGCCCGTAATCATCGTGGAAAGAAATAATGGGGATGTAATGAATGTTTTTCGTGGAATTCATGTGACACGCCCCATATTCCGCATTGGAGGGCAGAATCGAAATGATGTTTGATCTTGTGAACTTTTTCAGAAAATAGCTGGGAATGGTGTGAATCTTTTGAGGTGAATTTCCACCTGACAAAAATAAGTTATGACATTTTTAACTTTTTTCCCAACCAAAGAGCAGA
The DNA here is from genome assembly GCA_031216915.1 of Pictodentalium vernedei. Taxonomy (NCBI): domain Eukaryota; kingdom Metazoa; phylum Mollusca; class Scaphopoda; order Dentaliida; family Dentaliidae; genus Pictodentalium; species Pictodentalium vernedei. Next base: position 727,731,628 of record CM062297.1, on the reverse strand, counting down.
CGACATGAATAACAAAATTTCTTTAATAACTGAAAGTGTTCATTTTCGCTTCAACAATATAGCTTAGGCTTCCACAATTAGAACGAGCTCAACGAGGGATAACAAGCTACTTTTTTAGACCAAAAAAAATGAAAAAAATAATTAAGAATTCAATGCAATTTTTATAATCTTTATTGGAGTATGAACGTGTGGGAATGGGTACAAATTATGTATGAATCCCGAAGGGATTCATACAATTTATACCCATTCCCACACGTTCATACTCCAATAAAGATTATAAAAAATGCATTCAATTCTTATAATTACATTCCGTAACTGTTTAAACTAATTTTTACCAAACAACAAAACAGAAAGACGAAATAAAACATGTACGAACGAACGAGGCGAAAAACCATCCTCACACAAAAGACAAAGCGCACAACTCTGGGTTGAGTGCCGGTTTTCGGCATTGACCCAAATTTGTCAAATTGCCGTCTTTCGCAACGAAACTTGGAATGTTCAAAACAATTTATTTAACGTATCAGTAAACTATAATCACTGATCACTGCGAGAGGCGCTAAAAGTTATAAACCCGCCCAAACACCGCCCGAATTACATTCTGTCAACTGGGCTCTACCGTAAATGCGGGTCAAAGTTCGACCAAATGTATTCATTGGAAAATGAATTACATTTGGTCATGACGTTTTCATCCAGGTGACCAATGGGAATTGAGTATTTGGACCCAAAACGTATAACTACATTAACAATGCGATTATTCAAACTTGAATGGCGATTTCTGTGAATGTCGCTGGCCGTTTTTTGGTCGTTACGCTAGGTGAAGGGTTAAAGAGGAGTTTGTAGCGGAATTTACGAAACCTGTTTGGTAAATTGGTTCTAGGTCTATCATTTGGCGACATTCATACGTAATTTACTGAACAACCTAATTTACATAAATCTCATTATTAACTCGATGCGAGCTGAAGATTCTATTTATCACATAAGAAAACCAGGTGACGGAAAATGATTAAAATGATTGGAAAACAAACGGTACTTCTTTTTAGGCCTCGAATTACCTTGTAAAAGCAATGATTGATTGATTGATTGATTTCCTCCAAAGCATGAAGATTATAGTATTTAAAGTACAGTCAGAACATGTTTTTATTTGAAAAGTTAAAGTACAGAAGTTAACAAGTTGGATGGTGCTGTAGGTATTTGATGATAACTTTTTTATTGAAACAACGGTTCAAAAGTCACAAACAGTATGCTTTCGAAACATAGCGAGCAATATGTGAATCAGTGATCAATGTTCCAGTTTGCGTATACCTGAGACAACTTGCTGGTTGCTTTAAAATGATCGTGTTTTACCGCATTAACCCTTTACTAAACGAATTTACCGCATCCGCCCCTCTAATGTATGATTTGAGTAGTTGGAAAAAAATATTTTTTAAAAATTTTGACAAAACCATATCATGTGAACCCTTATTGGAACGGGTTCGATGAGATTGTTCCAATAAGGGGGCCACAAAATAATGTTTCATTGAAATTTTGTATAAAATTGGGGAAAAAAAATAAAATAACAAATTTTGACATCGTATGCGTTTTTAAAGAGCCATTGTGCAGAAATATGTGACCTTAAACACCAATAAATAAATAAATACATGTTGTGGTCTGAAAAGGTAATCCTGGCGATCGCTTCGTGATACACTATATTTTATTACACGCCTGTTCTATGTAATCTCTATCTACAGCAAAACTGAGCCATGTGGAAAATGAAAATCTGTTCCGCACATATGTGCGGAACGGAAATCGCTGACTGACTACTTTTAAATAGAAGCGAAATTTCACTTGAATTTTCTACAAATCGTACAACTCAATTACACTTTGAATCACTAGCGATAGCTGAAAATCGTCCCCTGAGTTCCAATATGTTCTATGTGCCAGTAGGCACATAGAACACATTGGAACTCAGGGGACGAAATAGTAACAACGGTTCCTCTCGCAAATTTGGTTGGCGATAATATGTGTTCTTTTTGTTGATAGTTCTCAAATTAATTGTTGAGTGTCCTTCTAATAATTGTTTTTTATAGACGTGGAGGCGTGTAATAAACACAGAACGACACATGCGTGTGAATGAGTTAATCGATATGGCACGAGAGCCAACGCGGAAGGATAAAACGAGATGTACTCTTTGGCTTTTATCTTGAGTTTACATTTGTTCTTCTACTTTTGTTCCTACACATTTGGGTTTCTACTTCGTTATCTATTGTTCAAACTTTCGTAATTTCGTTCGTTGCTTTCTTTTCGTAACTATCTTCAAATCACGTCATCTCTTTTTTGAAAGAATCCATCCTCTCGGTAGTTGACAGAAATATTATTGTATGCCTATAGGAAATAACTCATCATCATCGCAGCAGTTGGCCCAACAATTCTGGCTCCCGAAAAATGAGAATCTCAACTTTTGCAAACTCTCGTGCCAGCTTCAAACGAGACACACGTAACGTCGTCAATAGCTAGATATTTGAGATGACAATTTTTCAAACACGAGAAAAAAGGCTCCAGTGTCTTTACGTTGAACACTCGGGACAAATGTCCCACACTTGGACTGTTAGATAATGCCCTAATCAGCAATACTGATGAAGCAAATCAATGCATCCGTGTCTGTCTCTCCCCAAATAATACATATGGACTATTCCTATTGCTTCCATTGAATTGACATGGAAGATACCACCAGGGTTCAAAGGGTTATATATTGAGCCACAAATGTGCATTTGTCATGTCTGTAAACGCCACATTAGAGGCAAATCGAACGAGGGAATATTCGGGGGCATTCTAAGAGTAAAGAGTCTGTCACCCCCTTCCTGCTCTCTCTCTCTCTCTCTCTCTCTCTCTCTCTCTCTCTCTCTCTCTCTCTCCGACTTCTTCTTTCTAAAATATTTCTGGGAAATATTGGGGCACGTGCCTCCTGTGCCTTTCCGTCCCATACGTCCCCGATATCAAAACTGCCCTACCACGACTTCGTTAATGTTCAAACAAATTATTGCTGACTCATTGTCAAGACAGACAGTACATTATACAGAATCAAGGTGTGGACAATTAAGCTGACGATCCGAATATTAACAGTGATGTGATTTTGCTATTTTTAAAGTAACGAGATGGTATTCAAACTAACCGGAAGCAACGCTGAATATAGACAGAATGGTCGTTTGATAGATTTAGAAATAAATCGCATTTTTTCTCATAAAACGTGGCAATAACCCCAGGTCCATGTTCGATATGACGTCACATTAAATTTTTTCAAGTCGTTTTACGGCAGACAAGAACTCTTTAACAATATGCAACTTAACTAAGAGCCACAGTGTTATCTGTGTTTTGTTCCGACTATACTCTCGGTTATAACATCCAAACGGAAATGAAGGTTTTAGACAAAATTAGAATTGGCATGCAAACATCAGCAAGAAATGAGCTTTTAAGCCAAGAGTATTCGACTTTATGGGCCGTCTTCCTACTATAAGGAGGACGTGGACTTTCGAAAATGAACACTTCGATGCCTGCAACAGTCACTTGTTCAACTGCTCTGATTGACTCTTAGATTGAATTCTTGTTTTGGTATGTATAGCGGAAACACCGTTTTATGGTATCGTATATTCAAGAGAACAGACTTGGGGAATGGAATGGATAACATCCGCCCCAGATTTGGGGTGGGGTGTATACGACTATTCCCTCCGCTATAGTTTACGTTCCAATATCTTGAAGATAATTACAATCTTTCACAGCGCGTCACCCTATAGCCCTATTTCATTACATACTTTTCTTCATCTCATGTATATAACACAATACAGGTAGAGAGGTTATTTTCAATATTTCCTTGGAACGGTAGTCAGTAGGTGTGTGTTATTGAATATTATTTTATCTGTAGTACGTAGAGAGTGCATTGCCACTAAACCCATCGAGGAGTTGGGTTTCATCAACATAAAATAAAATCATAAAATGTTCTACAAATTAAAAGCTAATTGACCTCCGGGTTTAATTTGAAGGTATATTGGTCAACATATTTCTTGTACCTCTTAGTTTGTGACAAAAGTATGAAAAGTACAAAACAATTGCTGCTGATAGAAACTTCACTCAATGTTTCAACCAGAAGACCTCCGGGTTAAACCCGGAGGTCTTCTGGCTAAATATTGATTGTGTTTTCTTATTCATTTTCATGGAATTTGACACTTCTATTTCGTGTGATAATTCCACTTTGAATGTGTTATAGTTGTAATTCATTTCCCAACTGTGTTATACACGCTTTTTGGTTTATATTCTACAGTTGCTAAGATTTTTCCTTTATCAGACTACAAATATTGGGTATTTGGTATATTCAGGACTTCAGAATCCATCCCACCCACAGTTATGCGAATTCTGCACCACTACGTATATTTATATTGAAGTTATTTTGGGGGTATCTTGTATGCCACACGTCAACAAACAAATGCATCTTTGCAGCTTCATGAACTGATATAGATCGACTTTTACCTCATGTTAGCACCCCCGATTAATGTTTCTTTGAGTGCAGCGTTCGGCTGACGTTCAGCACGTTTGGGATCGTACCCTTTAAAACTTAAATAATTCAAATCACCTGTAATTAACCTTAGTTTGTCACTATTCTTCTGACAACCCATGCAAATCATTGTTTTGTTTTGTTTGTTTTTTTTTTTTTTTTTTCTTTTCTTTTTCTGTAAGACAGAGATGTAATAGTATCGGTTAACGAGTGCCGAAAAACTGCAGATCCAGAAAGTCCAAGGAAAGAACGGTGTATATTAACTGATACCCGTAAGGTCGTTGATATCTATTATTATTACCACTTTAGCTGGCGTTCCTTGGGCCATTATCGCTAATTTCCTGGGCATTAATACGCGATAAATGCTCAGGTCATCACGTGACGTGCTCGGCCGCTAATGGGTTTTCCTTCCCATTAGCGCCCGCGGCCCGACACGTCACGTGACCGAATTACCTCCCATTCCCAATCTTCTGTTTCTGATTTGTAAGTTCGGATGCTGGGCGAGGTGAACAAATCTCACAGCAGTTACTTGAGGTGATTACACCAAATATAACCTATTTACTGAAACGTAAGGGGCCAAATAGTGATATAATGTGAGTATATTTATGTATCATTCTGTATTTGAAGCTGCCAAACTCCGATCCTGGATTTTTAACATTGGTTATTTCGTACTTGTTTTCAAAAAACTTCCAAAAATAAACTCTGACAACCCATGAATATTCAATTACTTTGGCTTGTTTTGATCACATGGTATTGTTTGCAAACAGACGACAAAATGTCACTGTACCATCAATTACAACTGTGTTGGGAAGTGGAGACTGACTCAAGACTAGTTGTTAACTCAGCTCAGTAAGTCTTTATAATTGTTCACTTTCTGTTCACAATCACAGTAAAATTGACTTGGAGTTATTTTGAGGTTAGTTGAATGCCCTCCCCTATAAATGGTAATAATAGAAATAACATGACTTTTGTAGGGCGTTATGGTTTATTAACGGCCCTACAGAAGTTATTAACAGCCCGACTTCGTCTCGGGCCGCTAATAGACACTTGGGCTTTCAATATTTTCTGTAGGGCCGTTAATAAACCATAACGCCCTCAAAAATCATGTTATTGGTATATTGCTTTCCAATGTGTGATTTACTGGGATTTCCGGGTTTGATTTTTAACGATAACTTCAGAAGTGAATTATGCAATCAATAATTGTGTCATGTATCCGTGCGCGCAAACGAAGACGCTTTGCCGTGGGTGTAATGGGGACTTCATTCTTTTTTTTTTGTTTTGTTTTTTTTTTAACCCTTTATCTAACATGAAAAGCAGACGACACTTGCAAAACAAGTTCTTAAATAACTATTATTTTCATTTTTTGTCTCAAAAACATAGGTCATGATCCCTCAGTGGAACTAGCTCGACGAGTTCGTTCCAATGAGGGGGTCATAACCTATGTTTTAGAGACAAAAAATGAAAAAATAATGAAAATTAATTGGCGATTTTTGAGAATAGCGCTGGCCGATCTCGGCCGTCACGTTAGGTAAAGGGTTAAATAATATAATTAGCGTTAATAATGAAAAGTAATAAACAGAGTAATCGCTTGACTGGACTGGTTACATGAAATAATTCATTCGAGGCGAGGGACTATATTCTAAAACACTCGTGCGCATTCGCGCACTCTTGTTTGTACAACGTCCCTCACCTCTCATGAATTATTTCACGTAACCAGTCCAGTCAGGCGATTACTCTCTATTTATTACTACTTTAGGGGGCGTTCTCTGGTATATTAACAGAGTTTAGTGGGAAGTTAAAACTCAGTAATTCATGACTTTATGCATCCGAAAGAGAACGGCAGGCGTTAATGAAAGCAAAATTCATTAACAGTGCGCCTCCACTTCCGCTCATGGTAATAATAGAAATTACATGATTTTGTCTGGCGTCTCGGTTTATTAACGGTCCTCTGGCTTATTAACGGCCCTCGACTTTGTCTCGGGCCGGTAATAAATTATCGGTCTGTTATTTATTCCTCTCGGGTCGTTAATAAATCGTAACGCCCTCCAATATCTTGCTACTCAAAGTTTGCTAAGCACCAAGTATATCCAACTACCTGTTTTACGTTTTAGTTGAAATATTGTTATGAAAAGAGTATATTTTTTTATTTAATTATATCTTAAATGATTTAAGTACAGAAATTAAGATTTTGTTTGTGTTTGACATAATTTTTTTAGTTTTTGAATACGATAACCATGGAAAATGGATATTACTGGTAAAGGAGGAAATTTTTCAAATTTGCCAAAAAGTTGACAGCGCGAACTAATATGTTGGCTGCATGGAATCGCTCTCCTGGACTTCTCCATTCCCTAGAACGCCTATCTGTGTACTCCAGGCAGTACCTTGACTCTTCTGTAAAAAGGGCAGGTCACCAATCTTTTCTGGTACATCCAACATGGTCCATGGCCCATTCATATCGTGTCAGGCGGTGGTTCTGGGACAGCGGAATGTGAATACATGGTCTTCTCGATGGGAGACCACCTTCCTGCAACCTTGCCCGGAAAGTCTGCAGCGAAACATTTACCCCGGTTGCATTCTGAAGGTCGCTGCGAAGCTAGCTTGCTGTTGCAAAGGGTTCCTACGGGCCTGAATGATCAAAAGGCAAAATTCCGACTACCTCTACATAATTTCCAACAAGTGGGAAATTTCATCACGACGCCCACTACAGATTTTAACCATTTACTCAACACGTTATCAAATTTTATTATTTTAATATTTCAAAACAAAAATTCAAAAGACTACAAAAACGTCGGCACGAGCTTGACGAGATCATCCCAATGAGGGGTAACATGACATGGTTTTATTGGAATTTTAATTAAAATTTTTGTTTTTCAACTGCTAACTTTGTAAATTCCGCCTACGGATGCGGTCGATTCGTTAGATGAAGGGTTAAGATGCAGAATTCTATTGGTACATCCTCTTGACTGTAAATTATCTAACTAAGCTTTCAACTACAAATCAATATTTGGGTTTATCTTTACTACGTTCCAAGCAATATGTGGAGGCCTTTCACTACTTTGCAGTCTAAAAACTCCGAAAGTCCACTTGCGCCATCTTAAATTTCCAACTTTTATTTCAATTTGGGGTTCGCATTTCCAATTACTGTACATTTATCAAATGCTCGAGGAGACCCCCAAGCCCTCTCGATTAGAAGTAAAAAGCATAACTCCCAGCTGATAGCCAGACTCCAATCGATGTTCTTTGAGCTGTTAGGCAGATACGTATCTATAGCTCTAGATTGGTTAACTGTCACTCATGTTTTGCTCAACAAGTTTAGACACCCAATGCTCATGACGGAATAGTTATTAAATTATGGCCTGTTAGATTAATGGTCATTTGTGCATGTCCATTTGTTTTGGCACAATTTATTGGTGAGAGCCAGTAAGCGCTCGCCAATGAATTGTGACACGACATATTCACGTGACAAGCAGATTTCCTTTTAAATGGCTGAGCTGGAATTTACATAACATGTTGCCTCTTAACCCTTTGAACACTGGAGTATCTTCCATATCAGTCCAATGGCAGCAATTGGAAGAGTCCATATTCATTATTCAACCTCGGGGGTTGCACGTTGAAAATATTGATTGGCATTCCCTACACATTCACGTTGCTGTCATCCAACTTAATGAAATTGCAACGTATCATGTTACTGGACCGTAAAAGCGGCCTCTCGGGTTCAATGGTTAATAGGCACCATTTAGTATAGAGTTCAAATATGGGCTTTTGTCTTTCATTTGGTTCCTCCAGCTATCAACATGATGCACCCCCCCCCCCTCCCATCCACCAATTATGAAGAAACGAAAATGTTGTTTCTCGATAACTGTCCTTCTGCAGTACGTGGACAGTGTTATCACTAAATCACCCGCAGAGTGGAGATTCCACCCAAGCAATAATTGCAAATGTGTTGCAAAGTACAACAAGCACAAGCAAAGTTCCAGCCAATGGACCTCCGGGTTATACCCGGAGGTCCATTGACTGAAACATTGCTTGTATTTTTTGTCCACATGTACAGAGAAACTGAAGGTGATAGTTTGGGTGATAACTCTACTCCACTGGTGATTTAGTTAAAATCCACTCTTCACGCACTGTAAATGGGCCTGCAGAATATTTTAGGGAGGAGGTGTGATACACCTTCACACCACACACTCCTGGAATTTCCTCCTCTACAGACAAGATACTAGAGCCTCTCGTCCTTTCTAATAAAGTAATAAAGAATGTAGAAACAAATACATCCCAGCAATCCATTGTGTTTTCAAAGTAATGCTCTCTCCGCGTACTTTGAACTGAGAATCGGTCAGAATTCAATGTACTCTTGTGAAAGAGTCCAATTAAAGGATATGTAGCCGTATGAAGCTTTGACAGTGTTGAAGGTCGGCGGACTGACTAATGAGTTTAAAAGTATATTTACCAAGGAAAGGTTGTTACCTTATCCATTTTTGACGTGTTTGATTTTCTAAATTGAAGACATTGATTTTGTAATGCAATCACTTTGTGTAAAGTACGGCGATTTGATAACATTCTAACTTCGTTTTAAACCAGCGAGCTAATTTAAGTTGATGGACGACTGTTGATGGCTTTCAACCTTTTGAAAACGCTATATCATCTGCTCTCAATCATTCTGTATGTTTAGTAAACAAGTTCCTGAATTACTTTGCCGAACGAAGATCTTTAGCGCTGATTCTATGAAATTTGCAACAGTAAGGCATTTATGCCCCCCCCCCCCCCCCTAGATATTACCCTTGTCCCAAAACTTTGATATCCTGGCTGCGCGCCTGACTGTCACACCTTTAGGTCTGGTATGTTTGGATGTTTTTGTTGAAGAAAATTTGTCCGTCAATTATAAGACGAAGAATGAAAAAAAAGAGGAGATTTGATAATTTTATCCCATAGCCCCATTGGGCTGCGGGATTAACCCTTTACCTAACATGAAAAGCAGATGACACCTGCAAAAAAAATTCTTGAATAACTAATTCTTTTCATTTGTTGTCTCACAAACATAGGTTCTGACCCCTCTTTGGAACAAGCTCGACAAGCTCGTTCCAAAGAGGGGTCATAACCTATGTTTTTGAGACAAAAAATGAAAAAAATAATGAAAATTATTTGGCGATTTTTGTGAATAGCGCCTGCCGGTTTTGACCGTTACGTTGTGTAAAGGGTTAAGTTATTACAAACCGTACATGCAAAAACCAAACAGATTATATCAGCCTCGCCCCATCCCACTCGGTTCTTTCTCTCCTTTTCTGCCTTCTTATCCCTCAGCATTCACACACAAATTCTTTTATAATTTCTCCCATTGGCGCTTTCTTTATCCCCTTAGCTGTAAGATCGATCATTCCCCTCATGTTATCCACCATGCACTCGCATGTACGAAGATAATGAAATGAATTCCAAAGTAATGGCCTTACTCAAATATTCAGCTACTTTTGTTTGTTGTGGTATGAGCTGTCAAGAAAATATAAATCGATGCGCAGTGAATTAAATGCTATTGAAAAAAACAAAGTGAGAAAAAAACAACAGTAACTACAAATCTAGTTTTGATGTTTGCGCGTTTGTCTGGTTTTGTGTTGTTTTGTTCATTTTTTATTTATCCATTATTTTTGGGGGTGTTTAGAAATTATATTTTGGGGTTTTCTGTTTTTTTATTTTGTTTTCGCCAACAATAGAAAACACCAGAATATGATTTCTGAAGGCGCATTTACATGACGGGAAATACTCCCCGAGTAAATTTCTCCTCACCGAGCAAATTTTCGTCCATATGAATCTAATTTCGACCATATACTCGGGGAGTATTTACTTCCTCGGAGTGTGAAAATACTCGTGGTCCGGGCATGAAGTATTTTCATAACTCCCCGAGTATTTTCGCATTTTTTCGCCATGTAAACCAAAATCAGAAATACTCCCCGCGTATTTTATCTCCCCCATGTGACATGGAATCATGATTTCGTCACGAATTGACGTCATTCTGTGCATGCGTTGATAGCAATCGCTGTCCATTGTCATTTTACGTCTTTGGCTCTCGGAGAAAGCAACGATTTTGCAAGTTCGTTATAAAAAATGACCAACAACAAGAAATGAGCAAGTGGTACAGCCTGGACCGATGCAGAAACGAATGGGTTATTGGCCATTTGACAAGAACGGGACATCGAGCTTCTGTTGGAAAATCCAAAGTTAAGACACAGTGGAATATATGCGGATGTTACACTGCAAGAAAAATATAGGTTCTCTTTAGAACCAAAACTGGTTCTAATCTCGCCCCTGAGATGGAACCAGTTCTGTTCAAACAGTATTTATTTCAAATCAAATAAATTTATAAAGATTTACATTAAATATTAACAGAATTAAACATAGATTGAGGGGGTTTCAGCCGTAAGTTTAGAGCTTATACGAGGTTGTCTCAAATCATTATTAAACAAAGGAGATATGAACAGTTGGCATATCGAACCAGTTTTGGTCCTATTCAGAACCAAAACTGGTTCGGTATGCCAACTGTCCATATCTCCTTTGTTTCAAAATGTTTGGCGACTGCGTTGAATAAGCTCCAAGTTTAGTGCTGAATCTACTTCAGTTCACGTAATATTAATAAATACTGTTTAAACAGAGCTGGTTTCATCTCAGGGACAAGATTAGAACCAGTTTTGGTTCTAAAGAGAACCTATATTTTTGCAGTGTACTTCTCTCCTTGATGACATGGGATTTCAGCGCACAACCGACCAAGTGCGGACCCGCATAAGAACTTTGAAGAACTTTGAAGAAAAGTTATAGTGACTGCCGAGCAAGGTTAATTGAAAGTGGTTGTAGTGGGCAAAAGTGTAAATTTTATGACAAGTTGAATGAGATATTAAGTGGCCGGCCAGCGTCTTCGCCACTCAAAGTGATTGGCACGGAAAAAGACGAAGACAGGACGACGATTAAGATCAGATAAGCCTGTCAGATACTCATGATAGTGAACCTAGTGCTCTTGGAGTTGCCAGTGTTGCAGAGGATGAAGCTGATCAACCTCGGCGCGAGAGTACACATGACATACATCCAGAGAGTGAAGTATCTACTGTCGATGTAGATGGAAATGCAAGTGACAAGGCGGTCGAGAAGCCACTTGTGACAAAGAAACGACCTTTGAAATGCCAGAGAAAAAGTCATTTTGAAGAAGTTTTGGGAACAGAGATGGTTAAATTTTGGAGCTCGAGTGAAAAGTTGGAAGAAAAACATAGAATTTGAAAAGAAACGTGTTGAAGTTGAACTGAAGGAGAAGGAAGTATAGAAAAGCTTAGAATAGAAGTTGACGAACGACAACTCATCAATTCAGAATGATGGAGATGATTTTGAAGATGACAACTTATGGTCGAACGCAAGCATCTGCACCCCACCAATGTGTTTTCGGCCCGTCAAAGTATGCCAATATCAAGAGCAGCTCCGAATGACGAAAATGAGATCATTCATTTGACTCAGCGACATCAAAATCATTTTGTGACTTATAAATTGCGCGGGAGTTTCACGTATTTCACTGACCTGTTCAAATATTATGGCAATACACAGTACATTTTTTACGTTTGTTTCCTCGCCAATATGTTTTGCTGAATGAATGTAACAAGGTATTACTGGCAATTAAAATTATATCCGATCAATTTAACGCAGTATTCCAGTATCGTGATTTTAATTTCCTTTCTGCCGGATGTACACACATATACTCGGACCACATCGGAAACCCAGAAACCTATTAGGTACCTAGGACCACATTGTGCCGTTTGTGTTACACCAAGTTGTGTGTGTGCCTTCTATTTCGCAGCAACATCGCCATCTTGAACTATTTAGAGTGACTACTGACGTTTCATGATGTTTGGTGTTGATCATAAGTGAAACACATGTGAATCCAAACCAAATTTGAAAAAATACTCCCCGATTAAAATAAACTCGAAAATACACCCCGAGCAAATTATACTCGGGGAGTATATCTCGTCGTGTAAATGCGCCTTAAACAACATTCTGTTGACGAATATTTTTTTCTCAGTTTTTCTTGGCGTACTGTTATGATATTTTGCGGACAAAGAGACCGTTTTCTTATCATATTCGTGTTTTTATTCGGAGCGAGAGCCCGTTGAACTCATAACCTTCCGAGTATTATCTGAATTTTTTTGCTATGAAGCAGCCATGACTGGATTCGAACACTATGCGAACAAGACAAGCTCAGAAAATATTTATGAAATGTTCGATAGAAGTTGGAGGGTAATATGTTGTTGAACACAAGCATCATTGTGTATCTACTCTGGTGACAACAGTTTTACTGACCTCAAAGAAATATCTGCGAACGGCTTGCAAACAGGTAACTCCTTACAAGTTGACGGTGGATATTTCTGCCCATGCAAGAATTAAATTTCTCGCCTCTAGTTATATTTATTTATTTATTGAGGTTTAACGAGACTTCCGACAGCCATGGTCACCTCATGTCGGACAGTTTCACGCGTGGAGGAAGCCGGAGTTCCCGGAGAGAACCACCGAACAACGGCGAACCACTGTCAAGCTCTACAACGTACTAACTCTACACGAGCAGGGTTAGCATTGGTTGAAGACAAGTGCTTCACCGACGTGTAGTACGCCTTAGTACACAACGCCACCGTGCACCCCCTCCCCCTCCCCTTCCCGCGGGAAATCTGGATTAAATGTCTTACCCAAGGATATAACGCTGCTGAAGCAGGTGGGATTCGAATAGCGGGCCTCTAGGCTTGCAGCCTGCATCTCTACCTACTGAGCCACCACGCCCCCTTCTTGCCTCTGGAATGAGTATAATTTGTGGAGTTTTAACTGCCCTTTACTCTATTGCTTGATTCTTTTTTTTCTGGCCTGTGATTTTTTAACCCTTTACCTAACATGAAAAGCAGACGACACTTGCAAAAATAATTCTTGAATAACTAATTTTTTTCATTTTTTGTCTCAAAAACATAGGTTATGACCCCTCGTTGGAACGAGCTCGACGAGCTCGTTCCAACGAGGGGTCATAACCTATGTTTTTGAGACAAAAAATGAAAAAAATAATGAAAATTAATAGGCGATTTTTGAGAATAGCGCTGGCCGGTTTTGGCCGTTACGTTAGGTAAAGGGTTTTAACAGACTGTTGTCGAATGTTTCATCAACTTTAGTCATGGCTGCGAAACAGCCATAACTAGACTGATGAAAAATGTTTCAAAAGTACTCCGCAGTTTAAGAGTAAAATATTTCAAGGCCGTAAAATGCATCATATTCACTGTGCTTCTTAACACTTTACCTAGCATGGAAAGCAGGCGACACTTGCAAAAAAAATTCTTGAATAACTATTTTTTTTTCATTTTTTTTTTTGTCTCAAAAACATAAGTTATGGCCCCTCGTTGGAACGAGCTCGACGAGCTCGTTCCAAGGAGGGGTCATAACTTCTGTTTTTGAGACAAAAAAGTAATGAAAGTTAATTGGCGATTTTTTAGAATAGAGCTGGCCGGCTTTTCCCATTACGTTGGGTAAAGGGTTAACGGATCGAGTCGGAGACGTCCGTTCTATTAGAGATTATGTTTTGACAAATGATGGAGTGAGACGATAAATTAAGTGAGTTTTGCGCGTTTAATTTAATTTTTTGCTTCGATCACAGCAAGCTGATAATTTTATATGAGTCACAGTTCATGGCAATATAAAAAAGTAGCTCATTACAATTTATTGAAATACTATTATAACAGTTGTAAATGTGATTATTGGAGGGCCGATAAAAAAACGTAGCTGCCTGAGAAAATTAAGATATTTATTTACATATTGAACTGTTTTTACTCCCGTGATTGCGCATGCGTGTAAACAGTGGTAAAGATGACAATCTGAATTACTACAGCGATCTTTTGGAGAAAAAAGAAAAACTTTCCTGTGCCACATATTTCATTTTTTTACATAATAGACGGACATATTATCAAATATTTTATAACATACTTTTTAAAATAGTATCAAACACGTTCTGTTAAAATTAGTTTTTAATGGTTCCATTTTTTTTAAATTTTCGCTTTTTATCCCAGTGCATCACCTTATTAGTTTGTTAGATAAGACTGTGGAGGGTAACTTCAACGTCCTAAACATGTACTAAATCCTTACGAGAAAATTTGGACGGACATAGATTTGATTAAGGCAAAAAGTAATTTTCTTTGTTCTTTAAACATATTTCGGATATATTATTGTTTTAATGGTTCCATTAAACTTTTTTTTCTCAATTTATGACCTTGCGACAGATTTTTCCTCTCAACCTTGGAGACAATTACATGTCAAATATGACCGCATGCGCTTTGTTGCGTGAAAAATGACGGGAGACAACTCGAAATTCTCGCCCTTTGGAGTAAAAATAGTTCCATCTGTTTATTGGGGTTTAACGACACTTTCGACAGCCAGGGACACCTCGTGTCGGACAGTTTTACGGGTGACGGATGCCGGAGTACCCGAAGAGAATCACCGAGTAACGGCGAGCAACTGTCAGACTCCCCAACGTACTAACTCCACATAAGCAGGATTAGCATTGGTTGAAGACAAGAGCACCATCGACATGCAGTACGTAACGCCACCGTGTCCCCAATTGGGACTAAGTGCCTTGCCCAATGACATAGCGCGGCTGCCGCAGGTAGGATTCAAACCGAGGACCTCTCGGCTTGCAGCCTGCATATCAACCTACTGAGCCACCGCGCTCCCGAAATTATGATATAATAATTACTATCACATTTCAAGGAAGCACAGTTATTGGTAAGAGCAATGGAATTTTAAGCAGAAGGTTGACGGTTTGATCCTGATGTACTCAGTCTGTGCTGTGTCCTTGGGCAAAACATTTAATCCTGCTTACCAACGTTGCAGGGGCGGGGGTCAAGAAAAATTACCTGGAAATGAACCAAGGTGGATCCCGGACCCGGAGAAAATTTTGATTTTTCGAACTGAACGAACGCTGCTGCCTTCTGAGTGATCAGTGACAGTTCACACAGAGGAGACTTTGGTGACATTTTTGTATCCTCTTCACCATTCATTTGGAAAGAATGGTATCAACAGGGGATGGGGGGGGGGGGCTGCGCAGACCCATCGAGCCGACCATAGTTCGGCTCAATAGGAGAAAATTTAGATTTTTCAAAATAAACGAACCCTGTTTCCTTGCATCTGAGCGATAAGTGACAGACTAGACTGCTGGTATATCGAATTGTTCTCTATGTGGACTGCCATTGGCGCTCTGTTATAAGGCGCCTTGCGGGTTGATGATGTAATTGCCTTCAACCGCTGGAGATAATAGTTAGTAAGTTGGAGAGTTTGGCATTTGCTCCCCGCTGCTCTGTGGTTCTCCCGTGTACCTCTAGCTTCTTTCACCTGTAAAATTGTTTAGTACGACATGACTCTGACTGTTGTAAGTGTCGTTAAATCATAATAAATGGGGACGCGGTGCATGACGTTGCGGTAATCGGTTGTCGTCAGATCACCGAAGTTAAGCAACGACGAGCAGCTGCCAGCTCCCCGACATCGTAACTCCGCACTGCAGCATAGGCAGGGTTAGATTGGTTGAAGACACTATTGCGCACCATCGACGTGCTGTACGCCTTAGTACACGGCGTCATCGTGTCCACATGTGGACAATCAGGGTTAAGTGCCTTGCCCAAGGACACAACGCGGGAGGCCGAATCGATCGATCAGACGACCACCCATCCGAGGACTAACCGGGCTCGACGTTGCCTAACTTCGGTGACCCGACGAGAACCGGTTACCGCAACCCCACCGCACCCCTGTCGTCATTTAATTTATACTAAAATAGAACTGATTTGCATCACTGTCAATATTAGTTCAAACTTAGACGGTCGAGCGTTATGTCAGGTTTTGTGTATGGCATGGTCTAACCAGTTAGGCCATACTATACCATAAAAATGATTTATGCCTTCACCGCTCAAGCACAAACAGAGCTAATACGTATCGAATCAAACAAAATTGAAGTTCGTGATGCACGAGGAGACCTGTGCATGCAACCTCAACGGCGGCGATACCGGGGGGGTGGGGCTTCAGCCACCCACCGCCCCCCTCCCACACACACGCACTTTTTTATATTTTAACACAACCAATGACTGGTTGGTGAAACAAGGGGCCAGAGCCTCCCTCATATTTTCGCCAACTATGTTTCATGCTGATTCAGTCTCGATGGATTTCGGATCATTTTTTGCAGTGAGTGGCAGCAAACGCTAAATGTATACAGTCTGTTAAGAAATCGGTTAACGTAACTGAAATAGATCGTACTCTTACAGACATGCAAGTACCAAATCCACCCCCAGACAAGATAATCCACAGACAGTATAATTGCTGTTAACGTCTGGTAAAGCATACAGGTGAGGTCTATTTATCAGCTTTGGTCGTTACGACCAAAGCTGATAAATAGACCTCACCTGTATGCTTTACCAACGTTTTTTAACGGCTCTCAAAGTGTGAAATCTTTCAAATACATCTGAAAAATCTCAAAATATCCGCTCAGATGCATGGAAATGGGAGTTTTGGGACCCTGGAATTTAAACTGTTTGTACCCCTCCCCCCCCCCCCCCCCCCCACACACACACACACTTTGAAAATCGTTCCGTCGCTCCTGAGGTGTCTTCATACTAGACCAATTCACCTTAAACCAACTACATAGTGTTTCTGATTATGGGTTGATTAAGGATAATTAGGAAAACAATTATTTATAAAAATCTGCCCAACATCTATAAAATAGCGACAAGCCAGAAAATGAGCAGACTATCATCTGAAAAATGAGGTCCCAGAGGGTGAATTTGGTGATGCTACCCCTAGCATCACTAAATTTACCCTCTGTGAACCCCAACCTGAATCAAGGTCTCAAACATAATCAGAAAGAGGTACCCAGAGGATAAACTAGCCTACTGTATGGGATAGCATCAGCAAATTCACCCTCTGGGGACCTCATTCTGCAAATGATAGACTGCTTATTTTCAAGCTTGAATATCAATAACATTAAACACATTTATAAATATTTATAAATATATCAAATTATTGATATAGAATTATTTTTAAAGTAGAACACACCAGTTGGTCTAAGGGGAATTGGTGTTTTGTGAATTGGTCTCGTGGGAGCTGGTCTACAGGGAATTGGTCTGGTGGGAATGAACCCGCTCCTGAAACTTGTTGCAATATGACACGTCGACGAATATTGGTTTATTGTGACATGGTACACGGGAAATGAGTTGCTTCATCGAAATTCCTCAAAATGCAGTTTATTACTCACAACTGTCTCATCTGATCTGAGATTGCATAAATCAATACGGAATCTAATCTATAGTTATGTAACTGTATGAAATGTTTATTGCATGAAGTGTATTATTGTTTGAATATTCATGAACAAAACACTAGAGCCTTGCGAATCTTAACTTTCGAGTTGAATCGAATCCCGAATCGAGTCAGGCAGAAGATTTCGAACCGAATCGAATCACAAATAGAATCTTATCACTGTTCAGATTGTAGATATTGTTCAGTCTTATAAATATGGAATATGTTATCAGTCTACACTCAAGTATTGTATTCAATGGTGGTCCGTCTGTTTGGGAATTCAGTCAAAAAGTCAAAAACTAAAAAAATCCAAACACCGAAATGGAAGTACTTTCGAAAGAGGAACCCATTTGAGTACTTCTCCCACCATCAGATCTCTGTACAGGAGATCTGGTGATAAAAGAAGAGTTCAAGAGTAGATTTTGAGATCTTCTTGCCGATTCGAGAATATTCAAATCAGCGAAACTCAGATTGTATCATTGGGACGATTTCAAATCAAATCGATTTTCGAAGCTTCTCTTGACCTTGCACAATACCCGCCCACCCGTATACGTAAGATACCAAAGGTTACAATGCCATTCAGCGTGTAAAAATACAGGAAAATATGGTAAATTTCAAGCTTCCCTTCGTCCACAGTTTGGAATAATTCTTAAGGACTAGTGCATGGCTTGTCGTTGACTACGCCCATATAGTGCACAGTGAGGTGGTGTAGGTCCCGACGCTTCGCGTCGGGAACTACACCGCTTCACTGGGCACTATATGAACGTAGTCAACGACAAGCCATGCACTAGTCCTTATATTATATCGAACAACCCGAAAATGCAAATCAACCAAATAATCTACAATCCAAATTGTAAACATTTAATGATGTTTTTATTTTAAACAATAAAGGAGAAATGAGAATAATGTGTAGGTATTGATAATTGTTCGACACAATGATACTATTCCTCGCCTCTGCCAATGTCTCACTCCGGGTTCTAAGGGTAGATCACGACTCGTCTTCGACTCGTCGTGATCTGCCCTTAGAACGCGGAGCTCGACTCGGATACATATTCTGTTCATCAACATAATGGTAATAATCTCTATGTATCGGAACGTATCACCTCGGACAACTTTGCGACTATTCTTGCGACACTAAAAAAACGAAGTGTGTATTTTTATGTAAATCGAATTGTCTAATTGGTGGCCGGGATTTTCTGCCAACATTGTGGATAAATCGTTGCTTTGTACGTTTTTATAACCAGAAAATGCATATAGTGCCCGTGCTAAAAATAGAAAACATATAGTGCCCGCATGTAGTGACCCTTCAGCTCTGTGCTGGACAACTACACGAAATAGGATATCACCTTTCATCCAATCAGAATGCAAGGAAGTCACGTGAGGTATAATATTTAACACTAACATATGTTCAGTAATTCATACTATTAGGTTATTTCTCTTTTGGCTTGATGTCTTTCATTCCTGATATTGCAATCTGGTCGTTTGATGGGATACATGCTGTTGGCATAAATCTACTATCGCACTCAAAACTCATTCATTAAACCATTTTATCAATTCCTTATTTTAAATGTCTCGTGTGTTTATTTACGTCATCAACGCACAGTGATATCGCATTACGTGGTTCTCCATTTTCGTTGGTTGTTTCACGCAACATGTAGTCTGAGTATTGAACATTGTTCGAGTATTTCAAGCACTTTGTCAAAAGCAACATTGTTGGAGCATCGGCCGAATACGGTAGACAACATGTGGAAGCAAATTGTCGAACGACAAGTGATTTCCACAAGTTGTCTCGTGTTCCACTTATGAATAAATTGGGCTTTGTATGACACGTGCTTTTTCAATACAAAACCATGCATCTTAGTTCCAGGATTTGAGGTGTTGTACAGTATGTGGAACGCAATCGAAAGTATTCAGGTGACTTGAAAGGAGTCAGACCGATATTGATTACGATTTTCATTATCGACGCGACGCCAAGCGCGTTATTATAAGTTATCTACGCCAACAAGCATGGTATATTGAGATTTAATACCCGCATGTCGGTTTTTAAACGCCGAGGCGAGGTGTTTAAGTGGGCCATCCAGGTATTAAATCTCCATATACCGTACATGTTGACGGAGATAACGTTTTTTGTCCCGTCTGAAACACAATAGCAACATAGTGAAAACAAGTTTGTGGACACGTTTCTCACTCCCCGCGATCAGTTGGACCAAACTCTTGAGAACTCGAGCGACTATAATTTTAATCTAAAAATAACGCTTGAAAAAATCGATAATACAGATCGGGAGCCATTTTGTTGACAGGTTTGCTCTTATTTTTTTCTCAAGTTGTTTGCTTTAATTATTCGACTAGTTAGTTTATCTGATGATATTTGTGACTATTTTCAGGATTTTTGGTTCGGTTTTATGTCGAGGCGAGAGAAAGCGAAAAGCTTTTATTTAAACCGCATACCCCCATTGTTTCGCGTGCTCTTATACCCTGAATGTTGCACGCTCTCGTATACCTTGAGTGTTGGGAGCGCCAATAGCCATGGCTATATGTCCTAGGCATTCTGACCAATCAGAAGACAGAATTTATCGGGATAGAGGGACATAATGATTTATCACATGATGTTACCCCATTTTTGGCCATTAACCTCAATCGTTAAAAGTTGTAATGCAGGACCAACAAGAAACTTTCCGGAACTAACCGCACGCAGTTGTATTCTTGTGCGAAAATCACACTATGATCTCTGGTCCCCTGTTGCTGTCCTAGGAAACTAAAAAATAAAGCTATTGAATTTTCATTATCCCACTAAAAGTATGCATTGAATGCTAAAAATATCTACGTCTTTGAAGACAATTTTTTGAGCGGACCATCTGTCAAACATTGCTTTTAACAGCGCAGTTATAAGAAACCCTTTTCTGTTTGTTTCTGGAACTATTTAGGCTTCTTTTGTCGGGATTTGGGTCAAACGATAAATGGAACCTTCAACTCGACCCCGTTTATGGTGATATTGAGAAAGTCGTCCAGTAGATTAGGTTTGGACTTCACCTGATTTAATTTACTGAACCCATTTCATAAGTTTCACTTTAAACTTAGATTCATTGGAGATGAGCTTTATCAATCATTAGAATTATAATTTGATTCATTTCGAAATCGTCCCTATGATTCGATTCGAGTTTAGTCGCGCTGTGCAAGCCAGAAAATAAGCAGACTGACATCTGCAAAATGAGGTCCCCACAGGGTGAATTTAGTGACGCTACCCTGCACAGCAGGGTAGCATCACTACATTTACCCTCTGTTAACCTCAATCTGAATCAGGGTCTCAAAACTAAACAGAACGAGGTACCCCAGAGGATAAATTGGCCCATAGTATGGGATAGCATGATTAAAGTCACCTCTGGGGACCTCATTTTGCAAATGTCAGACGACTTATTTTCAGGCCTGGCGCTGTTTTGGAAATTTTCGAATTGTCGAGGTTTTTGTAAAATCATACCAAGTGTCTTCATTTGAACTCATTTTCTATCATCAGGTCTCCGCTTCCGAAAAATACGTTGATTCCATTCTGAAATATTCCGTTTTTTGATTTACTTGCCCAAACAGATGAGTCGCCCTTGAATACAATTGAGACAGGCCATATTTACGGATGTAAGAAGGAGGTGCAATATTTACAATTTGAAGAGCTGTGAGATTCGATTCGTGATTCGATTTGATGCGCAATCGTCTGCCTTAATCGATTCGACCTAAAATTTGTTGAAAGACGCCCATGTAAAGCCCCGATCACGAAGAAGTTACGAAATAGTATGTGGTAATGATGGTCATGAAACGCCAAATGTTGGACTTTAACGATTGCTCACTGTGATTGATGATCCAATTCAGTGACAAGGTCGTTATGATCTCTTGTCATTAATCATCAGGTACAGACCTAAGCGACCCAGTGTCTGATCAATTAAGAGAGGACCGATATGCTGCAGTTTGGGGGATCTGGTAACTATTTATATTTATTTATTGGTGTTTAAGGTCACATACTTATGCACAATGGTTTAATCGTGACTTTGACAGCTTTACGAGTGGAGGAAGCCGAGATCTGGTAACAAAATAATTTTTCACGTGTATTACCAAGACGGACACTGAGATAACAAAACACCTTTAAGATGACACAGAACTTCTCACGAGGAGGCTATTCTCAAATATATACTATTCAAAAAAAAGTAGGGGATATTTGATAAAAGTGAGATTTATGAAGAAATATATTTATATTTCATCAAAAAGACAGCTGAGGCATTGCACCGTGACATCTGATGAATGATTTCAGCGATAGTTGGGTGTCTGACAAGCACACATTTCAAGCACTCAGATGTAGAAGACATGGACGGTCAGTCAGAGGATTTACCACATTCAGTCCAAGACCTCAATACATTGTAAATCCTCCTCGATTCGCGAGACAAGCTCGGATCCGACGTGGCATACTCCTCACCAAACGTCCAATATCAGCTTGACTGATCTTATTCTGCAGTGCAGCGGTGAGTTCCTGGACATTGGTAGGGGCTGTTGGGGCAGTCATAGGTGCCTGCAAGCATATCCCAGACGTGCTCGATTGATGAAAGCTCTGGACTTAGTGCTGGCCACTGCAGTGCTCTGATGTTCTGCTCCTGGAGGAACTCTGTAGCGACAAGGGCCCTGTGTGCTCTTGCATTGTCATCTTGGAAAATGAATCGACGGTCGTGACGTCGCGCAAATGGCACCACATGAGCTGCTAACATGTTGTCACGGTAGTACTGCCCTGTGACACGCCCTTGGATGACATGTAATGCTGTTCTGCTTGTCGTGGTTATACCTACCCACACCTCAACCGATCCACCACCAAAACGATCGTGCTGCTTAACGGTTACGTCATGCTATCGTTCGTTCCACCGCCGCCGCCGCCGCCGCCGCCGCCGCCAAATTCTGTTTCGCCTGTCGTGGAAGGTGAGAGTGAACCTCGATTCATCGGAAAACATGACATTGCTCCACCGACGATTGTCCCAGCGCTGTCGTGCTCCGCACCAATTACGCCTTGCTGCGATGTGACGTTCAATCAAACGTGGAATTATTCGAGGTCGTCGAGCGTACAAATTCCAGTTGTGAAAGCGATTCCGAATAGTCTGACCACTGACTCGCATATCTGTCGCTCGGTGCAGCTGCTATCCATTTTCTGGGGCACTTTGATGGCGGTTACGTAATGCTGTGGTTCGGATGAAACCATCCTGGTTAGCAGTTGTCGCCCTTGGACGACCTGACCGACGTCTGTCATCAACATTGCCTGGCTGACGGTAGCGTGACCACAACCAACTAATCACCGATTGAGTAACGTTGAGAATTTGAGCCACTGCAGTCTGTCAGTTGCCAGCTTCCAACATGCCAACGGCATGTAAACGTTCTTCCCGTGTCAGTCTTCGCATACCTCAAAAGTTACGTTTCGACCAGAAACTATTGATGAACGCGTTTATACCAAGAAAAGAACGATGAGACCTCCGAAAAAGCCCGCCCAGTACAAAAGAAGATTTCAAAACGTACTCCACAGACGGCTCACGTGCGAAAAACCTGCACGAAGTTTTAGAAGGACGGTTACATTCGTGATTCACACTAAACTTGATTACATATTGACGTGCCTAATCACGCGTATCCAATACCATTTTCCGAAAATATCAGTTTGGATATCCCCTACTTTTTTGAATAGAATATTATGGCAAATATTTTGCCATCAAGAAATGGAGATTTTTACATTTCATTATGAAATAATACTCGTTCCTTCGTGGTTCACAACAATCATTACATAGCCTGTTCTCACACGGTATGTGTTTTCACCTTTTCCGTTTTAAGGCTGGGAGCGCAGTGGCTCAGTGGTAGACGGTTGGACCTCTATGCTAGAGGTTCCGATCCACGTCCGAGACGACCCGCGTTGTGTCCTTGGGCAAGGCACTTTATTCCGGATGCCTACATGGGGGCACGATGACGCCGTGTACTAAAACGTACTGCACGTCGATGGTGCACATGTCTTCAACCGGTGTAACCATGCTTGAGCGGAGTTTGAACAGAGTTAGAATGTTGAAGAGCTGACAGTTGCTCGTCGATGCTCGGTGGTTCTCTGCTGGTACTCGGGCTTCCTCCACCCGTAAAACTGCCAAGGTCACGATTAGCCATTGCGCATAAGTATGTGACATTTAACACCAATAAATAAATAAATAAATAAATAAATAAATAAATAAATAAATTTTAAGGTTAATTTGTGGGTAGAGATCCTGATTCTGATGAAACAGATCTAACAAATGAGCCAGAAGCGACTTTTCTAACATGAAGCAAGACTTTACTTAACTTTATAGAGCTCCTTTTTGCGAACTTAACATTTCATAATGCCAGTGTTGAGAAAACGGATGTATTTATATTTCAGAGATAATGGGTTTTTTATTGATTTTGACAAAACGTTCTTGGTTGACACAGGTTGATCTGTATTCTACCGACTACAAATGGATTGGGCAAAATTTATCCATCGAACCTTTCACTCGTTTTTTTCTCATTTAAAGCCCCAAACAATAGAT
Source organism: Pictodentalium vernedei (assembly GCA_031216915.1). Lineage (NCBI taxonomy): Eukaryota > Metazoa > Mollusca > Scaphopoda > Dentaliida > Dentaliidae > Pictodentalium > Pictodentalium vernedei. Next base: position 727,707,226 of record CM062297.1, on the reverse strand, counting down.
TAATAAGGCAAGACGATATATATTACCTCCTAATTACAAACCAATCTGAACCCCAAGGGTAAAGCTCTCATTTTGATTCTGATTTCCCAAGAGGTATCATTCGAGTTTACCATATACCATGAAGCTGGCAGTACTATTTTCATCTAATATTATAGAAATGTATTTTTTTCCCGATCGATTTCATCTTTTTTGTCACCCCCATTGGGGTGAATCATTACTTGCATACTTATTTTGTCAGACAAAAAATAACTTTAGCGAATTGCCACCGATCCTTCTAGGAATCTGGTCGCACTTTGCCAACTTACAATTCAGGGACGGACCCAGAAATTGTGGTCGGTAGGTCGGGAAATTCCAACTCAGATGTCGGAGGGGTCCATGGTCGCAATGGTTTCTCTGAACCTGATTGGTCTGCGTACACCTTATTAACCAGTGCCATGCTTATGTACCAGCGTACTTTGTGATGATACATGGAGAGCTGTACTACTCTTTGGTGAAGTGGTGCCATTCCTTGCACAAGTGGTTACTGGCGAGCAAAGTTACCTGAGCCTGTCTTTCTGCCTGTCTATTTCAGGGTTTATTTAGGCATATATACAATGTATTTTAGACAGAATCAAGTTTTCTTATTAACCCTTTACCCAACGTTACGGCCAAAACCGGCCAGCGCTATTCACAAAAATCGCCAATTAATTTTCATTATTTTTTTCATTTTTTGTCTCAAAAACATAGGTTATGACCCCTCTTTGGAACGAGCTCGTCCAGCTCGTTCCAATGAGGGGTCATAACTTATGTTTTTGAGACAAAAATGAAAAAAATTAGTTATTCAAGAATTTGGCAGGTGTCGTCTGCGTTTCATGTTAGGTAAAGGGTTAACCAAATTACTAGCGTCCTAAGATACCCGCCTGTCTTCCTGTCTGTCTGTCTAATATAGAGTGTACCTACGCAGTTCGCACAGTACATTTTAGGCAGACTGCATAGTTTTCCAATTTACCCCTTTTAACCCTCATAATACCTTCCATGTCAATCCAATGACATCAATTAGAGGCTGCACGTTGAAAATATTGATTGGTCTACTATACAAGTTGACTAAGTAACCGTCTATTTTATGACTACATGTCGTATAGCAATTCTGGGCCGGAAAAGCGGCCTTTCGTTCAAAGGGTTAACCGAAAACCTCTTCATTTTTTTTTAAGATTGAAGTTTTCATATTTGGAGATTTGATGTGTTCCATTATCATACTAACAGTAAGGTCACCTTGAATTTTTTTTAAAACTCTGTGCGAGTTAAGACAATATTAGTGAAAGATTCGTACATTGGGCATAAGTTTGAGACTATTATTTGGGGGTTATTTTCAAAGAAAGTCCATGACTTGAATTTAAAAGATAGTTTCAAAAAGGTTCTGAAAGTCAGTACCGTAACACGGAAAATTTATAGAACAGATCCGGGAATCAAACATTGCGAAATAGTTTTAGAGATTACTGCGAATACGAGCTTCTTCCGAGACCAACTTCGCCGTTGGAGCTACGTTTTAATCCTGAGAACGAGAAATTCCCGGTTCCGTAGCTCAGTCCCGATACCAGGAAATGAATAGACCAGAAACTGGAATCAAAGGTTGAGTAACGCAACGTTTGATTCCCGGTGTTTGGATTTCTCTGGTATCGAGAGTGACTTGCTGGAACATAACGCATTTTTTAGTTTCTGTTTCGGGATCTATTAATTTCCCAGGTATCATAACTCAAAATTCTCGTTCCCGAGCCCTATCGGTGACAAATTTTGTACAAGATGAAGCGTGTGTGTGGGATTCCCATCAGTTCATATTTATCATTAACATGTATTTGTGGAAACGCATTCATTTGAGAGTCTGAACGGCTATTCGTGACAAAGCATCACCCATGCGCGACCAATGGATTAGTAAACGTGTTGACACCAACATGCGTGTATGGTGGATATGCCTAGATTTACAAAGATGTTGCGCTGTTGGACGAATGTTATGGCATGAACCTGCACACAATATCATACAGTTAAAACTAGAAGTCCTGTCATGAAACGCAAACAAATAGCACGTCGATCTGCGCGTTAATCTACGCGTTGTAACCGTAGTAGGGCTGTCAAATTCTGTACATATGGCCTGTGCACAAGCAATGTTTTGTCCAATAGACCTCCGGGTAACCCGAAGGTCCAATGGCAGAAACATTGCCTGCGTTTGCTATGAGTAACCAGGAGGGCGTGCCGTACTTTGGATGCTATTCGATATGGAAATTTCGCGCAATTAAGCCTAGATAATCGCACAGTTCGTGACAGGATGTATAGTTTTAACTGTATGCGCAACACGATTATGGGGTGGATGGCATCTGTTTCATCATCTGAAGAAGGACCAATGAAGGCGGCTTTGTTGTTGCAATACTTGTTGACTGTAGTGGACACATTAATCTAATAGAAAGTGTTTTCCACTTGAAATAGGTTAGTACTGGATTGCTGCTGTGTGCATTTGGTAATTTGTTCCAAATTGTTTTGACAAAAAAGAATCGTGAAAAAGTATTTCCTGAATAGCTGCCGCTGTGTTAGTGTGTGGAATTCATTTATTTTTCCAATAGTATTTCGAATGTCTTTTGCAGAGAAATGTAATCAATAACACTTTTTACTGGGGTCATATTGCTTCGCTCAGATGTGTCTTTCATGCACGACTCTTGGGATTTGGCTTTCCATTTATCAGTACTGAAAAATCTTTTTTCAAGGGAAATGAGTTATACGAGGTATTTGGAATTGTAATTGCGTTTTTCGAACCCATTGACTCACACGATACACTCATAACCGTAAGAGTGTTACGACGTTTATAATAGGATCCTGCGATTCTCAGACTTCGACACGAATCGATTCCCAAATCGAATCAAGCAGAGAATGCCGAATCGAATCGAATCTGGATCCGCATCTCGCCGCTCTTCAAATTGTAAAAATTGTTAATTTATTACAACCGTAAATATCGCCAGTCTACATTCAAGTATTGTATTCAACCACGACTTGTCTGTTTGAGCAAGTCGGTGAAAAATGCGGAATATTCCAAGACGAAATCACAGTAGTTTGGGAAGCGGAACCTCCACGACCTCTTCTTCTATCATCAGGTCTCCTATCTTGGTACTAGTTTAACACCGGTTAGGACGTCGTGAAATAGTGACAGATATTTAACAAAGACATTTGCAATGTAGTCCAAGAATAAAAACACTAAAAACATTAAAAACACTAAAAACTTTGCGTAGGAAAATTGTATCTGTCATTTCTAAACAACAGGCTTCTTAAAGATTTCAACTTTGTTGGATGCAGATATGTGCCGTGCGGTTGCTGAGATTGCCTGAGAATTCATGAATCACAACAAGTCTTTAGGCCAAACAATATTAAATAATTAATTCTCAGGCATTTTTTTTAAAAAAAACGAACGAGGGAGGGCGGTTTTTATTTTTATTTTTTATTCCTGATGGAATGGCCGCCAAAGCCTAAAATCCAGTTGTGAGAGCCTAAAATTAAATACTAGAGCTTCCATGTTCATTTCCACTGATAGAGTTTTTGTAACAGTGCTCATACAACACAAAATCAATATAGAACGACTAAAATGAAGAACAAAAATAATAATGAGTTGTTTTTAACTGGTTAAGTGCTAGCAGCCACACTCAGGCCTTTCAAAAGAATGAGGGTACCAGTGCAAAAGCCAGCATTTTCATTACCCATATTTCGTATTCAGTCAAACGTAAATAATAGTTTGATTATACAAATTTGTTCTATTACAAATTATTGGCGAGTGCCTGTTGGCACTCTCCAATAATTTGTAATTAAACAATTTTGAACTATTTTTGATGAACCAATTCAGACCTCCAAAAACTAGTCTAGCCCTCAACCAGTTGAATAAATATTTATTTTGTACATACATACGAGAAGCGATACCGCTAAAATCACACCATGTGATAGTTTATACATTTTGAATTTTGCCACCGAAATAGATATGACGAACGCGGGCCGAAAAATGAATGCGCCGCTGCCTTTTGTTTGGCCTTATTTATTAAATTCGCTGCCTCGGTCTGCTATAAAGCCTGCTTTGAAGTAATATTTTGTTTGAAGCGACTTTAACCCTCTACCTAACTTGATGGCCATTTCCCGCCAGCACTCTTCACAAGAGTCGCCATGCAAATGCCTGATGTCTCACGTTTTTATGAGGTTTCTTTAAAGGCTTATGCTTCCTCTTTGGAATGAGCTCGTTGTACTCATTACAATGAGGGGTCTTATGTTGTTTTGGAGTCAGCAAATAAAAAAGCTGTTTGGTTGGTCAAGAGATTTTTTAACAAGTGTCGTCATCTATTCGTATTAGGTAAGTTCGTATATTATCGACGTACTAAAAAGGAAATGATCAGAATGAGTTAGGGTATTCTGAAGCCAGTTTTACATTGCATTGTACGGTGCTTAACACGATAACTTGGGTGTGCGGTGTCTCAGTGGTTACGGCATTGGGCTTCAAACCGAGAAGCCACGGTTCGATTCTCGCCAGGGGTAACTGTGTTGTGTCCTTGGGTATTATTTATTTATTTATTTATTTATTTATTTATTTATTTATTTATTTATTTATTTTTATTTATTTATTTATTTATTTATTGGGATTTAACGACACTTTCGACAGCCAGGGTCACCTCGTGTCGGACAGTTTTACGGGTGGAAGAAGCCGAAGCTCCCGGAGACAACCACCGAGCAGCGGCGAGCAACTGCCAGACTCCCCAACGTACTAACAGCACACAAACAGGGTTAGCATTGGTTGAAGACAAGTGCATCATCTACGTACAGTACGCTTTAGTACACGACGCCACCGCGCCCCCACGTGGGCAGTTGGGATTAAGTCCCTTGTCCAAGGACACAACGCGGTTGCCGCAGGTGGGATTGGCCCGAGGACCTCTTGGCTTGTAGCTTGCATCTCACCTACTGAACCACCGCGCTCCCGTATCCTTGGGTAAGGTACTTCATTTCGATTGCCCATGTGGGGCACGGTACACTTACTGAGGCGTACTGCACGCCGATAGTGCTCATGTCTTCAACCAATGCTAATAATTCATCACATAATCACCACCAAATAGCCCATTACGGAAAACATCGTTCACATCACGTCTGTACGGGAATGACGTCGGAAGTCGACGTCGTAATGCTGTAAGTGAGTTGATTTCGGGTGTAGAATTGAATTAATCCTCTTTTATATTTCATAAAACATTTTGCCTAATACACATAGCAGACAGCATTGCAAAAATCAACATTCCCTGAATAACTAAACATTTTACATTTTATCCCGGAAACATAGCTTCTGACCATTCACTGGAACGAGCTTGACAAGCTCGTTCCAATGAGTGGTCATAAGCTATGTTTTAAAAACAAAAGTTGGAAAAATAATCAAATTTGTTTGGCGATTTTTGTGGATCGCGCTAGCCAGTTTAGTCGTTAGGTGGCATCCAGTTTCGCCTACAGTGCAATTTCGCCTACAAAATAGTTTTTGTAAAAGTGTAGGCGAATTTGAACTAAATTGGCTTGGGGATTAGCAGTAATTACCTGTTGTACCTACAGAAAATGGATTTACCCACTAATATTTTTTGTTCAACACTTCTTGGGGATGAAATTCGATTAATATCAGAACTGCATAGGCATAATATACATCATATAATAGGTTTGACTAAAAAATGTTAGTATTACTTGGATAGAGCCTTAATAATATAATAATAATAATAATAATAATAATTTCATTAACCCTTTACCCAACGCAGACGATATCAAAATTTATTATTTTAAATATCATTTTTTAAAAAATTTTCAAAAAATTTCAACAAACCCATATCATGTGACCCCTCGTTGGAACGAGCTCGACGAGCTCGTTTCAACGAGGGGTCATATGATAGGGTTTTGTTGAATTTTTTTGAAAAATAATATTTTTTCAACTGCTGAATTTGCATATTACGCGGGCGGATATGGGCGATTCGTTGGGTAAAGGGTTAACCAAGTTTCACTAAATGTGCTGCTGAATCAAGAAACTCTATAGGAGTTTCTGGACCGACAGCTAATTGATCCTTAAGTCTTTGAAGTCTCTGGTCAAGTTCACGATACAATCTCTTCCTGGGAGGGGGGGGGGGGGCTCGCCCCATACATATACTGACTAAGTTTGTTTCTCTGCGCCTTTTCCAGCTTTTAGAGAACACTCACAAATAAAAATATGTCAGGATGAGCACACTGAACAATCTTGTTTAAGTGGCAATGCCATCTCTCGAGATGATTGTGAGTTCTTGGTCCTATATTGTTGTGATGATTCCGTAAGGCTGGAGGAAATCGTGCGTCATTATCAACCCAGTTCTGCACAATACAGTCATAAAAAGCAGTTGCTTGAAGAATGTCTGGTGTTTCGTTCATTACTTCTGTCCATGCATCCTGCACTTGCTCAATTGTAACAATGGAGGTGCAGCAGCACGACGCACCCACTGGTGAAGTTCTTCATTGTCTTTGTATTGATTCACCATTTCAAGTTTTTGCACTTTCTTCCATATAGATTTAGTGTAATGGAAGAAACACCCACGAGTGTCACAATTAGGAAAGATCTCTTCAATTGCCCTGATTGCTGCTAGCTCAAAGTCAGTTAGGATAACCTCAGGCTGCAATTCACGGTCAGCCACTTGTAACACTACACCCTTAAGTTTTGTAAATCAACGTGCATACGTCTCACGTTGCCTGTTAGGGGCAAACAGAATGCTAACTGAGACATTTTAGTCCCGACGAGTCCATGAGTAACGTACACTTGACCCCATAAAGAAGGGAAAGAATAGAAAGTTCCATCCATATACACTTCAGATAATTGTTGCATAATTTCAAGACAGTAATTCGTCGCAAAGCACACAATTTTGTCATCACCACCGTCGTTTATACACAAAATTATTCCCCATCCAGTGTTGTTGACCATCTATGTTGCAGGTCAACTTCTGACAGTTTACTTAGTAGTGCAGGTGTAGTTTTCCCTCGCCAATAATATAGGCCACTCTTTAAACTATGAAATGACTGAATGTCAATAGCCAATTCTCTGCGAACACTAGAAATTTCCTTATCAAAAATTGCTTGAACTTGAGCCATCTCAGACTGCACACGTTGCTGTAAGTTTAACAGGAACGTATTGGCATACTCATTTTCTCTCGGGTGGTTATGTGCAAATGTTACATTTTTGACATAATCTTCTACAGCTGTGCATTTAGTATTGCACCCTGGATCAACACACTTCCAGTGGACACATGTTTTTGACGAACATTTAGTATGCATCTTTAACCGTGAAGAAACACTAGCCTTCCACCTCTCTGGGGCGTTACATACTCAACACGTTGCACAGTAGATATTTCTAAGAAGAAGAATTTTACGCTTTTCAACGTGAAAGCTTGCATTTCTGGCCCAGGATCACGTTACACCCGAATTTCATAAAGTAAATAGGTAGTCATTACAATGTGCGTGACAGATCAATACATATTTTCAACGGTAGGTCAAAGGTTGCACGTTGAAAATATTAATTCGCCTACCGCCAAATAACGAATATAGACTCTACACAGTGGTAGAATTGATCTGACGTTGTATATTCCATCAAGATTCAAGGGGGTTAACAGTCCAGTTCTATATCCCATGGGGATGTTAAGATGGACTAGCCACTCGACTTCTTTCAGCTGTCGTAGTTAATAGTTCCTCTGTATATCGACTTCCGATTCGAAGTTTGCTTTGCACAAACTCATTCTTATGTCTCAATGGGTGGGTCGTAGGAATTCGTTTAATCATTCGTTATTTTTGGGATAGGTTCCGAAGTAGATGCAGGAGTAAGTAAAATTATGTAACGTGTTCATTTTTCTAAAACGTCTTTCTTCACCAGTTTATTTGTTTTCTCTGTTTAGTTTTATATTCGCATGACGTATTGAAAATGTTTTCGATTTTTCTTTTTGCACGAATTTAACCCCCTTCACTCTGATGTCAAAATACCCAAATTTCAGGAAGCTGTTTTTTCCCAGAATGCATCTAGAAATTTAACCAATTCAATCTCGTTTGACAGAGCTCAATGAGCTCTGTCAAACTAGATTGAATTGGTTAAATTTCTAGTTGCATTATGGGAATTTTTTTCTGCCTGAAATTTAGATATTTTGACATCAGTGTGCAGGGGGTTAATGAAAGTGACCGGATTTGAGGGCGATGCAAAGTAATGTGTTTCTGAAACCCGGGGACAGGGAAAAATGAAAATTGGATGAAGTAATACTGTTGATCAAACCGTTATGTGTTATTGGAATTTGCTCTGCAAATCAGACAGATGTTTACAAGGACACGAATCAGGACCTGTGTATATTATTATTTTACAGTCTTTCAAAATGTTACTTCGACTAGGAAATTGTGTGTTTTATTTTTCACCGTTAAGTCATTTAATATAAGTGGGAGTTCCTCTGGTAAATTATAAATGCAAATGCAGCTTTATTCCATCAAGCGGAATCCTAATTGGGCCATTGGTAAGTACGTCGTGGTTTTTAAGGTCGAGTTCGCATTGAGACGGACGTATTTGCTTTTTGTCTTTGAGTTAGACACTTAGTTCATAGTTCATACTTAGAGACCTATATCCCCCCCCCCCCCCCACACACACACACACACACACTTCTTCAGAGTTCACACCACAAAACATGTGAAATGTGAACATAGTTTTGACCGGCTTCTGTTGTGAAAAAAACCTTTTGAGGGTGGTTGTGGCTGAATGTTTTTTTATGTCTCTTTCTTCGCCTGTTTAGACTGCCTTGAAAGCAAGTTCAGGCTTATTCTTAATGTCGGAATGATAAATGAAACATGTGTATTTTGTGTTTAGTTCCCTGCAGACTGATATTAAAATACCGGAATTTCAAACAGCAAAGTAATGTCATAATTCAGCAAGGATTGTAACCACCTTAATCTTGTTTGACAGGACGTTGTTGGCTTTGACACAAAAGCTTCACTTGGTTTAATTCATAGTCATCTTAAATGATCTTATGTGAAATATTTGCAGCTCAAAAGTCTTATATTTCGACATCACTTCGAAGACGGTTATAATTCACTGTTTTATAAGCGATGCAACATTTTTCGTTCAAATGTATATTTCCCATTAAGTTACTTTATGCTCATCTGGACTCATGCCTCTAGTACTCTTTGCAGTGATGCGTATTGTTGTGATTTCCATCTTCCTCTCATCTAATTCTGGTTGTGAAGCTTTGTTTTAGAATTATCTGTATATCCGTAGTGTCTCTCTGTATTGAACGACCCTCTTGTATCGTACAGGGCTCTTGATTCCAGTATGGCTTTCATGTTTCTCTCGGGCTCTTCGGCAGCACGTTCGTTCGTTGAAGGCAGGGAGATTGGCGTTATTTAATTGGTTTCTGGTTCTCTGGAAGGAGGTTACGTACGCCACCTCCTCGTTCTTCCGGGTTAAATATGGAGCCAAAAATGTGTGTTTTTTCTCTACTTTAAAGGTCGTAGAACAGATCAGTCATACGATGGAATCTTTGGACACATTTAAAGAGTAGATAGGATGCGCATTATCATCCTGTACATACCCAATACGACTGCAAAAGGAAAAAATGGAACTTCGAATACAGAGCATTTCTAATGAGACGCGATTTGATATGAAATTTCTGTACCGAGTTCACTAAATTCGATCTGAGCCTCGGTTTAACCCTTTACCCATCGCAGACGATATCAAAATTTATAATTTCAAATATCATCTTTTTAAATTTTTCAAAAAATTTCAACAAAACCATATCATTTGACCCCTCGACGAGATCGTTCCAACGAGGGGTCAAATGATATCGTTTTGTTGAAATTTTTCGAACAATAATATTTTTTCAACTGCAGAATTTGCATATTATGTGGGCGGATGCGGCCGATTCACTGGGCAAAGGGTTAACGAAGCTTATATCGATATTAGTGAACAAGGTTCAGAATTTCATGTCAAATCTTGCGAATTGGATATTCTTTTTATCATGCTGTGTAATTTAATTTTCTACCTAACGCGGTGACTAAAATTGGCCAGTGCTGTTCACAGAAACCTCCAAAAAAATTATAGTATTTTTTTCAATTTTAGCTTCAAAAACGTAGCGTATGGTCCCTCATTGGAAAGCGCTCGTTTCAATAAGGGGTCATAAGCTATGCTTTCAAGAAAATAAATAAAACTCTAGTTATTCAGGAAATGTTTTCTACAAATGTCGTCTGCTATTTGTATTAGGTAGAAAGTTAATGACAAATAAGATAAGATTAATTCAATTCTCCTTCTGAAACCAACTCACTCACAGCCTTACGACGTTTACGCTAACATCTGACGTCATTCTCGTATTAGACGTGCTGCGATCGATATTTTCCGTAATTAGCTATTTGATTGTGATTATGTGATAAAATATTTTATCTAACAATCATATAGATTTTGGCCTGAATACCACGAGAAACGGTTTGTATCACATAATGTGTTCCGATTCCGTATCATATAGACGACTTATTCTGATTCCGTATCATGTAGACGACTCGTTTCCGGGAACGCGACGGGCTGTCTTAATAGGCGCATGAATACATTTTATATGCGTTTCAGTGATCGACTCAGCTGATCGCTTACAAAACAAAACGAAATCACTTACAGTTAGCAACAGAACTATTAATAGCCAATGCCCACCCCACCCCACCCCCACCCCCACCCACTCCCAATAAATAGAAACTGAACAATTCACTATCACACACTCGTAAATTCAAGCATATCATCATAGGAACTGGCACTGAGAGTGAAAAATTGAGAAAACAACTTTGAAAATTGCGGTGACAGCTTGACTCATTGTTAGAGTGCACAACAATATAGTTCCATAAAATATGGGCTTTTTTAAAACGTTTTCTCGCCAAACATTATGTCCGAAAACTTCATTAATAATTTAAGGTTTAATCTGTTGATGTGACAGAATTGTTAGATAAATGAATGATCGTGATAATGTTCATGTCCAGTGATTTGCAGCAGATTCTCGGTGGTGTCCAAAAATGAGACCACAACTCGCCGGCAAAGCCGGCTCGTTGAGATCCCATTCTGGACACCCCCTCGAATCTGATACAAATCACAGGACATGCTCATTATCATGATAATATGTATTTCTCCGCGTAATATATAGGTTGGTTCGAAATGATGTATATGAGACAGGGAACTTAATCACAAAATACCATCAACGGTAAACATCAGAATATTTCTATATTTCTCCCATATGCAAAATCAACAACATGGGAATCGATTCGGATAAAGGTTTTTGTCCACACCACTCCTGTTATTAAAACCGATTCAAACAAATACTCCCCTGTAAATGGGCTGTGAAATCTTTATATTCTCCTTCCATTTAACAGATCCATTAGACAAATTGACATGAGCTTCATTTTGTCAGGGATCACTCGTGGCCAGACTTATTGTGTTATTTCCGTTATTGATCATTCATTAAATGACATAGCGGTGAATCTAAATTTACTCGAAAATGACCATGTCTGACAGCATCATATATCGCTGTTAAGAGTGAAACACAGTTCATACTTAACCGAGAATGTTGTAAACCTGAGGGAGATTTCACGAACCGTGATTATTCTTGACGACAAACCACATCAGTTTGCTGCCTTGACTTTTCGTTAAAATATTATCTACGGAGAATTGATATGTTTCAAATGAACCTAATCTTAACCCTTTGAAACTGAACGGCCGCTTTTCCGTCCAGGAACATGATACGTCATAACGTCATTAAATAGGATGGCTGTTCAGTAAATTTATGGGGTAGACCAATCAATAGTTTCAACGTGCAGCCTCGAGGCTGCACGTTGAAAATATTGATTGGTCTACCCCAAATAATGAAGGTGGACTCTTCTAATTGCTGCCATTGCACTGGCATGGAAGATACCACTATAGTTCAAAGGGTTAAGATACGATATGTTGAAATTAGGATTCCAGCATAAGCTTTTAAATTTAAGGTTTTGACACATATTACTCAACTGGTGCCATTTCCATATTTCTAGTTCAACCTTTTGAATTCAGTGGTGATGAATGGCAACAAGGGTGCAGCCAGGCTGGGGGGGGGGTAGTGTGACCGACCCCACCTCAAAAAAGAAATAGGACGTACCCCACCAAACAATTATATTAAGACCTTTGAGTCCAAGTTTGGACTAAATAAACATGGATTGGGAGCGCGGTGGCTCAGTGATAGACTGTTGGACTTCTATGCTAGAGGTCCCGAGTTCGATCCCCGTCCGGGACGACCCGCGTTGTGTCCTTGGGCAAGACACTTTATCCCGGTTGCCGACATGGGGGCACGATGACGCCGTGTACTAATGCGTACTACACGTCAATGGTGCACATGTCTTCGACCGCTGTAACCCTGCTTGAGCGGAGCTTGAACAGAGTTAGAATATTGAGGAGCTGACAGTTGCTCGTCGATGCTTGGTGGTTCTCTCCGGGCACTCCGGCTTCCGCCACCCGTAAAACTGTCACGGTCACGATTAGCCATTGTGCATAAGTATGTGATCTTAAAACACCAATAAATAAATAAATAAATAGTAAACATGGATTAAGGTCCCATAGTCATATTGTAGAAAAAGAGGTGGATTTTATTTCCATCAATAAAATGTACTCATTTAAATTCCCTAGAGAAAAATGAGGTCACTGATTCCCTCTCATGGACTTGGGATGTCAAAACACTTCCAGGGGGAGGTATCTAGGTTCTCACAAACTGGAGTGAACACCCCTCACCTGCTCTCCCCTCTTCTCCCCTCCCCTGCTTTTGTCTGCGGCAGTCTCGCTTGTCCTTCGGTCATCGATGGTCTATAAAACTCAAATTATTATCCACCCTGAAAGATCCTGGCTGCACCCTTGGGCATTACCCTATCCAATTATACCTTACTTCCAAAGAGCATCTGAGAATTTCATTGGTTTTAAAACGCCGCATAGAAGCTGCATGATTATAAACGAAATACGAGTCAAGAATGATCTCCCCATTCATCTTTCAAAATGCCGGCAGACGATATCCGATTCACGCCATATAATTACGAATTCTATATCCCACATTTTGCTCGGTCGAAGCTGTATATTATCTTCGGTACAAGCTTTGCTAACGACCTAACATGGCAAATCCCACACTGGACTCGATCTCCGACCGGGCCAAATGCGGGGTTCACTGTCACCACATATCCCACATTAGGTCATAACAAACTGTGTGATCAATAATATTAGTTATCCTTGTGTTTTCCAGGGTGTATGGGAATTTACACCGGTTTGGGCACTCATACACCCTGAGGCGAAATAACGGATTTATTTCCAAGAATTTTAATGTGTACTTAATGCTTTAACCAGCACTGTGGGCAAAAACTGACAGAAAATTTGTCCTTGCAAGTTTCTTAAATAACACTAGACAAATATGGATGTCATTGGAACTGGCTCAATGAGCCAGTTCCAATGACATCCATATCAGTAATATTTTATTGCACATAAATATAAAATTTCCTGTATTTTTATTTTTGTTCTAACATAATCGAGCAGAAGGTGTGAATTAATAATTAAAAATGGGTACTTCTTTAGCCATATAGCTTGCTCTTGTATATTCTTGTTTTTACACCATGTTTAAACACGTTGTAAAAAAGCTACTGTGGATTGCAAGTTACACCGTACCTCTCAGCCAATCAAAATGCAGTATTTTGTTTCATTTTGAAATAATATACGTTTGCCGCATTTCGCATATTTATTTCAGGGTGAATGTATCCTTTCCAGTGGGTACAGACTTTAAGGTGGTTAAAATAAGCTATATTTATTTTGTTGGGAAGATTAACAGTAACGCCCTGGTGCAATCGGAAGATATTTTATTATCTTATCGAATGTATTTTGTTTACACACGGAACTATCAGTTGCGATAAATAAAGAAATGATAGAATTGTTTCTTTTCGACATGTAACTTGAAGATGTTGTCGTGTGCCGTTTAGTTAGATGAGTAAGCAGAGGGCAGATCATTCTGCCTGTTAGCCTTGCATAGGTCTCAGTAGATTACGGGAGTCACATTTGTTTGATAATTGGTTATTTTTTGAGAATTGTCTTTTATTGGGCAAATGTAGACATCCAAAGCCTTGGGAACAGGAGCGCACGGGGGGGGTGGCATGTGTCAAAGAGCTTTTTTTCATCGAAAGAGAGAGAGAGAGAGAGAGAGAGAGAGAGAGAGAGAGAAAGAAAGAAAGAGAGAGAGAGAGAGGAGGGGGTGAGAGAGAGATAACGACTCATGTAATCACCTGGCACTTTTATTTTTCTTTTGGGTTCCCATCATTGCAATCGCATTGGGAATGTGCAGGAAGGCTGTGCACAGTCTGTTTACTCTTTATATGTGTGGCCAAAGATTCCCTCTGGGGTGATCATTTCTAAAGTCTTTAAAGTGGAGACAAGTTCACGTTTTTCGCCCCATATTTAACAAATTTCAACACAGGGCCAAAACACACAGGGCCGAAACACTGTTTCGGCCCTGTGGGGAAAGTTGTAAAATATGGAGCCACAAATCTTCATGTTTCTCAATGTAGAGGTACGTTAGTCCCAAACATAGCCTTGTGAATTTGATATATTTCAGTGCGTGGGTGCCCTTTATGATCGTGCCTCTCCAAGTTCTAAATACTTCCTTCGCCCCCGTAAGCATCGACTCAAACAAGTAGTCCAGCAGAAAAGACAAGGTTACAACATGTCTCTAATAACACTTGAACACTGATCAATGTACTAAAAACGTAAAAAAGTAAACACATATGCTCTCAAAAACGCTGATATAATAATACATGCGAAGAAATCAATCTGTTTGAGTTACCACGACATATCTTATTAATGCATGTACACAGAACTCTTCAGGGGGATCGATGAACTGATAGTTCCGACACTAAATTTACGACATTGAAAGACAGGTTATTGACTAACCGCACATCACTGCACTCTCTACTCACGCTGCCCTAAAATAGCTAGAAGCGAAAATAAACCATGGAATGTGGAAATGGATTTTTGCTCTCCTAATCTCAATAATGGAGCAAAATTGGCGTTCTGGTAATTTAGATGCCTCTTTTTTGAGCCACACATCCCTGAAAAATGTGCTTGAACTTTTAGCTTCCAATAACACGAAACTATTTATGGTAGTGCTCGAGTAGCGTGGTACACGTGAAGTAACCTTATAGTACTGATAGTAAACCAACTCTGATATTTAACCCTTTGCCTAACATGAAAAGCAGACGACACTTGCAAAAAAAATTCTTGAATAACTATTATTTTCATTTTTTGTCTCAAAAATATAGGTTATGACCCCTCATTGGAACGAGCTCGACGAGCTCGTTCCATTGAGGGGTCACAACCTATGTTTTAGAGACAAACAATGCAAAAAATAATGAAAATTAATTGGCGAGGTTTGAGAATAGCGCTGGCCGGTTTTGACCGTTACGTTGGGTAAAGGGTTAAATTCTAATTACTCTACAAAACGTTCAACTATCTGAATTGGAGACGATCTAATCGTAAGATCGAACACGCGGGGGGGGGGGGGGTGATTGTTTGTAAACACTATTTGAACATTTCACCAGAGAAAAATAACTCAAACAACTTAAGTATTAGAAACATGTTACAATAACAGTGAAGATATGTTCGTGTACCATGTTGCAAACACAGCACATACTCCAAATAAAAACCCTTCAGAATTCCTTTCTGATTTCCACAACAGAAAATCTGAAAAAATAATCAAAATGCACGTTAAAAACCTCTGTGGCTTCATTGCTAATGAGCCTGCACCGTGGCTGAACTGTCAAAGATTGGTGTTGAATCACTCTTTTTTAGTGTGTGTTTTCCATGCATTCACCATCGGGCTCATATTGAATATTTTATCCAATTATAACTCTCGATCCGCTATGTTTATTGTTTGGCTTTTCCTGAACGGAAAAGACATTTGTTATTCTTCTCGAAAAAAATTTTTTTTTTTTTCTAACACTTTGAGGAAGACCATTTCTCGAAGCTTCTCTTACAGATTTTTCTGAAAATTGCTCAGGCGTAGACACAAATGAGTTGTAGGTTTGTTCGCATTGGCACCTCCAAATATGAGGGCTCCATATGCCCCCACCATTCCCAAAACGCTAAAACTTTTAGTGACCAATATCTCCTGGACTAAATGAGCTAATGACCTAAAATTTGCACGAATTTGTCATAAATATAGTTTTTCATAATATCAAAAATAGACCCTGAAAATCGGACGTTTTGGCCTACAGTCTCGGCACTGAAGATTAGCAGAATAACAGTAATGAACTGAATAGTAAGGCTGTAATGCATCATTATCATAAATGCAAAAGAAATTTCGATTTTATCCACAATGAGTCCAGAATGGCCGCCAAAATTGGTAAAAAAACGCCCAAAGTTTCATTGACCAATATCTCCTGGTCCGAATGGGCTAATGAAATTTTCACAGATTTTCATAAATACACTTTTCCATATTTTCCAAAACATCAAAAATAGGCCTGAAAATCGAACATTCTGGCCTTCAATTTCGGCACTGTGAATTTAAAGAACACCAGTAATGGACTAAATAGTAAGAACGCAATGTATCATTGTCATAAATACAAAAGAAATTTCGATTTTATCCGAAGTGAGTCCAAAATGGCCGCCAAGCGCAATCATTTTTAAAATCCTGGATCTCATAACTGATAAATGGTGAGTTAACACATGTTACATCACTGTACTCCGTAATCATAGCGGAATGGCATACAGTACATCTATTACACCGTTAGGAGATATTTTTTGTTAACCCTTTACCTAACGAATCGCCCGCATCCGCCCGCGTAATATGCAAATTCAGCAGTTGAAAAAATATTATTTTTTAAAACATTTCAACAAAACCATATCATGTGACCCCTCGTTGGAACGAGCTCGTCGAGCTCGTTCCAACGAGGGGTCACATGATATGGTTTTGTTGAAATTGTTTGAAAAATTAAAAAAAAATAATATTTAAAATAATAAATTTTGATGTCGTCTGCGTTGGGTAAAGGGTTAATGCTTATTATGGCGATATTCCAGCAGCAAAAACTCGGTATTTTCAACGTGTTGTGGCGAATATCGCAAGACAAACACGAAACTGGCTCCATGTTTTCATCGCCATCGTTCGTAATGGATGAAAAGAAAGGGAGGGAATACACTTATCATAATAATGGTCGATTTGAGCCATGCAAAGCTTTTTTTGTTAAACGAACTGACGTAGTAGATATATTCGTTGATGTCGATGCAATTAAAGCTTGGATTTCACGTGGCCTACCCGGTGTAACAGGAATGGAAGTCCGTAGGAAAATTAGTCCCTCTGGACTATTATTCCGCGGAATTATAGTCCTAGGTCTAACATTTCTAGGAATAGTAGTCCGCCGGACTACTATTCCTAGAAATGTTAGACCTAGGACTATAATTCCGCGGAATAATAGTCCCTTTGGGACTAACGTTCCTACGGACTATCATTTCTGTCACACGGCTTCACGAAAGTTCTCGAGAGTATGTTTACAGAACTGAAATTTAAACTTTTACAAGTATAAAGCTCTCAATAGTCCTAGGTCTAACATTTCGAGGAATAGTAGTCCGCCGGACTACTATTCCTAGAAATGTTAGACCTAGGACTATAATTCCGCGGAATAATAGTCCAGAGGGACTAACGTTCCTACGGACTATCATTTCTGTCACACCGGCTTCACGAAAGTTCTCGAGAGTATGTTTACAGAACTGAAATTTAAACTTTTACAAGTATAAACCTCTCAATCCTTCAAGTCAAAAGGAGAAGGGGTAGGGTGAGTCCTCCTTTCGCGCTCGATAACGGCGATATAAAACAAGAATTAAGGTGATGTAAAATGAAATAAAAATATTCGTGAAAGCAACGAAATGGCCTACTTAAATATGTAAAATGAGCCCATATTACAATTTATTTTAAAAAGGGAAACAGAAATCCCGACCACCGTTTTTGAACAGCATCTGATCAGACTGATAGCTCAGTTTGGATTTGCAAAAGACCATATTTCCAAATCAGAGGTTAAACGAACACGCCAAAAGTCGAGCTTATTTCGTTCAAACCTCTTTATACAGATTGGCCGTTTGGGGACTTGGGGGAGGCTGCACAGAGGACCAAAGGTTTTAGCGTGCCGCTGGCGTGCTGTGTAGCACATGTTTATTGGGGGCATGCATCCCGCCATTACACCCGTCCTTTACGTTGTATACACTGAATTGGTAGGCCACGGTCCAGGTCGAGCAAGCCAAGAGAGAGAGCGCCACCAAACCGCTGGAAGCAGAGAAGACAGACGAGCCACGAGACAAAGTGACGAAGGGGAGAATGAGGAAGCACGGCCACAGCCAGCAGACGACATCAGGGGTCCGTCGTGGGCCGCTAAGGCCATGATTGTCCCAACCATTCGTGGGAGGGGTGGTAGGAAAGCTCACAGAAACCGTGTTTCTCGGGCCCAGTCGGCCTTGGACTTAAATGAAATTTTGATCTACAGGGGCGGCACTACCAGTGATTTAGCAGGCCTGAACGTGCCGGGGCTGCAATATGCGTATTGAAAAAAATATATTGCCCACTTTTACTTATGACATCCGAACTCCAGTCCTCTGCTGAGTGCAATGTAAGCGGAACGCAACCTTCAAAAACACTCACTTGCAACAAATGAAATGTGTTGTGTCCTAACTGTCCTTGGGCAAGGCACTCAATCGTTGGGGAGTCTAAAAGTTGCTCGCCACTGCTAGGTGAGGTGGTTCACTCCGGGTAGGCCTACTCCAGCTTCCTCTATACGTCAAACTGTGGACACGAGGTGACACTGGCTGTTGAAAGTGCAATAAATGAATGAATAAATAAATAAATTGGAGGACAAATCGTCCCTGTCCCTATTAAGTTTGGTTCAGATAATTGCTGTGCTAACGGATAGAATATTCATAACATTGACCCGTGCCGATGCGTGTTAATGGAATTTACCTATTGGCCTTCGTATTACGAGAGACAGGTTACCACTAAACCACCCAGTAATTATTTTTAGGTTTAAGGAATTTGCAGAAGGCAGCGCCAGCGGGATTTGAAGATTGCCAGCGGTGCCTAAACATTTACACATAAACGTTAGTATAAGTCGGATGTGAAATTCACCACACAACCGATGGCGTAGAGATCGCATGAGGGGGTTAACCTTACCCTCCCCACGAAAGAAAACTCTTAAACCATCCAGTCTCTGCGATGCATGCATGCCTCAACCCAGTGGCCCTTTGTCTTCCTGCCTCACAAACTTACAAGTTTCAATACCAACCCCTCCCCACTGTCTAATTTTAATCTCAAGTTCTACAGGGAGAGAGAGAGAGAAGAGAGAGGGCGCTTCTGGGGGTGGGGGGCAGGGTGCAAACGAACCCCCCTCTTACATTTTTTTTCAAGAACATAGGGTGCAAATAAATCCCCCAAAGGCCATCAGAGAGGTCTGTTTGATAGTAAATTTAAATATCACCCCAACCCTTTGTATGGTCTCATTGGGCATCTGCCTTGCGTACCCCTTTTTATGCTTTTTTCATCAAAGTAGAACCACTTTTAAAAAATACTTTATGACACCAGATTGGGGAAGGTCTATTTGGATGACGTTTTTTCTGCTTTAAAACGACTATTAATTTTAGTGTTGAAACAATTTGTCCACTGCGCCCCGAACCCAGAGTCGACGTTGGGCAATATCATCGTCGGCAATGACAACAAGCCGAGAGGTTCTCGGTTCGAATTCCACCTGGGACAACCGCGTTGTATCCTTGGGCAAGACACTTCACCCCCATCGCCCTCGTAGAGGCACGGTGGCACTGTGTCCTAAGGCGTACTGTCCGTCCAGGGTACACTTGTCTTCAGCCAATGCTACTCCTGCTTGCGCGGAGTTAGGATATTGATTAGCTGATAGTTGTTCGCCGTTCCAAGGCAGTTCTCTTCGATTACTCCGGCTTCCTCCATCCGTAAAACTGTGGTGGTCATGAATCATGATCAGCCATTGTGTAGAAATATGTGACCGTAAACACCAATAAATACATTGTTAATGTAGTAATACGTTTTGGGTCCAAATACTCAATTCCCATTGGTCAGCTGGATGAAAACGTCATGACCAAATGTAATTCATTTTCCAATGAATACATTTGGTCGAATTTTGACCCACATTTACGGCAGAGCGCAGTTGACAGAACGTAATTCGGGTGGTGTTTGGGCGGGTTTATAACTTTTAGCGCCTCTCGCAGTGATCAGTGATTATAGTTTACTGATATGTTAAATAAATTGTTTTAAACATTCCAAGTTTCGTTGCGAAAGACGGCTATTTGACAAATTTGGGTCAATGCCGAAAACCGGTGCTCAGCTCAGAGTTGTGCGCTTTGTCTTTTGTGTGAGGGTGGTTTTTCGCCTCGTTCGTTCGAACATGTTTTATTTCGTCTTTCTGCTTTGTTGTTTGGTAAAAAGTAGTTTAAACAGTTACGGAATGTAATTATAAGAACTGAATGCAATTTTTACAATCTTTATTGGAGTATGAACGTGTGGGAATGAGTACAAATTGTATGAATCCCTTCGGGATTCATACATAATTTGTACCCATTCCCACACGTTCATACTCCAATAAAGATTGTAAAAATTGCATTCAATTCTTAAATGAATGAATAAATAGCTCTGGATTTCGAGTAGTCTGAACATGTAGTATTTCCAATGAAAAAAAACATTACCACATTAGAGAATTCCAATGTAATGCCTACTGTGTTCAGCGTGCGAGATTAACAATAGACTTTGAGATCACAACTGACAAGATGAATGTTAACTTGCGTCGGTTCCTTTCAACTCTCTGATAGTGGTCGCACTGTGCAGTGTCTCAATACTGTTAACGGCATAAATATTTGGGTTTGTCTCCATACAATAATTTTTGTTGGAGAAAGAGATTGCCACGCCATTAAATTAATTACTCATCAATCGGCATCGATAAAGTGTGCATTCAACGTTGTGTTAACCCTTATCACAAACAGGCTCGGTATGCACTCCTATATGTTTAGAGATGTGGAGCTGAAATTTGGTAACTAGTGGGGAGGGGGGGGGGGGAGTTATTAGGACTAACTTGGCGGTCAAATTTTAGGTACCAGGTACATAGTTATTTTAACCCTACAATTAACCAACCTTTCATATAACGTCAGGCTACATTTAAAGATATCGTGTTAAAATTTGTCACTCGTGTTAATTTTACATGAAAGGGGCATGTGCTGTCGGCACCATCGACGTGCAGTACGCCATATTGCACAACGCCACCCCCCCCCCCCCCTCCCCTTGAGCAATCCTGTGAAGTGTCTTGCCGAAGGACATAACAAGGTTGCCGCAGGTGGCATTGGAACCGATGTCCTCTCGGCTTGCAGCTTGCCCCTCCACCTACTGAGGCACCGCGCCCCCGAATCCAGAGTCGACGTTGGGCAATATCAGCATCGGCAACGACAACGACTAGTCGACCAATTCTATCAACACTAAAATGGACCCTCGCCCTAACTGGGGCAAAAAGGTTATAACGCATGCTGAATTTCCATTTTGTGCAAAAAATCAGTCGAAATCCTTCAATAATCATTTTAAAGCAGAAAAACGTCATCCAAATAATAGACCTTCCCCAATCAGGTGTCGAGGGGACATAAGGTATTTTTCAAAAGTGGTTCTACTTTGATGAAAAAGGCATACCGGGGATACGCCCGACAGAGACCAAATACGAGCACACAAGGGGTTGGGTGATTTTTAAATTTCCTTTCAAAGAGAGCTCTCTGTTGGCTTTTGGGGGATTCAACTGCATTCTACGTTCTTGAGAAAAACGTAAAAGGAGGTTCGTTTGAACCCCCCCCCCCCCCCCCCCCAGGACACGTCTCTCTCTCTCTCTCTCTCTCTCTCTCTCTCTCTCTCTCTCTCTCTCTCTCTCTCTCTCTCTCTCTCTCTCTCTCTCTCTCTTCTCTCTTTCTCTCTCTCTCTCTCTCTCTCTCCCTCTCTCTCTCTTGAACTTGAACTTGAACTTGAACTTTAGATTAATATTAGACAGTGAGGAGGGGGTGGCATTGAAACTCGTAAGTTTGTGAAGCAGGAAGACAAAGAGGCACTGGATTGGGACATCCATGCATCGGAGAGGTAGGGTGGAGGTTGAAAGTTACAAGATGGTTTCAGATTTTTTTTTCCTGGGGAAGGGAAGGTTAACCCCCCTCATACTATCTCTACGCCATCGGTTATGTGGTGAATTTCACATTCGACTTATACTTGCATTTATGAGTAAAGGTTTAGGCACGGCTGGCAGTCTTTCAAAACCCTCTGGTGCTGCCTTCTGCAAATCCCTTAAACCTGAAAATAATTGCAGGGCGGAAAACATCCTTCCGCGGTGGTTTAGTGGTAATCTGTCTCCCGTAATGTGAACTCCTGGAGGTAAATTCCATTAACATGCATTGGCAGTGGCCAATGTTACGAATGTTCTTCCCGTTAGAACAACGATTGTCTGTGCCAAACTTAGTAGATACAGGGACGATTTGTCTTCCCATTTATTGATTTATTTTTTATTGGAGTTTAACGACACTTTCAACAGCCAGGGTCACCTCTTGTAGGCAGTTTGACGTGTGAAGGAAGCCGGAGTATCCGGAGAGAACAACCTAGCAGCGGCGAGCAATTATCACACTCCCCAACGAACTAACTTCACACAAGCAGGGTGAGCAATGGTTGAAGACAGGTGCACCATCGACGTGCGATACGCCCCAGTAACCAGCGCGACCTTGCCCCCACGTAGGCAATCGGGATTGAGTGCCATGCCCAAGTACAAAATGCATTTGATTGTTGAAAGTGAGTGTTATGTTGCGTGCCGTCCACATAACACTCAGCAACGTACAAGAGGTTTAATGTCATAAATAAAAGTGAGCAATAATTTTTTTTCACTCCGCAAATCGCATGCCCGGCACGCTCAGGAAAGCTAAATCACTGGTAGTGCCGCCCCTGTCGGTTAAGATTTCATTTAAGTTTCAGGCCTTGGGCGAGAAACACGGTTGCAGTAGGCCTCACTGCCATCTCGCCCCAAATCTCGCTATTGGGACTTGGTTGGGACAATCATGGCCTTAGCGCCCACGACGGACCCCTGAGGTCGTCTGCTGGCTGTGGCCATTCTTCCTCATCCTCCCCTTCCCCACTTTGTCTCCTCGGCGGGTGAGTCTCGGTGACTTTGTGGCCCGTCTGGCTGCTTTGCTTCAGGTAGTTTGGTGGCGCTCTCCCTTGGCTTGTTTGATTTGTTCCATGGCCTACTAATTCAGTAAATATCGCATAAAGGACGGGTGTAATGGGTTGCATGCCCCAATAAACATGTGCCACACAGAACGCCCGCTCTCTAGAAAATCGTCTTTAATTTGAATACAGGTTTAATTTGGATTATAGCCAACTGATAGACAACCTCCAAATTCTGAGTCAGGATGTTTACTTGCCAGATATGGAGTCATGTAAGTTCAGTGCGATCAATATTAGGCTCTGCCGTTTTCGCCTCACATGGCGCCATACCTGGCCAGTAAACATCTAGTTACTCATGACCTGTCAACATCAACGGTGATGCATTGTGAAATTTCATCTATTGATCAAATGCAGTTTCCTTTGCTGAGATGGAACTTGCCACTTGTTCCACGTTTATATTGTCCGATATATTTATTTCTGCAGGTAATATTGAAAAGATTTAACTCCAATTTAATCGGTTTCAAATTCGTAGTTGAAGTCCGATGGAAATTTAGGGTTACAACGAACTGAATGAGCGACTTTTTCTAATAAAACTTTCAGGGTCGGCTTCTGCATTAAAATGAGTTTTGAAGGATTTCCTGTGATTTTATCATGCGTTGGATGGATTTTTCATTTAACGTTGTGTTACCCCTTCATGCAGGACAATATTGGTATGCATACCTACATATTAAATGATATGGGGCTGAAATTTTGGGCTAAATGTTTTTGTACGCCGGGAAATGCCTGTCATTTTACAGAATCACGCGTCTAGTTTTCTTTTGTTTTTTTTGTTGTTTTTTTGTTCGTCGAGTTTTCAAGAAAAAACTCGACTATTGGTGTCGCGAGAGTCAATCGCTGGCTGGTGGGTGTGTGGGCGGGCAGGCTTCGGGCGGGTTTCAGGCGGCGGGTATCATCGGGCGAACGGTCAGACGTCCCTTTTTGCTTATCACTTAGTTGTTTCCAGACAGATTCTGATAATGTTTGGTATGTGACTTGATATGGATGTTCAACACCCGGTGTTGCGAAAGAGGGCCTGTCCATGCTTTTTCACAAGAGTTATGGCCCTTTGTTAAAATTGACTAATTATTTTCTGCTTGATAGCGCGATAACTTCAACAAACGTCAACCGATTTATCTGATATTTGGCACATTGGTTTGAAGGGAAAATGTCTTGATCGAGTTCGAAAATGGGCTCGGTCCGATGAACGGTTTTCGCAAGAGTTATGGTCCTTTGTTAAAATCGATTAAATTTGTGCTTGATGGCGCGATAACTTCAACAAACGTCAACCGATTTGTCTGATATTTGGCACATGGGTTTAAAGGAACGATGTTTTGATCGCGTTCGAAAATGGGCTCTGTCCGATGTACAGTTTTCACAAGAGTTATGGCCCTTTGCTGAAATCGATTAATTTTGTACTTGTTTTCTTTTTTGGGGGGGAGGGGGTAATGGCACTTTAAACGCCCAGAGTCGTACCGTGTCGGGAAGTTTTCGGAAAGAATTCGGAGAGAACCACCGAGCAGTGGCGATCGACTGTCAAAACTCACCAAATTATTGACTCGGCATGAACAGCGGTTGAAGGCAATTCCACCATTGGCGTTCAGTACGCCTTAGCACATAACGCCACCGTGTTTCGCTGGTTCATTATGTATTTACCTATTTATTGTGGTTTAACGACACTTTCGACAGCCAGGTTCACCTCGTGTCGGAGGTCCACTTTGTCATTTACACGTCGAAAACTTGTTTTTTATAACATTTAACCCTTTACCCAACGTAACGGCCAAAATCGGCCAACGCCATACACAGAAATCGCCAATTAATTTTCATTATTTTTAGCTCATCTTGACAAAGTCAAGCTGAGCTAATCTCATCGCTCTCCGTCCGTCGTCCGTCCGTCGTCCGTCCGTCGTCCGTCGTCCGTCAACACCATATTTTGGTCTTCTCCTCCAAAGCCACTGGGCCAATTCAAGTGAACGTTGTGTGAGTGATGGTCCCGAAGGGGCATTACATTTTTGTTCAACTCAACATGCTCAGCCCCGTAGGGAAGGAGTGGGGAAAAATGCTCCAAAATATTTTTAAAATCTTCTTCTAATGAACCAGTGTATACAATGACTCGATATTTGCTATGGAGCTTTCTTTGGAGATGTAGAATCAAGTTTGTTCAAACGAAGTTCGTGAAGCAATATCTGGCTTTGTAATGGAGGGGTAAGATTTTTGGCCCCGCCCCAAATTTCTATTTTTCTGAACCGATGGTCCGGTTTGAACCAAATTTGGTATGTGGTATTATTGGGTCATAAGTACTTGACCCATGCAAAAAAAAAATTCCCGCATCCCCATGGGAACCCTGGGAGCTAAAAATAGAAATATTTTCAAACGCCCATATTTCCCAAACCACACGGAACAGAGAGCTGTTATTTGGTAATGTATCCTTAGGACCAGTAGAATTGAATGGTAAAAAAAAATTGCCATCGGTTATGTTAGGGTGTTCTATAATGGGCATCGAAAAAATGCTGAGTCAGAATATTTGCCAAAATTTTAAAAAAATTTTCTCCAGTACCAATCATCAGAATCTTTTGATATTCGGTATATAGCATTCATAGGGGGATCAGATAAATACATGAGCCCGAATTTTTAACATAGGGTAATATGGGGGATATTCTTTAAAAATCTTCTTCTTCAGAACCTCCTGTCAGAATCTGTTTGGTATACATTGTTACGAGGGTCAGATTCAAGATTGCTCAAACCAAGTCCAAATTTTAACTTTGTTCAATATGGGGGATAATTTTAAAAAATCTTCTTCAGATCCACCAGTCAGAATGCTTTCTTATTCGGTATGCAACATTGTTAGGGGGGTCTGATTCAAGTTTGTTCAAATCAGATCCCTAGGTATATATTTGGGCTCGCTATGGTAGCCCAAATGTTTCCTTAGTGCGATATGAGGAAATTTCTTTAAAAATCTTCTTCTTCAGATCCACCAGTCGGAAAGCTTTCATATTTGGTATACAACATCTCTAGGAGGGTCAGATTCTAGTTTGTTCAAATCGGATCCATAGGTTAATATTTGTGCTCGATATGGTAGCCCAAATTTTAACTTAGTGCAATATGAAGAAATGTCTTTAAAATTTCTCTTCTTCAGATCCAACAGTCAGAATGCTTTCATATTTGGTACACAACGTCTCTGGGGAAGTCAGATTCAACTGTGTTCAAATCGAGAGCCTGGGTTAATATTTGGGCTCAATATGGGTTGCCGGAATTGGCCATTTTGCTGAAGATTTAAAAATGTTGTATTCAGTGCCCTCTAGAGTTGTGTAACTAAGATTAATCCACATAGGTTGTATCATAGGGCTTCGTAGGGGAGCTCTACATTTTACATTATGGTCAACTGTAGAAAAGGCATGATGCCCGGATTATTTTTATCACTGCTGAGGGACTCAGGGATTGACAGTGTAGCCTATGAAGATGGATTGCTTAATGTAGATTCATTCTTGGACTCTGTTTATAATGTGTTCTGTTCAAGATGAGCGCTTCAGGCCCCGTGGGGCCTCTTGTTTCATTTTTTTGTCTCAAAAACATAGGTTATGACCCCTCTTTGGAACGAGGTCATCGAGCTCGTTCCAACGAGGGGTCATAACCTATGTTTTTTTTGGAGACAAAGAATGAAAAACATAGTTATTCAAAAATGTTGTTTGCAACTGTCGTCTGCTTTTCGTGTTAGGTAAAGGGTTAAACTGTGTCTTGGAGGGAAAAAAGAAAGTCCAGAAAGATTATTTTTGTATGGATTCTTGTGATTTGTTTGATTGGGTTTTCTGATTATCCGTGTACACATTAACGATGGAGGCCACCCTAAATGAGTCTGATTTTTTAAAATGGACGTCATGTGGAAAGGTTTACACACTCTCTCTCTCAAGGTAAGTAATTGAATGCAGCCAATGAGAGAACGATGGGTTTTTTTTTCGATTTTACTTAACAATCCACTCTCACTGGCAATACAATTAACATTTTGAGTCAACAGTCAAATCCTGGGTAGGTTTTTCCGAATTTCTACTATTCCACAATCTGTAAGTCTTGGAGTTCGTTTGTGATTTCTAGTCATGTTTTCGCTGCCTATATAGGCAGCCAAGACTTGACTAGAAACCACTACTGCAATAATCTGGCAATTGTATGGAAACGGCCATTTTGGTTGCATTGTTACACACTCGTCGTGATACCAGAAAATGTGTCAAAAAGGGGATTTGATGTTTGAAGAGAAGTTCATATGGGACTTCATTTTCGACTCTTGTTTTAGAATGTTCATATATTGTATTAGAAACAATATGTATCCCTTCTAAGAAACCTCACTGAATAGATATTCTGGGCTAGGGCACTGAGCTCGAAATAACCACGAAACAACATCACTTTAATAGTTGGTTACCATGCATATACATCGTTTTAAATTCGCTTCATTTTATTTTTTTTTCAGGTATGATTTATCTTTCTGAAATATTCCACTAAGCTGGAAGGACAATGAATCATGAAGATGGTCCAGATGACCATGTGGTATCCAGGCTGCTAAAGTTGAATTTGAGTAACCTACCACGCATTCCACTCAGAACAGTGAAACTTTTTGTCTGTTGCAGTCAAAAAGGTTTGTACTTTGTATTTTTTGTTCATCAGTTTACTATAGAGTAACCGTAGTATGAAGGCCGACTTGTTGTATTCAATGCGTAGGAAGTAGATGCTGCAACTTCATTGCGCAAATATGTGATTTTCTATTTTATCATACTTTAAACGATAGATTATCCCCACTGTGAAGATATAGAAATTTTCATTTAGACGGTGTCAATCAAAATGGCGGCTTTCAAAGCATCACTTCAAGGTGAATACGAGCCAAATTATCAGTGGAAATGATCAATTTCTTCTAGAAACGTATTATGAAAGGAAAATCTAGTGTTTTTGTGCGGATACCGATCATTTCTAGCAATAATTCAACAGGTATTCACCTTGAATTGTTGCATGAAACCCGCTAGTCCAAACATAGCCTGAAAGTCCGTAATATAAGTTTTTGGTTTGGTACGTCCTTTGAAAGGACGTACCAAACCAAAAACTTATATTACGGACTTTTGGACTAGAAACCCGCCAACTGAATCAGCTTACTAGACGCCATCTGTTTCGAGTATCGGTCAAATCACTTCCGCGTATCAATGATGCAATGTGCTGTTTACTTTCATGCATCAATTCATGGTTGGAACGAGTGGAATTATCAGATTCTTACAAAAAGCGTGTAATAAAAATTATCTAGTGTTTTTGAGTGGATAGCAAAAATTATCTCACTTGTGACCGAAACAAATGGTTATTTTCCACAAAATAAACATTTGTATCGGTCACTCGTGAGATACTTTTCGGTATCCACTCAAAAACACTAGATATCCTCAATTTAGTTATACTTCTTTGTGTTTGAGTGGTTAAATCTATTTCATGCAAACGGTCCATTATCAGTCTGTGAAGGATACAATCGCCAATACAATAAAGTCTTTGCTATTGTATTTTCGAGAATTGTAGTTTCTTTCTTTGGCTATAAATTGATTCAAAAGAATCACTGACGTTTTGAAAAACGAAACACTTTTTCGGTAAGTCAATTGCCACATTTTCTTAAAATGCCAATGGTTCATTTCCAGTGATCTATATTTAACGGTTAAAAATACAATTTTGGAAAATACAATTATAAATGCCTTATATTATTGACTTTAGGTTTTTTCGCAAGTTTGTTTTGATTCACACCTCTAGTTTTTTTCATCTAACAGACACGCACACAAACATTTCAATTGCGCCGAGAATAAAATTTGACGCAATCGTACTCACGTCTGGCAATGTTCTGCTCCAACTGCATCACACCAATGAACAGCCATTTTTCCAGTTTGACGGCGCGAATTATTACCCCATATCAAATTTCAGGAATTTAATCGCCCCATTGCTCTAAAATGCGTTCTGTGTTCAACCAACGCGGGGTTTTTTTATAGCCAGTCGATTGTCCCCTACAAATTGCTTGAAATTGGTATCCCAACCCTACACACACACCTTTTTTCTCCTTCCACCGCCCCTGTATAGTTCTAGATTGCCTGTCTCAAGATAATTATGGCAAGCAAAATCACAGAGTACCTGAGAATGCATGCATTCTCATTAATACGTATTGTGCACTCACGTTGTCGTGTTTGCTTTCATTTTTACTGTAACAAAAACAACCATCGCGTATAAATAAACAACATTGCTGCTTATTGAAATTCAACCATTTATGAGAACCACACAAATCGATCACCCCCCCCCCCCCCCTACACCCCCAATACACAGTATGCAGTAATTTCGGTGAGGCGGCTGTTGTATGACTTCTTACTTTTTGTGTTTCAGAATTTGAATTGGAAAGAAATTTGTTGTGGTCGACTGTACTTCCAGAGCTACAACGTCACTGCGTCTACAATGGACTTGAAATTCAACTGGTCGACATGCACCATGGTTCGTACATGGATTATGAGCTTGATGGTCACTTATTTCAGCAACACCTGGCAGAAGTCTCTGAATGTTACAAGGTGTCACAAGGGCCATTCTTTCTGGTAAGTTGAGGCTTAACACGGGCGAGTGAGTGAGTGATTGAGTGAGTGAGTGAGTGAGTGAGTGAGTGAGTGAGTGAGTGAGTGAGTGAGTGAGTGAGTGAGTGAGTGATGAGTGAGTGAGTGAGTGAGTGAGTGAGTGAGTGAGTGAGTGAGTGAGTGAGTGAGTGAGAGTTGAGTGAGTGAGTGAGTGAGTGAGTGAGTGAGTGAGTGAGTGAGTGAGTGAGAGTTGAGTGAGTGAGTGAGTGAGTGAGTGAGTGAGTGAGTGAGTGAGTGAGTGAGTGAGTGAGTGAGTGAGTGAGTGAGTGAGTGAGTGAGTGAGTGAATGAGTGAGTGAGTGAGTGAGTGAGTGAGTGAGTGAGTGAGTGAGTGAGTGGGTGAATGAGTGAGTGAGTGAGTGAGTGAGTGAGTGAGTGAGTGAGTGAGTGAGTGAGTGAGTGAGTGAGTGAGTGAGTGAGTGAGTGAGTGAGTGAGTGAGTGAGTGAGTGAGTGAGTGAGTGAGGTTTACAGCCGGTACATTTTAGTTTGGAGTCTTAGATATACTATTCAAAACAAGTAGGGGGTATTTGATAAAAGTGAGATATATGAAGAAATATATTTATATTTTCATCAAAAAGATAGTTGAGGCATTGTACTGTGACATCTGGTGAATGATTTCAGCGATAGTTGGGTGTTTGACAAGCACACCTTCCACGCACTGAGCTGTAGAAGACATGGACGGGCGACGTGACGTTCAGTCAAACGTGGAATTATTCGAGGTCGTCGAGCGTACAAATTCCAGCTGTGTATGCGATTTCGTATAGTCTGACCACTGACTCGCACATCTGTCGCTCGGTGTAGCTGCTGTCCAATTTCTGAGGCTCTTTGATGGCGGTTACGTAATGCTCTGGTTCGGATGAAACGATCCTGGTTAGCAGTTGTCGCCCTTGGACGACCTGACCGACGACTGTCATCAACATTGCCTCTCTGATGGTAGCGTGACCACAACTTGCTAATCACCGATTGAGTAATGTTGAGAATTTGAGCCTCTGCAATCTGTCTGTTTCCAGCTTCTAACATGCCAACGGAACGTAAACGTTCGTCACGTGTCAGTCAAAAGTTAGGTTTCGACCAGAAACTATTGATGAACGAGTTTATACCAAGAAAAGAACGATGAGACCTCCGAAAAAGCCCGTCCAGTATCAATGAACATTTCAAAATTTACCACGAAAAACCTGCACGAACTTTTCGTGGGCCGGTGACATTCATGATCCTCACTAAACTTGGTAACATATTGATGTGTCCAATCACGTTAGTACATTGGACACGGTGAAAGATTAATTTAAACAGTACTTAGAATGCACAATGTCGTACATGCCTTGTTTCTCCCAGCCTTTATCTTCCTTACTCTGTCTTACTCTTCTTTCCTTTTTTCTATAGGGAAAGGCAGGAAGACAGCCAATCTGGCTATGCCTTTCCCTGCCAGTATACATTTTAAAAATTAATATTATCTCTGATTGTGTATGTGCTTTATTATTGTAAATTGGATATTGTAGATTTACACACATTTGTCAGTTTTGTATTTGCTTAGTGTACTGGTGAATAAAATATCTGTCTTTCTATATCTATCACGCATATCCAATACCATTTTCAGAAAATATCAACATCAGTTTGGTTATACCCCACTTTTTTGAGTAGTATACAGTACGTGGAGAGTGTGTTATCACTAAATCACCCGCAGAGTGGACATTCCACCCGAGCAATAATTGCAAATTTGTTGCAAAGCATAACCATCATAAGCAAAGTTCCAGCCAATGGACCTCCGGGTTAAACACGGAGGTCCATTGACTGAAACGTTGCTTGGGTTTTTTGTCCATATGAACAGAATTTGAAAGTGATACTTTGGGTGATAACTCCACTCCACGGGTGATTTAGCTACAATCCACTCCCCACGTACTGTATATATATATATAAATTCGGATTACAACCTAAGATACTTTGAAAATTAAACTTCAAATCAGCCGCTTTTCAAACTTGCTTGAGCTAGAGAAGGACAACTTTACAAGACCTGCTATTTTTCAAAATAAATTAATTCTAAAACGCTCAATTCTTACAGAGCATAAATGGGTAAATTGGAAAACCATAGCTTAAATAATATTTTTTACAAGCTTTCGACCCACCAGTCTAATCCTGAAAGGACTTCGACACTGTTATGGGTTGTTTATTTATCCACGTTTCGTGGAGCCTGCGCGCAGCCTACCATTGATGTAATGTTCCTTCACTCACAGACATATACAAATATTCTTTCGTGCTCCTGTTATAGATGTTCCAATCAATACGTATTTAATTCACCTTGAACCATCAATATATTAACACAACAAGTGGAACTATGCGACATAATCATAAAATTACGGGTTCTTGTTCCTCTTCGTCCCTAAGGGTAATGTCAACAAAAACTCGATCAAATTAAGTATCGATTGAGAAATATTCTTTACGTTTCTTCAAAGAAAATGAATGTTTTTAGTATTTTTAGACGAAATCGTCTAGACTATATAGACAGAACGGTATTCGCGTTCGAACTGTCATCTTTTATCGCACGATATCGATTTGGGCGGAGGGATAATATTGAACGAGAAGCCCAAAGGCTTCGAGTTCAATATTATCCATTCGCCAAAATCGATCGAATGCGGTAAAATATGACAGTTCAAACGCGTATGCTATTCTGTTTTTATTGCATGGTCACAGTTTACTTAAAAATTATTTATTGATTTTGGCGGAGGAATAACATTGAACGCGAAGCGCTTCGGCTCCTTGTTCAATATTATCCCTCCACCAAAATCGATCCCGTGTGCGCGCAAGCTGTTCTGTGTTTATTGCACGCCTACAGTTTCCTAAAAAATACTAAAATCACAAATTATTGCCAAAAATAACCCAAACGTAAAAAAAGAAATAGTTAAATAGCCCGCGCACGTGATCCGTATTGTTCACGGACAATCAAAAAAAAAATGATTGTTCGCTTCGGTTTTTACAGAAAAAGCGTGTATTTTATGAAAATCAAAGCACAGGCTTGCAATAAATCAGTTGGTGGAAAATGCGAACCATAGGTTCGTTTTTCCGACAAATTGAAATATTCCGTAGGAGTGGATCTAAACATAGGCGATGGACTATTTAAGCGATTGGAGAGTTCCAGGCAATAACAGTGTCGAATTCCTTACAGAATTGGACTGGTGACTTGCGATCTTATTGCGAGCAGAAAACGTTCTGCAAATATACAATTACTAAGAATACAATCACATCCGGATGTCGATGATGGTAACAAGTTTTATCTTCTTTATACGTAAAAAAAGTAACGTTTTATCTTTTATCGTTATCGAAAACTTGCCGTCAATAAAAAATCTTTTATCGTTACTGCAGTAAGAATAAAAGTCACGTGATATCGCAAGAATACAACGTTCAC
Source organism: Pictodentalium vernedei (assembly GCA_031216915.1). Lineage (NCBI taxonomy): Eukaryota > Metazoa > Mollusca > Scaphopoda > Dentaliida > Dentaliidae > Pictodentalium > Pictodentalium vernedei. The sequence continues at coordinate 727,673,912 of CM062297.1, read as the reverse complement.
GCCCATCTCATTTGCATGACGTACTATTTCATTCAACACTTTGAATAACTAATTATCGCTGCCGCGGATCGAAACAAATAAAACGGGGCGTATTTATCGAAATGTATTGAATAAAAAAGAAGGCCATTAATTAAACTTACTGAATTGTAAAAATAAAATTTGACGGAAAAGAGTAAAAATTAGTAACTTACACTTTTTCAAATGAGATTATTTCACCCTTCGAGACTTTAATTATCCTGACGTTCAAACGTCACTGGGAATTCAGTTTCTTCAACATTTTTCAAAATGTGACGTCAAACGTCGGAAAGTACAAATAACCAGATATTTTTCACATTAGTGATTATCTGGTTGAAGGCTAGATTATTTTTAGTGGTCTGCATTTGTTAATCAAAACTTGTTTTATTACGGGAGTGGGGGAGGTGGGGGTGTAGATAAAAGGGTTATATACACATGGTGTTTGTAAAAAATCTTTTATCGCGACTCGAGCGTTTTCGGGGGCTACATAGCTACTCGTCGCTGCGCGACTCGTAGCTATATATGCCCCCGAAAACGCTCTCGTCGCGATAAAAGATTTTTTACAAACACCATGTGTATATAACCCATATGTAGCACACAACTCACTGCTCTCCTGTGGTAAGCAAGCTTTCAATTTACACAGTAACTATTCAGCGCTGACACCCGAACAGATCTGGTCAAACTCTTGTCCACCTTTGTGGAATTCTGCCAAGTGCCGCAGTGGTTCTTCATATTCCCGAATATTGAAGAGTCAACCCAAACTCGTCGTTACATTACGGTGAATACCCCCCCCCCCCCCCCCCCCCCACACACACACACCCACACACTTCCAATGCAAGATATGCGTGTCTCATGTGAGAAGACCATGTGAGATTATTATTATCCCTGGTGGGTGAGGGTGTGAGATGGGGAAATCTCACCCGAGGGCAAGATATTTGGGCCAGACACGAGGCTTGCCGAGTGTCTGGACCATATATCTTGTTCCGAGGGTAAGATTTCCCCATCTCACACTTGCCCCCATCAGGGATATTTTTCTCCCCCACCAAAACAGCTTAACGTCATCAAACGTAATTCAAGGGCGCGTGCAGGTATATCGAGCAATTTTTCTTGTCCATTTCTCAAAAAAACTAATCTGCTTATCGGAAAGAGCGCACAAAAGTTCTGTATACACCAACGCCAGCAAGACAGGGGTTAAAGACTTGTAGCGAAATGAACACTAACGCATTCTGATGACGTCAAATTATGAATTCTGCAAAGTGCATAACTTTTCGACAGGCATTTCGTGTAACTCTCTCCACTCATAATGGCATTCATCCAAAAATTCATATAGAAAAGTCAAGTGTCCTTTGGTTTTGCGGTCTGTGCTTTTATTTCTATTTTCTTCGATAAACGTTCGTCCTCTAATATTTCCGAAATGTGATACCATGTTGTTTGTTTACAGAAGACCGTGCGAAGATTGAATAGTCCTGAACTCATTAAATATGTGAATAAGCCAATATAGGTAGGTCACGTGGGTGGGGTGAGATAGCTGTCACATGGGTGGGGTGAGACAGGCATATCTCTCCCAGCTGTCTCACGCGACTTTGTATGTGCCTCAGTACCTTAGTGGTGGGAGCATTATGGTCCCCGATGAGTCTGGAGGTGGGATAGGGAACTCTCACCCGAGGGGCAATATATTTGAACCAAACCCGAGGCTTGCCGAGGGTCTGGTTCAAATATCTTGCCCCGAGGGTGAGATTTCCCCATTCCCACCTTCAGACTCATCGAGGATGATTTTTCGCCCCCCCCCCCAACACGAGGATTACGTCATTATAGATAATTGGCGGTCACGTGCTGACATACCCAATTTATCAAGTCGTAGTCCTTTCGAAAAAACGAACAATTTCATCAGAAAGATCGTACAAAAGTTAGGTTTTTTACCATAGGTATATACTAAAAAATTGATTTGTAACACTGTCCGTTAAGAGGTTAATGAATTTGCGCGTGTCAAACTCTAATGTAAAAGGCAATAGGTTAGGTTAGGTTAAACATATTTTTATTTGCCAAACAAATAAGTTGCAAATTGGGATTAGAGGACAAGTGCTTTCCACTTAGTATACCCTCCGCTCCCTTAACATGATACAAAAAATCAATATAATGGCGAAACAAATAAATGAGAGAAATGTAAAAAAAAATATATATATATTCTAGAAAATCTAACTTCGCAATAAAAAGAGTGAGAAAGAGAGAAAAAAGTGATTGATTGATTGATTGTAAAGGGAATTGTGAGATTCTTGATCGATCGATAAATTCGCGCAGTGATATTATTAAATCTGCAGAGAAACATGGGGTTGAAACAAATCAACACTGTTGATTTTGAATGGCACGTGGATTACATGCGGGAAATCGTGAAGCCATTTTTTTATTTACAATTGTGCAGACGATGATGAAATAGTTCCGGCGTCCTAATAAAATATGCAAATGAGTATGTCACGTGGGGTGGGTGGGATAGAAATATCCCACCCTGCTGTCTCACCCGGGACACGCGTATGTTTCACGTATAGTGGGGGGAGAAGAAGATATCTGTCTCACACGACCCACGTGATCGGCTCATAAGCATATTTAATGAGCTGAGGATTATTCAATCATCCCACGTTCTTCTGCAAATACACAACACGGTGTCACGTTTCGGAAATAAAAACACAGACCGCAAAACCAAATGACACTTGACTCTAAGATGAATTATTGGGTGAACGCCATTATGAGTGGAGAGAGTTGCACGAAATTCCCGTCGAAGTTTGATTGAAGTTGGGTGGGACAGCCTCGAAATAAGAAGACACATACAAAAGATGTGTACCTTCTACAAAATCGTAAACAACGATGCGCCCGATTATCTGCAGGAATTACTACCACCAAGAGTTCGAGACACATCTGGTTATAATCTTCGAAATTCGGCAGATTTTATGCCTTATTGCATGCGAACAGAGCTATTCAAAAGATCATTTTCCCCTCGTGTGCAGGAACATGGAATAGTCTACCAGTGTCCGTGCGAAACAGCAGTTCACTTAATGAATTCAAAAAAACTCATATCACCGCCTGAAGGGAGACCTCCGGGATACTTCTCCTGTGGTGTCAGAAAATACAACATTATTCATAGTAGAATTCAAACTTGTTGCAGCGATTTGAAGTGACAATTTTCTCAATTACATCTCTGAATCTCCATACTGTCCCCATTGTCCAGCTGTTGTTGAGGACGCAGAGCACTATTTCCTCTTTTGTCCTTTTTATTCAGACTCTCGCAACGCTCTCATTGGAAAACTATTGGAAATTAATGTTAATTTGAACTCCGTTGATATTTTACTGTACGGCGATCTCATTTTAGAACATAAAACTAATACCTCACATTTTAAATTTGTTCAAAAATGTATTCGTAAAACTCGAAGATTCGATTCCATCCTATTATTGTTTAACACATGCAGTTCATTGCGACTCCTTAGGCGCGTGATTAGGCGGCGAAAGTGTAACCAATGGATGATTACAGAAATTAATATGTAAATATTATTATTAATATTATTATTATTATTATTATTATTATTATTATTATTATTATTATTATTATTATTATTATTATTATTATTCGCCGCAGGAGTGCTATGTCGGTGGTAAGATTTGAGCGCGATAGTAAAAGTATTATCTACAATAGTAGCAGTGATGATGGTGGTAGTAGTAGTAGCAACCACTCAGTGCAGCGCCTGGTCGACCCTCGGCATGGAAAATCAAATTGACAGAGACAGACTCAAGGTGCAGAAAGGACATCAATCAATCAATCACATTTTTTTTTCTCTCTCTCACTTTTTTTATTGCGAAGTTAGATTTTCTTGTATATATTTTTTACATTTCTCTCATATTATTTCATTCCAGTTCAATGGCAGCAATTAGAAGAGTCCATATTCATTATTTGGGGAAGACCAATCAATATTTTCGACGTGCAGCCTCGGAGCTGCACGTTGACAATATTGATTGGTCTACCCCACACATTCACTGAACGGCCATCCTATTTGATGACGTTATGACGTATCATGTTTCTGGCCGGAAAAAGGGGCCGCTAGGGTTCAAAGGGTTTATTTTAAGATTAGGTGCACTTTGGCCAAGCTGGAGATAATTTTGGATTGAGAAATTGTACCATTTATTTTCAGGGCCTGGTGGGTAGTAGTTATGGTTCGCCTGTGTTACCAGTTCACTTGAGTGAGGCGGAATTTAGTCATATCAGGAATGAAGCTTTTGGAGGTGGCAAAGGTAAGACTTCATATCAGTGCTCATGAGTCATATACTTCAGCGATATTTTTAAGAGTATGAGAAGTTTGAACATGTTATTTTACAGCTATTCAGTCAGGTATCTGGCCTGTTAGATACAATGCTCATTGGAGAATGCGTTTACTTGTCCTTCACTTCAACTGTGTCATTGTTGGTAGCAATTGTCACTAGTTGGCCTATGTTGAATTAGAGCTATTGCTGAACGCACTTCATACCCCATTGATGAAGGCAACTGTTGAGCTCCCAAAATATGGTCACAACAACTTGGCTTGACCAAACTTGAATCCAAAATTCGGGACAGAGCAACATGGGCAAAATTGTTATGCAGAGAACATACGTCCACATTTTCTTAAATTTGACCCAGTAGTAAAGTATTTAGCTGTTTTGGGGGTATCAAAATGCGATAAATATGATGAAAGTTTCATATTATACTGCTATGCTTTATCTCAACTTTGAAGAAAATTATTTTTTGTTCATAAGGATTTCGGTTGTTACAGCCTATTGTAGAGTGCCTATAGGCACGTTCCAGTGAATTGTAACAATTACAAATCAACAAATTCTGCCTAATTTTGCACTGTACTAGTGCGTTTGCTTATGAGAGGTGTCGTTAGTAAACTTTCAGGTTATGGAAAATATTTCAGCCAGGAGAGTAGATGCTTTGGTGTCATTCGGTCTCAATCCTCTTAATTGGACGAAGTAAAAATTGACCTGCACCGCTTTGATTTGATGCAGTTAAAACTAGAAGTCCTGTCATGAACTGTGCGCTTATCTCGGCTCAATTGTGCATGGGAATTGCGCGCAATTTCCATATCGAATATAAATCACGGCAGGTTCTCCTGGTTACTCATAGCAAACACAGGTAATGTTTCGGCCAATGGACCTCCAGGTTTTCCGGATGTCCATTGGCTGAAACATTGCTTGTGCACAGGCCATATATACAGAATTTGATAGCCTTACTATGGCCCTAACGCTTAGATTAGCGCGCATATCGACAGGCTAATTGTGCGCATTTTATGACAGAACTTCTAGTTTTAACTGTAAGTATTGCTCAAATTCAGGGTTTATTTTAAACTTTTATATAAACCGGTCCATGGATCAACACGAGGCTGGATACTGGGTCATGGTGTCTCTCCTTTTTGGTGCTTTCTGGACGTTGGACAGTAACATTGTACTGCCTAATGGGTGGTAAGGGGTTAGCTGACCCCACATCGTCCCTGCATTAGAGCCTTTCGTGTGTGTTGTCCATGGTCGTAAAATTATTGGCGATTCGATTAAAGTGACTATGAGCTGCTAATTTGAAAAAAAATATCGACTCTCATATTCTGTTTGTGTGTGAAAGAGAATGTTAAAAACGTTCTGTGCAAAGTGTTAGAAGCAACACTTACATCAATGAGTACAAAATTGTTATGCAGACAAATGTCCAGACAATGCGAAATTGGGAAGAGATAAATGAATTGCCTTAAGTGATCGGGAGTAAAGAAACCGCGTGTTATAATTTCTATAACACGTGGAAATAACTTAATACCTTCTTCGCATTTAGAATTGTTTAACGCCACGAACAACAACTGTGCATGATTTTAGCAATACCTGGACATTGTCAGATCAAACATGTCGTATTATTTCAAAAGAAGCGCAGATATGCTTCGAATAAAACCTTCAGAACGATTATCGACAAAGGCAATCCGAAATGTTTGAATGGACGCTTGCGCTATAAATAGAAAAGGTGTTCAGAAACCCCGCCTTTGTCCTTCTGAAGGAGCTAATGTCGACGAATATGGAAAATGACATTGCACTTTACGATGGCCTGGAATTTTCCGTGAGTGATTGATTAAAAAGATTGTTGTGAAAAAGGCCGCCAGACTTTTTCAATAAAGTCAATAAATTCTCGCCTTCAAATTGTTTTATTTGATCGATACGAACGCATTCATACGAATGATATATAAAACATAGGGTAGCCAACTTTTGAATAACGAAAATTCTAGTTTTGTCAAATTGTCAGTTTATTTTCTCGAATTCGCGGCTTATTTGCATCACATAATTCTACATACTGCAACTTATATTTATACCATGATTACCTATTCTACTATATATAAAAAAGCATATGACATAAATTTTAGCTTTACACACCAACCGTGGTGAACACGCCAGCAATAGGATTTCAGTAGTTAAATTTTACATCTACAGTAGACCTACATCCAAGCTGGTGACCTCGTCTTGAATGCAAACTTGTCTAAATTTATCACTCGTCGCCTCGTGAAGAATGAGATGAGACCCGCAATTATTTATTACGTTTTTAAATAAGTTTACCTCATAAGGTACCAAAAATTAACAAACACACCTTGTCCCATGTTAATAAAGCATCAACTCGAAATAGTATGTTATCATCTTATTAAAATGAAAAAGGCCCCGCAATTGCGGTTTCGTTTTCTATTTCGTTTCGGCGACAAAAATTGCCAGCGGAAGTACCGCCCACCGGTGCTCATGTAAACAAAAACAGACTCGCAGGTGTGAATATTGATCTATTTAACATTTAAACTCTTATTAATCTGACGATCATGGTATAAATAAAATATACCCAAAGTAGCTTGGTGTACCAAATGTTCACCACTAGTGGTGAACATTTGGTACACCAAGCTACTATGGGTATATTCTATATTTTAACACCTCTCCTTGGCCCAATGGCGCAAGTGTGTGGGATGAACTTCCTTTCCGCAACTTCGTGGCCTCGTTCTTCTCGAATTCTACGAAGGGATCTTTATCCTGCATGGAGTGTGTCTCTTTCCGCACAGAGGGCAGCCATTTTACGTCCCTACCCGACAGGACGGTACACTGTGACTGCATCAACCACACAGCTGCTGCTGACCGAGAGTGTTCGGACACCTCGAAAACTTTCTACGACCGAAGATCGATCCCGGCATGAGAGACCAGCGCACTTATCCTCTCGGGCACCACTCTCCATTATGCCATTGTGAGGAATCTGTTTTGGTCTTTCCTGTTTTCTATGCTGCCGGGACGTTCTACACTTCGATCGTTTATTCCACTTATTCACCCCTCGTAATACTCATTACAAATTTCTCATTATGTCATTTCTAACAAATAGGTATTTTTTCCGTTTAACAAAGTCACAATACATGTCATTCGTTGGCCTGGATATTATATACCGCGCGGTGTTCATGGGCCGCACTGTTTGTACCTAGCTGTAATCGATGTTCTAAAACATTAATGTGGCCTTTGTCGTGGAATATTCAATTTCCCAGCAGACTGTAAATCAGTGTTTTGTGACCATTATCCACAATTTACGTCACAAACTCATTAAACAGTGATGCTTTTATTTTAATTGGTTCACCGCCGGAAGCAACCGGATGCTCCTAGAAATCACCTTGCTAATCAAAATACACGCTGCGCAATGCTAATACAAAGCTTTTTAACCCATTACCCAACGTCCAAAAACTACCAGCGCAATTCACAAAAATCACCATTCGATTGTCATTATTTTTTCATTTTTTTCCTCACAAACATAGCTTATCATCTCTCATTAGAACGAGTTTGTTGAACTCGCTCCATCGAGGTGTCATAACCTGTTTTTAACGCAAAACATGAAAATATTTAGTCATTCAAGAATTTTGCTTGCAAGTGTCGTGTGCGTTTCGTGTTAACCCTTTACCTAACATGAAAAGCAGACGACACTTGCAAAAAAAATTCTTGAATAACTAATTTTTTTCATTTTTTGTCTCAAAAACATAGGTTATGACCCCTCGTTTTAACGAGCTCGACGAGCTCGTCCCAACGAGGGGTCATAACCTATGTTTTTGAGACAAAAAATGAAAATATTTTGAAAATTAATTGGCGATTTTTGAGAATAGCGCTGGCCGGTTTTGGCCGTTACGTTGGGTAAAGGGTTAAATAAATGGTTAAGTGTTGATCTCCCAACTCAAGGCGCTTTTTGCTGCCTCCTTGTGGGTTACAGTAGTTGTGTCGGCTGCCCCGACGGGAGCCCCGTTGACGTTGATCCCATCTCTTACCCCCCCCCCCCCCCCCCCCCACCATTTGGTAAGGAAGAGGACGAGGCAGTGTCCATAGAGTCTTTGTCGGAGCAGGTTGCGTTAACTGTTCTCACATCGTGTAGATTAATAGAATGCTCTGATTAGAAGTTAAACTACAATCGTCGCCTGTCAACTCATCATGTTTGTTGTCGATGGAGTTGATTGTTTGGATGAGCTGCTCAGATCATGTCAACCGTCATACGATAATTAGTTTTCATGCCATTTTAACCTCTGTTCTTCGGGCGTTTTTCACGTCCAGACTGGCGACACCGCCAGCGTACCACAAGTCGAACGATTCGCTGCTGTGCACCGCAACCACCTTTTTATACACTTTCTTCTGCATCCCTTTACACTTCAGTCCATTCCCGGTTCGGATCGATTCGCCCATTGTGCGAATAAGTGAAGGGCGTTGGTCGCGGTCCAGCAGACCAGTCAGGTCGCGGTCCAGTATTCTTGAATTGTGCATGTTGTCGTTGACTTTCACTCGTTATTCCTATTCTATTTTTGGTCCGTTGCAGAATGAAATGGGAAACGTTTGAGAAATAGTACAGGTAAAGAAAACATGTACAGTTAGGCTTCATCGAGATAACTAATTTCTAAAAAAATGAACATCAACAAATACAAGGAAAATTTCACCGGATGGGTCCCTGTTTTCCTTTTTAATAGTCGGACAGTTTTGATAGGAACACAGTTTGAAACAGTTAGGAATAAACTGTATCCACTTTAAAAGTAGAGAGTAGTGTTTTCAATCCTGGCACCTTGAATGGTTGAGTCTTATACCATATATAGCGAAATGGGCGAGTCTCTTATGACCGGGGGATCTCTCTATACGTGGACCGCGGGTAATTTCCACCAGGGGTGATAGACTTTCGATGTAAAAGAATAATTTACCGTTGTAATATTACATTGACAATTTATACTATTCGCATTATATCCCGTTTAATTTCAATTGTTTCAAGCTTAGAATGTGTAACGGCAAGCCTCTCTCATAGTAGCTGGTAACTAGTTGCCCCAGTTCAGTGTTTCCCTCCACTGTTTATTTAAGCTCTTTTCAGTAAGCTAATAGGGCATCTGATTAGGACGTGGTGTAAGCTTACTTTAATCTTTATATTCAGTAAGCTTGTTGTGACATGACTCGGTAGAGTATACAAAACTCGTTGATGTTGAATAGGTGAGAGAAAGCTCCCCAGTCGAGGGCCGCTAGGCCCGAGAAGGGGTTCTTTCTCTCGCCTATCCAACATCAACGAGTTATTTATCCTACATAACCCTTTGCCCAACGTAACGGCTAAAACCGACCAGCGCTATTCTCAAAAATCGCCAATTAAATTTCATTATTTTTTCAGTTTTTGTCTCAAAAACATAGGTTATGACCCTCGTTGGAACGAGCTCGTCGAGCTCGTTCCAATGAGGGGTCATAATCTATGTTTTTGAGAGAAAAAATGAAACAAAATTAGTTAATGAAGAATTTTGTTTTGCAAGTGTCGTCTGCTTTTCAGGTTAGCTAAAGGGTTAAAAACTCTTTGTTGTTGGATAGTTCAATGGATGTAAAATGTCCAACAGTTAGCTGTTGGATATACAACTATTCAACTATTAAGCATGGGATAGTCAAAGTATATACCAATGAATACCAATGACTAACAATGCATGACGTCAGTAAAAATTTTTAATTTATTGTATTGTATATATCGCTTCGATCACAAGTACGAGTTCAGTTAAAGTTTGGATTTCCAAACGTTACCCTGCTTCATATTATTGTTCGTTAAGAGCATTCATTTCATTTATTGGCGTTTAAGGTTAAATACTTAAGCACAATGGCTAATCGTCACCGTGGCAGTTTTACGGGTGGAGGAAGCCGGAGTACCCGGAGAGAACCACCGAGCATCGACGAGCGACTGTCAGCTCCTCAGCATTCTAACTCTGTTCAAGCTCCGCTCAAGCAGAGTTACAGAGGTTGAAGACATGTGCACCGTCGACGTGCAGTACGCCTTAGTACACGGCGTCATCATGCCCCCATGTAGGCAACCGAGATAAAGTGCCTCGCCCAAGGACACAACGCGGGTCGTCCAGGACGGGGATCGCACTCGGGATCTCTAGCATAGAAGTCCAACAGTCTATCACTGAGCCACCGAAATCCGTTCGTTAAGGGCAAATACGAAATATATTATGCGATGGTGGAAGAGCAATTTGTTATCGGTGGAGCGAAATTTTCGAGATAAGGTTCATTGATCTTAAATCTAAGACATAAGCTTTGGATTTGTTTAGTTTAATATATACAGTTCGGTTTAAGATACATTTTGATGTATTTTACTTGAAGATTTCAAAACGAAAGATGAAGATTAATGAAGCAATAGACGGTTCGTTATTGGAAGAGTCGGGCGAAGAGAGAGTAACATCGACACCAATAAAAAATAAAACGTGTAAACAATTCAATCTCCTTTACGTCTAAAGAAGGATCTCTTCGGTAGTGAGGGTCAGATTAATAGGGAGATTTATCAAACACTTTGCTTCAATAGAATCTTGCTCCATCGACCGCATACTTGCTTCTCAACCGATAGCCGAAAAAATAATTTTCATGAATTATATTTTAATGAAGAGACCAATTCAATAGCTATTTTTAACTGAGCATGGTTTCATTTTAAATGGAAACTTTAGTGACCATTCAGACTATTTTTATGTATTATAAAATTTGGACACTCTAGTGATTTTATATGTATTCTCCATTTATCTGATGCAGAATGCGTTAATGTATCATCAAATTACAGCGAATTCAGTACACAGAAATTTGGGAACGAAATAAAGAAGTGGATCTTCTGACCACAATGATAAATTGGAGTTAAGTCGCTCCTCGACAACATTCACTCCACCGACAGTGGGTTGTATGGCGTGCCTATGTCGAATTCGATTCGGAATTCGATTCGTCTCGAATTTTGAAATTCGCTGGACTCTAATATTTCGGTCATTATCTTGTGCAACAAGACATTCTTGAACACTTACACACAGAAGTAGAACTCAGCACGTTCATATGTACTTTACCATATTCTATGTTTCATAAACGTAATACTTTTTTCCACAGTCTTTCTCAATTAAACGCCCACGTAGTCGTAATTATTAACTGATCCGTAATGCCATCACCGGGACAAAGAAAATGTATGAATAAATGTCAGTTCTATAAATCAGGGAATTAAGCTTTGTGGGTTTATTCTCGTGAGATAAAGCAATTATTGTTTGAACTGAATGGGAAAGCGTATTCTCGAGGGTCTACACCGTACTTCACTCGCACTCATACTGCTAAAGATTAGGGTAAATGAAGTTCAAACAACAGTCATATGCAGTACTAAGAATGCCCGTGATAAATGGACAGCATTATAAGTTATTGTGGTGAATTGATGGTAACGTGGTTTGAGGTGTGCGGTTCTGAGCTTTTGATCAACCGAGACACGAACGTCTCGGTTCAACATAAGCTCCGAGCCACAGACCTCGGACCATATTACCGTTAATTCACCACAATAACGTATATGTTCCAATAAGACCCTACCGAATACCCAAAATACACATCGTGAAATGAATAAGACAACTTACAGGAACATGGCAACTTTAACGATAAAAAACTTAGTAAATATAAACCTCTCGTGTACCCGAAGACGTCACTGGATAAATAAAAAAAAATCAATAACTTTGATTAAGGCCCTGGTTACTCCATCTCAGTTGAATTCATGGACTTATAAGTGGGTTGTGAGAATACATTCATAGAATATCACTGGCCTCGAGAAATATGATTTTATACGCGGTATGCACTTTGAATCCCCCACCCTTTTTATCATCCTTTCAAATATTTCACGTGGTGAAGTCGGACGGCAACATATGCCACTGGAGCCGTAAACATAGAAAAAACCTGAGCGAGCTCCGGTCCAATCAGAGGCCGGAAATTTTAGTTTTATTGGAACACATCATTATTTTATTTGCAGCAACATCCGTAAAATATATCATTCGATTTTACAAAATGTGATCTGGATTAATTTAACACACTGCTGGATAAATAATTTTCATCGACTAAACAATATTTTTCAAAAAGGGGGAAAGACTTTCAGGCTGATCTTGAAACATGTGTGTGGCCAACTTTTAGGCAAACCGTAACTGCTATAGACATTCTGGGAATGTATGACCGAGGAGCTGGTCACGAAGAGATTTCGTTCCAGGTTTTCACTTTAGAAAATACTGCTGCTAAAAGTCTTGTCACTTCAACAAAATTAATTCCCATTAATATATTATTTCTTCTTTCACAGCTTAGCCAATCAACCTCCTAGAAACAAATACAAGTGCTCTTTGCAACAAGGAATCGTATGATAAATTTTGGAATTAGGAACGAAAAATTTAATTTTCTGCGGTTGGTGGATTTGATTAAGTTGTTGGGAAGTGTGATGCAACCACCAGACAAACTAAGCAGTCGTGTCGAGCGCCAAAAAGTTTAAGTCACAAATATTCGTTTTCTTGAAAGTTAAAATAAAACTTTAATGTGTGTTAACGTGTACTGGTCAAGTAATCCATGCTGTTCGCGTACAAGTGCGCTCGGGCCAGGTTTTTAACAATCTTACGCCTAATGTGGTGACAAGCATCTGACCAGAACTTTTCTAAAATATAGTTACGAAAAGTGGAGCTTGAGTATGCAGCTCACAAGCTGCTGTCACACAGCTGCTGTTAAATAAATTTGCTTATTACACATCCCTCAAACGTTAAACCTTTGTATTTAACTGAATCGTCGCTATGACTTAAATGTTTCTGTATTTTACTGGTGATGTACAAGCCGGAACTTTTTTCCCCGCACCGTTTACACTAGTTCCTTCCCCGTCAAGTCATTAGTTAACTTCGAAAAGTTTCCATATTTCGTTATACAATTATCGATAGTCTATCGCGTTGTGTGAAAATGTAAATGTCCAAAGCAAATAAAATAGTGTTTTGCAAATCCGCCCAAATTTGTACTTATACTTTTACGATCAGCAATAGCCACTAAAAGGTTACGCGTTAATGGACACCAGCCGAAAAGAAACAGCGGTATGAATTTCAACAAATACGCCCAATTGAAAAGATTGGGCGTATTTGTTGAAATTCAGACTGGCTCCTTAAAGGTTGTTTTGATTTTTTATCGATCCATTTGATCAGTACCGCTGCAAACAAAGATAACTGACTCTTCACCTTTGGGTTTAAACATCGGAACTAAAATTTGTTTATTTAAATGAAGTTTAATGCATGGAGTTGTGTAATAAACACAGAACACGATGTGTGATTGAATCGGTGGGTGTTTTACACAACTCGTCTCTCACGAAATATGACTACGCCATTCCAACTCGTTATGTAAAACACCCACCGATTCAAACACACATCGTGTTCTGTCTATTTATTGCATGCTTACGATGTACCAACAGTGCAGTTAAACTTCACGGTCAACATATTATGCAACTTAAATTAGTTGGAATAAATATTCCTACATTGTTTATTAGATATGGTTTCCTTTCCCAGAATTACCCATTATCAAGTTTGGTAGATATTACTCCAAACTCGGCTGACATGACATCGATCTCAGTCGACCTGAACCGAGCTAGAGTTCCCCCCCCTCCCTAGGGACTTGGGGGTGTAGCGTAGTGAACCTCCAACTACGGGGATGGACCGGGAGGGGTTCCCCCTCCCGGCCCCTCCCTTAGTTGGAAATTCACTACCGAGAGAAATTTAGAAAATAAAGCCATGAAAGGGGGCATAAAATTAATACTAGTAAGTGAAATGCCAACACATTTATGATAGAATTATCAGGTTATTATTCTTTGGTATCATTCTGGGAATTGAATATGTGCTAAACAAATGCTCAAGCTGAGAACTTTGAGCAATTCACAGTGTCCTAACATTAAATCAGATCTCATGTAGGAATGATCAGTTTTTGATGTGTCATCATTTTGTAACTGTGAATGATGGAATTAACTCAGGATAACGATTTTGCATGATGTGATTTTCTTGTAGTGCATTTCGAAGATTTTTTTTTATCACGATAAGTAAACATACTATAGAAATCTCGTACCGATTGACATCATGCATACTTATGAAGCTCGATATTACGTACACTATAGTTGTAAATAGTAACAGTTGGATTTTTGGTCGATTTGAAATCGAACTGGAATTTTGGGAAGTAAAGGAGACATCATCAAAAATGCTCTAAAATCCAGATAGATTAAATTTCCAACTACTCATGACTTGCCCTCCGAATTTCCAACTATAGGAAATTTTGGCCAGGATTGGGGGGTGACATCCACACCCCACCCTCCCCGTCGCCACGTCCCTACCCCCCCCCCCCCTTTCGTGCGTTACTAGGCGCAACCAATTTGTTTGCGACGAAATTGTCCGGCCTTATTCGTCAAACGTAATCAGGAACACCAGGCATAATGGAGAAGTTTGTGCTGAGTTTTTGTATTTGGGAATTAATGATGGTATTATGTTCCAATCAGAGTAAAATCCTCGTCCTCTGATTGGATGAGGGCTAGCGTAGTTTCTTTTATGTTTACGGCTCCAGTAGCAAATGTTACCGTCCGACATCACAACGCGAAATATTTGAAATGACGTCTCCCGTTTCGTAATTGCTTCATCAACAGAGTGACAGTTTCACACGTGCATCAGACGGTGTTCCGGATTGTTTAAATTACAAACCGATTTACGATTTGAACTAAGATGGAATGAGATTCTCTGTTTATTGATTATTTATCCAGAGCAGACGTGGGGATGCGAGAGGTTTATTTACTAAACCTGTGATTGTTAAAAGCTGCCTTGCAGAAGGCCACTGTTAACGATCACAAGTTTAGTAAATAAGCCTCTCGTGTTTCACAGATGTAGGTTTTGGGCTGCTTATAGTATCTTATTGGAACATATGCGTTATTGTGATGAGTTGACGGTTATTGTGATGAGTTGACGTTATTGTGATGCATTATTGTGATGAGTTACAGAAGGCCACTTTTAACGATCACAAGTATAGTAAATAAGCCTCTCGTGTTTCACAGATGTAGGTTTTGGGCTACTGATAGTATCTTATTGGAACATATGCGTTATTGTGATGAATTGACGGTAATATGGTCTGAGGTTTGAACATAAGCCCCGAGCCGCAAACCTCAGACCATATTACCGTCAATTCATCACTATAACTTATAATATAAAGATTAGGTGGATGAAGAGAAGAAAGAAAAAGAGATATACAGAAAATTCAAAGCAAACTGCGATTCAGAGCTGTAAACGGAGTTTCGTCGAAGTGGAAGAAGAGTTACTTCAGCTCTCAGGACGTCGCGGCTTTCCCAATGATTTAGATTTCCAGGTTCTGGAAAACAGCTCCTTTTCGGCGTTACTAGAAACATCGAAAGCCGAGCATTATTTCGTAGGTAGCATCTAATCACTGGAATAATTATCTAAAGAGAAGAATTGAGTTACAAATATTTACACGACTTCATTCCTCTGTAATGTTAACTAGCCACAATTGATAAATGTGACCTTAAATTCTTCTTTAAACAAGTTTGTCAGGTGAGAGCCTCGCCTACCCCCACCCCCTTGGACCTTTTTTTCTATTAATCCTTAATTAATTTATGTGGATTGATGAGCGAGTTCTACGACTTTTATTTACACTTCACCAAACATGGAAAGCAGACGACACTTGCAAAACAAATTCTTGAATAACTAAATTTTTTCATTTTTTGTCTCAAAAACATAGGTTATGACCCCTCGTTGGAACGAGCTCGTTCCAACAAGAGATCATAACGTATGTTTTTGAGAAAAAAAAATGAAAAATAATGAAAATTAATTGGCGATTTTTGAGGATAGCGCTGGCTGGCTTTGGCCCTTACGTTGGGTAAAGGGTTAACGCCATTCCATTTTTTAGCGCTATACTCTGTGGTATTCAGTTAATCCTGTGCACGCTGATTTCAAAATGTGGACAGTTCGATCCGACCCACCCCATGTGCGCTGTGCCCTTAGGCAGGACACTTAATCACGATCGCCCATGTTGGGGAACGGTGGTAAATACTGCACGTGGGTGGCACTCTTGCTTTCAGCACAGCTAACTCGGCTTCAGTCAGAAAGTAGGTGAGTCTGACAGCTGCTCGCCACTGTCCGTTGGTTCTCTGTTGTTACTCCGGCTTCCTCCACTCGTAAAATTGTTAGACACGATGAGACCTTGACTATTGAAAGTGTCGTTAAACACCAATGAAACAAACAAAAGAAAGAAGTTGCATTGTGGGAACAATTTGCAGTGTAAATTTATCACATATTGACCTCAGTGTGGAAGTGGTTAAATAATACACCTGCCAGGTTTGATCAGTGAAGCATCCTACTTATTTCAGTGGTATCTGAGATCAGTTACCGCTTAACTCTTTAACCCTTCACCCAACGTAACGGCCAAAACCGGTCAGCGCTATTCACAAAAATTGCCAATTAATTTTCATTATCTTTTTCATTTTTTGTCTCAAAAACATAGGTTATGACCCCTCTTTGGAACGAGCTCGTCGAGCTCGTCCCAAAGAGGGGTCATAACCTATATTTTTTAGACAAAAAATGAAAAACATTAGTTATTCAAGAATTTTGTTTGCTTTGCAAGTGTCGTCTGCTTTTCATGTTAGGTAAAGGGTTAACGAATGTAATGCCGAAACCGGCAAGAGTTACTTACAAAAATCGTTTTCAAATTTCATTTTTTTCCCCATTTTTAGTTAAAAAACTTAGCAGCTTTTGACTCCTCATTGGAAAGAGCTTCTCTAACTTGTGTCAGTGGGTGAGGGAGATGCATAAACTGTTTCAAGGCACAAAATGACGTATTTTTGCTAGTATCGTCTCGAGCTGGTTGAAGGGTTAAGAAAAGCCCATAGAATATCCGATTAATTCAGTGAATTGAATTATATCGACATTCAGACGACGACTGAAGAAATCGGTGGACGTGTTTAAAATTGATATTGAATTAACGTCGAGTTCGAGACAAATGGTATTTGATAGCGTCTAAAGCAGCTTGGTCCGGATAATTTTGACCAGTCAAGCGGCGGGCATGACAGATGATAGAAAAACAATCTGAATGCGAAGTTAACACTGGTGGCCATCACAGAGATTGTTGCAAAGGATTTCAACGTGTGATATATTATAAATATTTCACGACTTGGTATTGACTGTGCCAAAGTAGTGGTCCTCGAAGAAGAATAGACCACGCACGCGCTGGAGGCGAGTGGACTATTTTTACTCGAGCACCACTATTTTGGAACGGTCATTGACATGCCGTGCAATAATTATTATATTTTATTGTATAAGCCGAGAAAGAATCAGGCTACGCATCAAACTTCCAATCCAAGTACACTGCCTATTGTCAAGTACCTTGCTCGAGATAATCATTTTCATTTTTGAACTTAGAAACAAGAAAGCGGAATTCTATCGGAAATAGTATAATTACCTTATCCAATCAGAGAAAGGGAAAGTTATTAAAATAGAGACAATAGTTCACTGCTCGGATTCGAGTACGATTTTTATCCTCGAGTGAGGCGCGCGGAGTATTATTTCACGAGGCATTAGCCGAGTGAAATAATCCGCGCGGCCCACGAGAGGATAAAATCGTACTTGAATCCGAGCAGTGAACTTTTGTATTTATTTTACTTTCTCCTTATTTTGTTCCCCAAGCAGCCCTTTATAATTGATTCAATTCAATCGATTTGTAGATAATACAAAATGGTCCGTCATCGCTGAGAGTGGAATACGATGCGTGGAGTGGAGTGCCACTTTTGGCGAGTGGGAGTGGGAATATGATTTGTTTTGAGGAAGAAAAGCGAATGAAAGTAAAATAAATAATATTATTCAACATGTTGAATTTCAGAACAAGACCACTGAAACTTTATAATAACACTGATCAAAATCCTGCACACACCCACCACGCATATGCACACTACAACTTTCCATTCTCAGATTTATATCCATAAATACCAACCCCATATACCCACAAACATAAAACACCTAAAACCAGCTTACGCATAAAATATTCTGTTCTCGCTTTCTGTTTGTTTGGGTTTTTTCCGTCCAATCGTGTCTCTCCTCTCTCTCTCTCTTTCTCCCTCTCTCTCTCTCTCTCTCTCTCTCTTGCTCGCTCTTTCTTTGGTTTAAACAATATTTATTTCGAGAATATAATAATAGAAATTGTTACATACATTGATGTGGATTCGGCAGGAAGCTGTAAGCTTATACAAGGCCGTTTCCACCAAAACAAGATTACATGTAGTTACCAATGACAATAGCAGGTATATGGATGACTTTATGTCCTTAGTTGAACGGTATTTGTATACATAACACAGGCGTCAGTAGTTGAGCTCACACATCGTTGTCCGTGGGTTCCCGCCCCGTACTCCAGGCCAACACCTTACCCCATATAGTACAAGTATTACACAAAAGACGTCTTTAACCCCTAAACCCCTAAACATTTATTTTCCGTTTCGAAAACACAGCTGTTCGGCCCCCAATGGAGCGGGCTCAATAAGCTCACTCCAGTGGAGGGTCGCGAGCCACGTTTCTGAGACCAAAATTGTAAAGGAAGTAAAGTTTGATTACGTGGAGTATTTGTTAATAGGACCACCCAATCTTGGCCATCGCGTGAGGCAGGGGCAGGGACCACCGGAAGACGATGTGTAAGAATATTGAGACTACAGGCTAGTCAGCTTGAATACCTGGTGCATTTACTACACAGGAATAACATAAGTAATTTCATTCGAATCGTTTCGCAGAAGATTATATGTACAAACCGTGAATACAGTCCGAGTGGCGCTGAGCTGCGATGTGAGTTGAGTGGTGGTGAGGTCTATAATCGTTCCGTTCAGCTAGTTTGGTAACCATATTCATAACAATTTTAATATTTTGACCAGTTTAATACGGTGATACAAATTAATCATTGGAATCGCCTACTTGATAATATAAAACCGTGTACCACTTCAAAGATAAGACGGTTGTCTTCATTGTTCAAGAATTCCGAACCAAAAAGAAGTGTAGATGCGTCCGCCCAAAAAGGAAGTAGGTTAATTGTATAATTACGAGCATCTGTGAAAATAGGACAATGCAAGAGAAAGTGATCAGTAGTCTCTCGCTCGCCACACTGGCATGTGGGGTTTGGTAATAAATGATTATCATATAAGTGTGAATTGAGGTTACTACACCCCAGTCGGAGCCTACAATGGTATATTTGGGCTGTGCGAGATTTCGCCTTACTATAGAACTTTGGAGGTCGTTGATTACCATCGTTTAGGAAAGTTTTAAAATTAATCAATGACGAGTTCTCACGAACAGTCAGGGGCAGGTTATTCTATTGGTCGGTAACGCTGGGGATGAATGAAGACTTGTACATTTCGGTCCGACTGTAGGGAACACGATAGTTTTGACTTGGTCGGAGGCTGAGTAGTGGATTGGTCAAAGAGACAAGTTGAGGGACTTTACTGGAGATGTGTGGAGGTACCATGGGATGGTGCATTTTAAAGAACTGAATCAACTTGTGTTTGCGACGTCTTTCTTGTAATGGGTCCCATCTTGTTTCTAAATAAAGTGAGGCCTTACTACACTAACAGTTGCCCCCGTAATAATCCTTGCCGCTGCAATTTGTATTTTTTCCAGTTCCGTCAGCTGAGTTACTGAACAATTGTCCCAAACAGTATCCGCGTATTCAAGAAGAGGCCTAATAAAAGCAAAATATATTTTTTCTAAGACACTACGATCTAAATTAAATTTGTGCTTCCTCAGTAAGTCTAAGCGAGACCAGGCTTTAGAGCAAATATGGTCGATATGATCGTTCCATGTGCAGCTACTGTTCAGTATGACCCCTAAGTGTTTGTGAGTAGAGACTTCAGATATCTGAGTACCGCCTAAGAATAAGGGTGGATGGTAGATGGCGTTGGTTTTGCGCGATATTAGCATACTTTCAGTTTTGTTCGGATTGAACTCCGCCAACCATGTTTTAGCCCAATGTTCAATTGTGGCCAGATCATGATTGATTACATTCGAGGCTTGTTCGGGGTTCTCTATAATGAGATATAAGGATGTGTCATCTGCGAAGAGGCGAATACTGCTCAGTAGATCTCTGGTAATGTCGTTAATGTATATGAGGAACAATAAAGGCCCGAGAATTGATCCTTGTGGGACACCGGCATTAATGGTACTCCATGCGGATGTCTCCGACGATATCACAACTCGCTGAAACCTATTTGCAAGGTAAGATTTTAAAAACAGCTGAAGTTCACCCGAAACGCCAATACTCTCTAGCTTGTAGATAAGATCAGCATGCCATACTTTGTCAAAAGCCTTACTAACATCACAAAAGACAACCCTGACTTCTTTACCTTCATCAAGGGCTCGACAAAATTCATCGTATATGTCAGTCAGTTGGAGGACGGTTGAGTCACTGGGTGTAAAACCGGTGTAAACCGGTCTGAAATTGACTAAGAACGTTATTGTCAATTAGGAACTCCCACAACCGCTTAAACACACATTTTTTGTAAAATTTTACCAACACAACTAATAAGTGATATTGGGCGGTAATTAGTAACAGAGTTGGAGGGTTGTTTTTTCAATATTGGGGAGAGGTTTGCTTTTTTCCACAGTGACGGAAAGTACGAGTTATTCATTAGGATATTAAATAAAATCGAGAGTGGTTCGCATAGGGAAGACTTACATTCTCTGAGGAGACGCGGGCTTATTAGATCTGGACCAGATCGCTCTTTCTTTGTCTCCATTGTTTGATTTTTTATCATACGCACATCCTTATTCTCTCCCAGCTGCAAATACTTGTTTATTGTTATACATACTCACCAAACCCTGTTTTATAGATGATTGTTATTTAGTTAATTTAGTTTTATGTTCATATGAAAAAGCTTTCCGTCCGATAGATTTATCTATCAATGGTTCTACTAAAAATAATAGTGCACTAATGCCGCAATCTAAACAGTTTCTAAAAATAGTCGTCGAATGTTCTAGGATGTCCGACTAACGGAACACAAAATGCTCTTTTAAGAGATTGTTTACTTCATTAACTGTTTATCTAACACCATTGAAAGATGACATTTGCAAAACAATTTCCTGAAAAACAATACAAATTGGGTTTTTTCAGCTAACATTCAAAAAATAATATGGTTGGCGATTTTTGCGAGTGGTGGGTTTAGCCATAAGTACAGTAAAGGGTTAATTACACTTTTTGTGATAAAAAGAACGTCAAATTCGTCACGATTTGATCTGAACTCTCTTCACCTATTTATTAAAATCGACCTGAACCTCGGTAAGTCGAGTCTGATATCGATTTTAGTTAACCCTTTACCTAACGAATCGCCCGCATCCACACGCGTAATAGTCAAATTGATCAGTGGAAAAAATTAATTTTTTCAAAATATTTCAACAAAACCATATCATGTGACCCCTCATTGGAACGAGCGCATTGCGCTCGTTCCAATGAGGGGTCACATGATATAGTTTTGTTGAAATTTTTTGAAAAATTTAAAAAACTTATATTTGAAATAATAAATGTTTATATCGTCTGCGTTGGGTAAAGGGTTAACGAGATTCGGAAATTTCATATCAAATCGTGAGTCATTAGACCTGTGTTTAAAATTTTGGTTTACCAATTTTAAGAGAGAATTCGTTTTCACTCCAAATCGCATGCGTGGAAGAAAATATAATAGATTGCTGAATCGCCCTACTCCATGTTTTATAAATACCAATTATAGAATAGATACCAGGGCTGGTAATCATATTTAAACCACGAGCAGGATAAGGGATTAGACCACGAGGCTCTGCCGAGCGGTTAAAACCCTTATTCTACGGGTGATTTAAATCTGATTACCAGCCCTAGTACCTATTTATTTTGTGTATACCATGTTCTTAATAAATAATCGACTTTGTCACTTAAAATGGAGAAAAAGCGATACATTCTATCGAAAAACACTTCTCGTGTTCCCCACATGTCAGATGAATGAGAAGCCGTAATGTGCGTATGAATATCTGTTGTGTGTGAGTGATACACCAGTACCCCACATGAGCTGAATTCATACAATTGAACATTTTTCATCAGTTGGAATTTTCAGTAAGTGAGTTTGGGTTGTTGTATGATTTTTTCTAAAATAAATGTTTATTAAAAATAAAACAACAGTGTTTTTGTTTATCAAACTGTAACTATATTTTGTCCAAGAACAATCACGTCCGCCTCTGGAATTCCTGCGAAATTCGAAATTCATTCAGTCATGTTTACAGCAGGAAGTCACTTAATTCTTTATGTAAAATTAATGTTAAAGTTTTTTATTTGTATGTGGTTCCCATGGAAAAGAGTACTCAACAAATTATTCGGATTCGTTGGCATTCGGAAGTCGCCACACGTGTTTACATTCAGTGTGTTGGAACTTTCCTGAGTTTTGGGAATTATGTTGTTGCTCGCAACTTTCGTAATTTCGCGTGTTGTGGAACTGCTAGTTCTGAATAACGTTTGAATCTGGATTACTGGTTGTTGAGGTGAGTGTATTTATGCTTGATATCGAGTTAGTACTCAACAGTCTGGAGCACCTCCCCTTTTCAGATTCCCCTGTGATTGAATAATACTTATGGTAGATACATTTTTATGTCCAGAAATAGTTGCAATGTCATGACCCCGTCTCAAATTATAATGTTCTTTTATTCCACGAAGTCCGAACTGGATTGATTTGTTGAACCATAAAGTATTTAGGATTGAATTTGGTGTCGAATCTCCGAGTAGACCAAAGCCGTACAGCCTACTATCAATTCCATAGTCTCTGATGGGTTGGATTCGATTCGATTTGTTTCCTTTCCCCATCCGCTCCATTTGCTTCTGTTTTGCATTTAATGCTCTGCTTGTGGTGTCAAATGAGTCATCGGTTCTATTCATGGTAGACGTACCATATTTGTGCCTCTTTAGGTAACAATCAGTACTAGAAATTTGCCCTCTTAATGTACTGGACTAAAAGTCACTGCAATCGTTTCTTCGCACACTAATAATGTAGTTGGCAACTAAAATCTACAACTAGCTGACAGGAATTTGATTTATTACCCTAGATTCATTTTGCTTTTGGGGACATTTTCTAAACATATTCAGATTACTTTGAGATTATTAAGTGTGGCTCTGCTTTCTTGAGCTGTTATAAATTCATCAGTTTCCTCAAAATTTAAAACTTTGTTGAATGTTCCTGTGCATTCTTCATTGGCACTTGAGGCTCATTACACACAGTTGATGGTGTATCTGCATGAAATTCAAAGTTATTATAACACTTTTTTTCATTAGTTTCTTCTGGACTGTTTGAATCATTGGAGTGAAAACTAGAGTTGAAACGGTTAACCGATTAATCGATTAACCAATGATCAACACCTTGATCGATCAAAAAAGTAATTGATCGATTAACCGTTACGTTTGAACTACTGTATTTTCTGGGTTAACAAAGGAACAAACTTGCTCCAAAACAGGCAAACATTGTCACACTGACTCACGCCAATTATATGAGACAGAGTGAAGCATGCAAGTTATGTGATGACATACTTGTTCGCTTTCATGATCATTAGATTAAACATATTTTATTTGTTCTTATTAACAAAAAGGATTGTATGACAAGTGCCCAGCACTTAGTTTATATCCTTTCCTTGATATACGTTTAAAGTTATAAATTATGTTTACATATTTTCAATGATAGTTACATAAATGTGTATTAATGGCGAAACAAACGTAAAAATATCTTTTAAAAAAATGTGTATGTACACAGTTAGAGAAGAAAGTTGAGTAATCAACTTTGCGAGAGTCGGAACAGATATTTCCCATGCTGCAACACTACCGATTTGAGTAAGTAAGCCTACTGGTCATTTTCTACACCCCACGCTTCTGACAGAACCCCATACCACTGCAAAACCAGGACAAGTAGAACAAGCAATCATCGAAAAGCAGAAAACCATGTATGAAGTAAACAGACGTGGAAACTGATTTGGAAAGTCAGCAGAATGCAAATGACATGATCATTATACTGTATCAGTAGCTGGAACTGGGCATTCTTAAGTTAACTTTTACCCAATGCGGGTAGCAGACGACACTTGCAAAATAGATTCTTGAACTACTAATAATTTTCAATTTTTGTCTCAGAAACATAGCTTATGATCCCTCATTGGAACGAGATCAACGATCTCGTTCCAATGAGGGATCATAAGCTATGTTTTTGAGACAAAAATTGAAAACATAATAAAATCTGAATGGAGATTTGTGTATGTAGAGCTGCCGATTTTGTACTTCACCTTGGGTAAAGGGTTAATGCTATAAATCATCAACGGTACGACAAACTTGCCCCAAACAGGGAAACCTTGTCACACTGACTCACACCAATTATATCAGACAGAGTAAAGCATGCAAGTTACGTAATAACATACTTGCTCACTTGCATGATCATTATATTGTATCAGTCGCTGGAACCGGTCTTTCTTAAGTTAACATTTCCCCAATGCGGGTAGCAGACGGCACTTGCAAAATAGATTCTTGAATTACTAAACATTTTCAATTTTTGTCTCAAAAACATAGCTTATGATCCCTCATTGGAACGAGCTCAACGAGCTCGTTTCAATGAGGGATCATAAGCTATGTTGTTGGGACAAAAATTGAAAACATAATAAAACCTGAATGAAGATTTTTGTATGTAGAGCTTTCCGATTTTGTCCTTCACCTTGGGTAAAGGTTTAATGCTATAGATCATCAACGGTACGGCAATTATTCAGCTACCTATAAGGGCAAGTGATTAATCGGTTAACCAAGGTTTATCCGTGTGATTAATCAATCAAGAAAACCCTTTAGCCGTTTCAGCTCTAATGAAAACACTGTTTTGAAGAAATTTGACCAATAGGTTCGACAATAACTGAGCCTTTCAATGCGATCAATTCCCTTGCCTCTTTCTCCATATTCTCTCTGACTGACTGAGTACATGTAACTGAAGTATTATTTTCGTCATTAAATTCTGCAAAATCGCTCATCAATTTCTCATCATCGAAAATGTCCTCCTGATCAGTGGCGAAACAGAAGCTACCATATGTTTCGTCCATATTTGAAATAAATTTCGTTTGATGAAGCGATGTAGAGCTGTTTTTTCGTAATTTCCGATTAGCAGACCAGCGAACACATGGGTTTGTTTTGTTTCTGCGTCTGTGGGCAGTACTTCCGGCAGCACGTGAATGCTTGATTGACAGCTACACACATCGTCAAAGTCGACTGAATTTCTCTTGCTTTTTCAGTCAAATTGTTATTAATAATTAGTGAATTTCATTTTTAAATATTTAATTGTAGGTATTTAAAACGAATTAAGTCAGTGAGCGCAGTAGATAGTACCGCAAAATGTTGTATGTTTGAATGAAACATCGCGAAGTGTGAATGTATCGAAGTCGACAAACGTCAAGTTGGAAGGTGTTCCTACTATAGGTGTAAATTTTTGAAAGGAATTCCCGCTGGAAACGTTTAAACCCCCGTAGAAGCTTTAAACCGGTAGTGGGGTTAAAAGCTAAAATTTAACATAAGGCTTTTCAAGGGCTGTAACACAGGTGAGCATGATATGAATAAGACTTTTTCGAAACTGCCATCTTGGCTTTTAATCTATGAAAGGTCACAGGTCGCGAGGTGTAAACATTTCAAGAAAACACTTCGTTAGCAATGGGAGAAGAGAGTGGGTGAAGTACTTCGGACCCCATTTCATTCATTAGTGCGAATTCCAAAAACATTTAGCTAAGGACACCATTTGTTTAAGGCAATGGCAATATTGTATGGGAAAGTTCATTATTTCGAATTCAGTTCCTATCGACTTAAATGGTGTTTCAATGCACGGCGTGTCATGGCTCTGTGGCCGTGGGCACTGTTTCGACAACTTTCGGGGATTCCGCAATCCGAGAAACTCCGTGCAACGAGTGTTTCCTTGTTGCCACTCAAAACAAGTCATCGCCTCCGTAAAACAAACAGTCTTTAAACCTGCGGTATTCCATCGTTTAAAGTCGCCCAGTGTTGCCACTGCAGTTAATTCGAATGATGACATAGGTTGTACGAATTTAAACTGATTTTTCTATTTATTTACTTCACAAAACTAGTTGTCTTGGCTGACACACAACTCAACGCGACGAACATGGAAATCGCTTTGTTTACACCCCGCGACATGTGACCTTGCATTGATTAAAAGCCAAGATGGCAGTTTCGAAAAAAGGCTTATTCCAGCTATATCATCAAGACATGCCTTCGTCGAAGGCATGTCTTGATGATCTAGTTGGAATATTACTTCATCGGGAATAAAGTTAAAATAAACTCAAGACTTCTGGAAAATTCATTAGTGAATAAATAATATATACATATATTAGTCGTGACGTAACACATACGTACCGGAACTCTAAACTGTTCAACCTGGTCTCCTAACCTAACAATCCGAATCGGGAGCAACAGACCTCTATTTGTATGACCGACTGTGTGTGTAACACTAGTCTGAGTATCAAACCAAGTCTTTTAAGAAGAATACATGATTACATTATTACCAGCAAGAGAGAATTGATATCTTAGAATCCAGTTTTGGCGAAAATGTCCCAACTGGAAAACGTTAGAGAGAATAGGGGGGTGCTAACCTATCGCTGCTTATTTCGGATTCTCGGAGTCTTTCAGTGTCTGTGTTTTTGAACAAGCTACTCAGAGTGTAAGCAAGGGTTCAATGCATGCACCTTCGGAAACAACTTGGACCTCTAAGCTGATGAGCTGTGTAATTGTAAATTGAGAGGCGGGGAACCTTTCCTAGTCCCAAGTTTTTATTGTTGGGTTTTATTTATTAGGGTTTAACGGCTCTTTAAACAGCCAGGGTCACGACTTGTTGGACAGCTTTACGGCTGGATAAACCGGATTACCCGAATAAAACCACTGACCAGCGATAAGCGACTTTTTGGCTTCCCGTTCAATACTATCCATCCGCCCAAATCGATCTCATGCGGTACAAAGTGATAGTTCGAACGCGTATGCTGTTCTGTTCTGTTTTATGTATGGACGTTTCGATCTCAGTACTTGTTTTTTATCAATAATTACTAAAGTACGATGTAAACATTCAATTTGTATCGTCGCGAGAAGTGGGCACATCATCAACACAGTCATTTTTCACAAACATCAAAGCGAATTCTTTGAAAAGCGAGCGGCGATATGTGAGGCGTAAGAAAAATGAGTACCTTCGAGCACTTTTTTTTTTAATGAAAAAACATAAAAAGAACTCTAGCGTACATTCAGCTGATGCGCCGCCGGGTTCGTACCCGGCCGTCTCTGATCTGAAAGTCTGCCAAACCTTCATGTGCATTTTGAAAAATGTGAACAATTCCTTTGTGGAAATTCTACCTTCCTGTGATTTTGTCGTTGTCGATCTTCATTGTGCAGTTTCATGTCTACTTGAAACGAAGAGATCACAAACTGTGTTCTGTGAGGAAATTATTAAATTAATCATAACTTATTCTGGAAAAATTTATTGTGAGTGTCAGAGCATGGTTCTGTTGGGTGAAGGGTTATTTATTTGGTTCTGTCAGTGTTTTCATCAATTGTGTTTTATAAATTTGTTTGTCATTTGAAATGTGGATAATTTACTACTAATCTAATACTATACGAATAGAATGCATGCCAAAATATATTAAAGCCTCATATGTATGGCTAATTTGGCAATGTTATTTCCTGCGTTTATTCCCGTATTAACTGGTGTTGATTGGAATTCAATTTGGAGTATCGATTCAAATGTTCTGAAGTGAGTGAAACAAGTCCAATTGATTTACAGACGTGGGGTCAGGCGATGTATTGTTGAGTCGTGATTTGCTTTATATTAGCTACCTTATTTCTTCCTTGGACTTTAAGGGAACTATCTGATTTGTTCTGTATGTCACTGTAAAAGTCAAAATATATGCGACAGTGTCCTGTTCTGTTAATTTCAAATGGGATCACAACTTCGCTGAGAATTGTCAGAATCCGAGCACGACCAGGGCCGAGACTAGTGGGACCAGGGTTGAAGCGACTCGTCCTCTCTTCCATGACCCTGCCTGTCGGAACATTATGTTGTCCATCAGAAAACATTTTTGGTCGCCAATATTTTCTCCAGAAGCCGCTAATCTGGAAAAATAGGTTCACCATTTGACGAAACTACAACTTCCAATATGCAAAAATGCTTTTATGTTCCAAATATCTCGAAACTAATAATATTAAACGAATGTTTCAGACCCATTTCGTTTATTATTGCACGCCTATGCTTTTATTTTCATAAAATACACGCTGTTTCTGCAAGAAACGAAGCGAACAATAAATTTTTTGTATTGTCCTTGAACAACACGGATCACGTGTGCGGACTATTTAACTATTTTATTCTTTTACATTTTGCTTACTTTTGGCAATAATTTGTGTTTTTAATATTTGTTATAGTAAACTGTTGGCGTGCAAAATATACAGAGCAGCATACGCGTTCGAACTGTCATTGTTTACCGCACGAGAAAGATTTCGGCAGAGGGATAATATGGAACTCGAAGCCTTCGCCCAAATCGATCTCGTGCGGTAAAAAAAATGACAGTTCGAACGCGAATGCCATTCTGTCTAATTATTGTTTTAAAGAAATAGACTGAGTTAGGTTTCAAGTTCGTATCGACGCTCAACGACACTGAGATGTTGTCGGAAAATGTTAACTCTCACATCACGATAAGGGAAAATTTTGAGATCCTGTTTTCGGACCAGAGCATGATTCAACGGTACAGTTCTATAGTAGAATTGAAATTGTCATATCATTTCATCTCATGATCCCAATCAAGAACAGAACCGTCATCACAACAGATGACTCTTCCTTGATTGGATGTCCAGTGGCTTGAAATTTCAGAAACAAAATCAAGACAAAATCGTGAAAAACGAAAGAAAATGGAATCTTAGGTTCAATCTTCTCGCATTCCCCTTTCGACAAGTTGGATTTCTGCATTGTTGTTAGTCCAATAATATTAGCCTTCGCCTGTGCTCCGAATTTATTATTTTTTGATTTTTAATATGTCGCACCGTCGAAGTCTAATCTGATCTTTCGTTTTTCCAGCAGCAAAGTTCAGCGAGAGACTCTCGCTGAACGGTTGGACCTCGATTAAAGATCAAATTTCCCCACCTGGTTCCTACTTCCGATTGATAGTTGTGTAAGACACATTTTTCTTCATTCTGGTGGTCATTTTCTTGCAAATAAATCGATATTTTGAATTATTTAGGCGTCATTTGCACTGCAATTTTTTCAACTCGAAACAAACTGTTGAACCGGAAGATCGGTTGATAGGAAAACGCGGAGTGAAAAACGGAATACCGATAATGTAGTGCACACCAAGTCAAACGACGCGGCAGTCATCTCGATTTGTTCGAAACCGCTGAGGTCCGTTCCCGGAAATGGGATACGATTTTTAGCAATTTTCCAACCGCTGTAACATTACCGCTTGAAAAAAATGTTTTTATTTAATTATTGGTATTTAATACGTAATTCGACAGTAAGTATAGGAAATTTATACATCTAATATGAATGTGAAGGCATATTATTCTTGTCGAATGTGGGGAACATGTATGGAGAATGAGTATTCATCATATTAGTGTTATGTCGCCTAATTTCGTACTTTGCTGCTGGAAAAACGAAAGATCAGATTAGACTTCGACGGTGCGACATATTAAAAATCAAAAAATAATAAATTCGGAGCACAGGCGAAGGCTAATATTATTGGACTACATTGTTGTTGGAAGGTAAGCGGACAAGGAATTTAGGCGGGATCTACATCCCGTCGATATTCTCTGTTCGCTTTGCCAACACAGTACCGTAAGCCTCATTGGT
The DNA here is from genome assembly GCA_031216915.1 of Pictodentalium vernedei. Classification (NCBI taxonomy): domain Eukaryota; kingdom Metazoa; phylum Mollusca; class Scaphopoda; order Dentaliida; family Dentaliidae; genus Pictodentalium; species Pictodentalium vernedei. Next base: position 727,643,695 of record CM062297.1, on the reverse strand, counting down.
TCGTTTCCCACAGGCTCGATTTTTAATCACGTCATGTAATTTTGCATATGAAGGAAACAATGATTAAAACAATAAGGCACCACAAAGTAGATCTGTTTCTCATGCCATTTTTGTAAAATTGTATGTGGAGGGCGTTTTTTATTTTTTTTTTTTATTTTTGTAATTATTTCTTTGCCATCAAAAGTTCATGCTCTTGGTTTGTTTTATATTTTAGGCCTCATAATCTACAGAATAGCATGGGTTTTTGTGTATTTCGCCCCTTGAGTATAATAATACTTTTTATTACATGCCCATGCAGTCTCTCTTATACAATACGGCGTGCAATACGGCTGTGCAATACGGAATTCCGTATTGCACACCAACCTGTTCCAACCGGGACTTTTTTTATGCAATGCGACTGCATAAAATGCATGGTGTTTACCACCGTTGATAGAAAAGAAAATTAGGTCAGTAGGTGCTTGGGTCATGTAATAAATACAAAACCACATGTATGTTTCAATGAGTCGTTTTGTATTCAATTCGTCAGATGTGCGTAGAAAGAAAACGTCTCGACCTTCGGTCTCGACGTTTTCTTCCCACGCACATCTGACTCATTGAATACAAAACGACTCATTGAAACATACATGTAGTTTTGTCTAGCATTGCACCCAAGGGACCAATTTATCAATTTTATTAACTTGGTTAAAATATTTGACATAAGCCATTGAATTGTTATGTTTTCAAGTTTGTATTGGTTATAAAAAGAGAGCATGAGGCAGCCAAAAGGACCATGTGGGAGGGCCTTAAAACAGATCTTTTAAAAACTTTTTTAGGCCTAACGATTCTTTTATTGACATGAAACATTCATGAAATTCAAAAATGATGAAATAAACAGAGGATACCTATGGTTTTTGAATGGACACCATAATTATTTCATGAATTAGATGTAGCTGAAATATAAATTTTCAACTAGCAACCGCAGTTCGCGAGCCGAAAATTTATATTTTACATGGTAGTTACGAATGAAATAGGTATGATAATCACTTAAATAAAACATAGGTAGTTTATTTATTGTGTGCGTTGCTAATTCTGAAAAACATAGTACGTTTTAATCCCAATTTAATTCAAAGCTATTGCTTAGAAAGTGACAAACATTTCAGTTTTAAAGTCATCAGCTTTAACCCTTTACCCAACGTAACGGCCAAAAGCGGCCAGCGCTATTCACAAAAATCGCCAATTAATTTTTTATTATTGTTTCATTTTTTGTCTCAAAAACATAGGTTATGACCCCCTCCTTGGAACGAGCTCATCGAGCTCGTCCCAATGAGGGTTCATAACCTGTTTTTGAGACAAAAAATTTTAAAAATTAGTTATTCAAGAATTTATTATTTATTTACTTATTTATTTATTGGTGTTTAAGGTCACATATTTATGCATATTCAAGAATTTTGTATGCAAGTGTCGTCTGCTTTTCATGTTAGGTAAAGGGTTAAATGACGAAATTAGTGGTCAGTGAAACAAAATAGTTTGTTTTTCTCGGCGTTTGGCAGAAAGCTGCACAGAAACGTTAACCCTTTACCTAACATGAAAAGCAGACGACACTTCCAAAAAAAATTCTTGAATAGCTATTTTTTTCATTTTTTGTCTCAAAAACATAGGTATTGACCCCTCGTTGGAATGAGCTCGACGAGCTCATTCCGTCGAAGAGTCATAACCTATGTTTTTGAGATAAAAATGAAAAAATAATGAAAATTAATCGGCGATTTTTGAGACTGATAGCGCTGGCCGGTTTTGGCCGTTACGTTGGGTAAAGGGTTAATGGATATTAATTTAATACTACAAATAATAATAGCAACAACTTTTGACAACGAAATAGTAAAACTCTTTCTCTTTCATGACGTTTTAGTGAGTTTGTTTCTTGTTAGTTGCTACTACGTTCACTGTGATTCGCCGATTGTACATACAGTGAAAATGCGATTTTTAAAACATGCCATTGTCTGTCAAGGCGAAAAATTTGACGTCTACGTTTTCGATATTTACTTTTTGAGAAACAGAACCATCGACCTTGGAGAGGTGCAGTACCTTTCGTGTGGGTGGGCATCCTCCCGCAGTGGTTAGCCTCCACGTGACTCGGACAAGATGGATAAAGATTTATCTGACTACCGAATCTGTACAGAGGAAAAGAAGAAGAATAGAAGGAAGCGACCACCACCAGACGCCATGATGGCCGTCGACTGTCGGATTTCCTGGAGAGGAAGGAGATTCAAAGGGAAGAGATGGAAGCAGAGAGAGACGTTGAAAGGGTCATATCTGGCACCCGTGACATATCTCTATCCCATTCAGCACTCTACTCGCAAGGGGAGCAGTAGGAGGGCGCCGGATTGCTAGGAGATAGATCAATTGCCAACCAACCCACTCTTCGTAGAAAGATGAGATGGAGGAGGAAGATCTATCTTTGGTTAAAGATGTAGCTCCAAACGTCCCTCAAACTCCTCCAACTCCTACTGAATCGTCTTGTCCGAACCAGGGCCCTGCTCAGGAAGCGGGACATTCGGCCGAGGAAACTAATCAAGAGAGAAAAGAGAGAGGACATGGGGAACACGAACTTCTCAACAGAAAATATCAGAGTTCACGGAAAATCACAACAGTCAAAGAACACGGAGGCGGCCAGGACCAAACCTTACCCATCAGATCAGTCCTCAAATATCAGCTCAGTCGCTCCAACAAGACCAACTACTGCAGCCGTCTCCCCATCACAATCTTCTTCTCCAAAGAAGAATCAAAAGAGATACAAACGCCGCTGAGTACTCTGGCAGTTTGCTAATTTGCCACACCCAGACATGTTATAAAATTTTTACAGTTGAAGAAGGTCGAAAGGGGCTTGCCCCACACCGTCCCTGCGCCCATGTGGTGCGTCAAACCATTTCTGTGGGGTATATTACACGATATTATTCTGGAGGATACACGAGGTAACACTGGCTGTTGAAATTGCCGTTAAACTCCAATAAATAACTTATTCTCAGATCTTTATTTGACATTCGTTATCAGCCGATAAAATCGGTTGATAACGAATGTCGAATAAGGAACTGGGAATAAGTAACGACTGTCACGCCAGTATGATTCTGAAATATAACACGTAGAAATATGTGACGACTGCGTGATAAGTTCTACTTTGTACTGATTTAATCAGTATTTCTTTAATCAAATAAAATCGAGCGTTTTCATTCGTTCGTTGTGATTATGGAACATGACGGTCCTTTTTAAAATAAAGTCAGTTGGTAATGTCAGCTGCACAATTAAAAAATTGAAACTTGCTACGCACAATCTCTTCAAGAGCAAACCAAATGTTATATAAGATGAACACTCATGTGTGTATTATGTAGAGTATCTGTGAACCAAACATAATTCATTTTTGTTTCAGATGTGAAAGTGCTAGATGAGTGGTACAAAAAGAACGAGAATATTCATCCTGCTGTGTTCAGCTTGGTGCAGCCTTCTGAAGTGTTCAAAAACATCAACACTCTGTGAGTAAGCAGATAACGTGGAGAATGTAACGTTATTGTTTTTAATTTGTGGGTTTTCAGTTTTGGGTCCCAGAACACTGATCTGAACGAGGCATTAATTATTATTGAATTGAATTAATTATTATTGTGAAGAATGCATAAGAAGTTTTAGTTCCAGCAGTGGCAGATTATAAAATGTAAACACTTCTTGTTTTATATTCCAGACGCAGTGAGCGCTTTGCCTTTGTTCCCAACCCTGCCGCTCTGTGACGTCCTGCTGATAAAGGTTCTCAGACTTTTTAACGGGATGTCATGTTGCAGTATATTTTTTTTATCAATGTAACACATTATCTAAACGCAGGGGTGCACGGGGCTCTGTGGTAAGAGAGGTGAACTTCAAACCCAAAGGTCGACGGTTCACCTCTGATCAGCAGTAACTGCATTGTGACCTTGCGCAAGACACTTGATCGCGATGTCCCCTTGGTGGTACGGTAGCGCTGTGTACTAACGCTTACTGCACGTCGGTAATGTACTCGCCTCCAACTGATGCTAACCCTGCTTCTGTAGAATTAATACAAGTCTGACGGCTACTCGCTGTTGCTCGCTGGCTCTCTCCGGATAATCCGGCTTCCTCCACCTGTAAAACTGCCCGAGATGATGTATCCCTGGCTGTTGATGGTGATATCGCAAAAATAAACAAACTTAACCTTACGCAGGCCCGGAGTTTACATCGTATCCTGTTAGCAGGCTACGCAATGTAACATGGTGGTAACTTGTAGGAAACCTTTTGTAATGTTTTGCGCCTTCTCTGTTTTTCAATGCGCTAGCCATGCTGTTTATGTTTTAACAGAATTTATGTTGAAATAAATAGCAACGACTAACGCGCGATCTCACGTTGCGGAGATCGCCCGTTAGTTGCTTCTATTTATTTGAGCGGGTATTTTGTTAAGTTGTAAACGGCATTAAACGCTGTTCTTATGTGGATGCAATGCGTAACCTTCAAAGCTCAGTCACATATGATGCTGCCGCCGCGCGGTTGTGCAGTCTGCAGTTTGTAGAAGGGATTTATACAAATCGTAGGGCTTGGCAGGCTGCGGCAGCAGTGTTCATAAATGTTCCGAGCTCCGCACGGCAGTCGTGAAAGTATGAAATAAAAATCCGTGAGGAGACCGCAAGGCACCATTTAACAAACTGCGAGTCGCCCTCACTGCGACTGCAAAGCAATCGCACGGCACCCGCACGGTTGTTGCGGACACCACAAGGGCGCGGAATGGAGACCTTGCGGACGCCTCACGGCGCCCCTGCGGTTTGTTGCGGGTGCATGCGACTTTCTTGGCTCCCCAGACAGGGTGAAAACCGTACAGTAACCTTGTGATGATACCTGCAGTGGGGGTTGCGTCCTCCGGCCTTGCGATTTCCGAAAAAAGTTTAATGTCAAGTTAAAAAAATCGCAAGCCCCTGCGACGAGCACAAAACCTTGAGATCACCCCACGGCTGCCGTATTCTTCCGTACGGACACCGCACGGTTATGGCAATTTTGGGGACTTACGGCCGCCGCCAACACGCCGCAGGCCATTTGTGACTGACGTTTTAAGTGGAGTTACTCCCTAAAGATTTCAATTCTGATTGGCAAAAAAGGAATTTGGAATTTGGTTTTATGTTGTGTTATTGTGGCATAATCTGTAGTTCGTTCGCGTATTCTACAACTGAAGTAAGCCCTACGTAACCTAATCGGTCGTTCGGGGGTTATTTCAAGGCATGTTTACCATTATATCTGGCCAGCACAATTCATAAAAATGACCCTCTCCTTTCCCAATCCTTTCATTGGGAAGAGGTAAAGGGTTTATGTTCTTTGAATGATCTGGGGGTGTTTTGGAATCTATAGAATTTATTTCACTGAGACATTAAATGAGTTACCCTTCCTAATAAATATACTAACCATCCATATACACGTACATGTATATTAAAGGCGTGTGCTAAATGGATATAGAGGAAGTTGCTGACGGGAGGATTCACTAGAATGTCAAATCGTATTTTTCTATCGAATTTATTCAATGATGTATCCTAAGGAAAAGGAAAAACGCCGTTGATTGTAAAAGTGGTGGACGCTTTTTGACAGATTTGATCTGTCGATAATTAGTTTTATTATATATTTTATAAATAGCCATATTTCTATTGGCTTGATCTTATACACGTGACTGGTACTCAAAAATCCATGTACATCGGTTTTCCAGTGAATGTCAACTTTCTAAATATAGCTTTTCGAATTCCCCTCTATAGTTCTATTTCAATCGACATACATGCGCAGTTAACCTGACTTCCGTCTCATATCACATCAGTCCATAATTGTATATTGTTGCGATGCACTAGGAAATGTCTGTAGAAACTCTGAAATAAATTGTAAGAAAACAACTTCCTAACGACAAAATACCATTTGATGTTTACTGAATATGAAGTACATGCAGAAAATACATAGAGCATACTTTTGGCTTTTGAGTTTCACCATGATTATTTCACGAGTGATAAGCAGGTGACAGCAGGTCATTTGATGAAAATTTATATTCCCCCATCCTGTCACGAATGAACATCTTATTATTCGTTTGTTTATTTGTTTATTAGGGTTTAACGACGCTTTGAACAACCAGGGATACACCGTGTCGGGCCGTTTTATTCTCCAACTTACTAACATCAAACAAGCAGGGTTAGCTGTTGTTGAAGGCAAGTGCACCATCGACGTGCGGTACCAATATAGTAGAAGGACACCGTATCCCCACGTTGGCAATCCAGATTCAGTGTCTTGCGAAATGGTACAGCGGAGTTAACGCTGCTCGAGATCGAACCGTGAACCTTTCGGTTTGAAGTTCAATGTTCTATAATTTAATCAGAAGTTAAATAAAGCAATGCCATTGGTTGATGTGCGTAGAAGTTAATTCTCCGTAAACCTAATTTTCCCGAGTGATTCTGAATTATTGACAGCTATCAAGTTGACGGACATCTGTACTTAAATTGTTGCTGTCTGTCAAAACAAGTTATCAGCCGTAGCCACTCCCACTACGTGTCCCACAAAAGAAATATCAAATGTCTGCCCGCACATCTCATTGATCTACAGCTATTTAGCATTGAATCAACGCACATATGAAATGACCAGATAACCAAAATGTACGTGCCTGTACCTGATTATTTTGTCAGAAAACAAATATCCAAATAATTTTCTATTTATAGAAATATTATTTTTACAGTCAGGAAACAAACAGAATTTATCGTCTGCAGATAGATTTGATAGAGTAACCGCCATTAGGGTAGGGGCTACGGAGACTCAAAACTTGTTTGTATTCGATATTGAATAAAAATAGTTTCCTTCTTTGTTGCAGGTGTATATTTTATGAAAAGTGTCCCCCTGGGTTAGGTGAAAAATTAAATTATAAGAAATGACTCGTGTCTCGATTAGGTTTATAGAGTTATAATCGTAAAGTTTAAAGACAAATTATCTATAACCGCTACGCGTGTTATAGATATTTTTGTCTTCACACTTTACGATCCTAGTTTCGATTCTTAATCACGTGTATAGATAATTTGTCTTGTCTTCAACCTTTACGATTATACCTCCATAAACCTAATCGAAGCACGAGTTATTTCTTAAATAACGACTGAGCTACTGTGCTCACCGATACTGATTTTGGTAAGCACTCAAACAACCGAAGGTATTCTTTTTATTATATGCGCTGCCTCTTCTAAAAAACTCTCAACGTTTTAATCTCAAATTAAAGCAAAGTAATTGATTCGAAAGCGACAAACCGTTTAGTCTAAAAGCCATTAGCAGATAGCCAATGAACCGCTTTTATCGACGAAATTAGTCGTCCGCGAAACATAAAAGTTCCCTCAGCTTTTCACTAAAATCTCCACTGAAACGCTAAGAGGTATTAATTTAGTTCCACAAATAACAACACCTTTTCACTATGAAATAGTAAACATCTCTTACTTTCAAACAATTTAGCGACTTTATTTTGTGTTCGTTGATTTTTCTGTGATTCCCCGGTTGTACCTACAGAGAAAATACGATTTTTTAATAACGCAATCTTATTTCTTGTGTCGATCAAGGCAAAAAAGACGTCTACGCTTTCTCTATCTCCTTAGTTCCGTGGAAGCATATAATTTTATCACTGAATAAACGGTTTTCAAGACCATATAATTTTATCGCTGAACAAACAATTTTCAACATGATTGCGACCTTGGAACCGAGGCAGTTTGTGTTTTGGGAAGTCTAAGAAGGTTCAGAGATTTTGTGTCAGATCTATTGGCAAGTATTTTAAGAATTGGCACGGGAAGTCTGAATTTTTCCCATCGCGTAGATTCACTTTGGTTTTGCTTTTGTCAAAATAGCCCTTCAGTAACACGATTTAAGACGAATTTGTTCTTGAATAACTAAAAATCTCTGATTTATCCCTAAGAAACATGGCTCACGATCTGTCATTGGAACGAATTCGTCCCAATGATTAGTCGTAAGCTATGTTTTGTGGGACAAAATACAAGCTCGTGTCAATCAGACTAGCAAGAGCTATGTTTTAGAGACACGCATTCAACAAATAATAAAATTTGTGTAGCGAGTTTCCGACAGGAGATGACCCTGGCTGCTGAAGGTGTCGTTAAATCTCAATAAAGAATTAAATATAGTGAGTTTTATGAATAGTACTGACCGGATATGGTGGTTACATTAGGTAAAGTGTTAACCCTTTACCCAACGAATCGGCCTCACCCGCCCGCGTAATATGCAATTTCCCTATTTGAAAAAATATTATTTTTCAAAACATTTCAACAAAAACAATATCATGTGATCCCTCATTGGAACGAGCTCACCGATATGGTTGTGTTGAATGTTTTAGAAAAATTTGAAAAAAATGATATTCAAAATAATAAATTCAGATATCGTTTGCGTTGGTTAAAGGGTTAATCTCACTAATCACCTTGACACCTCTATCAATATAACAATAACAATATTTTGGAGAGCATTGCAGTGTATTAACGGCTCATCATAAATGGTCAATGGTCCAAGAGCTCATAACGGCCCGAGACGATGTTGAGGGCTGCTAATAAGCTCTAGGGTTGTTAACCATTTCTGTTGAGCCGTTTATACACAACAATGCCCGACAGAGTCATGTTATTACTATTTTACCACGTCCTGGGAAAAGACGAATTTGACATATTACAGTGCCCCCTCCCCCCCCCCCCCCCCCCAATATGCAAAAGAATAATGAATATATAGACAATAAACATATAGTGTGTTTTTATATCTGTGTTATACAACGAGTTGAAATATGGTTTATTTTTTCGAGGCTTCGCCGAGAAAAAATAAACCATATTTCAACGAGTTGTATAACACAGATATAAAAACACACTATATGTTTATTGTTTTTATCTGATAACAAACAGACACCCGTCTCGTGCGTCTACCCGACTTATATATGCTTCCCACGGGCCTCCAAAGAAAACCAGTCTACGAGACAAAAGAAATAGGACAAGACGCATAGAGTTGTGTCCCTTACAGTACAAAATCGATGACGGCGATTGTAAAGTGCGATTGCACTTCTTGCATCATGTAACTGCGCTGGAACAAAATAAATTTCAACTATTTTATTAACAGTAACAAAACGGTGTTTCAGTAGAGTTATTCTTTTTTTGACATAGTTCCAGTTTTCTTCCGTGTTTTATGCTGTAGTCCCAATATAACAAATAATTTTGCATTTGTTTACAATTTTTACGAAGTGTTTTTTTTTCAGGTAGAGCAGACGAACTTTTAATTAGCGCAGTTCCGCGAGTACTTTTGATCGAGGCCGTGACTATAAATAGTTCGCAGTCGCCGCATACTAATTACTATTAACATTCAAGTAATTTCTACAATGTTTTGAAGCAAAATTTAAGGTGGCCTTTATTGAAGCAAAATAAATAAGAAATGACACCATCAGAGGATTTTGACAAAGTGCAATAAGCGTACAATTAAAACCTGCCCTGTGATATAACGATGTTTCATGAATGAATGAATGAAAATGGAATTGAAAGAGGTCAGAGGTCGTTCGCATAAATTATAATTATATACAACACCCGTTGTATATACTTCAAGTATATACAACGGTTGTTATACTCTATGGTTATCAGATAAAACAATTTATTATACGCTAAATGATAAATTATCGAAAAAAATGCGGAAAGATAGAAATGGTATCCCCACTGTGAAGATATAGACATTTTCACATTCACGTTATAAATCAAAACTGCGGCTTTCAAAGTATCACGAGTTCTCTGGCAATGATCAGCTTGTTCTAAAAACGTATAATGAAAAGAAAATCTAGTTTTTAGCTCACCTGACTGAAAGTCAGGGTGATCTTTTCTTATCACTCTTCGTCCGTCGTCCGTCGTCTGTCGTCCGTCGTGAAGGTGGTGTTTGAGCCTCTTTCTCCTAAACCACTAGCCACATTTTAATTAAATTTCATGTAAGTAGTGTTTATATAGGGGCATTTTGATTTTTATCCAAAATAGGTTTCGGCTCATGTTGAGCAGAGGTGTGGGGAAAAATGGCCAAATTTTTTGAAAATCTTCTTCTAATGAACCATCAGTAGCAGAGACTTGATATGTGGTATACAGAGTCCTTTTGAGGTTTAGAATCAAGTTTGTTCAAGAGAAGTTCGTCGGGCATTATTTGCCTTCGTTATGGGAGGGGCAAAATTTTGGCCACGCCTAAAATTTCTATTTTTAGAACCGTCTGGTCGATTTGAACCAAATTTCATATGAGGTGATAATGGGTCATAAGTAGTTGCTTGCTGCAAAAAAAAATTTCTCATTGCCCCATGGGAACCTCGGGAGCTAAAAATAGGAAAAACCTTAAAACTGTCATATCTCCAAAACTACACGGCACAGAGAACTCTTATTTTTGTATAAAGCTTACTTTTATCCATTAGAATAGAATGGTTAAAAAAAATCCCTATCGGTTTGATCACAAGGTACTTTTTCAGGACTTTGAAAAAGTGCTGAGTCAGCACTTTTTAACACTAGGCAATGGGAAAAAGATTAAAAAATCTTCTTCTCTAGATCCAGCAGGCAGAATCTTTTGATATTTGGTATGCAACATTGTAGGGTGGATCTGATTCAAGTTTGTTCAAATCGGCTCCCTGGGTTCATATTTGGGCTCAGTAAAGGAGCCCGATTTCGAACTTAGTGCATTTCAGGGAAATTTCTTAAAAAATCTTCTTCTCCAGATCCAACAGGCAGAATCTTTTGATATTTGGTATGCAACATTGTAGGGTGGATCTGATTGAAGTTTGTTCAAATCGGCTCCCTGGATTCATATTTGGGCTCACTATAGAAGCCCGAATTCGAACTTAATGCATTTCAGGAAAATTTCTTACAAAATCTTCTTCTCCAGTTCCAGCAGGCAGAATCTTTTGATATTTGGCATGCAACATTGTGGGGTGGATCTGATTCAAGTTTGTTCAAATCGGTCCACTGGGTTTATATTTGGGCTCAGTATAGAAGCTCGAATTCGAACTTAGTGCATTTCATGCAAATTTCTTCAAAAATCTTCTTCTCCAGATCCAGCAGGCAGAATCTTTTGATATTTGGTATGCAACATTGTCGGGTGGATCTGATTCAAGTTTGTGCAAATCGGCTCCTTGGATTCATATTTGGGCTCACTATAGAAGCCCGAATTCGAACTTAATGCATTTCAGGCAAATTTCTTAAAAAAATTTCTTCTCCAGATCCAGCAGGCACAATCTTTTGATATTTGGTATGCAACATTGTGGGGTGGATCTGATTCAAGTTTGTTCAAATCGGCCCCCTGGATTCATATTTTGGCTCACTTTTGAAGTCCGAATTCGAACTTAGTGCATTTCAGGCAAATTTCTTCAAAAATCTTCTTCTCCAGATCCAGCAGGCAGAATCTTTTTATATTTGGTATGCAACATTGTGGGGTGGATCTGATTCAAGTTTGTTCAAATTGGCCCCCTGGGTTTATAGTTGGGCTCGGTATAGAAGCTCGAATTCGAACTTAGTGCATTTCAGGCAAATTTCTAAAAAAATCTTCTCCAGATCCAGCAGGCAGAATCTTTTGATATTTGGTATGCAACATTGAGGGGTGGATCTGATTCAAGTTTGTTCAAATCGGCCCCCTGGATTCATATTTGGGCTCACCATAGAAGCCCGAATTCGAACTTAGTGCATTTCAGGCAAATTTCTTAAAAAATCTTCTTCTCCAGATTCAGCAGGCAGAATCTTTTGATATTTGGTATGCAACATTGTGGGGTGGATTTGATTCAAGTTTGTTCAAATCAGCTCCCTAGATTCATATTTGGGCTCCCTATAGAAGCTCGAATTCGAACTTAGTGCATTTCAAGCAAATTTCTTTGAAAATCTTCTTCTCAGGATCCAGCAGGCAGAATCTTTTGATATTGGGTATGCACCATGCTTAGGGGATGAGATTCAAGTTTGTTCAAGCCAAGTCCCTGGGTTCATATTTGGGCTCACTGTGGTAGCCCGAATTATAACTTAGTTCAAAATGAGGAATTTTCTTTAAAAATCTTCTTCAGATCCAGCAGTTGGAATGTTTTGATATTTGATATGCAGCATCCTTCGGGGGGTGAGATTCAAGTTTGTTCAAGCCATGTCCCTAGGTCCATATTTGGACTCACTGTGGGAGCTTGAATTGTAACTTAGTTCAAAATAAGGAATTTTCTTTAAAAATCTTCTTCTTCAGATTCAGCAGTCGGAATGTTTGGCTATTTGGTGTGCAGTATCCTTGGGGGGGGGGGGGGGGTGCGATTCAAGTTTCTTAAAGCCAAGTCCCTGGATTCACATATGGGCTCCCTGTGGGAGCCCGAATTATAACTTAATTCAATATGAGGAATATTCTTTAAAAATCTTTTTTAGATCCACTGGTCAGAATCTTTGGATATTTGGTATAAGCTTTTCTTAAGAGGAGCAGATGCAACTTGTTGAAATCAATTCTCAGGGTTGATATTTAGGCTACCATGTCAGGTGAGCGCCCTCGGGCCCCTTGGGGCCTCCTGTTTTGAATAGTTACCGATCATTTCCAGTAATAATTCAACACGTATTCACCTTGAATTGATGCATGGAACCCGCCAGCTGAATCAGATCGCAAGACGCTACCTGTTCCCTAGTATCGATCAAATGATTTCCGCCATTCACGCCCCAATTCAAGGTAGAATCGAGATGAATTATAGATAGAAATGATCAGATTCTTATAAAAAGCGTACAGTAAAAAGAAAATCTGATGTTTTTGAGTGGATACCGAAAATTATCTCATGAGTGACCGAGACAAATGTTTATTTTTCGCGGGCGCTTTAGATAGCCTCTATTTGTCCGGGCTATTTGGCCTAGAATTGTACCCAAGCAACTTCATCGGAAGCTCGCCCAGTTCACACGATTGAGACATTTTGAAAATCGGAACTGGCGTCTGTTTATTTATCGTCTGTTATGTGGTTTTATTGTCAAACAAAAAACAAAAGTCACATGACCTAATTGCCGCGAAATTATGAAACATATTACAGACAAAATTTGGGCCGATTTCGAGGTTTAATGCATCCATACCTTTAACCCTTTATCCAACGTAACGCCCAAAAACGGCCAGCGCTATTCTAAAAAATCGCCAATTAGTTTTCATTATATTTTCATTTTATGTCTCAAAAACATAGGTTATGACCCCTCTTTGGAACGAGTTCGTCGCGCTCGTTCCAGTGAGGGGTCATAACCTATGTTTTTGAGACAAAAAATGAAAAAAAAATAGTTATTTAAGAATTTTGTTTGTAAGAGTCGTCTGCTTTTCATGTTAGGTAAAGGGTAAAGGTAAAGGGTTAATTAAATCATAGATTCTTAGCTTTAATAGTCTATTTATAATCCTGCAGTCTAATTTCCTCATGTCAAGTAAGAAAACTAATAGAATTTTGATGTGTTTACGCTAAAAATGAATTCACTTTTGGAGCGTTGAAGACGTGTGGGAAGAGACATTATCGATCGATCGAATTCTCGAGTCACGTGACGTGTTGGGCTGTTATTAGACATGTTACTCCATCCGCGGCCCTACACATTACGTGGCCTGTTGAGCGGTACGGAGCATTAATGCTCAGTAAAATACAGTTAAGGTGCCAGGAACGTCCGCTATAGTGGTAATAATTGATATTATAACTCACGTGACTTTACATTCCTTTGATTGGCTGAGAGGTACTATAATTTTTCCGAGAGGTTTACCCGTCGAGGGTTGAAAAATAATCGTGTACTATTTCCGTGCGCTATACACCTTCTAAAAAGAGACTGGAATATTCAAGGACATTCAACTGGCGGAACACAACGCGGCTTTTAAGAGATTTTTTCCGGAATTCTGTTTCGTTATTTCTGAGTTCCAGAACGAAAATTCCTGTCTTGGTCAAAGTCCTTGACAATAGGCAATGTACTTAGGACTGGGATCTTGATCCATAGCAAGATTCTTACTCGATTTGTTCGGTATAATATAATAATTATTGCACGACATGTCGTTATTAATGCCAAAATAGTTGTCCTCGAGGAAGAATAGCACACACGCCTCAGTCATGTGGACTATTCTTCCACGAGGACCATTCTTGTAACACATTATATCTCACGTGACCTCCTTGCATTCTGATTGGCTGAAAGATAGTACCCTATTTCGTGTAGTTTGCATCCACAGAACTGACCAGGCACTACACCCAGGCACTACACGTTTTCTATTTTTAGCACACTACTATATCACTTTTCTTTTCATACTGGGCGAATAAAACTAATCAGGCTAAATTTAAATATCGATTCACAGAGGCACAACATCCACAAAACGACCCGAAAAGAAATCATTGTGGAAAAATGTATCGCTTTTCCATTGTCGAAGTCACATTTTCCGAGGCGTTCATTTTATTCCTTGAGAAGATGATCCATATCTCGTTTCGAAGAGAATGATCCATACCTGGGTCCAACTTTCATGAGAACGCGTCCAGATATGAAAAATCGCTTGTTTCGCTGCTCATATTATTTCGCCATTTAATTGTATGTTTTGGGCAGTAAACGAATAAATAATGGAATTCAATTGAATCTTCGGAGTTTGTATCCCGTGCTGACCCATTCGGTAATGTATATGTGTGACAAATGTGTGGAAATTATCAAACTGCGTTGTCAAATTTCGAAAATTTTAGTCTTCATTCGCGAGTTGCGCGATTCTAGAATACACAGTTCCATTTGGGGGAAATGTTTTGTTTACCCTTGCCGACCGATTCAAAATCTGTCTTCTGCTCATATTAATAATCCAAGTTAGCCGTGTTTTGGAAAAAGAAAATGTTTTTTAAAAACTACATGGTATTTTTTGCGATATAACGCTGGTTGGTAGGGCTGCTACCTTGGTAATAGATTAACAAATCGGACAGATGTTTTTTTATGGATGTTCGATATAATATAAGGATTGGTGCATGTCTTGTCGTTGACTACGCCCATATAGTGCCCAGTGAGGTGGTGTAGTTCCCTCCGCTTCGCGGCGGGAACTACACCACCTCACTGGGCACTATATGGGCGTAGTCAACTCCAAGCCATGCACTATTCCTTAAATAGTCAATTCCAAGCTGTGCTTTAATTATTATACTGTACTGAACAAACGAAAATAGCATCTCCGATTCGGTATTCTTGCATTTCCTATTCGACAGAGAAGATCAAGAGTTGTGTCAGGAGGAAAGACGGCAGAAAATGACGATCAGTTCGCGACCCAGTCGCGATCTGCTCGACACCGTCTGTCCGGTTTTGTGCCCACAGAACTGTAATAATACTCTGTCAGTTTATTCATATAGTGCTCTAAACCGCCCTTAAAGGACAATTCCTGCTCCCGAAGAACATCATGGCTGCTCAGTTGCTAAAATTTCATTTCCAATTCAAAACAACGAGGTACATGTAATACGTATGGATATGCGTACTGACATCACACCCAGCCGTTACGCAAAGAGTGGTGGTAGCGTGTGCTACCAAGATCCACCTGAATGAATTCCTCCAAGTTGGGTACTTCTAGTCATCGTCGCCTGTTGCGCTGGTAAACAACACCCACCCGAAACCAATCCACCCCACATCATTTAAACTTCAATGTTAAGTGCTGCCTTGAGGTTGAATCCATATGCAGCGAGTATCTGAAATCTGAAAAAATTTTAAGTCTTCACTTTAAAAACTGAAAAATCACTTTTGTCTTGGTGGCGCAGAATTAAAGTTACGGGTTAACCGCACCGGAAGAATCTCGGTAACCTGAGCTGAAACTCACTAATGGAACATAACAAATCGATGGCTTTTAACACAGCAAATGGGAAAATACATATCCGAATACTGTTTAAAAGATTTTCCATTTATTTGTCTACACTCCACGGCATTAATAAAATACATTTTCTTGACTCATTCGTCGACATTACGCAACAGCCCTATTGACCCCGGGGAAATTAATCCGTTGTGTAACATGAAGTGGTTCTGCATAACAATCAGCGAATTTATTGACTGGGTTGTACATGTACATTCAAAAAAGATGAAAGTACACGAAACCCAGGGTATTCGGCTAGATGATGGTCGAGGGTTTCGCTCTCAACCATTATCTTACCGGTGATCCTGGGTTGCGTGTATTATCTATCTTAAAGCCCACGTTACGTTAAATTCTTGTTTTGATGTAAAAAAAAAAATTATATAAATTTTATCTCATTGGGTAGAATTTGGGACTATGAGTCCTCGGCTTTTACGTGCACAGATTTACTGATTTTCTCGTCAGCAAATATTCATTTGGTGGCAAATGAAGCTGCTAAGCGACGGGACAAGGAAATCCCCTGTGTATGTATTATCTATACTGATCGTAATGCATGCTTGTTCTATGGCGCCTAGTTGTTTATGAAACCTAAAAATCTTAATTCTTATTTTCTGAAAATCGAGAACTCATAATCGTTGAAAATTGAAAATGTGTCCAGTTTCATCGGCGAGTTACCGTTCGTTAAGGTGCTTATAAGTTATGGAAAACGTAGCTTGAAAATAGGTAAATGTTATTTCTTATGTCGTCAAAATTATATTTATTTATTTATTTATTTATTTATTTATTTATTTTATCTATTTTATCTATTTGTTTGTGAACAAGTGTTCATAAATACGGATGGAAAAAAAATGGCAAATTATTGTACTGTTTAGATTTTTGACAACACCGAAAGTAACATGCCACTTATTCTCGAGTTAAGTTTCCCATTACATAAAAAGCACTTTAAAACAACCCACCGCCTACGTCCCCCTTGTGTCATCTTCTCCGTTATCTGAAAGAATAACCACCTCGAACGCGGAACAATACGTGTGCATTATTTTTAAGCATCGCCGGGCATTTTTCTTTAAATAATACAGTTATTGTTCTGATACAGACATTCAACTTGAGCTGACAGAGTTTTTACCTGAGTATATACTGAAACATCCTTACACAGCCAAACTCCAAGATACTGTACAATTTTTATTATACCCCCACCGGGGTATATAGGAACTGCCTTGTCCGTCCATCCATCCGTCCGTCCGCCCGTCCGTGCAAGTAAACGGGAGTTACGAGGGTTTTTTGTGTCCGGAGATGCATTATGAGCTTACTGAAATATTATGAGCTTATTTGATATATTATGAGCTTAATTACTAAAGTATGAGACTTATGAGGTAAATTGAGAATTTTCGGGGTTTATATTAAGGGTTAGGGTCAGTTCAGGGTTGGGATTAGGGTTAGTGTCTCTTCAGGTTTAGGATTGGGGGATGTAAACCTATCTATACCTCCCGAAAATTTAAAAAAACGAGGTTTTGGCCGTCCGTCCGTCCGTCCGTTCCGAAATTCAATCAAGAATGACTTGTAAAGTACTTGGTTAAGTGACTAGATATTTGGTATGCAACTGTATCCTATTGCTGTATACCCATAGTGAAATGCAGGTGTTGTTCGAGAATTTATTGCTAGAGTCATTGTCCGTCCGTCCGTCCGTCTGTCCATCCGTCCCGAAATTCAATCATGAATAACTTATAAAGTACTTGATTGAGTGACTTGATATTTGTTGTGCAAGTGTATCCTATTGCTGTATACCTATAGTGAAATGCAGATGTCGTTCGATATTTTATTGCCAGAGTCATTGCCCGTCCGCCCATCTGTCCGTCTGTCCATCCGTCCCGAAATTCAATCACGAATAACTTGTAAAGTTCTCAGCTGAGTGACTAGATATTTGGTATGCAAGTGTATCCTATTGCTGTATACCTATAGAGAAATGCAGGTGTCGTTCGAGATTTATTGCCAGAGGTATTGTCCGTCCGTCCATCCGTCCGTCTATCCATTCGTCCCGAAATTAAATTATGAATAACCTGTAAAGTACTTGGTTGAGTGACTTGATTTTTGGTATGCAATTGTATCCTATTGCTGTATACCCATAATGAAATGCAGGTGTCGTTCGAGATTTTATTGCCAGAGCCATTGCCCTTTATGGACTTAGTACTTTTATATACCCAAAAACTGTATCACCTATAGTTAGGCTTGCATTGTTAAATAAGCGGGGGTATCTTGTTGTGTCACTGTATGGTGACACTTTATTTGCCTTTCCTTTTCTGAGTATCAAAATGAAGCACCTATACACTGTGCTAGCATGTTTTTAAAAAAATCGACTTGATAGCAATCTTTATTTTGGTTTGGCCTGCACATTGCGGGTGTATTTCGTTAGCTGTGCTTACGAACAGGTCTAGTCTAAAATTACATTTATAGAATTTTTAGCAACGATAAAACAGGCGTTCGTATATGTATTATAGGACTAAATATTTTCTCATAGGGGACCATTATAACGTTCAGGCGAAAAAATATGATCGCATCACTTTAATTTTTGTATTCAAACATCTTTGTCAAGTATAGCCCTTCAGTCAACTTTTTTTTACCTGAAAACAGGAGGTCATGCAACAAATAAGAGTGAAAAACTGACAGGAAGGGAATTACCGGTCACGTTCTGGGAATTCCCAACAAAAACACAACAACAGTCATTTGTATTTTTTAGGTCCAAAAAGTCATGAAATCACCCTTTTTATTTATCTGGAATATTCCACAATAATGCAAGATGTCAGTAGAATGCTACAAATGTTTATTGAAACAACATATTTTCCCAAGGCTGTTTATTTTTTGGAGGTTGCATCATTTCCGAGTACAACATTTCAAGGCGGATAACTCTAATTCAAATATTTAGTTCAGTGATGCCTTTTAAGTGAACATTGCACCGTGAGGCACAGATACGCCATCGAAATTGACAGTACAGTGGAACCATGTTACCATGTTAACTGAATAGTCACTTTGCCAATGAAAATTATATTCAATTAACAGGAGTGTTCAGTTAACGGGGATTGTATCACACCGAATCAGATTTAATGGAAATCACCACCGGAGTCCCACAGGGTTCAATTCTCGGCCCTATTCTGTTCCTGATATATATAAACGACATCTGAAATTCAACCACTCTTAAAGTTCTATCATTCGCGGACGACACAACTGCCCATACTTCGAGTAATGATCTTGACACCCTCACTGAAAAGGTTAACAATGAATTGGTAAATATCAACGATTGGCGCTCCGCAAACAAACTTGTTCTAAATGCCAGTAAATCCAAATCTATAAAACTGCACCCAAACAATGACTCATATGATTTTAGTGAGAGACATATTTCGTTGAATGATGTGACAATTGAGCATACAGGCAAGCAACAAAACCATCCTGCGGTTAAATTTTTGGGAATTTATGTGTACGAAAATCTTAATTTTAAACATCACATCTCTTCAGTGTGTTCTAAAATCGTGAAAGCCATATATGCTATAAATAAAGCTAGAAATATTCTTCAACAGAAAGCCTTGAAAACATTTTATTTAATACTAGTCCACAGCCATCTGCTGTTTGGGATACACAGCTGGGGCCTGGCACCCGCCACCAGCAGAATCCTCACTCTTCAGAAAAAGGCCATACGCGTTATAAGTAGGAAAAGGTATAAATCTCACACAGATCCCATTTTCAACGAGCATGGTATATTGAAATTTGCTGACCTCTTCCATCTCCACGTGCTTTTATTCATGCATGATTGGTCTAATGATAAACTACCAATGTCCTTCTTAAACAGTTTCAAGACACGCTGGAATCCCCAGGGCATGGATACACGACAGTGTCGTAGTATACAGACTCTGAAACCAAGAACTAAATTTTCCTCTGATCTTCCCTTACACACTTTTCCGAGACGGTAGAACGAGATCGAACGAGCCGTTCAAAATTACACTAGACCACAGTTCAAAACCACAATAACTAACAAACTTCTAGTTTCCTATAATTCTAACGTAGAGTGTATCAATCCCTTCTGTTCAGAATGCTCACAGTGATGCTAACGAACAATGTATCCAATATACATGTAATCGTCTCATATGCGGGGATGCTGGGTTCCATCGTGTTGACAACGGTGATTGGGTGAGGCATTTGACTGAGCGGCCACCATTTATTATGCTTATGCATATGCAAGTGGTATGCTTGCCACACGGGGGTGGGAGGACTCTCGGAGTCAGGCGCAGTGGTTCCTTATTTTTTTGTTGCTAGGATATATAATCCTGTAAAGAAGTGGATCCTATCATGGATACTCATGCCTAATCAATTGCCCCTTCTTCTATCTATACGGTATGGCTCTAAACAAACATGTTGTACAAGTAAACTTCAAACCCTTCAATTACCCAATTTAAAAATAATAATGTGAACTCTGCTGTCTTTATAATTTTTCTATTCTAGGGGATGACAGGAAGAAAGCTATTGCGGCTATGTCATTACCCGCTGTTTACATGCAAATTGTGTATCAAATATATGTATAACCTGTTTCCATGCATGTATTCTGCGAATAAAGTTACTTACTTACTTACTTACTTACTTACTTACTTACTTATTACTTACTTACTTACTTACTTACTTACTTACTTACTTACTTACTTACTTACTTACTTACTTACTTACTTACTTACTGACTGACTGAGACCAAATAGGTCTATAAACAAAAGACAACTGGGGAGAGTAATTTCTCCACAGATTTTTTATTCAATCAACAGGAGATTACTCTATAACTTATATTCAAATTAACAGGTCAAATTTGTACTGGAGGTATGGTAAATAATTTTGTGTTGGGAAATTATACTCAATTAACAGAGTTATTCAGTTAAGAGATATCCAATTAAGTGGGCTCCACTGTGCATGTTTTGTATGTTTGCAATGTATTGTTGTTACATATTTTAAACTGAACAACAAAAATTACGAAAAATGAACATTTAAGGGCTAACATTCTATCTAGAGGGTGTAATGGTTCAATTAAACTGAATGATATTATTATCAAGGTGTCCATCTCTAGCAACGAATTCTTATTCAAGTTCCGAAAAGTAGCGAAACAAGTCTTCGACCTCAAATTCTCTCTACAAGAATGCTTATTTCAGAAATTCTGTTAAGGTCTAAGTTTCAGTTAAAATTGCTTTCCAGGCTCACATCCATCTTTCATCTGTTGAGTTAAATTGTTTCTAAAAATTTACTTGCTCGGTACAGTATGCGGAGAGTGTATTTTTATTGCAACACCAGCCGAATGAAGTTACAAAAACTGCATCAGGTGTTAGAAACAGTCATATTTTGTAGAAAAGATTTTGGAACCACATTCAAAGTTTCAGCTAATGGACTTATTGGTTCAACACAGGTTAGTCATCTGAAACGTTGCATTTCTAAAGCTATTCATGGAATTTGAGGGGTGTTTTCTGTGTGGTAAATTCCACTTCATTTGGTCTGTCCAGTAATAATAGAGTTTTGATGCACCGAAAATTCCAGAATAGCTAAATTTTACCAAAAGAACAACAAAAAAAAACCCAGAAACAAACCAGTATCAGTACAGCATCAGTATCATATCACAAGTAAACCTCTATACAGCACGGCCGTCACTTTGGTCTGGTCACTTTCCACGACTGGGAAATATTCCACGGACGCAATAATATTAGATTCTAAACACTAATTATAGGAATAAAAATCATCAAAAATTTAATTCAACCCGGTGCTTCAATAATTAAAATTTTGCTGATGATGATATTTGCTACCCGGTAAACGCATGCGTGGACATCACTGCCCACGCGTGGATTACGATCAGACATTGTACTGTATATTTGTACTTTATGTGGCTGGAATTTGGCCGCACAATCATATATACAGCATATCTATTAACCTAATAAAATTTCCTGAAAGATTGTTCTCTCACAAAATAAAATGTATGTACCTGCTTTCAGTGCCTGTTGACATTTTTTCAATCTGAAGAGAATGTACAGTTCCAGGGATAACAGGTTACGGGGTAGCTACGAGAAAATATCTGTTAACCCTTTACCTAACATGAAAAGCAGACGACACTTGCAAAAAAAATTCTTGAATAACTAATTTTTTTCATTTTTTGTCTCAAAAACATAGGTTATGACCCCTCATTGGAACGAGCTCGACGAGCTCGTTCCAATGAGGGGTCATAACCTATGTTTTTGAGACAAAAAATGAAAAAATAATGAAAATTAATTGGCGATTTTTGAGAATAGCGCTGGCCGGGTTTGGCCGTTACGTTGGGTAAAGGGTTAATGTTTTACTATGTTGCAATTCCAGATCTTGACAGACCACTGGCCTGTACAAAACATAATTTAAGTCACAAAGACCAAGGAGTTAAAGTGGTTATGATATGTTTAAAATTCTCCGAACAGAATACTGTAGTTTATTTGACTAATTTTACTCACTAATCTGACGTGGTTTCCTGTAATGCTCTGTTGAAAAAGGCTCAGACAGACCTTTTTTATCTCCTGCAGTGTATAACATAAAAGTATTTCTTGAATAAATGAAAAGACACTAAGTTAGATCATCATTAAAAATAGCCTGAATGCATCAAGGGTAGTTCGTGTAATCTTTCCTGCTTTGCGTCTGAGGCCTAATATCTGGGCAAAAGAAAACTCCTGATTCTTTTAGGTGATTAATGGGCAAACAAAATAATTGTTTGCCCACTTTGTGCTGGCCTGAAATTGAAATTATACCTTAGAGTAGCCAGAATTTCCCAAGAAATAAAAAAGGAAAACAAGGGTTCAACATATTAACAACGGAAAAATGGGTTGAAATATTCTTATGGTAACCAAGCCTGAATAGAAGCAACCTGTCATATGCAAAATGGGGTTCTCAGAGGGTGAATTTGCTAATGCTATCCCATACAGTGGACCAATTTATCCTCTAGGTACATCTTTCTGTTTTGGCTTGAGACAATGATTCAGGCTGTGGTACACAGAGGGTAACTTTTGTGATGCTAGCCTGCTGTGCAGGGTCACATCACCAAATTCACCCTCATGGGACCTCATTTTGCAGATCACAGTTTGCTCATTTTCGGGCTTGGTGGTAACCCTACAAATTACTTTCCTTGGTACTGTATATTTTATTTATTTTCATATATTATAATGTTCCAATAAGACTAAAATCCTCCTCCTCTGATTGGACGAGAGCTCGCTTAGTATATTCTGTGTTTACGGCTCAAGTGACAAATGTTACCGTCTGACGACACAACGCGAAATATTTGCAATGACGTCGTCCGTTTCGTAACTGCTTCATCAACGGAGTGACTAGCAAGCCGCTTCATTTTTCTGTATGTTTCACGTGTGCAGCAGACGGTGTTCGGGATGAAGTGTTGTTTAAATTACAACCCGATTTACGATTTGAACTAAGATAGAATGAGTTTATCTGATTTATTGATTATTTATCCAGTCCCGTCGTGGATACACGAAAGGTTTATCTACTGAGCCTGTAATCGTTAAAAGTTGCCTTGAACAAGGCAACTTTTAACGATCACAAGTTTAGTAAATAAGCCTCTCGTGTGTCACGATGTAGGTTTTGGGATATGGGTAATGTCTCTTGGAACATTCGCGTCTCGGTTGAACATAAGCTCTGAGCCGCAATCCTCAGACCATGTTACCGTCAATTCATCGCAACAACTAATAATGTCAACTACATTTTTTCTGCAAAAAGTTTTGAAACGTGATAACGAAGCACCAAAATTTATCACAGAACATGGAGAGTCGATTAACACTAAAACACCCATGGAATGGATATTCCACCCAGATAATAATTGTCGATACCAGTGATAACATACGAGAAGGACAAGCACTGTTTTAGTCAACGGACCTACTGGTCCAACATGGAGGTCCATCATCTGAAACTTTGCTTGTCATTTTTATGCTTTTTCGGAGATAAAAGTTTGTCTTAGTGGAAACTCCACTCCACGTGTGCTCTAGTGGTAATTCACTCTCCATGTAAGTAGCTTGTCATAGTCAATGTCAGGAACAATCTGCATGTTTGGCAGGTATCAATTCACTTGTACTCAGTATTATGGCTACTAAATTTTCTCATCTTTAAACTCTTGTCATTTTTGAGGAACATTTGAAAACAACCATTGTTACATTCAGACAAGCTTGCAAGTAAGTAGCTGGGGCATTGCCAGGCTCAACTGTGATATTTGACAGGTACCAATTAGCTTGTCTGGCATAAAGAGTATCATTTCTTGGGATTGGATAGGAGTCTATGCTCTATAAAATCACAAAAATGTCCAACTTTAGTAGGCTTTATCGATACAAAATTCTTTGTTTATTATCATTTATTGGAAAGCTCTCTTCTCGACAACTTTCCATTAAATGATACGAAGGCAAAGTTATTGTGGTCTGTACACACAAATTGCATATATATGCATATTAAAAACGTAACGTGTCACAGATACACCCGTGGTCACGATTAGCCATTGCGCAGAAATATGTTACCTTAAACACCAATAAATAAATAAAAAAATACAGGCTGACCTCTGATGTTTGGGAAGAGAAAGTAAGATGAATTTTACAAACATAAACTATTATTTATCATCAGAATATTTCTATGTTTGGGTGAATGAATCAATACATAACCGTCTGTCAGGTGCAATTCCCCAATAGGTTGTGTGTTGTGAGTTGAGGACTGGGGTGGCTTACATGCAACTGCATAGAATCACATAAATTAGGACAGAACTACGTAGAACCACATAGCCACTATATAGAACTACATAGGAATATACAGAAAAACGTGGTACATATTTATATTTTGAAACTCAAAGTAGAGGTACTGTGTTCAGAAATAAAGAATTTCAACCAAATCGCGATCCAGCTGAAATTTTCTCTCAGCACTTCTGCGGCACTGAGGCGGAATCTCACCTGTCGAAAAATGGAATACGAGAAAACTTCAATGTAGATTCTCTATTTTAATGGAACCGCGTCCCTCCCCTCCCCCCCCCCCCCACACACACACACACTCCACAAAATAAATTGTATTGAAATAAAAATGTACTATTAAAAGCTATAGTAATTATTAAGTAAACAAATAAATGAAAAAGAGAAATAAATACAGTTTATTGAAAAAGATGACTTGAATGAAATAATAAAAAGTAGACTGCGGGTTTTGTTCATCTGTCCAGCAATCAGTTTTGACCACAAAACATAAGGGGTATTGCCCTGAATGGTCTTGGTCTGTAGTGGGTTTTGTTCTACAACCCATACATTCTATGTCACATCTCTGTATTTGTATGTAGGTACTTGTGATATCTATGTGGTTCTGTGTGGATCTTTTTAGTTCTATGAATTTTGCTTTTCTATTTTGTTCTGTGTGGTAATTATTAGCGCACCGAAAATATTAATTATTTTCATGTAGTGCGTGAAGAATATGATATACAATACTTTGTTCACATCTCAGTGATAAATACTCTACGCCAAACATCACCACTATTCCAAACAACCACCACCTGTCTTTCTTTCAACAAAAAGAAGGAGTTTAAGTTACGCATGCAACGTCTCGACCAACACCAAGCCGATTATGAAAGAAATGACATGTGTGTTTTTGTTTTGGGGGTTTTTGCGGTATTTTTTTTATTCATGAGTAGCACGTCACTGAGGTGTCTTCATGTGCGGACTATATTTATTTTAGTTTCTTTAGTTTTTCGTTGATTCAAGAAGTATTTTTGAAACTTTTTTCTCGGGCAATTCAGTCAGAGCAATTTAAAATATGCTAAATGTAAATTGAAGAGCGAATGACACACGATGAACAATCTGCAAGAATCCAGCAGATTGAATAACCTGTGGCAGTGTATTGTATCCGATAAGTCGAGAGTAGGGAGGGGAGACAACACTGCTTGGCGTTTGGTGTACAGCGTGCTATTGGCGTCGATGAGTTGTCCAGAATAATAGCTCACAGATCAAAAAAGTTCACATTTTCAATTGTTATTCTCCTCAATGTGATAAAATTATTTTACTTTTTCGCATTAAAATAAGAATCTAATGTAAAGTAGGTTTTAAATCAGAAAATACACTTGACCCAGGATATCCTTTATTTATTTATTTATTTATTCGGTTTTAACGATACTTTCGACAGACAGGATCACCTCGTGTCTCCAGTTTTATGGGTGGAGGAAGTCGGAGTACCGGGGAGAACCACCGAGCAACGGCGAGCAACTGTCAGACTCCCCAACGTACTAACTCCCCACAAGCGGGGTTAGCATTGGTTGAAGACACGTGTGCCATCAACGTGCAGTACGTTTTAGCACACAGTGCCACTGTGCCCCTACGTGAGCAATCGGGATTGTTCAAGGACACAACGCAGTTACCCCAGGTGGGAGTCGAATCGTGGACCTTTCCATATTTTCTGATAACAGCGAAGGTGAAACAAAGGGACTTGTTGGCAGTTGGTTTACCTGATAAACAAACACAGTTCACATTTACGTTCAACTTCATATTATTAGTTACACAGTTTGTTGGTGGCCTAATATGGTATGTATGGTGTCAGTTAATTCCATATTGGACGAGAGCGAACGAATATATCTTACCGACTGCTGCATCGATGCACAGAACTAATAGCAACAGCGATAAAAATTAAATGAGAGAATTCTCACAATGTGTTCACGTGTCTTTGCCTTGTTACAATTTATGGGAGAGTGCCTACAGGCACTCTCCCATAAATAGTAACAAGGCAAATTCATACATACCAAACAGTTTCATTTCGAAGGTAACATGACACACATCCACAGAATATGAAGCCTTTTAAGTTGCCTAACCTGCACTTCAGACCACATATGGGCTTCCAACGCTCAATCTTTCAACTTGAAGCGTTTATCGGCTGCCGCCATTTTGAATAATCAATGAACAAAGGGGAGATTACCCATAGCTGTCAGCGTATATTGATGTTGACAGGCAGTATATGGTTTTATATGCAGTCTGCATGTGACGTCTTTGAACCAATGAAATTCCCAGGTACTTGTAGGAGGTAAGATATATCTTTATTTGTCCTTCAGTGGGGCCCCAGAAATTTCACGCTGCCAACCGAATCGAATCCCGAATAAAATCAGACCGAATTTCGAATAGAATCGATGCTCGAATCGAATCTCATCGCTGTTCAAGTTGTTGATATTGCA
This sequence comes from Pictodentalium vernedei, assembly GCA_031216915.1. NCBI lineage: Eukaryota > Metazoa > Mollusca > Scaphopoda > Dentaliida > Dentaliidae > Pictodentalium > Pictodentalium vernedei. The sequence continues at coordinate 727,616,673 of CM062297.1, read as the reverse complement.
CCATCTATACAGCCAATTCCAATAAAACATTTCTTTTGCGCGCGGGGAGGGGGGGGGGGGGGGTATAACACCCCCGCACAACACAAGGATTTATGCTCCAGACTGTATTATAATCACTACTTTACAAAACAAAAAGAGGTTTCTTCCAACAAAGTCAAGTTAATATATGTAAAAAGTTGTGTTTCATCGATGACTACCAGGATGAATGAACACAGAGAATGTATGGAGAATATATAGAATATTTGGTGAATCTTTGCTAGAATTTATTTCTTTTAACCTTTTTCTCAATGAAGTGACTCCATCCATCTAATGTTATTCGTAAGAATTTTAGAATACCTTGACCTGTTGAATAATAGTGAATTACTATTGTACATGGAAATTTGAAGAGAAATTTTAGCCACCACTATTATTTAAAAAGAGCCTAAAGGTGAAAATGCCATCACTGTTATTAATTTTCAAGAATTTTTCATCACAAATGCAGGACCTCACCATTTTGAAGCCATCACTGTTATCAGACAAGTAAGAGTTTTATGCAAAAAGTAAACCAACGGACAGATGGGCAGATGTACTTTGCCTGAAAATATATTGCTTGTTTATAGAATGTTTATGAATGTCGTGTGAAGATTATGCAAATTTACTCTGTTTGTTTATGTATCTCTTAGACTATTGTGATATTCGAAGTGTCGAGTCATTGACAAGGAATTTATTTATAATCTTCTTGGTGTTTTAGTTAACTAATTACTTTTTTTTAATTCTATTTTCTGAATTTTTTATTATTTAGAGGCCCTATTTGTTATTTTATGCAGAGTTTTCATGAAAAAGCAGATTTGTTAGCCTATGATTTTATAAGCCAAAACGCTCAAAAAGTTTTTGAAGCTCGATAGTGTGTCTTGTGTGTTGCTATCCTTCACTTTCGTTGTGAGTTTCCATGCAAACCACTAATAAAGAATTTCCGAGATAAAAATTCTATGTTCATATTCTGCCATATTTTGGGTTGTGATTAGGAGGTCAAGTGTTGTGGTTAAAAGGAAAAAATATTATTTTTCGCACTTTTAACAAGCGACTTACCAACGCATGTGACTTTCCGGTGACAACAACTTCGATGAACAAATACTTGTGGACATGACGTCGCCTGAGTGCTAGAATGTTCTATGTCCCCTGTGGGACATAGAACATTCTAGCAATCAGGCGACGATGAGTTAAATAGCCCACAGATCATTAGGAATTTTCGATGATCTTTGTGGATCGAAAACGAATATCATGAAATACATCGTTTACAATGAGTCGCGATATAAATACACCAGATCGCGAAATTAGGAGCATTATTTCTGGAACTCACAACGAGCAGACCGACACGGAGCCGGGCGACAGACCAATGAAGTCGTTCCACCAATATTACATAATGAACAATAGTTCCTTCGATTTGTGATTAAAAGAAGTGAAAGAGCTACCAGTTTACGAATATTTCAACAACAAAGGAATACAACATGGGTTTCCAGTTCCACTATGTGAGACAGCTTCGTTATTTAAAGATAACTGAAATTTTTGTTCTCTATTGGTAATTTCCGCGCATGAATACAAACTGATCGCAAGGTCGTTCCATGTAAACAAATTGGTTGGTGAGGGAAGAATATTCACAAAGAACGGAAAATCAATGCAATTTGTCCATGTTAGCCTGCTTCCCTTGAAATATTTCGACAATCAGAATGTCAGCATTGGCATTGTCATGAGAATTTACGGGAACACATGGCGAGATATTTTGTTGCAATGTTGACCACATCCTTCAATGTTATGATTTTCCCACCGTCAACATGGCGGACACTTTTGGGACAGAAACAATCCAGGTTGAAAACGTGCCTTGTCCAGTGTTCGGTGTGTTTTCTTCAAAATTAAGACTCAACTGCTGCAGCACGTTACTGGTAGCTCACGTTGGTCGTTCAGTGGAAGGTGAGGCGTCTCGCCATGTTTTGAAATCCTGACCATCCCATCTTCAACTTTTTGACGGTACACATTTCCTAATGTCTCCAAGTGACTCGTAAAAGTGTGAAAGGTATATTTCGTGTGCCCCATCGCATTCTATGTGACATAAGCATCCCCCAACACTGGTATTCAAAGGAAAGGCTGTTTTGTTGCCAAGTTATTGTTCAATGAATTGTTCACATTTTTCTTGGTTTCTGGCTTCCATGTTGGCAGCCATGACTTTAGAATCACCTTAATGTGTTAATGCACAAAGTATTTTGATTCCTGCTTCCGCTGGAATTTATATTCACTATCAGTGTAGATGCGACATTTAATGCAGTCAACAGTATTTGAACTCCAAATGTTACAAACAGTTGAACCGAATGGCGATGAGGAAAACATTATCTTCCGCCACGCCCCCAATTTACAAATTTAATTTAAGCGCGGTTTGAGGCGGTAGCTCATGCTTTTAAGCCAAATTAGGGCTCCCATTTTCTTGTGAACGCAAACAACATGTGTTTCCTCCAGTTTGAAAACATCATACCCACTTTGAAGTTTTGTTAATGAAAATTAAATATAGAAAATTAGAGCTGTTTGACAAAATGGCGACGTTGGGCATACAGGTGAGGTAATGTTTGAGGAACGAAATCATCCGAGTTGCAACGAGTGGTATATTTGGTTCATTAAGTTCTGGAATTCGCGACTTTTTTACACATCAATCCAGCACAGAAAACCTCCCAAACATGCTGCCGAAATACGGAGTGTATTCAATGACATGTGGCTTCCAGAAGCCAAGCTCGAGTTCATTTGCCACATGGTCCCTTTAGTGGCTTGCTTCTCAGAGTATTTATGTACTTATATTTCTTTAATTTTTTGAACGTGCAGTGTCCGTGAGTACACTGACTATGCGCAGAAACTATTCTGTAGTGCATACAGACAAACATTGCCGATTACTACTCGACAATGTTCGTTTGTATAACTTCTGCGAATACTATTCGTAAGTCTCGGCTCTTTCGATCTCACCTGAATGGTCTAGGATAACCAAATAATTGGGTTATAGCCCGCGGTCATCTGTTTACAAAATGGGCCAACTGTTCAGAACTAGTTTCTTTGTTCGCTTATTGGGATTTAACGGAACTTTGAACGGCCAGAGTTATATTATGTAGGACAGTTTTACGGGTGGAGTAAGCCGGAGTACCCACTGGGAACCATCGAGCAGTGACGAGCAACTGCCAGACTCTCCGACTTACTAAGCTGGCACAAGCAGGGTTAGCAACGGTTAAAGGCCATTTGGTACAGTACCCCCCCCCCCCCCCCCCCCCCCCAACGTCGTCAGTTGAGAGTAAGTGCTTTGCCCATGGACACAGCGCGGATGACGCGGGTCAGGATCGAACCATCAACCTTTTGGTTTGAAGCCCAATGCTCTAACCAATGAGCTACCGTTCTCCCTTCAGTGCTTGTAGAGACTAGAATATGGTCGAACCTTGTATCATGACAGTAGATAAGGGAATCAGACATTTGTATTATTTAATCTATTGATACAAGCGGGAATTCTTTTCTGCCGGTGGGAGGCTGAGACAGAAAATCTAGTGATTTATCTTAGTTTCTGAAAATATAATCTGCACTTCTAGTTTGTACTTATCGAAACAGTGATCAGATGTTTCAATTTCTGTTCAATAAAACAGATTTTTTTTTGTTTAGTTTAGTTTTTGTTTTTGGTTTAAACAATATTTATTTGTGAAAAGAAGTATGAATACAAAAACAATAGTGCAATGAGTAACATGAACAATGTCATACAGACTAGACACAAGATGGCACTCGGCGGCAAGCATTTTTGCTTTTGTAAGCCGCCTCCGGGAGACAATTTGCAATCTCTGATAGTCATGACGAGGTAGTTGATTTGTGTATATTTGAAAATAATAATTTATAGTTTCACCCTGCAATAGATTCAAACAATTTCAATTTCCATTGCGTTGTTGGCGAAAGGAGATCAAAAACAGGAAGACTGTTAATTGGGGGAATTGAGGGGAAGGGATGCCCAGGAGGAATTGATAGCAACCTAGCACAAGTGAAGTGAATACACCGTGTTTTCCAGTTGAATAGTTGGTATTTAAACGCATGCGAATTAAGAAAAACCACAATGCTGTACAAACATATCGTAGAATGAAAGCATAAATGTGCCAACTGCAATGCTCCAGCATTGCAGTTGGCACCTTTATGCTTTCAAGGTGCGATATGTTACCGAGCTTGTAACAACAATAGGGTTGTGGTTTACAAATGGACGGAGTATTGCTAATTGCGAATGTGTCGGGATCTGGTTATTGAAGATCGCTGTCCGCTTTCTTCCCACAACATTTGGATGTCTAAGCTGTCGAAACAAAAAACCTGAATGTCGAATCTCAATAAAATGTTGCAATTCTTTGATTCCTTCCTGCCTACATATAAAAAAACACCCACACACTTAGCAAATATTGCAATAGGTTATGAGTCATATGACAGCTCATATCTGTATTTTCATTGACGCTGAGCTGAAATAGAGCTGAAACGGTTAATGTGTTTTCTTGATCGATTAATCACTTGGATAAACCTTGGTTAACCGATTAATCACTTGCCCTTATAGGTAGCTGAATAATTGCCGTACCGTTGATGATTTATGGCAATAAACCTTTACCCAAGGTGGAGGACAAAATCGGCAAGCTCTACATACAAAAATCTCCATTCAAGTTTTATTATGTTTTCAATTTTTGTCTCAAAAACATAGCTTATGATCCCTTATAGGAACGAGCTCGTTGAGCTCGTTCCAATGAGGGATCACAAGCTATGTTTTTGAGACAAAAATTGAAAATGTTTAGTAATTAAAGAATCTATTTTGCAAGTGTCGTCTGCTTCCCGCATTGGGTAAATGTTAACTTAAGAATGACCAGTTCCAGCTACTGATACAGTTTAATGATCATGCAAGTGAACAAGTATGTTATTACGTAACTTGCATGCTTTACTCTGTCTGATATAATTGGTGTGAGTCAGTGTGACAAGGTTTCCCTGTTTTGGGGCAAGTTTGTTCCTTTGTTAACCCAGAAAATACAGTAGTTCAAAAGTAACGTATAATCGATCAATTACTTTTTTGATCGATCAAGACGTTGATCATTGGTTAATCGATTAATCGGTTAACCGTTTTAGCTGTAAGCTAAAGTCAATATGTGCATAAAGGGTTGAAGCTGAGGTTGGCTGGCTGGGCCAAAAACTGCCATGTTGCTCGCAACTTCATCTGTTATTTGTTATATTGTATGGGATTTCTTTGTCAACAACATTTTGCTTTACCACAAGTATCTTTTGGTATAATTTCCGTTATTCTCAATTTAAAAAAGACCCACCGATTAAGGTCTTTAATCACTGTTTGTTTTATTCCTCAAATACAATGTCACAAAGAATACCATGAAACGTTAATTTTTTTTTAGGTTTTAGCTACACTAATAATTTATTAAATAAACAATGGGGCTTAAATAACTGACAGGAGTAATGGGACGGTGAGTTATTCTTTCGGTGTTTTAGCTATACAGTTCGTGGAGAGTGTATTATCACTAAATCAACCGCAGAGTGGAGATTCCACCCAAGCAATAATTTCAAATCTGTTGCAAAGCAAAAGAAGCACCAGCTAGGTTCCAGCCAATGGATCTCCGGGTAAAACTCGGAGATCCATTGTTGGCTGGAACTTTGCTTGTGTTTTTTGTCCATTTGTACAGAATTTGAAAGTGATGCTTTGGGTGATAACTCCACTCCCCGGATGATTTAGTTACAATCCACTCGCCACGTACTGTACATATTTGTTTTATATATTTAAACCTTCTGCGAGGTCAATATTTTCTCAACAAGATTTTTTTTAATAAGTATTTTGATTTCCCTCAAGGTGGAAAAACCTTTGAGAATGTATTACGACACATTAAACCACGGCTGCCCTATTTTCCTCTGTGTGGGTTTGACTAGCCTTTTGGCACTAATAGGCCGAAATATTTCGCCACCACGAATGCTTATGGCGTCGTCGCATATATTAGAACATTCGACCAGGAGCCAATACAAAAAAAACTTTTACAATTGTATTTTCTAAAATTGTATTTGCTACCTATTAATAGAGCTGGCTGAAATAAATCATTAACATTTTAAAAGATATGGAAATTTGCCATTTGGCAAACGGACCTTTTAAACGCATAACTAGAAAATACAATTCTAGAAAAAGACAATTTTAAAAGTTCTATAGTATTGGCCCCCGTTCTCACTTGATTCCGGCCCATTTGTCAAATTTGAACCGGAGAAATTTCAGTAGATGAAGAGGGGACTGAAACAACTGGGTTTAATACATTTCTTTAATCACTAATTGCTGTCAGCCACAATTTTGTGATTGACTGCTCTCCGATTGGCACGTGACCCAAACCCTTTATATTTGTTAATTATAGCTTGTTTGACAGATTTTTTTCGAGGTATGGCAATCTAGATATAAACGACATCAGTCGTTCCACCACAAGGAAAAACCCGAACTTCCCTGGTATGAGGGGGTGGGGGCGAACCAGGGAAGTCCGGGTCTTTCTTTGGGTGGCACCCCGAAAGGAACGGTTGGTTGTGAATGTTGCTTTATTGCCGAAGTCAGAATAAGCTCTTCCTCTCCAAGTATTGACAGAGGAAGACTACACTTCGTCCCCTGAGTTCCAATGTGTTCTATGTGCCTATTGGCACATGGAACACATTGGAACTCAGGGGACGACTTGCCAATGATGGCCTCAGAAATAAAAATAAGTGGCAGATTATACTTGCGGAAGACCCTCCCTCATCACCCGCGGGGAGAGGTAACGCCTTTGTCGATAGGACCCTCTCTCACATTGATCCCCACCCGCGGGAAGATAACCTCAACTTGAACCTCAAGAAGAACGCTAAAGCCTTCTCCCTCATCCTTTCCTCCTCTTCTGTCTCCTGTCATGGTCGTGATCTGCCGAAAACTTCAATCCTAAACGTCAAAGAAGGGTCGAAAGCGGCTTGCCGCAAACCGTCCCTGCGCGGCCTCGGCGCACGAAACCATTCATTCTCCACTACATTGATAGAAGATTAACGAAACCAACCCCTCTCATCATTGCCACCACCCCATATATGGACTGCAGCGCCTGGACCCAAATGCGATTTATAAACTATCGGTGCCGCGGGATGAGATCAAGATGGAAAGGGAATGTTATGATATATGCTGATGTATTCCGAAGTCTGTTGAGACCACAAACAGGGCAATAGAGTGTAAAGGAAACCTGTCGTAGAAATAGAGGCGGGTAACATAAAATATATTATTTTTTTGTGAGTATTCCGGCATGAGTGAAAATCACAGTGGGGCTGGCATATTGGCACACCCTTACACTCAGTCTCTGGCTTAGCAGTAACAACTGTCAGACCTCTGTAAATGTAAATTCCAAAACACCCGTAAATAATCAAGGTCGCTGACTTTAGCAGTTCCAACTTCATGTGCATATTCATCCTCCAGGGCGAAGAAAACATTTCAAACTTTTGGGGCACGGTCACAGGAGACAGAAGGGCACTCGTGTATATAAATGCCACTAAGATACGCGAGCCATCACTGATATATAAATCAGTGGTGGCTCACACAGAGGCATCAGAAGCTTGATAAAAGTGGAGGGGCACAACTTTTCAATGCTACCATTGTTCGGCCCAGTAGGAGAAAAGTTACAATCATATATCAGTAAATGTACAGTGACTTACTATAGTCTCTCGTTTAGATGAGCATGCCACGATGTGGTCATTGTCCTGTCCATTTCTTCTACTTCAATCATCTTCCAACCCGAAGGCTAACCTTCGGGCTGGAAGATGGGTGAAGTAGAAAAAACGGACCGAAGCAACCGAAGGTGGGATTCTTTTGCCAAATGTTGCTTAGATTTGCAAATAATATATTACAGGGAAATGCCTGTATATTAACACGTTTGCGTTCGACCATTTAAATCAGTGTGTAACCACGCAACATGTCTGTGGAAAAAGTTGAGGGGTACTTTCCACTGTGGAACCCTGGTTCCGCCGCCTCTGAGCTCACGTGCCTTCGCGGCATTATCGGAATACAATACACAAAACTATGTTTGGGACTCATGCACCTCTTCATTGAGGAAAGTGTAGACTTTGCCAACATGGATGTGTTAAATATAGAGCTGAAAGAGAGAGATTTTCTCGACTTTAATGGCCGTAGAAAAGACAAATCCTGCAAAGAAATCTTCGGTCACATCCTAAGAGGAAATGGTAAGTGAACCTCCTTCCTGCTAATTCCCAATAAGATTGCTGTGACTGGAGTCCAAAAATGAAATGCAAGTTGCAGGTGACGAATCTCCGCACCCATCACCCCGATTCTCTGGTGATGGCATTAAGGAATACTACGCAAAGTTTGCTAAGCACCAAATATTTGACACATCATTCTGAAATTTTCTTGTCACATATTTGCGATATTTTTGGTGGACATGATTGAGGGATGTATTGAGATGGTCCCCAGTGTTTACATTAGCTCTCTTGACAGGCAGACGTTTCGTGACAGTCATGGAAAGCATGTACCCCTTGATTTCCATGATGCTTTCGTGTACTGTCTACATGTTCATGACTTGTGTAGGGTGTTCGGTCTTCATTTCAGCACAAACCCCTGTGATTTAATGATTGAATATGGCGAATGCAAATGTAAGAAGACATTTGTCTGAAGCAGAAATGTGGCGGGCTGTAGAGATGGTGGAGCCAGGGGCTACCCATCGTCTGGTTGGTGAAGTCCTTGGTGTGCATCATACGGTGATCGCCAGAGCCTGGGCAAGATTTCAGCAGTATGGCACACCAGTAAGACGACATGGTGGTGGCAGAGACAGGGCAACATCTGCAGCTGAAGACCGGTTTTTTATCATTCAGGCCCGTAGAAACCGCTTTGCCACAGCAACCCAGCTTCGCAGTGACCTTCATAATGCATCCGGGGTAAATGTTTCGATGCAGACTATCCGGGCAAGGTTGCGCGAATGTGATCTGCGATCGAGAATGGGCCATGGACCACGTTGGATGGACCAGAGAAGATTGGCGACCTGTCCGTTTTGCAGATGAGTCAGGTACTGCCAAGACCACAGCGATAGTCGTTCTAGGGTATGGAGAAGACGAGGAGAGCGATTCCATGCAGCCAACATTGCTGAGCATGATCGCTATGGTGGAGGGTCAATCATGGTCTGGGGCGGCATCAGCAGGGATGGACGTACAGAGCTCTGTCCTTGAACGTGGTACATTGACTGCACAGCGGTATATTGATGAGATCCTGAATGTCCACGTCAGATTGTATGCAGGTGCAGTGGGTGATAGATTCATTCTGATGGACGATAATGCCCGTCGTCATGTTGCCCATGCTGTCGAGGAGTACCGACAGAGGGAGGGGATTGAGCGTATGGACTGGCCAGTAAGATCCCCTGACCTCAATCCAATCGAACATGCCTGGAATGAGTTGCAGCTTGCAATTTCAGCCCGTCCAGTCCAGCCAAGAAGTGTCCAGGAGCTTGGTGCCATTCTGGTCAACGAATGGAACAACATCCCACAAAGGACCACCAGAAACTTGATTGGGAGCATGAGAAGGCGTTGTCAAGCTGTAATTAACAGTAATGGGTCTCATACTCGATATTGAAGCCATACCAGTTCGCTCCATCAACGTTTTGGCATATTGAAAAATTCCTCTTTTACCAATAATATTTATTTTCCATGGTTATCGTATTCAAAAGCTAAATAATAATATCAAACACAAATAAAATCTTAATTTCTGTACTTAATTAAAGATATAATTAAATAAAAATATATATACACTTTTCATGACAATATTTCAACTAAAACGTAAAACAGGTAGTTGGATATCCTTGGTGCTTAGCAAACTTTGAGTAGTATATAAAATATGTTGGTAAAAATAATGCTGGCCTCCCCCCCCCCCCCCCCTCTCTCTCTCTCTCTCTCTCTCTCTCTCTCTCTCTCCCCCCCCCCCCCTCCAGTTTCCAATAGGAATTTTATCTTTATTCGAAAAGGTCAAGCAAAACGTAATTCAATGTTAGTCAGAGAGATTAAAATCCGATGCTGTCAGCAAAAATATGCTGTAATGAGATGGGCATCATGTTTGATAAAAAAATCAATGCATTTTTTGTTTCATAACGTGTCAACGCCTTGATAAGACAGGTTATTATATTTTTTCTCCGAGTTTCATGTTTCGTTTCCCTTTAATTCTGAAGAAATGATCTGAAAGCATATCAGAAAACTACATCGGTGCGTTGTTTCGTTTGTCATTACCACATGACACTTTACCCTTTGACTATTTCCATTTGATTTTTTAATCAATACAATTCGTGATTAAAACAAATGATTTGTTGTCAGATTTTTCAAACTATATGTATTACTTTTTGTATGGGTTTCCACGGCATTTTCAATCCTAACATCATGTAGGGCTGAACGGTTCTGGACTATAGAGAAAATATGCTGTGCACGGAACTACTCGGGTTTCAAGCACGACATTTGTGGGTACGCTGGTGGCATAACGAGGATGGGGGATTCAGGAGGGTGGGGGGGGGGGGGTCTCCTCTACAACCTAACATCGCTTGGGTTAAGTATCAACCAAAATCAACTGAGTTGAGTGAATATGAACCCAATTTGATTCATATTCAGTCAACCCAGTTAATTTGTGTTGATTTTAAACCAATATGATTTTAGAATGTTCCGTTGCATAGTCAGGTTGGGAAAGAAAATCCGTCAATTTTCATCATGATTAATTTTTGTGGTCATAATAAGAATAACGTCAGAGCTCAAGTTAAATTTGGGTAAAAATGGTGGTTTGTCACTTGGCATTATTTGCAAAGTGTTCTTTATCTCTTGCTAATTTTTCAATGTAGATTTTAAAATTGTCAGAGCCTAATTTACCAATCGCATAACGTTGGCGTGATTTCTGATCAACTATTTTTTACCGTAAGCTAATTGGTGCTCGGCCAAAATTTCGTATTGGTTTGTATCACACGTCATTTTTTTATGATGGTCTCGAAATGCCGGCAGCCTTCAATTATTCAGCAGTCACTCGTGAGTGTCGATTGTCGATAGTCTGTATCACCATTGGTCATAGTTTCGTGGGGTTTGCGATTGAAGACTCATCAACTGCGTCAACAAGATAGAAACAGAATATAAAATAAGAAATTGGAAAATTTTTAAAAATTATTCAGTAAAAGTAAAATAAAATTAAAGCTTTTCGTATCGTTAAAACTAGAGTAAAGTTTGTGCAAAATAAAATTAGTGCCTTTTTATATTGCCAAAGACATTACTGGTGAAAAATATTGTTAATAGGGCCTATATTGTTAAGTTAATGGATGTTCTAAATTAATAACAGTAAGAAATGTAAGAAAGTCCGACAAATAAGATACAGACTATAAGTGGAGGTTCTTTGATAATCCTACCAAATATACCACCGCAAACAATTGCTGCCCGCATATCGAAACTACCCCCATTTTACACAGTGTCTAAATTTCCAGGTAGAGAAGGAACATTCGTTTGTGTATCTGGATGCGTGGACACGATAGAACTGATCAACAAGATTTTAATGATATTAAATATTAATCTCTAGTACAGTCTGTGCCAAATATCAATAATTACAGCAATCGGGGCGTTCTTTTTGGAAAAGTTGCGTCTGCATTCATGTGGTATGTCATCAGTGTAATAGTGAACCGATTATCGGCAGGTCCGACGCCAGGCTCTCAAAATTTTATAGTATGGCAAGGCGACGAGATTAAACATGACAGCGAAAGCGACTTGTTTGATTTGGAAGATCTGATCTCGACAATGACACAGAATATGGCAACCTAGATTGATTTTCTGCTGGAATAATTTTTTTTTATTGTATGACAATGTTAATATTTAAACTTGTATACGAAACCTGTGATGTGAACAAAAAAAACAATAAATTATATTTCCAGATAACATATAATAACACATAAAACTTCAAGATCCGCCCCCCCCCCCCCCCACACACTCTCTCGTAGTAACACCTTACAACCATAGGGGCTCTAAATTGAACCCCATTGCGAAACGTTTTCATAAACAGAGGTTCCTAACATTTTGAGTAGAGTAGCTTCATGGAAATTGTAAGTAAAGCATTTTCAAACAGAACGTGAATAGAACGTTTATCCACAGTGTTCTGCTCAATGACCCTCCAGTTCTTATTTCTCGTTTTTAAAACTGTCGCTTCGAAATTCAGCGCATGTCAAGCGAGCTTCGATTTAGAGTTTTCTTTTCCATCGACCCGGAATCGATGGGTAAACAACTATGGCTGCATTGTGGGGGTATATACGGTTGTTATTTTATAATGGTGGTTACACGTTTTATACGATGTTTTTCCATTTTCTTGTTTTTTCTTAATTAGTACCCCCGCACCCCTTTGTTGGAACAATCTTGTGGCGCTTATTCTACTAACGTACCACAGGCAGCGTGTCTGCGTCTTTAAATTATGTTTTTATCTCTAGATTTAGTTTTCGTTCTTGCTAACACATGTCGGGTTTTTGCAAAGGATTGCGTAATAATTGCAGTCTGCTTTGATTCCAATAATTCTACATCATAGTTGAAGTGTTTTGTTCTTCACTTGTTAGTAAATACAATCTGGGCGTATCTCACGACTCTTATGAGAACTACCTGGAACAGTTAGTTACCTCCGGTTATTAAAGGAAAGATCAAAGCCCTTATCATATTGGATAAATACAATAACTATTGGAAAGGAAACATTATATAGAGAGTAATCGCTTGACTGGACTGGTTACGTGAAATAATTCATGAGAGGTGAGGAACGTTGTACAAACACGAGTGCGCAAATGCGCACGAGTGTTTTACAATATAGTCCCTCGCCTAGAATGAATTATTTCACGCAACCAGTCCAATCAAGCGATTGCTCTGTTTTTTTACTTTTCATTATTAACGATAATTATATTATTTAACCCTTTACTTAACGTAACGGCCAGAACCGGCCAGCGCTTCTCTCAAAAATCGCCAATTAATTTTCATTATTTTTTCATTTTTTGTCTCTAAAACATAGGTTATGACCCCTCATTGGAACGAGCTTGTCCCAATGAGGGGTCATAACCTATGTTTTTGAGACAAAAATGAAAATAATAGTTATTCAAGAATTGTTTTGCAAGTGTCGTCTGCTTTTCATGTTATGTAAAGGGTTAAAAAACAATAAAGTCCCCATTACACCCACGGCAAAGCGACTACGTTTGCTCGCACGGATACATGACACAATTGTTGATTGCATAATTCACTTGTGAAGTTATCGTTTATAATCAAACCCGGAAATCCCAGTAAATCACACTTTGGAAAGTAATAAAATACCTTTTGTAACGGCAATTTTAATGACAATAAAAAAAACCCGGTAGTTAGAAATAAATTTAACAGCTGGTTCGTCTTCGTGAAATATTTATTTTGTTCATTTACAGAATATTTTCTTATTTATATTACAAATTAATGTTAATTGTACAACAGCAGCAAAATGTCATCAACAACATTTAGTTCCGGGCATATGCATTGTATAATATACAATGTGTCGATGTATGGCGTTTTTGTAATAAATCTAAGGTAATTTAGGTCTCAGCCAGTTGTTCAAGTAGGTCATGTTTTTTCAAGAAGATCGTGAATAGAAAAATGATATCAACATGTGTGCATTTAATAGAAAGTTTCAGAGGTGTGTATGTGGGGTGGGGGGGGGGTGCCGAGTCCACCCAGTCTGATTGCGCCACTAACTACAGCAAGAGCCCTGGTAAACTTGTCGTTATCAATGTTACTGTTTCAGTTTCCCACATTCGATTTACTGTCAGTTGCACTTGGACTTTTTCGCATTCGGAACGAACCGGAACTGTTCGGCTATTATCGAAACTCAAGCACACAAAGAAACAAAGCGATCCCATCCACATCCACCGAATATGCTTTAATTTTGAAAAATTAGTTTCATTCTGAATATTGGTGTTTCGCAATCGTTCGCTTTACCAAGAAAAACGGACTTTCTCAGCTTCGATCATTTGCCTGCGTAACGTGAAGGATAAACTGCGAACTCTAATTTTCTCATCTTTCTGCAGCGTGTTGAGACATGTAGCCAGACATTCCTTTATTACACAAGCTTAGGAATAAATTTAATTCTCAGGAAATTAATTAGTGTAAGAAAATGCATATACAAAATCAATTTTTCATAACCGAGACGGTGAATGACATCGGGGAGTTGCACGATTGGATTACACATGTTAACCCTTTGAACTCTGGTGGTATCTTTCATGTCAGTTCAATGACAGCAACTGGAAGAGTCAATATTCATTATCTGGGGGCAGACCTATTAATATTTTCAACGTGCAGCCCCAAGGCTGCACGTTGATAATATTAATTGGTCTACTCCACACATTCACTAAGTTGCCATCCTACTTAATGAAATTATGACCTATCATATTCCTGGACCGGCAAAGCGGCCGTCCGAGTTTAAAGGGTCAACTCTAATCTCATGCGAAGGAAGCCAATACCAATCTGTCATGAAAATCCATACATTCGTGAAGCATAATTGCAGGCCGGTAACACGGATGTTCATTCAGTGAAAAAAGTCGTAACCCAATCTGCTCCCATCAAGATGCCATTAAGCCAACCGACGTGATAAGTCCTCCCATCAATGACGGTATGGCGGTGATCGCAGTATCAGCGTAACCGCTTTCACTTCATCAAATGTCGTGATGTTTGCATAGCACTAAAAATAGTAACTTTTTTAAACAAAAATCCTTGCTGGGTAATATTCCAACTACATCATCAAGGCATGCCTTCAACGAATGGATGCCTTGATGATGTAGTCGCAATATTTTATCCGCTTCAGCTTCAAGTCGCCTGTATTCGATTCGAAGTTCCGTTCAATTTCGAATTATAGATTCGAATCGAATCGAAAGTATGTGATCCGCAGGGCCCTACTTGTGATGGTTGTTTGTGGAGGAGGTGGGTGATAGGATTTTCTGCGTTCTGTATCTTGAGCGGTGGATCGAATTTATCAATCGTGGACACGTATCCGCAAAACATGTCAATAACGTTAAAATGATATGAAGACGTAAAATCAAACAGTGTGAAATTATACAAGGCTGATATGAAAGTAACAAAGTAATATATTTTGATTTATTAAAACAACACAACTAAATACAAAATGTTCCCAGAAATGTTGAGAGTTTCCAAAAGTGTTATTCAATTCACCAAGTCCGAAATGTTCACTTCGCCCACTTTGACGAATCGCCACGCAAGACTCTCAGTTAGTGTTGAATTTTACACAGCTCTCTTATTTTTATCCTCATCCACCCAAGCATTATTTATGTCCACCATTAATTCCTTAGCATACAAAACCTCAGCTTCGAACCACTCCATCATGCCCGGTAATGCCAATTTTCCTGATTCCGTTCGATGAATAACTGTGACCGAATTTTATCATATGACTATGACATTTTTACCCTAAATATCACTACTGTTTGACGATGTTTTCCAAACTGTTGTATCACACCGGGTGAGATTTTTCCGGATCAAAAGTCCATATCACACTCTTACGGAAATCAAAAATCCTTATCACACTCCCACGGAAATATCCGAGAGTTTCCGTGAATAGTTTTCGTAACTAGGGAAGTCGTTGTTGTTTCGTCTGCTATTTTGTAACCGGCTTTTCACCGCATATTAATTAAAATGGCAAATTTGGGTGAATTTGACATCGAAACAATGTCATATGATAAACATATCATCATAACAGTGTATTGAGACGTGTCGTCGCATCACGTCTCGTTGAGGTGGCCAGATTTTCGGATCACACGAGCTGCCGCAGGCAGCTCGTGTGATCCGAAAATCTGGCCACCTCAACGAGACGTGATACTACGACACGGATCAACACACTGTTATGATAATATCTATTGATCTAAGTAAATTGGTTGCGTCAAATAACGTATCGGGGGAGGGGGTAACTCTGGCTTGGTTCATATCGGTCGAAATCGACGTCATATTAGTCGAGTTTGAAGTCACATCTACCAAGCTTTGGTATTGTAATATTCTGAGAACTAGAATTATAATTGATAAATAACAGCGATCGGTACTAGCAATGACGGCCGTTCCAATGAGATTTTAAATTGCGTTTTAGTAGCAAATAGGGGAAAAATAATAAAATACAAGTTTCGATTGAGAGAAATTTCTTGCGTTGATTCCAAGAAAATTATAATTGATAAATAACAATGATTGTTACTGATAATAATTATGTCAGTGTGCTTTGGCGCTATTGGTACACTTGTTCCTTAACTCTAACCTAACAAGACCAGCAGATGGCACTTCTGACCAAACACCTAAAAACATAGTTTGTTACTCCTAATTGGGAAGATGCCACCGCGGCCGTTCCAGTGGGGTTTTTAAGGTGAGTTTTAGAAGCAAATGGGGTGAAAATAATAAAATATAAGGCTAAACAAAATTAATCTTTTGATTCTCAGGCAGCGGCGCATTCGTTTTTTCGACCCGCGTTTGTCATATTAATTTTAGATGCAAAATTCAAAATGTATAAAACCATCTCAGGGTGCGATTTTAGCAATAACGCATCACGATTTGAGATGCAATATGTCGTATACATTAGGCTAAAAAGTGTTGATTCTCGGGCAGTTCCTTATTGAATTTGAACCACCCCTCATTGGACATTGTTATTGCCTTTCAGTGTCTTCCAATATTAGTACAAAGTCAGGAAGACCCGAAACTTTTTTACATTTTTTGATTGATGCATATTTATTTAGTTGCGTCTCCAATATGTTTGCTTTGTTACAATTTATGGGAGAGTGCCTGTAGTACTCTCCCATAAATTGTAACGAGGCAAATATCCCCATAGATTAAATACTTTTACTTCAAAATTAATATGGAGAGCATTGAAAGAATATGAAATCGTCGAATTGCAGTATCTACAGTTTGTTTTTATACGAATGTTTTATTTTTCGAATTAAAAATGCATTTATTTGTATAAAGATACACTTTCTATATTTCTGTGTGTAAAACAACAGCCGAAATCCTTCCCATGTTTGCTCACTTTTTATTCACTTTTTGCTAAAGAAAAATTAAAATTAAAAATTAAAACCCTCCCTTCCTCACTGATTTGAAAAAAAACCAAATTGACTGAGAACCAATTAATTTATTATGTGTGGCCTAAATGGCGATTTTTGAGAGTAGCGCTGCTCAGATATAAACGGTTAAGTGAAGAAGGAATGACAACATATATTCTTTATCGGCATGTTTGGTGATGTTCTGTTGGTGACGATGTTCTGCCTGTGACAATAAACTGTCCAGAACGCTTCTACCAAAAACGTTAAAACTAGAACTCCTGTCACGAACCCCGTGCGCTTATCTAGGCTTAATTGCGCGTAGGAATTGCGCGCAATTGCCATATCGAATGACATCCAAAGCACGATAGGTCCTCCTGGTCACTCATAGCAAACACAGGCAATGTTTCTGCCAATGGACCTCCGGGTTACCCGGAGGTCCGTTGACTGAAACATTGCTTTTGCACAGGCCATATGTCCAAAATTTGATGGCCTTACTCTGGTCATAACGCATAGATTAACGCACAGATCGACGTGCTGTTTGTGCGCATTTCCTGACAGGACTTCTAGTTTTAACTGTAGACTTGGTTAAGCGAATGTCGGAGGCTGGATGTTTATTTGTCAAGTAGTGACCTAAATGTATGCTATAATGTAAAACGTTTTTCTGCAACGGAAGTTTACTTCACGAGTCACGTAAGATGATTAGAGTAAACACGCCCTCATGGTTCTCTTTTTCCAGACAACGATAGACAAAATTGATAACAAATCAACAGGCGAAAAGTCTATAACACATGTTTAACCAATCTCAAGCCACCAGTTAAATTCTTAAATAAATCTGACACTGTTATGACATGGAACGTGTCTAGACATGGTCCATTGTCTATTTTTTATTCATTCGGATGGAATATTTCATTTGGTCGGAAAAGCGAATCTAATGATACGCTTTCCGACCAAGTGAAATATCCCAGTTGATTGAATTTTAAAGTATCATAAACATTAATTTTCTTTGAATCAACGTAAGAACTTTTTCTCTGTCGAAGCTTGATTTGGTCGAATCTTCGGTGTCATTACAATTATGAAAGAAAACTGGCCACAGCTGTGCTTAGATCCAGTAATTGTGTTAATATCTATTGGTTTCAAAGTAAATTAAAAGCTATTTATTAGAATATCTATAACTGGAGCACCAACAAATATCTACGAGTAAAGGAAATCACATCACAACAACGGTAGACTGCGGGCAAACTCTGCGAAAGGTTGGCAAACAAGTAGCTCACAGCATCATCTAATTCCTTACAGAATTTGACTGGTGGTCCAAGACCTGGATTTTTGAAACGAGAGAAAATCATCATAGGGCGAAATGCTGAATCTGGTAAAATGAATATTTTCAATAATATACATTCAAGAGAGGTTTGAAATTGTTCTAGAAATGACAGTTGCAGTTGTATCTTGACAGATGAAAACACGGTGGGTGGGAAGGGGAGGACTGCTCGTGTATGTCTGGGGTTTACTCCGACGGTGGGACCGCTTTAACCTGCTAGTAATGACAAACATCTTGTTTATAACTGCACTGTCATTGCAGAAATCCAGATCTGTTGCCACAAAGAAATGCAGAAATTGAAGCATGGAAAGATCTGCATGGAAAACTTCTAGACGTGATACAGCATGGCGCAAAAGTTGCCCACGAAGAAGGATTGATAAATCAGGCTCATCCCAACAGACAAAAAAGATTCTTTGCATCTGGTATGTAAAATACTGAAACATGTTGTAGCAAAGGTAGCAACAAATCTTGATAAGAACGGAGTGGCCGAAAAAGCCAACAGCCACTAGTTTTCACAGACAGGCCCGAAGGTAGGAGCGTTAAAATCACACCCGACATAGGGGGCGAAGGGCGATGCCCTCCCACACCCTACCCACCTAGGTGCGTTCCTCCCTCCCATTGATGGGGGTTTGGGGCACCTTCCCCGATAAAATATTTAAAAGGCAAGCCTCTTTTGTTTTTTTATGAACAATAATTTATTTCACTTAAATGAAATAGGCTTCGACGAACAGGCAAGGCGCATAGCTACGCCTCCACCTTACAGGTAGTAAACATCAGCCAGGTGCAAATGATCAGATGAAAATTATGCAACTTGTCGTCCACTGAGTTCCAATGTGTTCTATGTGCCAGTAGGCACATAGAACACATTGGAACTCAGAGGACGTTGTGACACAAACGCGTTTATAAATTTGACAGTAGAATAAACGAAGATAAGATCCAAGTTTGAGATCGGGTTGTTTTGAGGTAGGAATAGTCTATTATTATACTTCATGTAGTAGGCTAGATATCTAATTTGTCAAATATTACTTGAAGAACACCCATAATTACACTCTTTGGACCCACCCATCCTTGACAACGAGTGTTAATGTATCGTAAATTATTGCAATCTCACACGCAAGCGCGAAAGGCAGCCGAACGCAGGAAAAGCAACTCCTGCCGCATTGGTAGATCTTTCAAATTGTCGTTGCTTTAAATGTTCTTTGATTCTTGGATTCTTGGTGCCCTCGACGTGTTCTTGGGCCCCAAAACGACCCCCCTCCCCGGGGATAATAGACCCCCTTGACTCACCAAACAAACGCTTGCATGTCAATATGATATGTTAGTCAAGAACACTCCCCACGGTGTTTCGAATCGAGACACCATCTTAACCTACAATGTGGGAGTTTAAGCAAGTGTTTCACTGAACTTGTTTGGTGTTCGTGATATACTCCTGAACTGCTAAGAATATTGTCTTGTTCACTGGAGTGGATAACGAGGGATTACCCCACAAACAAGTTATTAAGAGTGAAGTGTTCGGGGTCGATTTTACTTATAAGAATTTGTCTCTGACAACAAAACAACATTCATGCAAACATATAGTGCTCCTCATCTTCGTACCCAAACACACAGAGACAAGCCGGATTATCTGACACAAATCTATTGTATTTGCGTGCATTGAGATTGCTGCGACGCAAACGCAACTGTGAGTGCATTATCTGACTCCCCCGGGTGCCATTTCTTTTAAAACATAATTTTATTTCTCAGGGTTTGACGAACAGACGTAGCCTATATCAACATCTCTCCCAATACATTTCACAAATTGCAACAGATAATAAATGGGTGCAAGTGCGTGTGCAATGGAAGGCAACACATAATTCTGATTTTATTAATCACATTTTATGAAACACTTAATTACATTCTACGCGTGTTGCCCCCCAAAAACGGGAAATCCATTCTTCAGTAAATCTTGGATGATTTTTGCGTGACAAACAGACATTTTCGAACACTGAAATACGTACTGGTCTATTAGGTTTATGACAGCTACAGTACAGTTGTGGCCAATGAAATAGGCTGAGATTGATTGATTGATTGATTGATTGATTGATTGATCGATCGATCGATCGATCGATCGATTGATTGATTGATCTCCCTCTCCTCAGTCCCCCCCTCTCTCTCTCTCTCCCTCTCTCTCTTTCTCTCTCTCTCTCTCTCTCTCTCTCTCTCTCTCTCTCTCTCCAGAGTGGGGGAGTAAGAAAGAGACAGAGAGATAGATAGAAAGAGAGAGAGAGAGAGAGAGAGAGAGTTTGAAAACGACCCGTATCTAAAATATATTCTTGGAAAGCCTGAAAAATCTGACGATTATCCGAATTAGGCAAAAGATAAATCACCGAAAAGAATACTATTTAAAGTGATGTTAAACCTGCTTATTTTATTCTGCAATTCCTGTCTCTGTAGCGACCACAGAGGACACTCAAACACAAAGTGTTGCTCGTTTTCTTCAAAATGCCCACACGAACATCTCGGATTATCAGATATAAATCAAACGAATTTGTGAACATTTAAATCACTACTACGCAGGCGTAGGTTGGGATGGTATTCTTACTGTAGCCAGTGCGGTAAAACTGTGAAACAGTCTGGTCTCCACGCCTTAGTTTATTTTTGAAACTTTCAGCGCTTTCATCGTCGAGATCATTCCACAGACTCACCGACGGCGGCCGAGTCCGACAAAAGAGAACCCTCAGTTGATCGAAATTTCCCATACGAGGACAGCCGCATCACGGGCTTGGGCACCAAATTTGATAAATATGCGGGGACTTATTCCTTTATTCATTTTATATAATATTGTTTATTTATGCCTCCGTTCTTTCAGTGTTACAGAACCAGTTTCCTTATATAATAATTCATGGCTTGTCCCTCGGGGGTACCACATGTAGTTCTTAAAGCATCAAGTTGGAGGTCTTCTAGCTGTTTTGTTTTCTCATTTGTACAATTGTCCCAAATGGCGTCTGCGTAATCGAAAAGGGACAAGATAAAATAGTTATTTTTCGTTTCTAATGTTGATCTTGATAGTCGGTACTTTAAACTCCGGAAACAATTTACGACCAACAATTTACATTAATAATGTTGTCTGCATTTTCTCCCATGAACCATTATCATGGAACAAGAGACCCAGATGCTTATAACAAAACCTTTCTGTTGCTAACTTATAAAGTAAATAAAGTGGAGGTTTGGGGTTTGAAGTGGTTTTGCGTGTTATACTCAGCGATGATGTTTTCTCCGGACTAAAATGGACTTGCCATGCCTTTGCCCAATTACCTATGAGATCAGATCAGAATAAGATCAGAATTCAGTATCTCCGTTGCAAGAGAGGGGTTTTCTACAATTAAGGATAATGATGTATCATCAGCATATAATCTTATGTTGGATTTGATTTCGTCTACAATATCGTTAATATAAATGTTAAACAGAGGCGGGCCCAAGACCGACCCTTGAAGCACTCCAGCCGGGATTAATTTGTTATCAGAATTCAGTCCGTTAATTACGACACTCTGACTGCGTCCGGTAAGATAATATTCAAACCAAAAAGCAACATACCTCTAACTCCTATAGCATTCAGTTTGTCTAACTCCTATAGCATTCAGTTTGTGAATAAGACCCTTATGCCAAACCCTATCGAAAGCTTTACTTATATCACGGAAGACAAACCAAATTTTCCTATTTTGATCCAGTGCCAATCTAATGCTGTGGTCAGTATCCATCAACTGGTATATAGTACCATCCCGTAGGAAAAAACATGATTGCAGCTTTGTTAATAAATTACTTTCACTTAAGAAACCTAAAACATGTTTGAAAATAAGTTTTTCACACACTTATCTCACACTACTTGTTAACGAAACTGGTCGATAATTTTCTTTTTGATTAATTGACGATTTTTTGTGAATGGGCACAACATTGGCTTGTTAACACAAAGAAGGAAATTTCCCTTGGGCCAACGACATATTGAAGAGTGTGGAAAATGGAAAAGCCAACTGTGAGGAGAAAATCTTTTAAAATTATGTTATTGATATTGTCGGGATCATTTGCCTTTTTCACATTGAGTTGCTTGAAAAGCTTTTCAACTTCCCGGGGGTCAATTATAAATCCAGTGATACATAATTCACTTTTTGGGATACTAGGGAGGTTCAGATCTTGAACCATGTCACTTAGACTAATGAAATAATTATTAAGGATATCCGTAATAGACTTGGAGTCATTGACAACCTTATCATCTTCAAACAATGGAAGGAATATCTGACTTATATTACATTGCTGTGCTGAAAAGCTTTCATGTTTTCAACCATGTTTAGAAGAGACATTTTGCGTACAAACGGAAGATTCTGTCTTTAAATCTTTTTCACGTTTTGACGCTCTAACGCACGCAATTGTTTCATTTCGTACTTGCCTAAAGATATGCCAGTCTTGTGGATTATAGGGTTCTTTTTGCTTTTTTGTGAGCCTTATCTCTAATCTTCATCTGTTTTCGTACACATGAGGTCATCCATGGTTTGTCACTCATTCTTACTAAAATGTACTAATGAAGAATAAACTTCCTTGACGATTCTGTGATATAAGTAGTTAGATTTTTGGCAATTTCATTAATATCTCCAGTTGGAGTAATAAAGGAGTTCCAGTTAGTGCTCGACAATGTCATACATACCCATTTCTTCTATGTCCATTTGATTATAATTCCAAATTACAAATTAATCGTTTGTATGGTTAAAGGGGGGGGGGGGGGGGCACAAGGATTTTAAGAACACACTCGTTGGGTGGTGATCGATATAAAAGGGTGGAATAGTTTCACATCTTGTAACAAAATCTAAATCTGGACATGACGTCATTATCAAATTTATTAGACTAATACTATGTTCTGTTACTCGAGTTTGTCATCTGACGATTTGTTTGATACCGTGGGTATCTTCCATACTCTTTATTTTCGGATGAATGGTTGGGTAACAGTTAGCATTAAAATCACCCATAACTATGCATTTTAATGACTTATCGTCTCTAGCAAATGTTATAAAATCATTTATTAGTTCCCAAATAAGATTGTCTGTGGGGGGGGGGGGGGGGGGTGGTAAAAGATTACGAGAAGAAACTTTGATAAACACACCGTATTTCAGTCCACACTGCATCTACACTTGGAACATCAAAATCCGGCCTAAATTTATATATGATACTACGTTTAATATATATAGAATATACCCAAACTAGCTTGGTGTGCCAAATGTTCACCACGAGTGGTGAACATTTGGTACACCAAGCTACTTTGGGTATATTTTATTTACAACATGATAGTCAGATTATTAAGAGTCGCTTTTATTTTTTCTCGATTTTATTGAGCACCAGACGAACATACGAGCGAATCTGTTTTTGTTTACACGAGCATCGGTCGGCGGTACTTCCGCTGTCAATTTTATCGCCGAAACGAAATGGAAAATGAAACGGGGCCATTTTCATTTTAATAGCATAATAACATACCATTTCGAGTTATGGATACTTTATTAACATGAGGCAATGCATGTTTGTTAAGTTTTTGGTGTCTTATGGGGTAAACTCATTTGAACACGTAATAAATAATTGCCACGTTCATTTCACTCTTCGCGAGGCGACGTGCGATAAATTTAGACAAGTTCGCATTCAAGTCGACGTCACCAAAGGTCAGCTTGGATGTAGTTCCACTGTAGGTGTAAATTTTAACTAATGAAATTCCATTGCTGGCGTGTTCACCACGGTTGGTGTGTAAAGCTTAAATTTATGTCATAGGCTTTTCATATATTGTAGAATAGGTAATCATGGTATAAAAACAACTATACCCCCACTTCTTCCATCACGGCGATCTCTTCGAACAGGAGGGAAATGATAACTGTGAAAAGCAATACTTTTGTCCGAAATCTGTCCCGAGAGAAGACTCGGTTATACCGACAACATCATATTTTCCTAATTCGGCAGCAATTAAATCAGTTTTATTTCGCAAACCCCCGACATTTAAATGTGCTAATGAGATTTCACTGGTTCCAACAGGATTAAATTCAATATCCCCCAAGTATCAGTAAGTAGTATATCATCAGAACAAAACCTAAAACCCCCAATTTATTCGTCATCATTTCCGGTATTTATCAGTACGATCCAGACAAAAGCGAAATATTCCCGCAGCAAAACAACCAATCCTCACATGGTATGTAGCTATATCAATCGCCATCTGCTGATGACGTCTGATACAACTACCGACTATGCGTGGACATGACCGTTCGGCCGCGAAAGAGTCTTCTTGCCTCGCGTTTATTTGTTGGTTTTGTAGCAAGAAGACCATTAAGACATCCGGTTACCATACCCGTAATACTCTGGAACTGTTGGATCATCTTCTCTCAAAACGCCTTTAAAAATATTAACATTGACACTGTCATGAAGGGAGACATCCAACCCATTCCACAGCTTCACGGAGGACGGCAAGAAAGAGCTGATAAAGTCTTATTTCGACAAAATGGTTCAGACAGCAATTCAGAATTCCTCGTGGTGTACGCCAAAACCTGAAAAAATTGTCGTTGTAAAAGATTCGCTAAATATTGTGTGCCAACTCCGGTTTTCATTTTATAAAGGGTTATAAGCTTATGTCGTCGTCTCCTTTCTCCCAGTGTAATAAACCCAGTTTCACAATACAAACTGCCGTGACTTGTACCCTGTTGGGCACCACATATCGTCCTTAATTCGTCTAATTGCAGATTTTCTAACGATGTGGATTTTTCGATCGAACAGTTATCCCAAATCACATCTGCATAGTAAAATTTAGGTAGTACATAATACTTGTAGATGGTTTCTAGAGTCGGGCGTGACAATCTGTACTTGAGTCCACGGAAGCAATTAACCATAGAGCTTACTTTAATTATGATACTATTTATATGAGCACCCCAGCTTCCATTGCACGCAGGCAAGGCAGAAGTTAAAGATGTGTAGTGAAATGAACATTGACACATTCCGATGACGTCATATTATGAATTCTGCAATGCATTCGCATAACTTTTCGACGGGAATTCCGTGCAACTCTCTCCACTCATAATGACGTTCACACAAAAATTCATTTCAAAGAGTCAAGTGCCCTTTGGTTTCGCGGTCTGTATTTTCGTTTCTATTTTCTTCGACAAACGTTCGTCTGCTAATATTTCCGAAACGTGACACCGATGTTGTTTGTTTACGAAGAACGTGCGATGATTAAATAGTCTTGCGCTCATTAAATATGCTAATGAGCCAGTCACGTGGGTCATGTGAGATAGATATCTATCTCACATGGCCTTCTCCCTTAAGACATGCAGATCTTGCATGGGAAGTGGGAGGAGAAAAAACTTTAGATGACAACAGTCGTTACCTTAAACATTGCAGCAGAAGAACCGTCAGCTGGTTGCATGTAGTTTATGATAATTTTCACCGTGTACTGCACAACTGATGAAAACATTTTACAGATCTCGATCACTCCCTGCGGCTATGAAAGTACGGAATATGCTATGATTTGTTGGGATGATTGCAAATAAACAAGGAGTGTGGGAAAAAGAAACCCAAGTGCGTTAGTTTCTTTCGGCATATTTATTTATTGACTGTTTCAGTGGCGAGTTCTGTCGGTGAGAAATCAACAATATCGAAATCTTGATATTTCCCTAATAATAGAATTTTATTTTGTGACACACTGTTTGTTGTGAACTCTCTCGCGGAGATGTGTTTAGGACATGGTGAACAAAAATTCTAAATTCTGGCTGATTAAGTAATTTGCAAGGAAAGATTAAATAATCTGCCAGAGAAGATTACATAATCCTCACAGGCAGACTAAAATGGTGAACCACGAACACGGACAAATAGTTTTGTCCCTATATCCCGATAAATTCTGTCTTTTGATTGGTCAGAATGCCTTGGGCAAATAGCTATGACAAAGGGTGCGCCCAACATCCAAGGTATATGAGAGCGTGCAACATACAGGGTATAAGTGCATGCGAAACATCTGGGGTGCATGTATATGGTTTAAACGAAATCTTTCCGCGTTTGCTCGCCTCGACATAAAAATCGAACCCAAAAACCTGAAAATAGTCACCAATATCATCAGATTTCCGACAATTCAATCATAAAAATAAAATAAGAGCAAATAATTCGTCCCCTGAGTACCAATGCGTTCTATGTTCCAGTAGGCACATAGAACACGTTGAAACTCAGGGGACGATATGGCAACAAAATACTGTTCACTCGTTTCCTTAACGACCCAAGAGATGTAACTCTATCTGTTATCGTCTGCGATTATAAAAACAAAATAATTATCACTAATTTAGTCCAAGTGATTGTGGAGCTGCGAAATGTGTCCACACATTTATTTCCACTATGTTTGTATTGTGTTTCAAACGGGACAAAAACGTTATCTCCGCCAACATGTATGGTATAAGATGTGTATTGAATTAAATTGAATTATTTATTTAACAATATACATGTTACAGAGCTAAAAATAAAGCATTTCACAAGAATTTAAAATAATATCTAGATTTGTTACAATGTGCTGAATAATGCGCTAAGCAGCATGCATATTGTTAGGAGGTAACATAGCCAAATTGGCTGTCTTCCCGTTACCCCCAGAAGGTAAGGTGGAAAGATGAACGATAAAAATTAAAGAATTGAAGAAGGAGGAGCCTTTAAGAGAGGCAGTTTAAAAGATAGAAAGAAGTAGAAAAGAACGGCAGCGATGCGTGTATATATACATATATACATTAATGTGTGATGCACAAGTACATTTTAGAACTTAAAATTTAAAATGTTTGCATTGGTAATTTGATAAGAGGCAATTGAGATGTGTTGTTTTGCATTACCCGTATTGGGTGGAAAGGATAAGGACAAGAATTAGCCTACATGGTAGTCTTACCCCAAATACTGTGAATACTCCAAACACTGTAAATATTTCGCCTTCAGCTGGTCAAGATGTAGCGGAGGAACGGCAGTCAGAACAGGCCGTGTTATGGCAGCGTATAGAATTGTGATAAGAGTCGAGTGAGATCTGGGTGACTTATTTTATAAATGATGGTCTCGATCTAATATTTTTTATAGTATTACTCGGGTTATTCCATAGTTTAGGAAACGAACGGAGTGGGAGTTTTTTTTAAAAATCTGATCTTGGGCTACCTCTTCTAACTTGACCTGTCTCTGGTTATTCTACTGAACTCATTGCCATAAGTTGGGAAGTGATTGGTAAAGCTAATTGGAAGATTTCCATTGTGCAATCATTCATGAAAACTAATGCATTGCGTTTGTATAAGTCGGGAAATTTCAGTATCTTTTCCTTCTTAAACAAGGGATCCGTGTGAGAGTTAATTTTTTTATTGTTAATTGTGCGTAGTGCTCGTTTTTGTAGACGGAAGAGATTATTGCAGTTATTGACATGTCCCCATGCGTCGATGCTGTATAACACGTGGCTATGAACGAGTTCAAAACACAAGGATCTAAGCGCACTGTGTGGAAGAAGTTTCTTTACTCTATTTATGGCATATATTGCCCTTGATATTTTAGATGCAGTCTGTGTAATTTGGTGCTTGAAATTCAGACACTCGTCAAAATAAACACCCAGAAATTTCACTGCTTTATTTTCGGATCTGCTTGATATCCGTTCTAGTCTGTTGTTGTCCATTAACAAACCTAGAGTTGGATTATCTGTTTTAATGTGTGATGGGCTAAAGAGAATATATTTTGTTTGTTTAGCGTTTATAGCAATTTTATTTGCCTACACCAATCACTCAGCTTCATAATTTCACTATTCACGTGATTTTGTAGTCGTTCAATATTGTTATCTGAGGCTAATCCAGTTGTGTCATCCGCAAAAGAAAGAATGTTCAGTGTTGTGGATTTACTGATATCATTAATATAAACTAAAAATAGCAAAGGCCCCAGGACAGATCCCTGTGGAACTCCACATAACGTTTCCTGCAATTCCGATGTCGTGTCTCCATATTCTACAAACTGAACCCGTTTAGTGAGATAACTGCGGAACCACGAGTTCTCTATGCCTCTAATTCCGTAGAAATCTAACTTATGTAGGAGTATATCATGGTTAATAGTGTCAAATGCTTTTGAGAAGTCCACAAATAGTGACAGTGTACGATCTTTCGTGGTTTTATCGAAGCTTGTCGAAGTACTGATGCGGGAATAGAATATTATATTTCGATAGAAACCCATAAAGTCTACTGAACATAAGTTTTTCAAGTATTTTGGAGAGAACAGGCAAAATGCTTTTTGGTCTATAGTTATCAACGTGCTGGGGATTACCAGATTTGTAAATAGGAATTACTTTTGCAATTTTCATTCCGTCTGGCACAACTCCCTTTGAAAATGAAAGATTTATTATGTGCGTTAAGGGATCCGCTATTTCTCTTATTACTTCTTGCACCAGTTTAGACGTAATGTCATTATAGTCTTTGGTCTCTTTGCCTTTCATTAATTTTGTTATGGATATTACTTCTTCCACCGTTGCTGGAGCAACAAATATGTTATGTGGATTATTATCAGCTAGGAAATCGGAGAAATGTTTGCTGGAGGTACCAACATTTTCGTTTATTGTTCGGCCAATACTTGAGAAGTAGCTGTTGAAGTGATTGGCTATATTCGTTGAGCTTGATTCCTGTTTTTCATCTATAACGAATTCAGTCGGGAGGACCTGCTTGTTATCTGTTTTATTGATAGCATTACGAAGAATTTCCCAGGTGTTTTTCTCATATTGTTTGCATTCTCCTGCAAGGTATTTTTATAATACAAACTTTAGCAGCTCACTTTGTTTTATTAAACATCGCACAGTAGGATTTGTACCTACCAGTGTTGTCTGCCGATTGGCGTTTCGACTTATTATGATATAACATATTCTTATTTTGTGACGACTGAATGAGACCTTTTGTCATCCAGGGCTGGCGTTTGATGTATTTATTTGGAATGATAATTTTTTTCAGTGGGAAATGTTTGTCGAACGCATTCGAAAAGATCTTCATGAAGTTTTCATTTTCCACTTTAGGGCATGGTGATTCGAACACCGATTCAAAATCAGTACTGCCTAGTTGTGTTTTAAAGGAGTTTATACTGTGCAAATCAAGGGAACGTTTGACAAAAGTTTTAGGGACATGCTTTAACTTAACAGGGTGCTCAGAATAAAACGTTCCGAAGTGATCGGAGATATCTGTAATAATAATTCCAGCTTTATAATTTGGTAATAATGAGTTTGTGTAGATATGATCAATTATGGTGGCGGAATATTCCGTCATTCGTGTTGGTTTAGTAATTACAGGGAGAAAACCTTCGTTTAACATGCAGTCAACAAATGTTCGTGTTCTGTCATGTACTCCGTATTTTAGAAGGTCGATGTTGAAGTCCCCCATTAAGAATGCTTTTGTATTATTTTGGTTCAGTTTGTCGAATATACCGGTCATTTCGTTTAAGAACGAGTTGACGTCAGCTCTGGGGGCAGTGTTTGGGCGATAAATTATTTCAACAGCATAGGGATTTTTAGTGTTATCAAATATTTCAACGAATAATGATTCAAACACATGTGGTATGAAAACTGTTAGATCATTACGTAATCGATAAGAGATATTGTCTTTGATGAATAGCCCCACACCCCCTCTACCGTCGTCATCAACTGGGCGTGTGTTAGTTAATAACCGATGATAGCCCTGTAGCTTATATTCGATTCCATGGTGTATGTTAAATATTTCTGTGAGGCCAATCACATCAAATACATTATAGGTGTTCTGTAAATCTTTTAGTAAATTTGTCAGTGAATCCCAATTAGCACTGAGGCTTCTGCAGTTTATATTAAATAAGCTAAGTGCGGTATCGGATGCTTGCGAGCTCCTAAAATTTTCGCTGGTGTAATAGTTACATGAATGTCGATGGATGTTGAAGGGTGTCATACTTTCTTCATCATCCTCAGTCCTTTCACTGAATAGAGCCGTGAAATCAAACCTTGCGTGATTTTATCAGTCACCACCGATAGTGTAGAGTAGAGTGCAACATTTTAAATTGGTGTTGACTCCTGGATATGCAAAACATATAACACTTCCCAAAAAGGTATATAAAATCCACGCACAGCTATTCATCAAAGACGAAGAAAGAAACGTAATCCAAAAAATAAAAAAATGAAATACAAAATTCGAAGCACGAATTGGTCATGCTTCAAACATAATTGGTGACTTGGAGAGGAGGAGGTCAGTTGACTAACAATTGTGTATATAAAACATACACATGTGTACATATACACGTATGCTATATATAAATTATATTCCAACAAATCCATAATTGGGAAGGCACAAATCGGATCTTATCGGAATCATGGATTTGACTGATGGAGGTCGAACACGCCCGTACTAATGACTTCATGTTCTTTACCCGTGGTTCATAACCAATAACAGGCACATAAAATTGACTTGAAATTGAGGGATTTGCTTATGTATGTGGAGATTTAATACCTGGGTGCCTCATTTAAACACCTCGCCTGCAGCTCAGTGTTTAAAAACCGACATCCAGGTAATAACTCTCCATATACCATACATGTTGGCAGAGATATCTTATAATAAAGTCAAATTTAAAACTTTGTATATTACATAGTTTATGTTCATATCTAAAAGAAGAAAAAAATCGTTGCACTGGATTTAGTATATTTTTCGTATGCAAAATGGAAGAGAATCCGGGTAGGCCTAATGAAGTTTTAAAAAAACTAGCTGGGTAAAATACACAAAGAGTTTACCCTACATTTGTTAATAAGCACACGAGACGGGGCCAATTGACATGGGACGAAACGACTTGGCAAAACTCATCAGGTGCCTCCTGACATTTGATACAACCACCTGGTACAGAGAAGTCCGTATCCACATTCACTGTTTTAATTTCCTCGAGCGCGGGAGCGAACAAGTTTGTGACAAATCGAGTTAGGCAAAACCACTCAAGGGCAAATGCCAGGGGAATCAGTGACCCAATGCAAAGTAGTGATGCAGAGCTTCGCTAATTTATGTTGGATATTGTGTCGGTGCGAGAATCCGCGTTAAGATGGTTCGACTAACAATAACTTATAACTCTTAATTTACGACAATATCCTTGTTGGGAGACCGACCTGTCGTACATCCAGCTACCTTTCTATCTATGTCACCTGGAACCCTAATGAATAATGTGTTTCTGAATATAAAATGATATTGTTTCATGGACGTCCACACCCTTCAACAACCATCCACGTCCTTCCTCTCCAAAACTGTCTAACAAAAATAGCGACAAGTAACACATATGTAATAACAGCATCCCATATTCCAACATTCCCAATCAGAGCGGCCATAACACCCACAGCTCTTCACTACAGCGCCTAGCAGGAAACCAATTGCCGAGGGCTGTAAGCGGTAACAATATAACTGATCAAGAGAGAAGTGCGGAAGTTGAGGCTTGAGCCCATGATTTCCAGCATACAAACCGACAGATTTACCACGAGAATAAAGAGATCCGGATCCACAAAGTTGGTTGGTAAATGGCCTATTTTACCCCGACCGCTAAACTTGCACGTTCAAGTATGTTTCTATCTTTCAGTACTGTTGCTTAATCGTTGTTTATTGATGCCCGTAGGCACTAGGCCATCGAGGGTCTGCGCACAGTAGTTTCGTCATTAAATGCACGCTGAGCGACTATATGGTACATGTACGAAACACGCGGAAAAAGCAGTCATTGCCAAATAAATAGGGTGTGCGGTGGCTCAGTGGTTAGAGAATGGGACTCTAAACCGAAAGGTCGACGTTCGATTCTGACCGGCGGTAACTGTATTTTGTCCTTGTGCAAGACACCTACTCTCGATTGCCGAACACTTGCCTTCAACCGCTGCTAAATCTGCTTGTGTTGTGTTAGTAAATTGGAGTTTGACAGATCTGCTCGGTGGTTCTCTTCAGGAACTCTGACTTCCTCCACCCATAAAACTGCCCGACACGATGTAACGCTTATCGTTGAAAGTGTCGGTAAACCCCCAAAACAAACAAACAAACCAAATAAATGATGTCTACTGCAAGAGTGTGTCTCTGAAACTTCCAAAGCAATCAGAATTTTGGCCAAAATAATTTGTCTTCCACGATTCAGAAACAGCCAAAATTCCGGTCGGAAAGTCGTGGGCACGCCCTTGTAACATTTTGTCTACAGAATATAAGTTTTCCTTTTGTGCGTTGTGATGAACCTTATTAATCAATCATTGGATGTGAAACTGTAGACGTTGCCAAGGAACGTAGGAAGTGGCCGGGGGCATAGAGAGCACAGCTTTTTGCAGATAGAAGTTGAGAGAGAGAGAGAGAGAGAGAGAGAGAGAGGGGGGGGGGGAGAGAGAAAGAGAGAAAACTTTTTTACCAATGCAACATTATCTTTACACCATAATACACCACCCCATAAGCAGTGAATGTGTGGGCGGGAGGGAGAGCATCTTCACAATTCAAGTGTAATCACTCGAAACTTATTTCACTTTTTCTCGCGCGATTTTTCTCTTCCCTGGCCTTTCAAGTAGAGATTAATATTTTTAAATATGGAGCCAAAAATGTACAATTTTCCTCAATGAAGAGGTTCGTTAGGCCTACCTACCATGCCACTAAGACACATCCGCCCCATTGATATATATCAGTGTGTGAGTGCCCCACCCCACCTCCGCCAGTTCGAAATGCTTTCTACGTCGCTGACGTTTCGTGCGAATGGCGTTCGACTTGGTAATTCACCAATTCTTTCTTTTATCTATTTTTAAATGTTTTTTTTCATGTTTAAAGCATTCGAACAAGAGATTGAGCATGCCATGAAACTGGACGCTAAAAGATGTGTTATGGTGTTTCGTAATATTGAAGGTAATTACGTTATTTACACTCCCATCACCAATAGAAACCGCTGCAGGTAAAAAATTTGATGAAATCATTTTCAAACTTGTCGGTTGTCCTTTTTTTAATTCAACACGTAACTTGATTACGTGTTTCCTGAAACGCGACCAAGTACGAGTTGAACACTGCAAAGCGTGGCAAAACACAGCATAATTTGGTCATAATTATCGCAATTATGGACTAAATGTGTGCAGTTGCTGATCTGGGGAATTTGAGAGTTCGTTGCCCATGTCTATATTCTTCACTGTGTAACCACCATTTAGTTCATGGTGGCTGTAATTGATACAGGCACATAGGTAGGGTTCTATACTAGGGTGTGCCCAAGCCATTGTTTGTTCTTTTTTTTCTTCTTTTTTTTTGGGGGGGGGCGCAAAATTGACATTTGAAAGGTAGTTGAGTGGAGTTTCGGGGACCTCCCCATGTCCTAACTAGGGCCATTCGGTCGTTGCCCTTCCTTCCACTGAGGGGAGTGGGAGGAGGGTTCAACGATCGGAGGGTCCTAGTTTGGACTAGTGCTCTCAGGCTGACTCAGCCTACCCACACACATACACACACCCGAGACAATTTTGCAAAATTTAGTAGTGCTCTAAGAGCGAATCTGAGGTATATGTAGTGTGTGCAGCCCCTATATTTGAGCCCAGTTTGGAGCTATATGTTATGTGAAACTTGCATTGACCCACTGTTTGGGGGTAGCGAAAATATTTAGCCCCCCCCCCCCTCCCTCTCTTAACTACACCACTGAATTGATTATTACAAATTAATTCGGATCTAATCCATTTAATAATGCGCACTTCATTTTGAAACTAGTTGTATGCGTTCTTCATTAGGCTGCAACATCACTTCTCAACACCTTTCAAGACACATTTGCTTTTGATTGGGTGACCATTATCTGCAAAGACACTTTTAGTTGGTGTGTGAATGTCAAACACCAAAGGTAATGCCAAGAAATTATAAAACACACAGTAGGATTATGTGTTCGGGATTTGTTTTCTGTCAAACTACAACGCGACAAATTAGTTATGTCATTCACAGATGACAGATGCTCATCGCGATGATCGATTTTTGTCTCCACTTTTCTTCTTCAGAAATTACCAAGGAAATCACGTCGCTAAAAGCATGTAGTGCCGATGATTTACAAAGTGTTTATTGGAAACCAATATCACTTTTGCTTGCGTCATATGTTTTGAATGTTGTTTGATTTAATTTTCTAACAGCATTCTGAAGAACTCTTCCCGACAATTCTGTGCTGAGAAATAAATAAACGCGTTACCTCCTCCACACAATATAATACAGTGTTGTGATTATAAACGTCCATAGATAATTTCGACTGGATCGTGACTGGGTCGCGATCCAATCGAAATTCTCTATTCGATTTCCGACCCTAATACTGTAGAATCGCTCCTGTTGAAAACGAATGCGAAAACTGTGCATTTAAAAACTATTTTATAAAGATGATATACATGTAGACTCAATTTGACTTGACTTCTCAAAATTTTATTTTTGAAATCTTCAAATCTACGAACTCACCATGGTTTACTTTCATGGACTTGAGAAATAGATTAGAATCCAGGTTAGGTTGCTGCTAATGTGAGTCGAGTCGAATGTCAGCGAATCGAGTCTAATCGGTTTTCAAATTCTAGATAGTGTACTTTTTTGGCAAGTCAATTAAAACCTGGAATATTCCAGAAACGAAATCAAGTAGTTTCAGAGGCGGAACCTCCTTGAACTCTTCTATCATCAGGGGCCAATACTATAAAACTTTTACAATTGTATTTTCTAGAATTATATGTTCTGTTTATGACTTCAAATGGGATAAAATGAACCATTTCCGTTTTCAAGGATGTGGCAGTTTGCCAGTTGGCAAATTGCCATATCTTTTAAAATGCTAATGATTCAATTTAATAATTTATATTAATAACTTAACCCCAATTGCCCACGTGGGGGCACGGTGGCGTTGTGTACTAAGGTGCACTTTTCTGCAAACAATGCTAACCCATATTGTACGGAATTAGTACGTTGGGGAGTCTGACAGTTGCTCGCCGTTGCTCGGTGGTTCTTTCCGGGTACTCCGGCTTCCTCTACCCGTAAAACTGTCCGACTCGAAGTGACTCTGGCTGTCGAAAGTGTCATTAAAACCTCAATAAATAAATAAATAGTTATATTAGTAAGTAGAAAATACAAGTCCAGAAAATACAATTGTAAAAGTTTTATAGTGTTGACACCA
Source organism: Pictodentalium vernedei (assembly GCA_031216915.1). Taxonomy (NCBI): domain Eukaryota; kingdom Metazoa; phylum Mollusca; class Scaphopoda; order Dentaliida; family Dentaliidae; genus Pictodentalium; species Pictodentalium vernedei. The sequence goes on along the minus strand of CM062297.1, from coordinate 727,581,159 downwards.
GGTCTGTACAGGAAACCTGATGATAGACTAGGAGTTCAAAGGAGACATTTGGTCAGATTTTGAGAATACCTCAGCGATTTGAAAATTCCCAAATCAGCCCGAATCGTATCAAGTCAAATCAAATCATCGGGTCGATTTCGAATGGAGTCAAATTTCAAGCTTCTAAGGGCTCCTATCTAAGTTTACTTAGCTCAGTAAAGAGGAGACAAACCTTAATTTTTTCTTCTGCTAAATTTCAGGAAGAACAGGCGAATCGAAGATTTCTACATCTGGAACTGACGTAAGATCTAAAAATGTTAGGGAATCTGCAAAAAAAGTCTCTTTGCAGGGACTGCATGAGGCCATTTTCTCTAGTGTTCCGGAAAGTAATTTACAGTCATTCACAATACGCTTGAAAAAGGAAAGTGACAATGCACAAGTTATTTATAAAGAGCACGAAGAATACTTGGGAAATTTTGTCGCAGAATGTGTGTCAAAACTGAAGGGTATGATAAAGTCGAATTCGGAGGAATATGTGTTCTCGAATAATGTTGAAAGGGACGTGTATTGGGAACATTTGATTCATGGTAATCACATGAAAGCCATCAATGAGACGTTTTGTGAATCCGGTTCGGAAGTTGTTTTTAATAAAGTTCAATCTTTAATGAAGATTGGGTCAAGTGATGATCACTCAATTATTATCATAAAAGGACCTTCTACCAGCGGCAAATCTATGCTCCTCTCAAGAATATACCAAAAGGCGATAGAGCTATACGAGAATTCTATAATCACCCTCCCACAATTCATCGGGTTGACTCCGAGTATGAGAAGCTCTGAATCGTTACTTTTAAATCTGTGTTTGAAAGTTCACTTTTTACTTGGTCAGTTGACTGACATTAGTTCCTATGACCACGTTGAACTGGCGATTTATTTAAGCGAGATGCTGCATCAATTTTCTGAAGGGAATCGCCATCTACTTATTTTGTTAGATGGCCTAGACAAACTGACAAAAATGAATAAAGGGAATGAACATCTTTCATGGCTTTCTATGAAATTACCCCCCAAAGTTCATATTGTGGTTTCATATAACAGCGAGCAGAACGAGGATGTTTTTCGCAAAATAGAAGAGAAACTCACGGCGAAGGATAATATTATTGACTGTCCGAAATGGACAAACGAAAGGGTGAAGAGTCTTTTCAATTCCACATTAGCAGCGTCAAAAAGAACGCTAAAGGAATCACAGGCATCACCTGCCTTGGAATCGTTATACAAGCGTGGTTCTCCACTCTTGGTCAACCTCGTCGCAAAGCAGTGTGACAAGTGGAGCCGGAAAGTTTTGCGAAACGGTAGAAGTTTACCAGTTTCAGTGACTGAATTTCTACAAAGGTGCTTCGAAAATTTGGAACATGAATTTGGACAAACCATCATTGCTCAATTTGTTTGTTACATTTGTCTTTCTAAGGATGGTCTAACGGAGATGGAGATTCTTGACTTACTATCATCGAACAACACTGTTATGCTCTCTGTTTTTCCTGCTGATTTGCCACTGATCGTTCGGTTCCCGTTTTGTGTGTGGGCAAGAATTAAAGAGGCGTTAGGTGAGTACTATAGAAACAGGTTTATTACACGCCTGTTCTATGTAATCCCCAGCTACAGCAACACTAAACCGTGCGGAACACGAAAATCTGTTCCGCACATATGTGCGGGACGGAAATCGTTGACGGACTATTTTTAAATAGAAGCGAAATTTCACTGGATTTGTTTACAAATCGTGCTCCGCAATTACAATTTGAATCCCTATCGATAGCTAAAAATCGCCCCCTGAGTTCCAATGTGTTCTATGTGCCAGTAGGCACATAGAACACGTTGTAACTCAGGTGATGAAATAGCAACACGGGTTCCCCTCGCAAATGTGGTTGGCGATAAAATGTGTTCTTTTTGTTGATAGTTTTCAAATGAATTGCTGAGTGTCCTTCTAATAATTGGTTTTATCGACGTGAAGGTGTGTAATAAATACAGAACGACACACGCGTGTGAATGGGTTAATCGCTACACAATTCACTGATTTGTTGGACCTTAACCAATGTTAAATTAATGATTAGAAATCATGGGTTGTCAAGTTGTGGGGTGGGGATGCTTCACTCTAGCCCGGATACAGTGACTAAAATGAGAGCTGGGGACCAATCCAACTAGATTATCCCAAACGTTTAATAAAAACGTGTGCAGTTCTTGTCACAAATGAAATATATATTTGGCATAATCTACATTAATTATAATTTTTTAACAATATTTCAAAACATATTGTAGAAAATGAACATATTACTGACAGAAAAATTAACCTTGTAAGGTTTTATATTCCAATGAAGGAAGAAAGTCCGTTATAAACTCTTGATGTAATGTAACGGCGAAAAGCAACCAGCGCCAGTTCCCAAAATAGTCATTCCGATTTTCCCCCTTATTGCCTTATTGAGCTCATTCCATGGTAATAAATAGCGGCCATAAGTTGTGTTTTTCAGTAAGAAAATTAAATTTTTCTAGTCCGTCCAGAAATTATTTTGCGAGTGTCGTCCGTACTTCGTGTTTGGATCGGGGTGCCATCATTGTGAACGACTATCTTAAATTATACTAAAGGCTCGGACAAAGATGAATTTCTTGAAACATGAAAGCCCAACACGTGCATATGTAGTTAGGGGTCCATCATAAGTTTACTTCTGGTCTATGGAATGCAGATTTGCTTCCTCCCTCAAGTTTCTGGTGCACTGGTACGGGCAACTAACTGACTGTTATCCATATCCATCCAGTCACACATGATCATACTCAAGTACTGTTGTATAGTTTCAATAATCATTCTCGCAGGGGATGTGGAGACCAACCCAGGCCCCACGGCGACTCGGCACCCCAATTCTTCGATCACTCTCACGACCATGATAGTTATGCCCAGAGACCTGACGGAATTTCCATCCTACACTTGAACGTTCAGAGTATTGTTCTCAAACTTGATATATTGCGCTGCGAAACCTTAGAATATGACATATGTGTCTTTACCGAATCATGGTTGAATGCCAACGACGACCACAACGATCTCACATTCCAGGGGTACCAAATTCCGGTGAGAAAAGATCGAGATTCTGAGAGTGGTGATATAATTATTTATATAAAGAACAACATCACATTCAAGGCTCGAAATGACCTCGAAGTTCCTGGTATTGAGTGTTTGTGGCTTCAGATCTCAAACAAATCAGGTCACTTCCTGTTGGGGTCTTTCTACCGTCCACCGAATTCAAGCGCGGAGTCGTGGAACTTGATTGCTACCTCTATTGAACGAGCACTCGGCTCACACCTTCCAGATGTTGTTAATAAAAAGGAAGGTGACTTCAACGACGATCAGTTGACAAATACAAACGGGCCAATAAAATCCATCCTGCGCAGTATAACCTATCGCAGCTCCTCCAACAATCAACTCATTCCACCGAAACTTCCTCTTCCCTTCTTGGCCTAATTATAACTAACAACACTTCCCTTGTAGCTGAGTGTGGCGTCGAGGGCCCCTTTGATGAAGAACGCACACGTTATCTCTGTCCCATTATGGCTGTGGTAAAGTTTCCCATAAAACGTACGGTACTCGAGCGCACAAGCGACACATGTGGTTTTTCAACCAAGGTGACTACACTGGCCTAAACAATACGCTAATAGAAACCAACTGGAAGAGTATTTTCTCTTTTATCCTCGGGCGAATTCGTGATTTAGGATTTTCAAAACTTTCTCATATCTGTGGCCTCAAAATGTATCCCGAATAACCTGGTTACATGTAGGAAGAACGAACCCTCATGGTTTCACAACGACATAAGAAAATTAATCCGCTAACACAAACGAATCCATCAATATGCAAAAAAGGTTAATACGCCACAAGCATGGAAAAAATACCGTAAAAAGAGAAATCAAACAACATTCCTAATTAGGAAAGCTAAAGACAAATATTTTATTAAATTAGAAAAAAGTCTCAATGACGAATCAACCTCGTCTGCCAACTGGTGGAAGACGCTCTATAAACTTATGAACAAACAAAAATTAGACATCTCTGTCCTACGATACAAAAATCGTGACCTGTCAACTGATACTCAAAAAGCCGATGCATTCAGTGATTATTTTTGTACTATCTCCCAAGTGCATGACTCATACACTTCTCTACCCACCCGTATTCACAATACTTCTCTTCCAACGCGTGTGGCCAGGGCAATGTAGGTCAGAGACTTCTCACAGAATGTAGATCAACCCTTACAAAAACCGCCCACAGACATCTTTAACTATCTCCTCTCTCGGTGTTACTTTCCGGTTGAGTGGAAGAAAGCTATGTAACCCCAGTACTTAAAAAGGTCAACCCGAACATGGTTACTAACTATAGGCCAATATCGTGGATCAGCTGTATCGACAAGGTTTTTGAAAAGCGTATATTCAAACAAGTACTTGTTTTCCCTCAATCAAATTCCCTGATTACCCAATTTCAGTCTGGATACACCCAATGATTCGAGTACGTTACAGCTTAACGATATTTATAGCACTATAAGCACTGCTCTCGACGAAGACAAAGAAATCCGCCTTGTCTTCTGTGATGTGAGCAGGGCATTTGATAAAGTGTGGCACAAAGGTCTTCTTTTCAAGGTAGAACGCCTAGGAATAACAAGAAACTTGCTTCATTGTTTCGAATCTTAATTGAGTAATCGTCAGCATCGTGTCGTCATTAATTCTGAAGCCTCCAGTTGGAGACCAATTACAGGTGGCGTTCCACAAGGATCAATCCAACATCCACTGCTGTTTATAATATGCATCAATGATGTAGATGACAATATTTAAAGTAACATCCGCTTGTTCGCCGATGATACAAGTCTCTACTTAATAATAGAAAACCCCGACATAGCAGTGTACATTCTAAACCACGACTTGTCGCAACTCGAAAGCTGGACAAATCAATGGCTTGTTGATCTTAACCCTTCAAAGACTGAGTCTATGATAATTTCCCGTAAAACTGTTCGAAACACTCACCCCTCCCTGAAAATGTGCAATTGCCATGCACACCTGGGCGTACTTTCAAATAACCGGGGTTCCCTGAAAGAACACTTTGAAAATACAAATACAAATTTGATCGCAAAACTTTAGAAATAATATATGTTACTTTCATTGGGCCAGTCCTGGGGTACAGTATGGGATAACTGCACGGAATCTGAATCCGATGAACTTGAACGCATCCAAATTAAAGCTGCCAGAATTGTAACAGGTGCAACTCGGACTGCTAGCAAAGCACTTTTTTATGCCGAAACAGAGTGGAAAAGTAAAAAGAGAGAAACACAAACTGAAACAGTATTTCAAGATGTACCACAGAGTGGTCCATACATACTTATCCATGTTGATTCCTCCGCTAGCGTCGGCGTCTCACGAGTATAGTCTGCGTCATAAATTCATAATGCTGCCCTTGCTGTTCCGTTCTCTCGTACCCAGCAACACCAGGAATCATTCTTGTCTTCAACCACTCGGCTATGGAATTCTCTACCCTTACATGTGTAAGAAAGTAGCTCGTTGCAACATTTGCCGACTTGCTTAAATAGAAACAAACTGATTGTTCCCAGTTACTTCAAACGTAATAAAGACCGCAAGACGCAGATACACCACTGTAGACTTCGCTTGTACTGTAGTATTCTTAATGACCATCTGTTTAAAAACCACTTAACAAATTCCCCTGTCTGTTTATGCGGTGCCCGCGAAACAAACGATCACTGCCTGTTGCACTATCCATATTACCTAGATATTAGACAGATCACGTTAGCCACCTTACCCTTTATAATTACCACGGACATACTTCTAAGTGGAAATGTTACCTACAATGTGGATACGAACAGGCAGATATTCGAGACATTACATGATTATATATCATTGACGAAAAGATTCTATTGAACCATGCCTAAACCACAAAGCAAATCTCCCTGATCCGATGGTGTTGCCTCTTAACTTACTACCATGTATAAGGATGTGTATAAGTATACGTCGTTCTCTCTTCAGTGTTCGCCATCCTCATGCCATGTCATCCTAGGAAGCAGTTGCCAAGTCCTAAATCTTTCGTCCCCTTTCCCTCTTCCTTCCATCTTCACACCGTGTTACTTATGTTTCTTACTTAAAACATTGTACATTACCAGTAAATGCCATGAAAGTTTAATGTAAATGTTGACTGTAGGAGACAGCTTATATAAGCTTTGGCTTGCTGCTGAATCCCTTTTCATAAATTTGTAATTCATCACGTTGTGTTAAACTTTATGTAACTCAGTATGCCTTTCTGAAATAAAATACTGATTAAACTAACTGCTTGTCAAGCTAGAGCAAGGACAGTTGAAACTAGAAGTCCTGTCATGAAATGCCCACAGATAGCACGTCGATCTGCGCGATAATCTACGCGTTATGGCCATAGTAAGGCTATTAAATTCTGTACATATGGCCTGTGCACAAGCCATGTTTCAGCCAATGGACCTCCGGGTAACCCGGAGGTCCATTGGCAGAAACATTGCCCGTGTTTGCTATGAGTAACCAGGAGAACCTGCCGTTCTTTGGATGCCATTCGATATGGCAATTGTGCGCAATCCCTACGCGTAATTAAGCCTAGATAAGCGCACAGTTCGTGACAGCACTTCTAGTTTTAACTGTAGATTATCAAACCCTTTATCTGATTAAATAGGTAAAATCATAATAGGTGGCGTCCCGTACTTTGATATTTTCAAGTAAAATTAAAAATTACCGGAACTTTGCAGATATATATCTTTTTTTTCTTAAACAGATGGACAACTTTATCTTCCGCTTTAAAAAAAACGCTGTCTTTGACACTTTCTTGGAATGAGGACGGTTTGTTGTTTCAGCGACGGGATGGGTGGTTTCAAGGTGCTATTTGGAATAATCGTAAATCAACAAAAATGTATGATGATTTGTGTGTGGCAGTATTGAGCCGGCTCAGTTGATTTGAAAGATAATGACTTACAGTACTCGTTGTATCCCGAAGGAGACCGCTTTGTTTTTTGACTGGTTAACAGCAAAACAGGTTTGTCATCTTGGACACAATATCCTTATCGACGGCCCGTGGTAAAGTATACTTGTTTAACATCGGCAACAATAACGAAATACAAATGAGTGACAGTCTGCCTGTACATTCAGGGAGAACAACAATCTACGAAAAGGTGATTCAATAGCCGAAGGAAGACAAAACTTGCACAATGTGACCCAAAAGCATTAATAACAACCTCAAAACATGTAGTAGACTGTACATGCCAGACGATCGATAACCCGCATAAAACACATTCCTAGGCTTCTTCCTATGTTAACCCTTTACCTAACATGAAAAGCAGACGACACTAGCAAAACAAATTCTTGAATAACTATTTTGTTTTTATTTTATGACTCAAAAACATAGGTTATGTCCCCTCGTTGGAACGAGCTCGACGAGCTCCTTCCAACGATTAGTCATAACCTATATTTTTGAGATAAAAATGAAACAAATAATGAAAATTTATTGGCGATTTTTGAGAATAGCGCTGGCCGGTTTTGGCCGTTACGTTGGGTAAAGGGTTAAGCAGACTCAACAAAAACACGCCAAGAATGAGCCGTCACCAAGGTAGAAGGAAGGAGTGATGGACTACCTCACACCGCCTTTACGCGCCTTTGGCTCTTAGACATTATTCCTCCAGCAGTTTTGTTATTGCAAAAGCGGAGAAATGATTTCAACCAGATCGCCACTGGTCGCGACCCAATCGATATTCCATCTCCGCTTCGCGGACCACAACATTGTGGAATCTCGCCTGTCGAATATGAAATACTAAAACATTGCATTCTCTGATGCTGTATTAGTTTGTTTTGTTTTTTTTTGTTTTTTTTTTTTTGTTTTGATGCATTCTTCATTTTGCAATATGCTATCTATATAATCTCGATCCATTGATGTGAGTCTGTCGCAATCATATCACGAACTGATCGAAAAAGAGATGGCTTTTGTTATTAAAACACTCTAAAATTACAGCCTAGCCTGTCATTCGAAGGCAAAAACGTCACCCGAGAGATAATACTATCTAACTGTTACATTATTATTAAGAATTGTATTTTTCTGTCTATGGTTATACATGACAGAAAAAATCATTGAGGATTTACAAGACATGGCGGTTTATAAGAAGATAAATTACCACGTCGTTTGAAATGTTTAGAATTCACTTAATACAATACAAATATAAGATCAAGAAAAAATATATATATTTAGTTTAAACAATATTTATTTCCAACTATCAGAGAAAAGACATGCAACAATGAAATGTGTGTGGATTCGACAGTAAGCTGGAAGCTTATACAGGTCGTTTCCACTAAAGGTACACTTACAACTGTGATGGCACGAGATATTAACTAAATGACTTTTATAACCCAAACACTTACCATACATAGCGTCTGCTATGTCAAGTGTGTTCTATTCAATATGATATCAGAATGCAGTCATTTTGGAAACAAATATTACTGCATTGGTTTTCAAGTTGAACAGAGTGAAGAAATTAGAACAGGTGAAAGAGATAGTACTGATGGGCTACAATTTTAAGAGGCCTCTACAGTTCACCGAATCGAAGCCGAGCAAGGAGAGCCAGGACAGATTCTATAGGTGTATATTCCCAGCGGGATCAGTCGTGGCGGGACAATCGTCGATAAATGTTTATCGGTATCGGTCGGATCCTTGTATGCATTTATAAGGGCATTAGTAGTGACCGTCAACCAATGACCCCATTTTAAGTTCCAGAACCGTCGTGGTATGCAATTTATCATGCATATTAATTCTATAGTCGACGGAAAAACATCAGTTATTGTATTGTTGAATTGAGTCTTGGTAGCATGACGGTGCCAACTGCAATATTAGGGTACTGAAGCTGCGATCGACATGCCCCCGAGGGTCATGGTAGTGCTATTCCTTGGAGTTCTATAAGGACAAGAACTTATACCGAGTCACAGCTGCTCGGTATTTATCTTTACGTGGTAGCAACATCAATATATTGCAAGGTTTTTGTGAAGATTTCTTTCTAAACGCCTTAGTTGCCCACCAGGAGAGAGACGAGTCAGTAGGGCCTGGTCGAGTGCCTACAGCATATGGTGCAGCTTCGAAGAGTAACAGGTAGAGGAATCGGCGTTGGAATAACGCCAACAACTCGGAGGAGATAGGAATGACCACATTAGCACGAAACTTATAAACAGTCCGGTGCTACCACAGAACGTGTAGAGTATACCACCACCAAATCACCCGCGGGGTGGAGACTCCACCCAAGCAATAATTGTAAGTTTGTTACCAAGAACAATAAGTACAAGCAAAATTCCAACAAATGGTTGTCTGAGTTAAACTCGGAGGGCCACTGGCACCAACATTGCTTGTGTGTTTTCTGTCCATATGTACAAAATTTGAAAATGATTCCTCGGGTGACAACTCCACCCCACGGACGACTCGGCTACAGTTCACTCCCCACGTACCGTGTGCATAGGAAGATTTCAACTTTTGGGTATAATATAACAGTACTTAGGATAAGAATCGAGAATTTGTCCGAGATAATGTTTATAATTCTGTTTTGTATTTTTCTGTTTGTATCCTTCTGATCCCCAATGCCCGCGTGCACACGTGCAGTGTGGAGATGTACCGCGTTATAGAAAACGTCCAAGTAGATTGTGCGTCCAGTTCTGATCCAATAGTATATTCTTCGGGGTTAACCTTTTAATCCCAGAAACTGTTTTTACAGGACACGAGCATAATACGTCATAATTTTATTGGGCGGGACGGCCACTAAATGAATGCGGGAAGTAGACCACAAAATGCTGTCAGAGTGCAGATACGAAGTCCCACGTTGAGATCAAATTTTAACATGGACACCCTCTCTCAACCGCCGTCACCAAACCGACGCAGTAGACACTACCACCGGCGGCCCAAAGGGATGAGATTAAGCACATCTTTCAGAATCAATGAATTTATAGACTGTTTCAAAAATGGTTTTATTATCCACTTCACAATAAATTTCCGAACCATACAGTAACGTATTACCATCAAGTGGATACAGCAGTTCGCCAAGTGTCGCCCTGCGTATTTGGGCGAAAATGGGACAATTTAATAAAAAGTGTTCAGGGGTTTCGCGCTATCCACACGAGCAGTACGGGGAATCGGCAAGATGGTTGTTGTAGAGGTGTTTCTTCAGGTTACTACACCGTAGACGCATCCTGCAATGAAGTATTTGTGATTTACGAGAGGACGAATGAACGAAATACTGTGGTGGTCGGTTATCATTGCGATTAAGATAATTTTTAAACTTTACCAAAGAAGAGTTGTCCCTGATGTGTGAAGGTAGCTCGTTCCATACTTTTGTTGTTGGGGGAATGAACGATGTTTGATAGTTTTTGGTTCGACAAAAAGGTAAGCGACGATTGTTGGCTCTATGGAGTTCGTGGGTTTGATTGATTAAAATAGGGGGAGGGATCCTGTTCGATAAAAAGGTGAGGGCCAAATTGTGAAACATTTTGAAATACTGGATCAGTTCATGTTCCTCCCGTCGTGATTCGAGGGTATCCCAACCAGTTTCCACATATAACAAATCTTTACTGGCACTCATAGTAGCACCTGTCACAATATGTGCAGCAGCTATTTGGATACTTTCAAACCTCGTCGAGAAAATTTACTGCAGTTGTTCCAAACCGTATCTGCGTATTCGAGCAAAGGTCGAATGAAGGCGAAATATACTTTTTCCAGAGTTTTACGGTCTAGTAAAAATGTATTCCTTCTAATTTGATCTAGACGTGTCCAGGCCTTTGCACAGATATGGTCAATGTGGTGTTCCCACGTACATGGTGAGTTTAAGATAACACCCAAGGGTTTGTGTTCATTGACTTCTTTAAGGCTCGTACTTTTCATTACTATTACGGGGTGTCTCACTGGGGCCCGTTTTCGAGATATTACCATCGTTTCAGTTTTAGAGGGTTAAATGCAATAAGCCATGATTGTGCGCATTGCTCAGTGTTGGCCAAATCGCTATTTAAAACAAACGAGGCTCGATCGGGGTTATCTACTATTACGTACAAGGTTGTATCATTTGAAAATAATCGAATACTACTCGTTAGGTCCAAGGCTGTGTCATTTATGTAGATTAAAACGAGCAACAGTTCAAGGATTGATCCCTGAAGAACACCTGAGGTGACTGGTTTCCACGATGAGGTTTCGGAATTATTTACCCCACTCGTTGCATACGATTACTGAGATGAGATTTTATAAATTCCAGAAGCTCACCGATGATTCCATTTTTTTCCAATTTAGGAATCAAGACTCTATGCCACACCTTATCAAAAGCTTTACTAACGTCGCAGAAAACAACCCTTACCTCTTTGCCTTCATCTAAGGCGCAGCTAAACACGTCGTATATATCCGTCAGTTGAATTACTGTAGAATCGTGCAGAGTGAAACCTGACTGGAAGGAAGAGAGTATGTTGTTCTCCTCTAAACACTGCCACAATTGTTTAAAAACACACCTTTCGAATACCTTCCCTAAACAACTCAGTAATGATATCGGACAATAATTAGACACCAGGTTGGGACGAGCCTTTTTAAGTACTGGGGTTACATTAGCCCTTTTCCATTGCAGTGGGAAGTAGGAAGTTCTGAGTAAACTGTTACACACATCAGTGAGTGGTCTTCTCAAGGAAGCCGCACACTCCTTTAAAAGGCGTGGGCTCACCAGGTCCGGACCCGATGCCTTGAACATTTTTAAAGATTTGACAGACTCATTCACTTCAGTTTCACTTATTTTCAAGTTGCTAATGGTTGGATATTCTTGGGAGGGCAGTAATAGGAGGCTTGCATGAGAATCATCAAGTGTAGCAATGCTACAGAAGTGGTCGTTGAATACTTCCGCTTTTTCTTCATTACTCGAAGTAGGTTTGTTCTGATAAAAGAGGTCTGGAATTTCTGCCACTTTATTTCCCAGGAGTCATTTTAGCGTTTTCCACCAATGAGACGAGATGGTGGCCCTGTCGTTTAGTGTTAACTGTATTTTGTTGTAATATGTTGTTTTTGATTTTCTTATAACAGAGACAACTTCGTTTCCTTTTGCGCGATATTTCGCCCAAGTCTCGGATCGATTATTAGATTTTGCCGAACGATAAAGACGTTTCCACTGACTTAAGTAGCCTAATTTCGTTATACATCCACTTAGGGTCTTTACTTCTGATTGTCTCTTCCTTTGTTGGGATATAGGTAGACGCAATTTCTAGAACTTTGGAAGAAAAGTTTTCCACCATTGTGTGCAGACTCTTTTGAGCTAAGATAATATTCCACTGGGTGCTTGTCAATGCATTATTGAATTCTACAAAGTTGCTCTTCTCACATAACCATAGTTTACGTTTAAAACTTTTTATTGAATTGTTTCTGAAATCTACTTCAATGTGGATGGGGCAGTGATATCAAATTAGGTCGGGATAAATTTGTGAACTACTTCATAAGATAGCACATTCATTGATTCGCTGACCACAATAAGGTTTAATAATGTTTCTGAAGTTTCTGTAAAGAATGTAGGTTCGGACACCAACTGTCTAAAGTTAAAGTAATCCATAAACTCACTGACTTTTCCCCGAGTTGGTAATAGTGCGTTATCATTAAAATCACTTGTAACTATTATACGAGAAATTTCCGAATCCTTTGCTCTCTCAAAATATGCAGAGATAGTATCCCAACATTCATTGCCACTATTACGCACTGCAAAAAATATAGGTTCTCTTTAGAACCAAAACTGGTTCTAATCTTGTCCCTGAAATGGAACCAGCTGTTTAAACAGTATTTATTTCAAATCAAATAATTTACCAAGATTAGCATTCAATTTTAACAGAATATTACATGAACTGAAGTAGATTCAGCACTAAACTTGGAGTTTATTCAACGCAGTCGTCAGACATTTTGAAACAAAGGAGATATGAACAGTTGGCATATCGAACCAGTTTTGGTTCTGTATAGAACCAAAACTGGTTCGATATGCCAACTGTTCATATCTCCTTTGTTTAAAAATGATTTGAGACAACCTCGTATAAGCTCTAAACTTACGGCTGAAACCCCTCACTTTAAGTTTAATTCTGTTAATATTTAGTGTTAATCTTTATAAATTTATTTGATTTGAAATAAATACTGTTTAAACAGAACTGGTTCCATCTCAGGGACAAGATTAGAACCAATTTTGGTTCTAAAGAGACCCTATATTTTTTGCAGTGTGGGGTCGATAGAAGACGCCAAGCAGAAATGATGATGAAATGGTAATGACTTCGATCCATATACATTCAAGTTGACATACTTCGAGAACAGGCTTCAACTTAAATGGGATACCATTTTGGATATATATTGCAATACCCCCTCCCCTATATGGACGATCCTTTCTAATTACTTCTTGAAAGTTACCGAGCGGAAGGTCAGCACTTTCATCAGAAGATTTTAACCATGTTTCAGTGAATGCGCAAATGTCGTGCCCCGAATTTCACATTGCAGCATGTCAATTTTAGGCTTTAGACTTTGTATGTTCATGTGGCAAATTTTGAAACCTGTCGATCGGGATTTATGACATGATGAATTCAGGCTTGTTTCGGTCGAGGGGCCAGGATTTAGTTCAATATCACGGCCAGAAAGATGAGCACAAAAACGAATGAGTTGAAGAGGAAAATCAATGCTATTGACAAGCACTCACGTACTCCTTTGTAGAGGAATAATTGTACGCCAGTGCGTAAAATTGACAGTGAGTATATTAGCCTTAAGTGACGAACGTCAGGTAGTTTTTCGGAACTGCTTCTGGAAACAACTCCTGAGAACAGTGCAGTAAGTAATCTATTGTCGATAGGTCTATAACATGAATGCATCGGGACAAACATAATAGTTAGTCCTTTGAGCTGATACCTGAGTATTAAATTTACTAAAACAATACAGGGCAGGTCCAATATATTTTTTCTGTGTACACTCCTATGTGCACGTACTATGAAGAGACTCGCACGCATTTTGTAAGTATCTATACTACACATTATACAATCTTAGAGATAAAATATTATACTTATATGTAGAGCGAGTGGGTCCCACACGGTATAGAAGCACACGTAGCACTGAGGAAACAGGACCAGGAAGAGTCACAGCTAATATCCCATGTAGTTTTGTTAGGACAATTGGGCCTTTTCCAGAAGACAAAGAGTAAGAAAAATCAGAAAGTATTTTGAAGAAATAAATGAACATTTAAACTTAGGAATATATACAAACACTGAACAAGATATCAGCATCATAGCTGACTTACAATGGTTCGGGTTGTTAAACCCAGCAACTGAATCAGAAATGTTTTGTGAGTTTACTTAAGTTATATCAAGTTCTTAGACGAGTAGGATAGAGAGACATGAGGCACTGATAACGAGGTGCTCCACTAGACAAAGTTTCGACATGGAATTTAAGGATAATTAGTGTAATAGTTGTGTGTCCCGGGACAGTTAATATATAAAATAAAGAGCAACCTCTGTCATTCATTTCTTTCTGGGGTGGAAGCAGAAGTATGAGTCGCCCCTACCTCAAGTCCCTCCTTGCCTGCAGACTCGAAGCCAGTAAGGGTGCTGGGCATTTGGGCAGTTTGCCTATAAGAAATATTTCAGTCCGTCGGAAAAACTGTTGAGCGCCCGAATGCCGATTCTTTTCCTAAAACCCACAAAGTTGAGAAAGAAGACTAACCTTTCGACGTAACAAAATTTGTCGTTATACAGAAACACCCTTTCCTTCAATGTGTTTTTTCGTTTTACATGCTGTTTGAAAGCATGTAACAGTCGGGTAGTCCTGTACACGAAAGCATTCCGTTTACTGTTGCCATCACAAAGAGAATGGTTTTCGTAAGGCAAAGGAAACTCTCCAAACTAATAACGATAAACAAACGTTTGGGATGTTTCTTTTATTGTTTGTTTAAACAGTCTTTACTGAGTCGGGTTTCGAGCCCGTGTTGACAGTCAACGAAGCTTGGAGCAGTGACGGAGAAAAAATAATAATAGTACCTTTTGTTCAGCATGTAAGAGGTTTCATCCTGGCTTCGGGCCTGCTTGGTGGAAAGAGAAAAACATACATGGGGGGGGGGGGGGGTCGAAAGATCGAAAGGGGTCAAGGAGAGTGATAAAGACGTCACGGTTCTGTGTTCCCGTGAAACAGTCTCCCATGACACTAGGCTGTCAGAATGTATCCCCTAGGTTTTGAGTTACCAGCATCTATTCAGTGCAGCTCTGGTTGGTTATGGACTTGGCGAAGCATCTGTTCAGTACATTCCATATATAAAAGAAATTTACACATACATTTGGGTACCAGTGTTCAACTGGTGAAACTAATGGAGACACTTTAAAGTGAGTACGTTTTTATAACTCCAACAGTCAGTTTTTATACATTAACATTTTTGTGGGCCCCATTTCAACAATAATGCTTCAGTTAGGAGACGGCGATTAGGTATTTGGACTGCCTTCGTCAACATGGTTGGATGCTGCTATCTGTCACACCGTTGGTGAGCGCAGAAAACCCTCCCCAGCGGCATATAAGACAGCAGCACGCTCTTAACAAATTGAATAAGTCGTGCAAGCTAAACGAACATCCCAGATTAATTTTCATGCCAGACATGACAACCCCCTCTCCTTTCACACCAGACAGGAGTCATCATTCTCAAGCACCAGAACATGGGTAAGTAAATATACCATCTTTTGGAAACATATAAGTTAATGTGTTAATGTTTACGTTTTGGAGCAATTAACAACTGGATGCGAGTCGTGCTGGGGTAGACCATTTTCAAAAAATTCAGTTGGCGTTACCAGTAAGCACACAGGGACTGTATGGTGGACAAAATTTCAACTTTAACGCTCTAACGATGGCATAGAATGATTCTGTATATTTGGATTGCAATCTCGAGCTGGTGGTATGGTGCCGTCTTTCACCTCTCTGGAGAACGCCTAAGGTCCCTCCAGATAGTGAAACGGGGCTTTTTTAGCCAAATGTTTGTATAGTGCTCTCAGGAACACAATTAGTTAACAATAAGTGGGTCACAACAGTGTCTAGGGTCAACTGGCAGATATTATTACGCATTACACATACACCAGGTCACAGAAATCCTCAGCTCACCAGAACGAGTCTAATGGGCTCGTCTCAGAGAGGGGAGGACAAGTGTGACATGGAGATACAAATTAAAGTCAATTAAGGTGAGATAGTCAGCTCCGTTTATAAACCAAAATCAGTTGGAGTTCGATTAATAATTGTGAGAGATTAAAAATTTAATTGATGTAAATCCTGTGAATACTGTTTATTATCCTAAGCAACGTTTTCAGATTTGATCTATTACAGAGTATTGTAAACTCTAGAGAGCCGCAATAACAGCAGGGCTTTTATGATATAAGAAATTCGACAGCTCCCAGACTCCGAGCCGCAGCCAGCCACCGCCCACGTATCAAGCCCGGTGTACGCTTCATGGCGAGTTGGTGGGGGGGGGGGGGGGGGGGTCTGCTGTCAGGAGCAGAACCGGATAACAATGAGTGGGCCACAGTGATGCCTCACATCGGCAGACATATATCATTGCGTACCAAGCATACACCAGATCACAGAAATCCCCAACTCGCAGGAGGAGTCCAAAGGGATCGTTTCAGAGAGGAGAAGTCAGGTGTGGCATGGGGATTCAGATTCAGATTCAGAAATTTTATTCACAGTATGCAAGAAGATTGTGATTACGGTACATCACAAGTTACAGAGAAACGCACACTGCAGGGAATGACATAGTCAGAATGGCTGTCTACCTGGCATCCCCTTAAAGTATAACAGTTCAAATGCAGACCAACTATGAGAGCATGTCTTAGTAAAAAAAATAATCTGTTCTTTCATCCAATATTTTCCAACATGGAAGAGAAAAAGATTTATGATTCATGGGGTACAATATGATCGGTGGGAGTTCTGGTGGATTACTAGGATAAATAAACCTGTTTGTCAGCTCAGTCCTTTTTCTATGTTTTAATAATCTACATTATCTTGGAGCTTCATAAAAAAAATATTGAGCTTCAGAAAATGTTTTTGACGGGAACCTTTCAGTATGTGATAAAGTATAAATTCGAAGACTCTGTGAAGTGGGTGTTGACAACAAGTTATGCAAGACGAGGTATCCAGACATAATTCAAGTCACGACCATTACATTGGGCAACAGGAAATCCCTGTTGCCCAATGTAATGGTCGTGACTTGAATTGTGTCTGGATACCTCGTACGTACTTTACTCACACATTTTCAGAGTACTCGTACTCTAGTACTGAAGTCTAGTACTCGCCCCAGTCCTGACAGGGATGCATACTAGGGTTAACTAAAATGGGATAACCGGCTCTGTGGATAAGCTAAAATCTATTTTAGTTCGGTTTTGCTTTATGAGGGTTAAAAATATAGTTTGTGTGCAGCATTTTCAAGTTTTGTTTGCTGTAGAGTACAGTACAGTCGCCGTGGACCGGTCACTTTCCGCGCGTGGGCAATATTTGCACGGACGCAATAATATTAGATTTCAAACACTAATTACAGGAATAATCATCAAAAATGTAATTAATGAAGCACCGGATACAACCCGGTGCTTCATTAATTAAAATTTTGCTAATGATGATTTTTACTACCTGGTAAACAGATGCGTGGACATAACTGCCCACGTGTGGATTACGACCAATCCACGGCGACTGTACTGTGTTACGAATTGTAGGGAGCCGCAGTAACAACCAGGCCCTTATTGTAAAAGAAATCCTACATATTTGGTTCTCGAGCATTTAATTTTTCAAATCAGTGAGGGGGAAGTCTTTTTTTTATTTTTTTTTATTTTGTTTGTTATATTTCTGCACCATTTTCGAAAAATAAATACTGTCCACATAATATGTGTTATTTATATAAGTTATTTTCGACAGGACAGAGCAAACTGGATGTTTACAAAATAAATATAATGAATAGACATTGTGTTTTAATCATGTTTTGTTGCAAACACCTGTAAATAAATGTGCGTCATTCGAAAAAGGTAGAATTTTAAAGTCTCACCATTCCTTGGTTATGTTGGAAGGTACTGCAAACCAAATCTGTTCAACGCAGGGGTTCAATATCAGTGAGAGATTGCCCGATAACAAAAATTCATCTTTAGACTACCGTTTTATAGTATTGGCCCTCTGATGTTCTTTCGTTTATCAAGTATCGTATATTCCTGATTGGGGGTAAAGGCTATTCACTTTCTGGCAGAAATTTGCAATGTGGGGAATCGTTCTGATCAAATTGTAGCAGCTGACCAGCCTGTGGAGATATTATTAGAAGGTGTACCTTTCCTGCAACTTGGAATTGTTTCGTTTTTTGAGCTTGATGTCCGACAAAATCGTCCGCGGGAGAGGACGACAGCCTCCCACTCAACCATATTTCCGATCAACTGACGTCTCTTCCGGGATACGGAAAGGAGACTCTTTTGAACCCATTTCCTAATACGATTCGCAGGCCAATCTAGAATAACTAAAACAATTCTTTTTATGCATCAACACATAGTTATAGTCCCTCATTGGAAAGAGCTCAACGAGCTCGCTTTTAAGATAGGCCATAAGCTATGTTTTGGGTTCAAAAATCTAAAGAATAATAAAATTTGAATAGCTATATTTATGAATGGTGCTGGTCGTGACGTCGGATAAGGGTTGAAAGTAATTTTACAACAAGACCAGTAAATTAAATGAAAACACCAGGTGAGCACCTTCTTCGGAAGCTCTGATCCAAATTAGGATGTGAATGCACGTGCGTCATAACCTGTTGTAATCACTTTGAATACGTGACAGAGGCAATGCAATCAAGCTGACAGTTCAGCGACGTTTCTTCCTGTTCTTAAGAAATTTTCCAGAGTTATATTTCCTTATGGATTATAAGTTGTCTGTCATTTTAGGAGACACGCGTGAAAAGATGTCTTTGTGACTGTGAGTACAATTTGCATCAGCGCGGAAACCATTTTCAGGAATTCATGTAATGATTACATTTCTGCCGAGCAGACAATTATGCTTTTTAACCATTTGAACTCTAGTGGTAAGTTCCATGATAGTTCAATGACAGCAGTTAGAAGAGTCCATATTCATTATTTGGGGTAGACCAATCAATATTTTCAACGTGCAGCCTTGGGGTTGCACGTTGGAAATATTGACTGGTCTACCCCACACATTTACTGAACAGCCATCCCATTTAATGACGTTGTGACGTATCATGTTCCTGGTCGGAAAAGCGGCCGCTCGGGTTCAAAGGGTGAAGTAACTACATTTGATTGCCCGTTTGCCGAAGGTTACGTTATTATACGCATATGGTTAGAAACAAATAACCTTCAGATAGACCGAGACAGATTTCCACATTCAGCTTGACTAAGTTTAAACAATATTTATTTCCAACCTTCAAAACAAAACACACGTAACAACATAGGATGTGTGTGGATCCAACAACAAGCTCTTACATTATGCATGGTCGTTTCCACTCATAGTACATTTATAGGTAACATATACGAGATGATCGACAGCTGTACATCTGTTATAATTCAATTCCCCGATTTCAGACTGTACATACATGTACTCATTGGTTCGTTCAGTAAGTTACCAATAGACAGCTTGATAGGAAATGGAAACAAATTCAAGAAAGTAGAACTCAAAATAGAGAGAGAGAAGAAAGAAAACTGAAAATACCAGACGGTAAAGTAAGGCTTAATGACCTTGGCTGTTGCATAAACTCATTGAGGCCACCGCATAAACCCGAACAGCCATATGACCATCAGTAGGACTGTGGCGAGTACAAATAGGCCAATTCACCCAGCCTTCTATGGTAGTAAACTTTTTTTTAGAATGATCAGGACAGTAGAAGAAATATACTAATAAAGAAATGAAACATAACCGCATGGAGAATAAGAAAGAGTCCTCATGTTTGCAGGAACTTCTTTGTTTCTGTGGTAAGACTTAGTGGAATAATTAACTGTTGTGAACTTCCGGGAACAAGCAGTCTGTAATCTGCTGATGCATTGCTCCTACTTCAGTTGTGAACCGAACAACGTCTTGAATAATTCTTAAACCAGTTCTGAAACCTGTGAATCTGAATTTTGTACCTTTATCTCATTTGTTACCTAAATACTGTTTTTTAAGCCACTGCCTAAAAAGATAAGAGTTGGAAAAGCCATAAGTAGAGAAGAGTTCAAGAAAAATTTGTAACTTTATCAATTCGTCTCCTGATTGTATCAAGACGCCATCTGCAACGCTTTAGCATCTGTAATGCATTACCATACCATTACATTTGGCGCCACGATACACCAAGGGGCGGATTAATATACATCGCTTCTTTCGGGGCTGTTTTGGAAGGTTTTGCTATGACGTTGGATTCAAGTTCGGAAATATGAATGTACTTGAAATCAAAAGTACAAAATTTCAACGGACAGTTAGGGTCCTGCGAATATTCGAGATTCGATTCGATATCGATGCCATACGTCTGCTTCGAGATCGATTCCGAATCAGTCTCAAAATTCGATTTTTTCGAATCACTTGTAATAACTTCAATTTGTTACATTTCCAACAAAAAATGGATAAATTGTCGTTAGAAAATTCATTCGTTCATGTAGGCTCAGTTCCTAATTAAACCTTTACCCAACGTAACGGCCGAAACCGGCCAGCGCTATTCTCAAAAATCGCCAATTAATTTTCATCATTTTTTCATTTTTTGTCTCAAAAACATAGGTTATGACCCCTCATTGGAACGAGCTCGTCGAGCTCGTTCCAATGAGGGGGTCATAACCTATGTTTTTGAGACAAAAAATGAAAACAATTAGTTATTCAAGATTTTTTTTTGCAAGTGTCGTCTGCTTTTTTTGTTAGGTAAAGGGTTAATTGAGAACGTGAATAGTAACAAGTTAAGCCTTCCAAATCTAAAACTATGGATAATAGGCCTAGCTGTTTCAGCGACGGTGCTACAGAGAATATTTAGTTATTGGTGTTTAAGGTGTTCACTCAGTAGTGTAATGGTCATCACAGTGTTCTGTAACTTCCGTTTGGTGCAATATGAAATAACTTGTCTTTTAAGATTCGATTTGAGATTCGATATCGATATCACCTAACGTGATTCGATTCGAGATTCGATTCGCCAAAAAAATGTGATTTGCAGATCCCTGCGTACAGTAGAGCCTTTTATGAGAGGATTCCATGTTTTAGTCTTCGCCACGAAAGCTCATCGTGCCATCGTACTCAATTACCACAGCTTGAAGGAAATTCAAAATAAAAACACCACAGAATGAATGAAATTCAAAATACAAACACCACAGATTGAATGAAATTCAAAATAAAAACACCACAGAATGAATGAAATTCAAAATACAAACATCACAGAATGAAGGAAATTCAAAATAAAAACACCACAGAATGAAAGAAATTTAAAATAAAAACACCACAGATTGAATTAAATTCAAAATAAAAACATCACAGAATGAAGGACATTCAAAATAAAAACACCACAGAATGAAAGGAATTCAAAATAAAAACACCACAGAATGAAAGAAATTCCAAATAAAATCATCACAGAATGAAGGACATTCAAAATAAAAACACCACAGAATGAAAGGAATTCAAAATAAAAACACCACAGAATGAAAGAAATTCCAAATAAAATCATCACAGAATGAAGGACATTCAAAATAAAAACACCACAGAATGAAAGGAATTCAAAATAAAAACACCACACTGAAAAACTTCAAAATACAAACACCACAGAATAAATGAAATTCAAGATAAAAACACCACTGAACGAATGAAATTCAAGATAAAAACACGACAGAATGAATGAAATTCAAAATAAAAACACCACAAAATGAATGAAATTTTTGAAGTTCACAAAAATAGGATGTTGTAATGGTGTAGGTATAAAATTAAAAATGTAATGCTTTGAATAAATAACACAAATTGTTCCTTTAGGCCAAACTTAAACTGTTTTGGTTCTCAGGCAATCCTTCATTGAAATTGAATCCTCTCGTCGAACAATTTTACAGGCTTGCATTGTCTTCTAAAATGAGAAGACTTTAAAAGTTTACCATTTTTTATTGATGAAGATATATTTGCATGTATTTTCCACAAAGCATGTTTCAAATAAATTATTACCACTTTACAGGGCGTTCTTATTTTGCTACAGTGCGTGATTTTTTCTGTTGTTACACAACAGAATAGGCCACGGACTGAGTCTTGGGTGTAAATAAGGCTGATTGATATTCACTAAAGATACATTGACATACTGAAACCAAAACGTCATTTTTCTCCCTTCAGAACAAAATGCTTCCTTCAATTTGTAATAAAATTATCTGAGTGTCTACCCTATTCTTGTTTTGTCGTACTTTTCCTTTGTGTGCATGGTGTTCCCTTGGCCATAGTTCAAGAACTTACGGACTTGTGTGGGATAACCAGCGGTAAGAGGGTGTCGAAGTGGGCCAGTGGGTGGTGGGATAGCCTGCCCTGTACTGCCCCGGTTACACCACAATGCCCTACAAAGTCATGTTACTGTTATATTGTCTATTTAATATGTTTGTTTAGTAAACATCTAGTATGCTCTCTTCTACAGAAAAAAACTCAAACATTATGTGGACGTTATTTATTTATTTATTTATTTATTTATTTATTTATTTATTTATTTATTTATTTGAGTTTAACGACAGTTTCGACAGCCAGGGTCACCTTATGTCGGACAGTTTCAGGGGTGGAGGAAGCCGGAGTACCCAGAGAGAACCACCGAGCGATGGCGAGTAACTGTCAGACTCCGCAACGTACTAACTCCACACAGGCAGGGTTAGCATTGGGTGAAGACAGGTGCACCATCGACGCACAATACACCTTAGTACACAGCGATACAGTACACAGAGTCATGACTACAAGAGCTCCGGTAGCATCCGAGTCGGGCAGGGATATCAAAAAGGGAACTCGACTCTCGATATGATTTATGACCAAGAGTTTATTACGTATCAGAAATTGGAATGTGACAGTGACATTGACATTACATATATCGTCCCTTGAAAGGAACACGGTCTTTTATTACACGCCTGTTCTATGAATTATCTATCTACATCAACACTAAACTGTGCGGAAAATGAAAAACAGTTCCGCACATATATGCGAAACAGAAGTCGTTGGCGGACAATTTTTCTAAAGCAGCCACATTTCACTGAAATTTTCTAAAAATCGTGCACCGCAATTACAATTTGAATCGCTAGCGATAGCTAAAAATCGTCTCCTGAGTTCCAATGTGTTCTATGTGCCAGTAGGCACATAGAACACATTGGAACTCTGGGGACGAACTAATAACACGGATTTCCCTCGTAAATTTGGTTGGCGATAAATTGTGTTCTTTTTGTTGATAGTTGTCAAATGAATTGCTGAGTGTCCTTCTAATAATTGTTTTTATAAACTAAAGGCGAGTAATAAACACAGAACGACACACGTGTGTGAATGTGTTAATCGATATGGCACGAGTGCCATCGCAGGAGGATAGAACGAGAGGCCGCAGGCCTCGAGTTTTATCTTTCCGCGATGGCACAAGTGCCATATCTATTAACCCATTCACACACGCGTGTCGTTCTGTGTATATCTGAAATGCTTCAGCATTGCGGATGGCACCTTGCTCTACGCAAGGGACGATATAAAGCTTTAGAAATCTCCCCGCCTACATTATAGCTTGTTTGTTTGGTGATCATCTGCAATACTTAGTCATTATACCTCATAATCTCCCCCCCTCCCCCCCCCCCACACACACACACACACACACAAACACACACACACACACACACATACACACATACACACACACACACACACACACACACACACACACACACACACACACACACACACACACTCTCACACACACACACACACACACACACACTCACACACACACACACACCCAATGGCATCCTGGCGAGTTTCCCGGCTAGAGATCTCAGAAAGTAAAGACTTTTTCACTAGTGCACTTCTGACGAGAAGGGCGCGCGCTGCTCCCCTTTCTAGCTTAACCTCAGCGCAAAAGGAATAGCACCCCCCTGTCGCACCCCCTCCCGCTTCCGGCGTCCGTGCATGACTATATTTCATTTACGCAGATTTCTTTAGATTATACACGAATCCACGTTCTTGTGGTTTCCAAACTTTAGAAGGGGAATCACAAACAAAATCGAAAGCATTTTTTTCACATTTTGAAGTTTTTTGTTCTTGCCACAATAGAGATGCCACACAAACAAATACTGACACACACACTATATTGACTGCCTGACCGATTTCAAAACATACATGTCTAAGGTTTGGTTCGACCAAAAGTGAAGCACCGACATTTCATTGTAGATTGTTCCTGAACTATCACAGGTATAAACCAAATACCTCCCTGCCTCACTTTTCGGGCAGAAATCGTGGATTCACATGTGTCTGTCGTGTTATGTATTTAGACAAGTAATAACTACTTGTTAGCCTCTGCACGTACAGAGCAACTTTTCATTTATTTACGCTGATTATTTTGCTTTAGAGTAAATTTACACCGGGGAAGAAAATGTGGTAAAAACGAATGGGATTTTAGATGCTCGATAATTGCCGCACTGAGAATGCGCTTCAATACAGCCCAAAGTCACGAAAAACAAACTTTCAGTTGGTAATATTCTTGGTATGTTGTTTCATACACAAGAAAATCAGATCTACTACCATGGCGATCAGTGGCGACCTCTGGGCTTATCCCAAGCTCTCAAGTCACCAGTCTAATTCTGACTGAAATTCGACGACGTTACGTGCTGTTTGTTTACCCGTTTTGTGGAAATATGCGTGCTGTCGACCGTTGATGAATGTCATGTGCGCCCACTTACAAAGATATACAGGTATTCGTTCCTGTCCAAGTTATATGTATTCTAATCAATAAATATTTAATTCCTCTTGAAAATTGAAAGATATTAACATACTTTGTGGAACTCTGCGTGGCGCAGTCATGACGCTATGGCTGTGGTGAGTCTTCATTTTCAATTATAATAGCATCAAAATGTCGATCAAATCTCGATTGAGCATCATTTGTAGCTTTTGTTCACAGAAAATGAATCTTCGTGATTTTTCTTAGATTCGGTCGTCAGGAATATATCAGTTGATTGGAAAAACGAACCGAAGGTTCGCTTTTCCAATCAACTGAAATATTCCAGACCAGTGAATCTAAACATAGGCGATAACCTATTTGAGGGCTAGACTGGTTCCAGGCCATAACAGGTTGGATTGTTTACAACATTAAACTGGTGGCCTGGGAGCTTGGGCCTATTCCTTTGATATTGTACTTATTTATCAGAATGCCAAATACAGGTTATACCTTCTTAAGTAAAACCGTTCCGCAATAAACTTGTTCACAAATGCAAATGCATCCAAGATTCAGTCAAGCAAGGTAAATAAAGTCTGTGAGTGGCGAAACACCAAATTTCCTAACATCTAACAGTTTCTTCCATGTCTAGCACTGTGATCAAAAAAGAGTAGAGAAAATTTCGATTAAATCGCGATCCGAGCGAAATTATCTTCCCGCTTTTCTAATTTGGTGAAAATAGAACCAAATGTATTACTAGTTTTCAGAACGTTTTTTGGCACTGTGGCCAAATTTATTGTTTTGAAAAGTATATTGAATAAAAGTGGTGTTTCTGCCCGATCTATTTTCTATTTTCCTGTAACTAGAGATCCCATGATATGAATTATAGCCAGCAAGTACACAAGTAATGATATCACGCAGTTGATAATTGATTAAATAAGCGAAAGGCACATGTTTATGGTGAGAGGTTTTTAACGTCAACGATAACATCGAGAAGGCTTTTACTCTGATTATCAGTACACTGAATAATGTAGTGCTACAAATTCTTCATCACTGACGGGAACGACACATGTGTTTACAAATAGCATCCATGTGCATACAAAACTTCCACAAGTGTCTGAACCTTTGATAAAGTTTCGCTATAAAAAAGACATTAGACCCCCTCAAAACAGATCTGTTTCTCAGGCCATTTTTTTTGTAAAATTGCATGTGGGCGAGCGGTTTTTTATTTTATTTTTTTTTAATTATTTCTTTGCCATCAAAAGTTCATATTCTTTGTTTCGTATCTGTTTTAGGCCTCATAATGTACAGAATAGCATGGTGGTGGTGTATTTCGTCTCTTGAGTGCAAGAAGGCTTTTGTAATGTAAAAGCATTGCAAAGCCTTGTTGCGCCCAATGGACACATTTATCAATTTTATTAACTTTTGTAAAATATCAGATGTAAACCATTTAATTTTTATTTGTTTAAGTTTGCTTTGGTTATAAAAAGAGAGCATGCGGCAGCCAATAGGACCACGCACGAGGGCCTGAGAACAGATTTCTAACTTTTTTAGGCCTTATCCCTTGACTTTATTTAGAAATACAGGGGCACTGGTAATCAAGGGTTTTTCATCTGAGAACCGCGACAAACCAGCGACTGGCCAAAGTGTATTATTAGTATGAGCATACTAATCGTCTGTACGCCTCTTAGCCTTTTATAAGGTTTTGCTTTATAGACGACATTGCAAATTCACCTTTAAATACTAAAATTTTGCTCAGTGAATTTTAATTTAAGTTATCCATTGTATAGAAGAGGTGTCAGACCTTTGTCTCCAACGCAAAAGCTTGTATTCGAAAGAAATGGTATTTGACGACATTCATCACCAGTTCTATGCTACCAATATAACAACACATCAGTATAACAAGAAAATACAGCAGTGCTGTGGAAAAAAAGGACGATGATAAGATGCCAATGCGGTTTTACTGAAAAAACATCTTTAAAATAACAAGACTGAGTATCACAAATGTAGTTTCAACAGATAATCCTGCGAGTAATTATGAAACAGCTAATCCTGTGCTTCTGGGTCATGTCAGGGAAGAGGAAAAAAGACGTGACGTCAACATTGACCTGCCTGTTTTTATTTGCAATGCATTTTGGGTTCGTATACCGAATTTGGTCAAAATCGGCCCAGTAGTTAGCCCGTTGCTAAGGGGGGCGGGGGGCTCTGGTTGCTAGGGAAGTCACGTGACGTCAACATTGATCTTTCTGTTTTCATGTGCAATGCATTTTGGGTCCGTATACCGAATTTGGTCAAAATCGGCCCAGTAGTTAGCCCGTTGCTGAGAGGTTCCTCTGGTTGCTAGGGAAGTCACGAGACGTAAACTTTGATCTGTCTGTTTTCATTTGCAATGCATTTTGGGTCCGTATACCGAAATTGGTCAAAATCGGCCCAGTAGTTAGCACGTTGCTAAGGGGGCGCTCTGGTTGCTAGGGAAGTCACGTGACGACACCATTGACCTGTCTGTTTTCGATTGCAATGCATGCTGGGTCCATGTATCAGAATTGACCCAATAGTTTGTCCGTTGCTAGGGGCGTGCTTTACTTGCTATGGACGTCACGTGACATAATCAGTGACCCATTAGCCCCCACCCCCCCCCCCCTCACCCAATATATTAAGGGTCCCTTAATCCAATGAGGGTGAAAGCAATGGTGGAGAGCCATCACTTGTCCTAGCGTCCGAGTATCCTTGAAAAAATGTAACCTCATTTGTCCCCTGTTCCTTTGGGAAAAATCCCTAAAAGTTTAATCAGCCAGAGTCATTCTCGTGGAGTCTCATCTCGTTAACTACTTCCTACATTAACAAAAGTGTGAAATTAGTATAAAAAACTCACGAGTTTCGACGTCGGCTTCGCCTCCGTCTCAACTCGGGCGCCTCCGGCGCCTTCGTCCTTTATAAAAACAAAATCACATCTTCAAAGATGTACACGTACTGGAGAGCCTCCTCCGATACTTCAACTGCAAAATGTTACGGTGATGATTCCGTATTAAACTTCTTTTAGAAATGATGACCTTCGACCTTCGAATAAAATCAAGGAAATATTTGATTTCTTTTTCTGAAAGTTGAATGCTATTCGATAGTTGTGAAGAATAGATCAATTAATATCTTTAACCTGCAGTCATGTGGCTGCAGGTGAGATATCTTAATGAGTCAACCGAAACATTTAACCCTTTACCCAACGAAACGACCAAAACCGGCCAGCGCGATTCTCAAAAATCGCCAATTAATTTTCATTATTTTTTCTTTTTTGTCTCAAAAACATAGGTTATGACTCCTGATTGGAACGAGCTCGTCGAGCTCGTTCCAACGAGGGGTCATAACCTATGTTTTTGAGACAAAAACATGAAAAAATTAGTTATTCAAGAATTTTGTTTGCATGTGTCGTCTGCTTTTCACGTTAGGTAAAGGGTTAACTCTTCTAAACACGCCATCTTTCGACAAGAACGATATCATTTTATAAAAACAGGAATTAAAGAGTTGAATGTGATCTTTGATGAAATATATGTACTATAGAACTACAGGCAACTGGTTGCGAGTACTTTTGTGTATTTATTATGCGCCTGTTCTGTGAAATCCCCTTCTACAACAACACTAAACCAAGCGGAAAATGAAACACCGTTCCGCATATATGTGCCGAACAAAAATCGTTGACGGACTATTTTTAAATAGAAGCGAAATTTCACTGGAATTTTCTTCAAATCGTGCAGCGCAATTACAATTTGAATCGCTAGTGACAGCTAAAACTAGTAACACCGGTTCCCCTCGCAGATTTTGTTGGCGGTAAAATGTGTTCTTTTTGTTGATAGTTCGTCCCCCAAGTTCCAATGTGTTACATGTGCATACTGGCACATATAACACATTGGAACTCAGGGGACGAGTTGTCAAATGAATTGCCGAGTGTCCTTCTAATAATTGTTTTAAAAGACGTGAAGACATGTTATAAACACAGAACGACACACGTGTGTGAATG
This sequence comes from Pictodentalium vernedei, assembly GCA_031216915.1. Taxonomy (NCBI): domain Eukaryota; kingdom Metazoa; phylum Mollusca; class Scaphopoda; order Dentaliida; family Dentaliidae; genus Pictodentalium; species Pictodentalium vernedei. Next base: position 727,552,272 of record CM062297.1, on the reverse strand, counting down.
GGTTAATCGATATGGCACTTGTGCCATCGCGGAAGGATAAAACTCTGGGCCTGCTGCCTCTCATTTTATCCTTCCGCTCTGGCACTCGTGCCATATCGATTAACCCATTCACACGCGTGTGTCGTTCTGCGTATTTCATATCTGGTTATATGTGGTTACAAAATCGAATACAAATGTTATCAAATATAATTTTGTTCTAACTCTCTGCTTGTGTCGATCATCTGTGATTGTTGACAGGGGCGGGGTTCAGTTTGGAAACAGTGATGTAATGAAAAAAATATACAATTTGTGGCGAATGTGTAGACAATCGATTGTCGCAAATAGTACTTTATTGAATGCTGAGCTTGCCTTGTATTACAGACAACTGACCTTAGAGCTTAATAAGACTGATGCCAGTCATTGTCAGAATTAATTTGGCCAAGTATATGTATCGATGCCAATTAGAATACAGTAAAATCCGATATTCTGGAATTGGAGTGAATAATTATAGGTGATGAAAGATCACAATGCCGAGGACAGAATATTCATCAAACTGACATAAATCCGGAGGGATGACGTTACCCTTTATTCAGCGTATTTGTCATAGTTATTTTGAGAAGAGAAACAACATCTTTCTTCATTAAGACATTCGTCGAAGTTTGAATTGACCTATTAGATTCGTTAGCCTCCTTTTTCTTTTTTTTTCTCCTTTTTGTTCAGCACTTAACAGCCACATTTTTAAAGTTATAGTGACTAATTTTGGTACACTTGGTGACATCTAGTTATACAACTAGGCATTCGTTTTCTGACATTTTACATTTAACCAAAGCAACGTCATTTTTAACGTATTTTGTCTCCATTTTTTAATATAAATCTCTATCAGGCCTCCATTTTTACAAAACTGGATATATTATCTCCGTCAAAAACTATATCTAAACAAGAGCGGTGTGTCCATCCCAATTAGCTCACCAACATATGGCATGCAATAAACCTAGGCTTGTTACGAATCTGCAAACAATGTCCATGTACATGTATAGCAAATCAGGTTAGAAATTTTCTTAGTTCACATTGACAAAACGTCTAACATTGCATCAAAAAAGTCGAACCGTGGACTTTTCGGTTTGGTATTCAATGCAGTAACCACTGAGTCACTGCGCCTACCAAATCCGATCACAAGATTTTTTTAATAGCAAAGCACGAATTTTTTTTGGTCATTTGTATCAATGTAAATTCAATCCACAGTGCTATATCAGCGATGAAACGGGCCCGATTACTCGGAGCTCTGGGGAAGCAGCTAGTGTTAAATTCCCACAGGAGCCGAAGACTTTTGTGGGAGCAACATTTTCTTTTGTAAAACTTCGGCTCCATCCAACTGAATCCAGCAAGTGGTATATCCACTGCATATATTGTATGATATGGAACGAAAAGTGATCTGTGTACATACAGGGATCTGGGTATATAGTATGGGTGTGTCGTGGAATATCGATGAGGTAGTTTAGTTTTCTTGAAAAGTTTTCCCCGCGAAACGGCTGACTTTGCTATTGACGTCGTTGCGTCATGATGCGCACGCAACGCTATGGAAACAGTGTCCACAGTTGCTGTCCACTGTGCAATCCGGCATTACGTTGTTCGGGTCAGGGTGTGTCGGGCATCTCGTACTGAAGTGATCTCGTGGTACAGTATGGGCGTTATATACTCCTGTAGGTCCCGTGTTAGCCCTTGGAACTACTAATCCGCCTAATGCTTTATGCAGTCTTATGACTGGTATTGGTAGTACTTACCGATAGGCCAAGCGGTATTGTGGGGTGAGGGGGAGGGGAGGGTAATGCGTGGTTGTTTAGAATGGTAGTATAGTGTGGGTGGTATAGGTAGTACCTAATGCTCGGTCAAATGGTATTATGGGGTGGGTGATGCATAGTTGTCTAGTGCGCAGGTATCTGACGCTGTTATGGGCGTTTGTTTACCAACTTTTCGTTGAGTTTGCGAGCAGACTACTTTTGATGCAATGTGATGTTTCTTTGCTCAAAGAGGTAAACATATATTGTTTTGTACCTCTGTTATAAATTGTCCAATCAAAAAGTATTTATGTCACTTTAAACCATCATTATATTATCACAATTGGAGAAATTGCACGACGTAATAATGAAATTATGGCTGTAGTGTGTCTCCATTTCTAATGGCAATGCCAAAAAATCAGTGAAATCAAGTCTCGGCTGAGCAACATTTCAAGCGCTGATTCAAAGAAAATGAATATTTATGTTTTGGGGCATTTTTTAGATTCAATCGTCTGGAATATAACAGTTGACATGAAAAGAGAACCATCGGTTCGCTTTTCCGAAGAATTGAAATATTCCAGACGTGTGAATCTAAACATAGGCGATGGACTATTTAAAGGCTAGACTGGTTCCGTGCCATAACAGCGTCGAATTCCTTACAGATTTAGACTGGTAGCTAGAGAGCGTGGTTATTTACCTGAAGTCTAGTAAGATGGACGAACGAAACATCTGTCGCCCAATTTATTTCCCAAACAACGATCGAAACAAAATTTGTCGCTCGCCCAACCTGCACCTGCCTGGCATAGAAAAGGAGAAATATGTTCTCTTAATGTATCTATGCGGTAATACTCTCCTTTTAGATGTAGTTCTATCAGCGAAAGTCATTATGGCGGGACATACATATTACATGACACGTCCGTCCGATCCTGATGGAGCAGTGTTGATTTCCATTGTCGTAATTCGATCAAACTACATTTTTTATTATAATAATTATAATATAATATTAGAACGTTCCTTTTCATGTTCTATCGGTCGGTAGTACCTGAGTTGTGTGATTTCTGAAATAAAACCTTCAGCAGCTTTGATGCGTCAGGTCTTATTTCAGAAATCACACAAACTCAGGTACTATCGACCGATAGAACATGAAAAGAAACGTTCTAATTATTTTATTATGCCGAACAAAAAATAGCTTTCATTGTTAAGCGTTAACTGCAACATGCCATCAGTCTTGTAATAACAATGTAGTCGAATCCAAAAACATGACGTCATTTCGAACGAATGACGTCTCTTTAGGAGTTTCTAGATCACCAAATTCGAAAATGACTTGTCTCAAGTGCCGTCGCTTTGGGAGTTTCTATATCACCAAATGAGAGTGTTTACAACTTCATCATGCTGTTAATGTTATAATTCATTATTAATGCTTGTGTGAGAAGTGGTATAATGGAATATAAAATCATGTTTCTTGGACGACGACAGTTGTAAGAATTAAACGGAGTGAAACAATTTATTTTGAACTTGAGGCGGCGGCTCAGTGAGGTCGAGGGGTACTAAACTTGTGGAAATATAATTGCTTGAAGTCATAACTCATATTCAGGATTCACTCAAGTGGTGAACAACACGTGAGTTTTTAATATTTCTGATTCTTTTGAATTCATTGTTTGCAGTTAAAATTGAAAACACACCCACTGAAGATGATATATCTGTTGGTAAGTTTGTGTCTATCGGTGACGAAACAAGTTAAACGGACACGGCGCCAGCGTTTGGTGTTGGGAAATTCCAATCAGAGCGTGCGTAATCCACGCTGATCAATGGAAGTGGAGCTTACATTTTCTTTGTTCTCTTGTCTCCAGGGAAGAACGTCCCGATAGTACCCGTGTTTTGCCCCCAAACTCCAGTACTATCACTTTTAGAAGGTGTCAAATTAACCAATCACGGCTGCTGTTACAAACGTGAGGCATTATAATGGTGGTTGGTTTGTGTGGACTGTGATGTGATAACTGTAACCCGCTGTCCTCACCAGTTGTATCGATCATGTTTCAGGTTTTGGTCCTTACAAATTGACAATGCGTTCTCCCTTTAGACACCATCATCTTGACGTTCCAAACGCTGTACTACAGGTCCAACAATAAAGTCTGGAGGCCCCCAGTGAAAAGTAAGAAATTCTAGGTTAATTCGATAGTATCATCGTGGATGATGATTTTTACATGTCCATACCATAATAGATTCGTGAAAATATGTGGCCATAGTTAGATAATACATAAGCATGCTTAGAAATTTTAACATAAAATGTAATAACTTTGAAGAATTCGGCCTGGGTCTAGCACGTTTTAGAACATATATTCCTCACCTGATGAACTCCAAGCGGTGGAGAAGACCACCAGTCCCCCCCCCCCCACCCCCCGAGTCCAAGGATGCGCATGGCCGACCATGGTTCGACCCTGCATGAGAAAAACGTGCTGTCCCCAGGCAGAATACTTCAAAGTTATTACATTTTATGTTAAAATTTCTACCGTTAGCTTGCCTATGTATTATCTAAGTATGGACACATATTTTCACGAATCTATTGTGGCATGGACATGTAAAAATCATCAACCACAATGCTACTATCGAATTAATCTAGAAATTCTTCCATTTCACTGGGAGCCTCCAAACTTTATTGGTGGACCTGTATATGACGTGTGGTGTTCCAAGTGGTTTGCGATTTCAATAATTCATGGATAAAGAATGAGTTCGAAAATGACCGGTCTGACACAATATTGTGATAACAAAAGCGGACAGTTTCTCCGGGATCGCTACTGGGTCACGGTCTCATTGAAATAATCTATTCGCTTTCCTCCCCACAACACTGTGGGCACATTGAATTTCGGATGCTGTTTTCTGGGTTTCGTCTTGAGTTTGCAATATTTTATTTATCAAATCTCAACCCACACGTATAAGTGTTTCACGAGCAGCTCGCAGTCTAAGCAAGAGAGTCGTTTTTGCGATCACAGTACTGTGACAAGAGGTCTGAAGTTTCCTCTTTGCCAAGTTCAGCTATCCGAATGCCTCGGCTTCCCATTGGGAAACCGCGACGTTAGGATAACTGAACCACCCTTTTCCACACTTCGACAAATCTCTGCTTTACGACTGTGAATTTTAGTTTGCGATAAATTTTCTGAACAATTCTCTTCTTTCTTCTCTTCGTCCACCTATTTATTACTAATTGCCATCTTTAATTCCTCACCATACAAAAACTCAGCTTCAAACTCCTCCGCCAAGCCTGGTAACGCCAATTTTCCTGATTACGTTCGACGAATAGCCGTGAAAAGCCGTGGACACTTCAATGTAAACAAACCGGTTGCGTCTAGTAAAGCATCAAGGGGAACAGCGCTTGGTTAATATCGGCCGAGATCGACATCATGTCAGCTGAGTTTGATAAAGGGCAATTCTGGGAAAGAAAATCATATCTAATAAATAAATCAAAGTACAGTACGACCGCCGTGAACTGATCACTTTCCTCGGGACTGTAATATTTCCACGGACACAATGATATTATATTCCAAACACTAATTATAGGAATAAATAGAGAGTAATCGCTTGACTGGAGTGGTTACGTGAAATAATTCATGAGAGGTGAGGGACGTTGTACAAACACGAGTGCGCGAATGCGCTCGAGTATTTTATAATATAGTCCCTCGCCTCGAATGAATTATTTGACGTAAGCAGTCCAGTCAAGCGATTACTCTGTTTATTACTTTTCATTATTAACGATAATTATATTATTTAACCCTTTACCTAACGTAACGGCCAAAAACGGCTAGCGCCATTCTCAAAACTCGCCAATTAATTTTCATTTTTTGTCTCTAAAACATAGGTTATGAACCTCATTGGAACGAGCTCGTTCCTATGAGGGGTCATAACCTATGTTTTTGAGACAAAAAGTGAAAATAGTAGTTATTCAAGAATTTTTTTTTTTTTTTTGGAAATGTCGTCTGCTTTTCTGCTTTTCATGTTAGGTGAAGGATTAAAAAAGCAACAACAAAAAACAATGAAGTCCCCATTACACACACGGCAAAGCGTTTTTGTTTGCGCGCACGGATACATGACACAATTGTTGATTGCATAATTCACTTGTGCAGTTATTGTTTATCATCAAACCCGGAAATCCCAGTAAATCACACGTTGGAATGCAATAAACATCAAAGATTTAATAAATGAAGCACCGGGTGCAACCCGGTGCTTCTTTAGTTAAAATTTTGCTGCGGATGATTTTTATTACCTGGTCAACGCATTCGTTGACATCACTGCCCACTTGTGCTTTACAACCATCCGCGGCGAGTGTACTGTATAACACATCTTCACCGAGTTTTTGACTGGAATCATTGATATGTTTTACTAATATTTGACTTACGATAGTCAGTTTATGAATAAAATATTCAGTTGTAGGTTAAAACTCACTTATATTGCAGGTTCCCTTCTAACAACGAGGTATATTTACAACCGATCGGTACTAACATGGAGTCACCAAGTGATTGCGGACACCCTTTACAAGATGTATGTAAAGAAAGTTGGGTCGACGAGTTCTTGCCACAATGATATTGCTCAACTATTCATGGAAACATGGATCCAAAACAAGCCGATCGTTGCACGAGAGAGAAATATCATCCGAATAGAAAACGCACAGAGGTTTACTTGCATCCAGCCTTTGGTGTACAGCGAATATGAGTACAACATGAGACGAGTGAATGAACTATGGCATCAGCAGCTCTCTGCCGGTAAGATGTTGTTACAGTTAAACCGTGAAAGGGTATGCATAAATTTCGTTGCAATATAAATTTCAGGTCATAAAATGTAAGAGGAACGATTTTATCGTTCCTCTGGTGGTTATCGACATGATAAAAACAGATAACCGAAAAGTTGTTCGTCTGGAACGACAAACAGTTCGTCAAAAAGCTGTGTCTTTTCACCTTATTTGATAGCACTGGATCATCTCTGAATTATATGCTTGGAAAAATGTCCACGATGGCTGTACTGTAATCGGTCATTTTTATTATATCCAAAGGAACGGTAAATAGGTTATCTCAAAATTCGAGATTTTATTCTCTGAATTTGGGCGATGAGCAATAAAATGATGCGAGAAATCTGCAATTATTTAATCCTACAGCCCCATGTGGCTACAGTTAAAACTAGAAGGCCTGTCATGAAATGCGCACAAATACCACGTTGATATGCGCGTTAATGTACGCGTTAAGGCCCAAGTGAAGCTATCAAATTATGCACATATGGCCTGTGCACAAGCAATGTTTCAGCCAATGGACCTCCGGGTAACCCGGAGGTCCATTGGCAGAAACATTGCATGTGTTTGCTATGAGTAACCAAGAGAACCTGCCGTGCTTTGGATGCCATTCGATATGGCAATTGCGCGCAATTCCAACGCGCAATTAAGCCTAGATAAGCGCACTATTCGTGACAGGACTTCTAGTTTTAACTGTATATGATTAAATTATTACTGAACCTCTCTATTTATCAGCATCTTTCATATTAATAACGTATGCTCCCTCACGTGATCTTTATTTACAAAAACAATAAACACGTGTCGAGCGAAATAGAGTTACCGAAAATAATGTCATATTTCACCTATTTTCTAACGTAGAACTCGACCAGAGAAACGGAATTTACTGTGAACAGTAAATTCGAGTCTGTGTGAAAATGGCGAGAGCATCATAATTGAATTATACAGAAAGATGATTTATGAAGACTGATTTTCGTGAGTGGAACACCTTTAAAAAAGTAGGTTTTCGAAAACAGCGTTAAAGGTTTTCATACAGGAATAAGATAAAAAAAATCAAGAAACCGGAAATAACCTCTGTGCAAAGCATCCAACGTGTTATATAGAGGAATCAGAAATTGATATGTTTGACTCTTCCCACTATTATGAATAAATAAAACACATGTATGAACTTCAGAAATCCATTAAGGGTTATAAAATGCAATTTTCAACAATTCTGAAAACTGCACTTAAGGAGACCTAGGTGACCCCAGTGAACTGTGCCCAGATTTTTAACTTTCAGGGAGATTCGACTTATTTAATGTTGGTCCTAGGTCCATAAGCCAAGTTTCAAAATATTTAGCTCCGCCCACTTTTTTGAGTGACAAAATTCATGTATGAACTTCGCGAGTGCATTGCAGAAAATGTGATTCCCAGTATTTCTGAAAAAAATAATTCATCGACCTCTTGGTGAGCTCAGTGACCCTGGCCCATCTTTTGAACCTCCATTGAGTCTTGATTCATTTGGTGTTGGGCCCAGGTCCATAAGTCATATCATGTCCGAGATATAAGCGTGTCCCACCTTCAAAATCTTGGTCGCCACACACGTTTTTGAGTGTCACAAAGCATACATGAGCTTCCGAAAGGCATGAGGGTGCCAAAAGTATAATTTCCAGCAATTCTGAAAATGCACTTAATGATCTCTGGGCGACCTTGTCCCATATTTTGAATCTCCATTGAGTTTCGAGTGATTTGATGCTTAAAAGGTTTGCCCATGCCCTCGTTTTGAGTATTAAAATACATGTATGAACTCCGGGCATACATTAAGGGGCCATAAAATGCTGAAATTCTGAAAAATGCACTCAATGACCTTCATCGATATTTTGAATCTCCATTGAGTTTCGACTCATTTAGTGTTGTCCTCAGGTCCATATGACATACCATACTTGAGATATGAACGTGACCCACTTGCAATATTTTTGTACCTGTCCACTTCTTGAATGTAGAAATACATGTATGCATCTCGGTGATGTATTAGGGAGGCATAAACGCGGTTTCCAGCAATTCTAAAGTATGTGCTCAATGACACGTGGTTGACCTCAATGACCTTGATCCATATTTTGTATCTTCTTTGAGTTTCGACTCTTTTGGTGTTGATCTTCTGCGTCCCAGGTTCATAGGTGATACCCACTTTCAATATGTTTGGCCCCGCCCACCTTTTTCAGTGTAAAAATACATGTATGAAATTCAGGAATGCATTAGGGGGTCACAAAATGCGATTTCCAGCAATTCTAAAAAAAAGTACCCAATGACTCCTGGGTGGCCTCAATGTCCTTGGCCCATATTTGGAACCTCCAATGAGTTTCGACTAAGTTGGTGTTGGTCCCATGCTCATAGATCATACCATGTCTGAGATATGAGCGTGTCCCACATTCAAAACACCCCTATGGCCACTCCAAATGCCCCACAAGGCCGAAAAGCATGGGCGGTCGAGTGCAAGTGACTGTCTGTCAGTATGCCAATACGCAACTTGATACAGACTATACACAGTCACAATTCTTTGTGCTCTTTACCCAAAGTTTTCGTTTTCAGATGTATCATATTTTTAATATTACAGTTTATACTTACTATAACAGAAAATGTTAACACAAATGGGCAACAGTAACCAATAGCGATTTATTTAACTTCGATTCGATTTCACGTCAGCCATTTTCTGACAAGTCTTGCGCATTGCTACTGTTCCACACATGATTGGTTGTGGAAACAAAGGTCATATCAGTTGGAGTGGGGTACACGTCATCAGTATGGAAGATGCTTATCTCCTCTCTTGGCATCATTGTACATAATGACAGCAGACAGAGAAGCAGGTTAGAAAGTTTCACTTAGCTTACACGGACAGAGCGTGGAGAAATCGCCTTTCATTTTTCATTATATTTTTCACCTTTGGCTTCCAAAATTCAGCATATGACTTCCCATTGAGATCAAACTCGTTCCAAATGAGGGGGTCAAAACTATGTTTTTAAGAGTAATAAATGAATATTTTTAGTTATTCGAAAAAATACTTTTCCAGTGTCGTCCTGTAACTACGTAAGGCGATGAGTAAAATACGCGTGGTGTGGCACACTTAAAAAGGCTCAGCTGCAGTATTACAACGACAAATTGTTTGGAAGATGGAAGATCCGCCCTCTCAGTATTTCACTAGTACTCCACTCTTCTTCTGTTGGTAACGTTGTGGCAGCGCAATGATAAATAGAAGATACCTATGGTTTTTGAGTGATACCATAATTGTTTCATGAATGACTGGCGAGTGAAATACAAATTTTCAACGACCGACCACAGGGAATGATATCCCCCAATGGAGAATTATTGGCGGACGTCATACTCGTAAACACGCCTTTGCTACGCCACAGGTAGCTTCAGGTATCAGTGAAGCCACTGACCCCATAGACCAACAAATATTCAAGAAGTCACTTTGTTAACCGTTTTCCTATCCTCTCAGCGCTATTCACAAGAATCTTTTGTCAAATTTTACTGTTTTTCAAGTTTTCTCTCCAAACCCAAACCTATGGTGCCTAATAGCAGCGACGTGTTACCAATGAAGGTACCATAGACATTGTCTGTAAGGAAGAGGAAAATGATTTTAAGAAACTGTTTTGCAAGTTTCGTATACCAGTTGTGTTAGGTACAAAATTAATGCCTTCCTTGTGGACACCGCCATCGCTACTTGCTTGCACAAGAATAACCCCAGAAACATGTGATTTGTTACAAGAAAATTAGATGGCTGCTTGTACGTATACACCATAGAATCAATATTAGGCCAGACCTTCCAGTGATGCCATGATTGAAATTTCGGGTTCGATACCGCCTGGTCAAACAATACCAAACCCCAAATATAAATTGCGTTCTTCCCATCCAAGTTTGGATTATTGGACATAATTTGGTACATATTTGAGGTAACAATTACGAACCAAACTTCTCTTTGCATAATCACTGCTTATCCGAATCGAAAGTAAAATATCCAACACAATTTCACCATTGTTCACATTTAAGAAAACTTGAAATACCATTAAAAGTCTTGCGGAGACACGCTGGTTATCCCTATGAACACAGTGCAGAGAACAAGCGGAAACTGCGTCGGACAAACGCACATCAGAGGGCTATAACATTAACTTCGTCGCTTGACAAAGTTAGTGCAGTGGCGTAGGAGGATCCAGGCACTTAAGAGACAGAAAGAAACAGATAGAAAGAGAGAGAGGGGAAAACAGAGAGAGAGACGCGTGCAGTTTGGCCCAAATTTATTATCTTTACCAATCTGTTATTGCAATCGTATTGGGAATTAGCAGGAAGTGGGAGCCCAGATTATTTTCTCTTACGATATAACCAAAGATTCCTCTCGTTTGATTGTTTTCTACCGCCGCCTTTAAACGTTTGATTGCTTTCTACCGCCGCCTTTAAAGTCGATGAAAATGCACATGTTTCGCTCTTTATTTTACGAATTTCCCCAATCGGCCGGAAATGTTGTTAAATGTGGAGCCAAAAAGGTTCATTTTTCTAAATGCAGAGATACGCGAGTCCCAAGCACAACTGTTTGTGTATTGTATTTCCATCAAGCCACTAAGACGCACGGAGCACCACGGATATATATCAGTGTATGGTGCCCTTGTATGACTGTGCCCCCTCCCAAATGCGAAATGCTTCCTACGTCCCTGTTAGTATACAATGTTTCCTGTCCACGGGCTTAACGCAAAGGTCAATCGCCAACTCCAGGGTGAATAAAGCTCAACAATGAATATGCACTGAGTTCAGACTGCGAGAAACGAAGGACAGTAGTTCAGAATTCAGGTAATCCTGCATACGAGTAAAAAGAATTATACTATTTGGGGTTATTTTCCATCCTAATTCGGATTGCCGTAATCCAAACCTTGTTTGTGTCTAAGTTGAGGCTGTTCAGAAAGGTGGCGAATTTTCTTCTTGAACAGTTGTCGTTTCGCTGTCGGCCTCTTTGTTAGAAACAACATTTTATACTTACCTTTCGAAATGATAAAGTTATTTTTTTAGTTATCAGATGTGCGTTTGTGCGATCCCTTTTTCGTTTTGTCTTCGAGGTGTACTATTGGTATGACCATCATGTTGAGTACTAATATTGAAATTTGGTTTCATTATCGGGCTGATGTCTGGCACGTTATGCAGTTTCCATGTTCTGGCACACCAGTAGTAGGGAATGTGATTTTCCACCCACATTTGGGATCTCATGTGACATCATAGTGACGTGACCTAGTGGCATCATGTTTGATTACGTGGTGTGTGCGCATGCGCGCTGCTTGTTGTTCGTGTAATACGTGTTTCCTCCGTCCATTTTGATTGACTACTTGGTTTCTATGATAACACGTAGTTGTTATAAGCCTGCAATGTCGCTAATAGGAAGAGTGTATGTTCTCAGGGTATGTTCGATTGAACGGGAGTATATCTGAAAATCACAAATAATCAGAAAACAACCAACAATCACCATAACAGTCTTTAACTGGTTCTTTTTTATTCGTATCTTGATAGCACTTAGTAATACAGGACTTTGAGTTGTCGTTCAATTATATAACAGAATGTCGAGTTGCTGCAAACAACCCGACGACTATTTATCTAGCTCAAAATCCTTGGCTTCTGCCTATCCCGGGTCTTATTCTCGACGAGCCAGTGTGTGCAACTGTTCCAAAGAGTAACTCCGCGTACGACTCATATCCTCATCTCGGTATTTGAGGATGCCCACCACCTGGTGATGTGCCATTGAAGGATACTTTTTGGAGGATAGTTATTGGGCGGCATATATGTGGGAATACTTATGCCTTCTCGCGCCTGTTCGGCATCTAACCTCTTTTCCACTCCGCAATGTTCATATCTCCAATGCCACTGATGTTGACTTGTCAATGGTCACCGTCATCTGTCCTATGATTAGCTTCCACTATTTTCTGCCACCGCTACTGGTCTCTACCACTACTATTGACGACCATTATCCGTCCTGTACTAAAATCTCCCACTATTAATACTGGCTTGTGGTACCACTATTGCCTTGTTTTGTCTTCCATTCTGTTCATCTAAATCTGTGTCGGTCCATATAGCGGCCCATACAGTTCCTGGTCCTAGTGCATGCCATGCTGCACCTTACATATAGGTATTGTCTGTTTTTCGTAACGAGGTGCACTTACGTGGTAGTTAACAAGGTAAGCACAACAATATAACACATGAACACATGTTTGAAGACCAACATGAGCCTATGTGAAAATGCTCAAAGTGTCATAAAAAAGATACCGCATAGGCACATACGGGTATTGTAGGATACTTATGACGCGGTGATGTAGCATCGGATGATATATTTCGGAAGACAGCTATCTGAGTATAAGTTTCGGAGGATAGCTTATACACAATGTACAGCATACGCTGGATGTACCGATATGTGTTTTTGTGCTTCAAAACATATATCAGCTAAGCACACTCGGTTATCTGAGGATACTTGGCCCCTACGAAACTTCGTGATTCGATTTGAATCTTAAGAAGATATTCGGTTCGATTCGAAATCGACTGCCCTATTAGTCTCACCAAATGTTTTGTCCGGATGGAAATCGTACATAAATAATGTTGAAATAACTTCCGATACAGTAACATAAATAACATCTGCTTTCGTGCTACCAGCCATGGTAACTCCAATATCACTAGTACCTATCACTGTTAAATACAAACTTAAGGTTTCCAAGCAATGTCGACGATGAACTATAATCCTTCCAGATGTAGTTGGAGTATGTATTTTACCAGTCCGGACCTGGCTACCACAGTCGGAACAAATCAGGTTTATAGAACCTCAACCTCCATTGGTCATCTTCAAGACTCCACTGATTCGATTTGAGGTTCGAGAGGATTTCAAATAATAGTCGTGATTCGATTCGAGATGCGATTCAAATCGAAAATGTGTAGTTCAGGGTCCTAGATGATACCTATGACATGATGACGTACTATTTGAAGATACCTTTTGGGGATACTTTCTGGAGAATAGTTGTCGGAGGATAGTTAGTGACGTCACATCATGGCCGTTCATGCGGGCTACCATGTCAACCCAGCATGATATCACTGGACCACGTGACTATGGAGTCACATGAGATCCCCACATGTTGGGCAAAAACCACTTTCCCAACTTCTTACAATTCTGATAAGGTTTCACTAGTGACAGTCTCGAAAGTCATAATAAGGGGTGGACTTCTTTATAAGAGGTATATTTAACAAGGGTATTTCACTGTTAATATTTCTCAAGGATATTCAACAGAGATATTTAGCAAGGCTATTGATTATTGAAAACTGCTTTTATGAGTGAAAACTTCCAATCTGGGTGGCATTTTTGCGAAATTAATGACATTTATCTGTTAACTCTTTTACTTGAAGTAACAGAAATACCCGACCAGGCTTATTCACAAAAAAATGAAACTCAAAATTTTCTTTTTGCCTTAAAAACATAGCCCATGACCCCTCACTGGAACGAGGTCAACAATCTGGTTCCATGGAGGGATCATAAACTCTATTTTTGAAACAACAAACGAAAGAAAATGTTCAGTTCAAGACTTCTTTTGCAAGTTTTGTCTGGTTCTTGGGTATAAATTAAAGGGTTAAAGTTACCGTTAAAACTAGTCGTGTAAGGAAATGCGCACATATAGCGCGTCGACCAGCGCGTTAATCTACGCGTTATGACCACGGTAAGACTATCAAATTCTTTACATATGACCTGCGCACATGCAATGTTTCAGCCAATTGACCTCCGGGTAACCGGGAGGTCCATTGGCTGAAACATTGCCTGTGTTTGCTATGGGTAACTAGGAGAACCTGCCGTGCTTTGGATGTCATTCGACACGGAAACTGCGCGCAATTCCTACGTGCAATTAAGCCTAGATAAGCGCACAATTCGTGACAGGACTTCTGGGTTTAACTGTAGTTCATGACTAAAATGGGAGTGAGGGGAGTAAATACCTTTATTCATAACAAGAGACTACCCTGCCTGGCTGCATATGCACCAATGAAAATAAATATACCAATCTTAGATGGCTTGCCATAGCCATGGTCGTTTACGACTAAGTATTTGTTTTCATAACGGATGCGTTTGTCAGTTTTGTCGCTGCTCTTTGTGATGAGACAATTGTGTACTACTAAGGAGAATTGTGGCTAAAATTGGATAGAGAGGCCAGTTAAAATAGCCCTGGAACCCATTCTCATAGAATGTCCAAACATTCAGCGTAAATAAAATTTACTGGGAGTGAAAATATGAGGAAATGGGATTGGAAGATGAAGGATATAAGGATGCTGGGTGATACAAGGGAGAGCGAGTTAGTGTGTGTTCAGTGTCAACACCCATAAGGAGGAAATACGAATATCATCGAACAGTTCGTCTGTGAGAGTAGAAGCCAGGGAAGCTAGGGGAAATTGATGCGATGGATGCACAGAAGTGCCGGGGTCCTTCTTATATGAGAAGCGCGACAAATCAGCAGTTGGTCAAGGTGTAGTTATTACAATTAATGCCCCAGTCCGGCGCAAGTGGGACTATGTGCGTTGAGAATGTAATGACTGGTATTTCTAATTTTTTAATGCTTTTTTTACTATTTTTTCTTTTTTCTATTTCAGTTGATGCCTACAGTTTCAAAAGCACGCGCGGTAAGTGGAGTGCTAGATTTTAAATTAACAAACTCTTTCAAACTTCAGCAATTTTATGCAATGACGTTAGAAAACTGATTTTCTTTGTCGCGTTTGTTGATGACGTGCTGTTATGGTACGTCTTATTATAACAGTGTGAAGAGAATTTGAAATAGTCTGTTAGCTTGCCGGCTCACAACTTTGTAGTAACTAACAAGTCGAATAGGAAAGATGAAAAAATTGAAGCGCAGATGCTTTCTTTCGTTTTTTTTTCTTTGTTCTGTCCTATTCTTATATATCTTATTCCACTTTAAAAGTGTTACGACCAGTTCGCAACTAGATCCGAGAAAAAGACCGTTTTTCGATCGCAATACTGTGATATCCAAATGGTGAGGACTTGGAAGTTATTTCCCAAATATATATTCCATAACAGTCATTATCAACTTAATAAACATAACTCCGAAGACTAATTGCTACATTCTGTGTCACTTTGTTTGAAGGGACAATATGCCACAAAGTTCAAAACTGTGTGTTTTAGCTGACAAACCAACTAAATCCCATATACAACAGTTTTCTTTTTACTTGTATGTCATTTAGCTAGAGTCTGCTGTAAATATCACATTAATTACCGCTGATTGGCATTTTCAAAATTTTTAATTACATCAAAACAAATTATTTCAACCAAATTCCATATATAAAATACAGGAACTTTTGAAAAAGCAATTCATTCGTTGTGTCAGAAAAACAACAATGTCCTCTTCTGGTCATAACCATCTGCACATTGATGACAAAATATGAAAATGGCAATCATCAATTTTTTTTCCCATAATGCAGCTAGGAATTTAATCAGTTTACTCTTCCTTGACAGTTATCTTTTAGTCCTTCCAAACATGGCTGAATTGGTTAACCCTTTACTTAACATGGAAAACAGACGTCATTAGCAAAACAAATTCTTGAATAACTAATTTTTTTCATTTTTTGTCTCAAAAACATAGGTTATGGCCCCTCGTATGAACGAGCTCGACGAGGTCGTTTCAACGAGGGTCAAAACCTATGTTTTGGGGACAAAAAATGAAAAAATAATGAAAATTAATTGGCAATTTTTTAGAATATCGCTGGCCGGTTTTGACCGTTACGTTGGGTAAAGGGTTAAATTCCAAGTCGCTTTGTGGGAAAAATTGCTGATTGAAATTCCAGTAATTTGTTGGAGCGTGGCTAGTGTTGCGATAAGGTAAGAAACATCAAATTCTTCTCTCGTTGTGCAATGTCTACATCGTCTGATACCTCTAATGTGAGTATCGGTATAAATACGAACAACAATGAGACCAATGTGTATACTGGATAGTGATGCGGATGGAACCGCAAAAAAACCGGTTCGATATCGGTTGAGAGCTGCACCGCTATCTGGATAGCACCACCCTTCCTGCTGTATTGGTACACAGACGAGCTGACCCGATTAGGAATGGTCCAAGCCGGTCCAGAGGAGCATTCTAACCCTTTACCTAACGAATCGGCGCTTCTACCCGCGTAATTTACAAATAAAGCAGTTGAAAAAATATATTTTTCAAACAATTCAGCAAAACCATATCATGTTACCCCTCATTGGAACGAGCTCCACAAGCTGTCACGTGATATATTTTGTAGAAAATTCTTGAAATGTTTTTAAAACCCATAATTGAAATAGTAAATTTTAATGTCGTCTGCGTTCGGTAATAGGTTAAGGCGTCAGGAGTATCGCTAACTCGGGACACAGTGCTCATTTTTCGGACTTCCAACTTGTCCTGGGAAATAAATAGGGGATAAGTTTTGGAAGCAGGTCTCTCCTCACAGCCGAAGATCCAAGTCAATTCATTTAGGAGACGTCCGTCCATCCCAAGTTAGGCATAAGTGGTACAATATATGATCTAGATTTATTGGAAATGAACTAAGCTTATCGAAAACAATTTTAAGTGACGATGTAAGGTACAGTTAACTTATTTTCATCTGGTTATAAGGATGGTCATTTCAGTTCCAAAGAGAAACACTTTATTGCAAAGCGTTTGGCCACCTGGACTTTATCAACGATGAATGTATCACACTCATCTACACCATTAACAATTCTACATACGAGACAGTGTTCACGTTGGGCCGAAACTTTCTTGTGCCAATTTTGAGCCATTCTGGATATTTTAGTGCCGAACAAAATGTTTTGATGCCAAAGGGTTGTTTCTTCGCTGTCTAATCCAAATAAATTGATCGAGTTTTGAAAAAATGAACTGGTAATTATTTGTATTTTCTACCTATTATATAAATGACTAAAAAGAATCATTAGCATTTTTAAAGATGTGGCAATTTGCCAACTGGCAAATTGCCACATCTTTGAAAATGCTAATGGTTCATTTCAATCCATCTAAAGTCATAACTTGAAAATACAATTCTAGAAAATACAATTGAAAAAGTTTTATAGTATTGGTCTCTTGTCATAGAACAAATCGGACAGAACTCGGAAGTTCTGAAGAAATCCTCGGTAGGCGAAGAGGTCAGTCACCTAGGTTATATCTGTGTTACTAATTCACTTAATGCTCATTCTGAATGACGTCGGTACGGACATCTGTTGTTACAATTGGACAAATACTGATTAATCGACTAATGACTGTTTATTCACTGGGTTTAGCAGGCCGCGAGTCTTTATCAAAGACAGCATTTAATTGGATAAATACTTCATACCGTCGCGAGTGACTCGCCACGGTATGAACTATTCGTCTAAATAAATGCTGTCTTTTGTTCACTTGAGAAACTACAATGTTTTTTTTTAAGAAAAACAATGCGCCGTTACCACTCACTGACTATTAACGTTCAAAGTTTTCTAACTCTATTTCTAAAACCATATTGACAAAAACACTATTTGTTGTTGTTGTTGTTGTTGTTGTTGTTGTTTTTTGTTGTTTGTTTCGTCACCGATCGCATCCTTTATTACTGCACTGGCTTTCCTTCACAAGTGAAAGGACCTTTTTGTGCCAAAATGCTAGCAATGAAGATGTTTTGGTGCCAAATGAAAAATTTTAGTGCAAATGTTATAAATTGGCACCCATTGATACGCGGGTGGATCATAAGGTCCGTAGCCTCACAAAGACAGCGCTACTGTATCACTATATTTTCCACATTACTTTTCAATATGATATCCCAGGGACATCAGGACACTTATTCCAGCGATGTTCCAGTATAATTGCCTATCTGTGGAAGACTTCGTTTTGACCCCCCGACCCCAAAGAAGGCTTTCACATCACCAGTGAACGAATTAGCAAAGGCAGGTATGATATGAGTTTTAGGAAGAGAGAGAAGGCAGAGAGGGCAAGACAAGGAGAGTAAAGAGAATTAGGAGTATTTCGATGCCACATTTAGCTGATGCAGCAGTTACTACTTTAGAGGTGTGGCGCTGTCCTGAAACAGAAACAACACTGCTCGGAGTTTTCCATGCGGTTTGTCGTTTATAGTCTCACCCAACTGACATAATTCTAAGGCATATTATTGCCCATTTAAGATGTTACCATTGTTCAGATAGAGAGTCAAAAATGATTACATCCTTGTTGTCCCATAACCTGGAAACCATCAACAGATGCCACTTTTTGGATTTCCTTGATGGAGATGAACCGGGGTGATTCCCAGTTTTCACTCTGGATCAAAGTAATGGATCAATGTCTCCACCTGAGAATGAAGAGTCGGGGAGTCTCTTGAAACTGTTTTAACCCTTTACCCAACGTAAAGGCCAAAACCGGCCAGCGCTATTCTCAAAAATCGTCAGTAATGTTTTCTTTTGTCTCGAAAACATAGGTTTTGACCCCTCAAGGGAACGAGCTCGTTCCAATGAGGGGTCATAACCTATGTTGTTGAGACAAAAAATGAACAAAATAGTTGTTCAAGAATTTTTTTTTGCAACTGTCGTCTGCTTTTCATGTTAGGTAAAGGGTTAAAAGCCACTTGTAAATGTTTAGTACGTCCAGCTTCTATATTGGCGTCAGTGCTCAAGTGTCTTATATTACAGAAGTCTTGCATAGATGACTTCTACCGAGAATAAATTACGAAACTGCAACTGGAATCGGTGTATTGAATTTTGGAAAGATTATATTGCAAAGTAATGTGGAATATATTTCAATCTAGCACGCCTAATCTATTTGAAGCCATGAACTTTTGATTCATCCTCGTACATTACTCAATGACTACCAGAATTCTTCGATTCTTATGATTAAATGCTCTGGGAATAAAGTTTTCATCCCGTGTTTCTATTGCCTGAGAACAGCATCTCCACCAAGAACAACTGCATATTTCAAACACTTTCATTAGTGATGTTACACGTGCCTGTTTACACTTGTATGGAACATTAACTTCGAGCGACATCATAGTTACTTAATCAGATAAGTTCCAAAGTGCCTACAAATGTCAATACCAGTATATAGGCCTACCAGACTACCAAGCGTGACTCTGAGACTCCTGTGATGCTTCCAGGATGTGACACACCTGAAAAATTCCATATCGTGCAAATCAGATGCAGTAAATGGATAATGTCCTGTAGTTTTCAGTAGGTATCAGACTTGTTACTATATTGCCAGCACCAGCAGATAAAGTACACGAAAGCCTCAAAATTTATTAATTATTTATTCGTGTTTAATGTCATATATTTCTGCATAATGGCTAATCTTTACCGCAAAATGGATATAACGTTAAGTCCTGCCAATCATTTATACCCATGGTGCCATTTTGGAGGACAACCCCGGGCACTGGTTACCGGATTCTATTTTAGCAGTAAAACAGAGACTGGTTACCACAGTAAACAAGCACTGCATCATGTCTCGAGGTGTCCACGGGGAAGCCATCAAGATATGCCCTATATTAGTTGAAAAGAAACTCTGTAGTGGACTGCCTTGAATCGATCCAGTGGCTAAATAAGGGACCATATCAAGCACCTGGCCATAAGCGGTGGTCCGGTATGGCCTGCATCACTAATACTGGAATATGATCCCCCATAATTTGGGATGCAACGAATCGTTGCGTCAAAATTAAATTCAGTTATTTTATTTCCACATCCGATACTGAACTAAATTCAGTCGATTATTGTCTTTGCTCTACAGAGCAGCGAAATTCGAAACTAAAACACTGTATGGAAATTTCAAAATGATACGCCCGGAACGCCCGAAAAGCATCTCGTGTGTGAAATCCTGTAGACTAATGAGAGTTACGACGAGACCTTCCTCCAGTTTGTCTTCCGGCGGTCAATTATATGTGTGCAACTCTACAAATTCAACAAACGAGAGCTCATGGCAAATACATATCTGCATCTATCAGGCAGGAGTGGAGGTTATATCGAAATGGATCTCAATGGTTCATTGATTTCCCACGCAAACCCCACACCCAGCCCACCAAACAAATCTATCAAGTTATTAGAATTGTGATACCACCATAAATCAAAAGTTCAAAAGGTTATTTGACTTTATCGGTCGATAACGAATGTCGAATAAGGAAATGGGAATAAGGAACGGTTGTCAGGTCCCCAAAAGAACGAAAGAACGTCCGAATTCTTGGATTCAAAGCTGCCAAGGGGACTATGATGCAAATGAATTCGAATTCGGCGTGTAGATGTTATACATCTGTGTGTACCCCGTAATTCTTCTTGATGTACCCAGCTGATGTACCTGCAGCTTTACGCTCTGGATTGACGGGTATATAAATCGCGAGGTCGCCGATATAAACGTAATACGCTCTAACAATGGAACGCTGAGGCCGATCGTTATTTATTTATTTATTTATTTATTTATTTATTTATTTATTTATTTATTTATTAGTGTTTAAGGTCACATACTTATACACAATGGCTAATCGTGACCGAGACAGTTTTCGGGTGGAGAAAGCCGGAGGGAACCACCGAACATCGACGAGCAACTGACAACTCCTCAACATTCTAACTTTGTTCAAGCTCCAATTAAGCAGGGTTACAGCGGTTGAAGACATTATTACACGGCGCCATCGAGCCCCCATTAGGCAACATGGATAAAGTGCCTTGCCCAAGGGCACAACGCGGGTCGTCCCTGACGGGGATCGAACTCGGGTCATCTAGATAGAAGCCCAACACTCTACCACTGAGCCACCGCGATCCCAAACCGATCTTTATCGATATTCTTGATAGCATGTCGGCAGATTTATAAACCAATCAGGTCGGTAACGGGCTGTGAACCGGCTATCCGGTTAACTATTTCAGCACTTGAGAAAACCTGCTTATTTTAGAAGGGGTGCGTAATGTGGGAGAGTGGATTTGGCCTTCTAGTTCACAGTCATGAACAGACGGTGGGAGCTTTTTTATGAGCGGTCAGAATAACGTTGCCGCATGTTACAAACACTGCTAAGAGGTTCTATCTTGCTCACTACCCTGAAAGAATTAAATTGAAATAAATATTCCTCGTGGCGAAAGGTAATCTGATGCCATAGAAAATATTTTTTTCACTTTCATTCTTCATAATAGTGGACTCAAGTGTGGTAAATAGAGGATATGGAATGAGTGTTTTTCTCATATAATATTTATGAAACGAATCTAAGAATTTTCCGTTTTAGCGAGCCTCTGGCGAGCTCAAACGGAAAATTCGGACGAGTTTCATAAATATTATATGAGAAAAACACTCATTTCATATTCTATTTATCATATGACACACACACGTACAAAATAGTCACTTAGTATGACTTTTTAACCCATCACCTAACTTGAGTTGCAGACGGCACTTGGAAAAAACATCCTCGTATAACTAAAAATTTTCATTTTTTGCTTCCCAAACATAGGTTATGACCCCCTCATTGGAACGAGCTTGTCGAGATCGTTCCATTGAGGGGTCATAACCTATGTTTTGGAAGCAAAAAGTGAAAATATAAAAAAAAATGAATGGCGTTTTTCTTGCAGGTAAAAGATTAATACAATATAGCCCACCCGAAATAGGACAGATAACGTAAATTCTCCCTACTGAAATTATGCAAATGTGACCCAGTTGTATTTTGTTTAGTCAATCCAATTGTCCAGTTTTGAAATTGACCAATGAAAGCTCCCAACTCTAATTATGCAAATTATGAAAATGTGGCCCAGTTGTATTTTGTTCAGCCAATCAAATTGTCTAGTTTTGAAACTGACCAATGAAATTGACAAAAGGCTTTATTTATCACTGATTAATATGAAAACAAAATATCAAATGTTTTGAAGTGAACAAAACGGACGAGTCATATGATAAATAGATAACATTCTGAGATAACCATTTGCATTATCACCGTATTCCTCCCTCGTTCGAAGAAATTCTTTCAAGTTCATGTCCGGTGTTTTCTACTATATTAGTTCAACATATTGCGTTGTGGTTGTTATATAATCTGTCCATGCGCCTATGTGTCAAAGCATCGAAATGAGAACATCGACCTTGTCTGAAAGAGGGGAGCCACACGCCCACCCCAATCTCTCATACATTCACAGTTCTCAACTAAATAAACATCTCTGGTAAGAATTTTTTTCCCAATTCTTTGGGGAGTTCAAATGCGTACTCTCAAATAAAATTATCAGGGAATAATTTTACAAAACGAATGTAATTTTCGATTTCGGTAACCATTACTTTGGGCATGCATGTACTTGTTTTACTTGATATCTTTAGACTAACTCCACACTGCCCTTTCCACGCGACGGGCGGCGGTTAGGGTCGCCAAGGGTAAACAATTATGAAACAACAATAACAACTTGTAAAACAAGAAGTAGTGATAAAAATACAGGGTGTAAACTCCGTTTAACTTTGGACGAGGGCCCTGCACTTGCGGATAGCACTGAATGGCAATCTATCTGTTTGAGAAGTCAAAATTCGAGAGAACGCGATTCGGAAGCGAAACCTCCTGGAACGCTTCCTTTATCATCAGGTCTCTTGTACAGGAGACTAGATCACATTATAAGAATTCGAAAAGAGGCACTTATTTGAATTTTTAATACATCTCGACTCTTCTGAAATTTTCGAATCTGCGCAACTGGAATATAATCGAATGGAATCATCGGAACGATTCCGAATTGAATCTAATTTCAAAGTTTCGCGGGGACAAAAGTGAATCATGTTTTGTTGTTCAAATGTGTGTTAACCCTTTGAACTCTGGTGGTATCGTCCATGTCAGTTCAATGGCAGCAATCGGAAGAGTCCATATTCATTATTTTAGGTAGACCAATCAATATTTTCAACGTGCAGCTGCACGTTGAAAATATTGATCGGTCTACCCCATGCATTTACTAAACAGCCATCCCATTTAACGACGTTATGACATATCATGTTCCTGGCCGGAAAAACGGCCGCTCGTGTTCAAAGGGTTAAGAGCTCCCATGTGACTTACTGTGTATTGATCCCTTAGTCCTTTGGTTCACGTGTATTATTTATTTATTTATTGATGTGTAAGGTCACATATTTATGCACAATGGCTAATCATGACCGTGACAGTTTTACGGGTGGAGGAAGCCGGAGTACCCGGAGAGAATCACCGAGCAACGACGAGCAGCTGCCAGCTCCCCAACATCGTAACTCCGCACTGCAGCACAGGCAGGGTTAGATTGGTTGAAGACATACGTACCATCGACGTGCAGTACGCCTTAGTACACGGCGTCACCGTGCCCCCACGCGGGCAATGGAGATGAAGTGTCTTGCCCAAGGACACAACGCGGTTGCCGCAGGTGGGATTCGAACCGAGGACCTCTCCGCTTGCAGCCTGCACCTCTACCTACTGAGCCACCGCGCACCCTCACGTGGATTCTTCTCCAGCAGTCACGACTCGGCCACGCTTGGTCATTCTCATGCGTCACCATCAGTCTAAAAAGTAAAAAGTGCCCCGCCCCCTTTGAAAAAAATGGGTACGTCAATGAATTGTGAATGAAACAAAATTTATAAAATGCTGTAGGGGCATACTGTGCATCTTTATCAATGCTAGACTGTCCAACGTACTAACTCCGCACAAGCAGGGTTAGCATTGGTCGAAGACAAGTGCACCATCGACGTGCAGTACGCCTTAGTACGCAGCGTCTCCGTGTCCCCGCGGGCAATCGGTATTAAGTGCCTTTCCTAAGGACATAACGCAGCAACCCCTGGCGGGGTTGGAACTGTAGACCTCTCGGTGTGAAATCCAAGCCGTAACCACTGAGCCACCGCGCTCCCGGTGGATACAATAAAATGCTTCAGCTTTTGCCTCTGAAACATAGGTTATGACTCCCTCATCGGATCGGAATGTTCCGTCAAAGACTTTATTACACGCCTGTTCTATGAAATCCCCATCTACAGCAACACTAACCCATCACGAAAATGAAAATCCGTTCCGCACACGTGTGGAACGGAAATCGTTGACGGACTATTTTCAAATAGAAGCGAAATTTCACTGGAATTTTCTACAAATCGTGCACCGCAATTACAATTTGAATCGCTAGCGACAGCTAAAAATAGTAACACGGGTTCCCCTCACAAATTTGGTTGGCGATAAAATGTGTTCTTTTTATTATAGTTTATAGTTCGTTTCCTGAGTTCCAATTTGTTCTATGTACGTACTGACATATATAACACATTGGAACTCATGGTTGCCAAAGCAGTTGCTGAGTGTCCTTCTAATAATTCCTTTCATAGACGTGAAGGCGTGTAATAAACACAGTACGACACGTGAATTGGTTTATCGATTTGGCACTTGGCTATCGCTGAAGGATAAAACGAGAGGCCCGCGGCCTCTCGTTTTATCCTTCCGCGCTGGCACTCGTCTTATATCGATTAACACATTCACACGCGTGCAGGCCTCTCGTTTTGTCTTTCCTCTCCAAATTGATTAACTCATTCACACGCGTGTGTAGTTCTGTGTATATGTTTTGAAGGCCAAAATTTTAAAATGACGTTCTTCTCTCCCCAATTATCACTATTTCTATATATTTAAAGTTCTCAACATCTCTTTTTTAGGTGAAAAAGAAAGTCTCAAAGAAAATGCAATGTGTGATTTTGAATACATCATGGCAATGTTACATTCGTCGTCGGTGGACACTTTGTTGAACTGTTTTGAAACTGTTAATGCCCATTTTCTTGATACAGAACTATTTCTTTTGTTGAATTGTCTGATGGTAATGAGAACGACACTGGCTTTGGATCCACTCCAACTCGCAAGCGAGCTGATCGGCAGACTAAGACAGATAAAAGGTAACTTTTAGTTATTTTATCACGCAATCGTTCATATTTGATCATCCAGGGTGCAAGAAAACGAAAAGAATGATTTATTTTTGTATTTATACTATTGAGCATATTTTCAACCAACTACTAAAATGATTTTCAGAATTAAATATTTATTTCATGTTTCATTAACGGTATTTCCCCCTTGAAATTCCCCTTGCATGTGAAACTTACGCTTCAAAGTGGGTTTGTGTAATTTTAGGGGGTTTTGTACAAATCTGATAGTGTCATATGCCGACTGGCCGTATGGTCCACCTGTAAAATTCCCGGTGCCCCCCCCCCCCCCCCCCCCCGCCTATTGGGTTTCCCTTGGAACCCCAAATTGATGGATGCAGCTTAATAAATGTTTGGGCGTGAAATTTCGTGAAAACGATCAAAAGGCGAAGTGGATCTGATTGCATAGTTTGTGGTATACAGAACTGTTCTCTTTGTGGACAGCTAATAGCAGTCCACATAGAACACAATTCGATATACCAGCAGTCTAGACTGCCACTGATCGCTAAGACGAAAGGAAAGAGCGTTCCTTCAATTTGAAAAAAAAAATAAAATTTTCTCCACTTGGTCCGAACTATTGTCTTCTCGATAAATCTCCCCCACCCTACCCTGTAGAACCATTTTTGCCGAACTATATATGAAGATGAGGCCCCCCCCCCCCCCCCCCCTCCTCTACGGGTGCATTTCCCGGTCACTTTTCATGGCCCAGTCCGCCCCTGGATAGTGTCGACCTAGAAGTCTTCTAATGTATTTTTCTTGGCAAACTGAACCATGTTGACAGCGGAAATTAAACTATCCTATTGATCATAATAAAATTAAATTACAAAAATAATAAAAATTATCAAAATCAAATCAACAATTTGTATTTCGTTGATTCAAACTCAATTATGTTTTAATTTGTAAATCTTCAATTCTGAAATGGCAAGAATATCCTTATAGTAGGCCCTGCGAAGCTTCGAGATTCGATTTAACTTCGAATTTTAACCCTTTGAACCCCGATGGTATTGTCCATGTCAGTTCAGTAGCATTAACTGGAAAAGTCCATTGTTATTATTTGGTGGGGGGGGGGGATAGGCCAATTAATATTTTCAACGCACAGTCTCGAGGCTGCACGTTGAATATATTGATTGGTCCACCACACACAATCACTTGCAACCACCCCACGTAATGAAATGATGACGTATCATGTTCCTGGACCGGAAAATAGGCCTCTCGTGTTCAAAGGGTTATATTGCTATTCGGTTCTATTCGTATTGGCTGCACGATTCGCTTCCATTCGAATCTTTTCACAAGAATATAGCTTGGCACCAGTCATCTGGGTCGTCTCACAATACGTATAGTTCTGGTGAAAATTGTACGTAAATAATATTGAAAAGAAAGACTGAGTGTAGTTTCCGCTATCGAAACAGAAACAACATCTACACCCATGCCACCAACCATGCTACCAACCATGCTAATTTCTCTAGACACTACTACTGTTGAAAGAAAATTTAAAGTTTCCAGGTAGTATCAACGATGAGCTGTTGCTAGATTCTAGCCCTGTGCAGTGCCTAGTACCGATGATTCTCGCACCCGTTTCTGTTTTTTTAACCTTAATCCTTACTAGGTAATATTCCAATTAGAACACCAATGCATGCTTTCGACGAAGTCATGCCTTGGTGATGTAGTTGGAATATTTTATCAGTATGGACTTGACCCGTCACTGTCAGGAAGAAATCAGGTTTACAGCACCTCCCCCTTCCCCAGTCGGTCGTCTTCAAGACTTCCCTCATTCGATTCGAGATTCGATTCGAATTCGAATAATAGACCCGATTCGATTCGAAGCGAAAATGTGTGATTCGCAGGGCCCTACCTTAGAGCTCAACTAATACATTACGTCACGCGTGAAACTTTTCTTTTCCACAGAGAATGAAAGGTCGGCGGGGGGGGGGGGGGGGGTGGGGGGTAGTAAAATGTCACAGCCCCAATGGACTGTAAGGTTAAAAGGTTACCGTTATTCCCTCCACATCTTAGTTAATTGGCTCATTTGGACGTTACTCTTCGTGGGATGTCACTCAAGTCCCCAGGATTGAACGGCGACCATTTTACCAAACGTAACGGACAAAACCAGCCAGATCCAGACATAAAAATCGTCAACCCCTAAAACACATAGCTGATGATCATTCGTTGGAACAAGCTCGTTCCATTGAGGTTGCTATCTGCTTTTTCAACTTTTGCCCCAAAACATAGCTGATAATCATCCGTTGGAACAAGCTCGTTCCATTGAGTGGGCCACAAGATATGTTTTTGAGGCACAAATCAAAATTTTAGTTATTCAACCTTTTTTTCAAACCGTCGTTTTAATATTCATGTAAAAAGGTGAAAGGTTAGATACAGTACTGTGGTCACAAAAGCGACCCTTTTCTCGATCGGATCGCGATAATCTCGCAGTACAATTACTCCAGTCGCTTGAGATTTCGGAAACCAAATATAACAAAATCAACACTGATTCACAAAAAGCGAATGAAGATAGCATCTGTGATTCGATGTTGTTGGGAGGTAAGCGGATAGAGGATTCAGTTTGGATCGCGAGCCGATCGAAATTCTCCGTCGGCTTTTGTGATCAAGGTATTGTATATTCGCCTGAGTGTTCTTAACATAAACTTACACTTCTCTTTCAGAATGTTATCCAAGTCACATAGACAATCTTGTTACACAGTGCATGCAATGGTGCGATTCGTTTGACGAACCTCTGATTGTTCCTCTTTCGACATGGCTCAGAGTTCCCGTCTTCCAGTCAGTCTTATCGTTTGATAACTTGGTGTGCTGTCACGTTTCTGCTTTAGCGCACAACAGTCAGTACGTCTTTTGTTCGTCCGGTGACAGTGAGATTGATATGTACCATATACCATCAAAGAAGCATATCAGAACATTCAAAGGTAAGCATCAGAATTTATGTTCATCTCAGGCAAACACAAAGAAAATATGGTCGGATAAGACACAAATGGAGCCAACGTCAAAGGTTTGGATTTGGCCGAGTAATTTGTGTCATTTTTTGATGTAAAGATCTTGCAAATATTAGATAGGTTGTGAGGTATGTGGACGCCAGAATGAAGCCGGTCTTGAACGTGATTCAAATAAAATTGCTCCGGGTTTTCGAGAGATGTTTATTTAGACAAAGCCTCTTGTCGGAATCCAACTGAAATTAATGGAAATAAATCCACTGTTTTAAAATATCGAAGCTGGTCGGAATAAAAAGATTTTATTACTTTCCAAAGTGTGATTTACGGGGATTTCCGGGTTTGATTATAAACGATAACTTCACAAGGGAATTATGCAATCAACAATTGTGTCATGTATCCGTGCGCGCAAACGAAGAGGCTTTGCCGTGGATGTAATGGGGACTTCATTGTTTTTTTGTTTTTTAACCCTTTACTTAATATGAAAAGCAGACGACACTTGCAAAAAAAATCTCGAATAGCTATTATTTTCATTTTTTGTCACAAAAACATAGGTTATGACCTCTCATTGGAACGAGCTGGACGAGCTCGTTCCAGTGAGGGGTCATAACCTATGTTTTAGAGACAAAAAATGAAAAAGAATGAAAATTAATTGGCAATTTTTGAGAATAGCGCTTGCCGTTACGTTAGGTAAAGGGTTAAATAATATAATTATCGTTAATAATGAAAAGTAATAAACAGAGTAATCGCTTGACTGGACTGGTTTCGTGAAATAATTCATTCGGGGCGCATTCGCGCACTCGTGTTTGTACAACGTCCCTCACCTCACATGAATTATTTCAAGTAACCAGTCCAGGCAAACGATTGCTCTCTATTTATCGCTTGTCTCTAGTTTTTTGTTCTGCAACAGAATTCGTTTGAAACTCTGTGGAGCATTCCAATTATTTCAGCTCAAAGTTGATTTGTGCACATATCCGACTCACTGCTTCTGTTTCACAGACTTTTATTAATCTAATAATTTTTATTCCATGGTTTATCATAACATTATATCAGGCATAATGATAATGATGGTAAAAGAATCCTCCTCGCAAGTGAAAAATATAAGGGTTTAGCTTTACTGGTAAAACTACACTATTTTCACTTAATTAGTTTAAACAAAATTTTTATTTGAAGTTTGTCAATTGCATACATTAAACAGTATATAGTCAACACAAAAGCAGCACAAGACAAGATACATCAACATACAATATGACAAGTATAAGGGAACAAACAAAAGATGGAACAGTAGGAATCGATAGAAAGCTCATAGCTTATGTAAGTCGTCTCGCCAGATCGTTTATAAATCAATTGATGGTATAGGTCAGCAGATAAACTCGCATGTCGTTGCCTGAAAGCAACAATCCCGTTTGGTACACGAGCTTGGGTTTGGTCACAGCAGCCTCCCCTTCCGGCGCTAGGGCCGAACGCCACATCCCAGCAACTGCAGCCAATTTTGAAGAGTGAGTTGTGTTGGAATAGATTCATGTGGAGAAGCTCCCATTGATGATATTGGAGTAGAGGAATTAATAGTCCTTCACATCCTGGTTAACAACATCGCTCACACAGTCGATACAAGGGCTGAGACGTGGCAGCCAGACACCCCGCCGGTAAAAAAGACACAACTGAGGCCAACCCAGTTCGATAATCAAGTAGTGGATGGGAACTAGCCCTGTCAGGCAAGGGAATGTGATATTGTTTAAACTTCGAGTGGGCAGAAGGACGTGAAAGATTACAGGATCAAGAAAAATAGAAATTCCATTCTAGGATCCTGATACGACCCGGATTTATAAAGTAGTAGAGAACTTCTTCGAAAATTTGTACGGTAGGCCAAGCAACATTTTCAACGTGCAGCCCTAAGGCTGCACGTTGGAAATATTAATTGTTCTACCCCAAACAACCAACATGGACTCTTCCATTTGATGACATTAATGATAATCATGGGGCGCGGTGGCGTTGCGGTAACCGGTTCTCGTCAGATCTCCGAAGTTAAGCAACGTCGAGCCCGGTAAGTCCTCGGATGGGTGACCGTCTGAGCGATAGATTCGGACTCCCGCGTTGTGTCCTTGGGCAAGGCACTTAACCCCGATTGTCCACATGGGGGCACGATGACGCCGCGAACTAAAGCGTACTGTACGTCGATGGTGCGCATGTCTTCAACCAATCTAATCCTCCCCGTGCTGCTCGTCGTTGCTCGATGGTTCTCTCCGGCTTCCTCCACCCGTTAAACTGTCACCGACACGATATGACCTTAGATGTTAAAGTGTCGTTAAATCCTAATAAATAAATAAAAAAATAATAATAAGACTTGATAAAACGCTCTTAACGTTAACTCATTCACATAATGGATGAAGAACATTCTATGGCGCTGTACAATCACTTTCAGTTTGGTAATCAAACTGTGGTGCAAGCCCTCTTGAATTGGCGGGTTTTCAGTTTACTCCAGAATTTCTGAAGTAACTCACAAGACTCTACGTCATCTGGAAGGGAATTCCAGAGATGGGGCCCAGTAAAACCAAATGATCTGTCAGCAAATATAACATGCCTGTGAAAAGATACTTTAAGTGAAGGTTTCTTACTAGCCCTGGTGATATAAGACCTTGGTGAATATTGGATCAATTCGGCTAAGTAAGATGGGGATAGATTACTTAAACATTTGTATACCAACAATAAAATTTTAAATTCGATTCTTTCTGCTATGGGAAGCAAATGTAGTTCCTCCAGAGCATCTGATGAACTTGAAAATTTTCTTCTACCTAAAATTATTTTTGCTGTCAAATTCTGTATTCTTTGGTATGGATTAAGTCGACATTTTTGTAGATTTACGAGCAGACTGTTACCATAATCCATGTGGCAGAAGACAAGGACATTGGCCAATTTGTTACATGTGTTGCGACAGAGGTATGGTCTGAGTTTTTTTCAGTCTGAACATAGCAGCCGATGCAGCCTTAGCTTTAAAGGGAGACATGGTGTTCAGATGTCAGGTTGGCATCAAGGTGCATACCAAGAAGTTTAATTTTATCAGATGTTTCAACTTGAACACCACAAACATTGATTGATTCAGTGGAACATTGACCTGGGATGGAAGATACCACCAGGGTTCCAAGTTTCAAAGGATTAATCGTCTTTGTGCTCATCGATACACAAAGTTCAGACCAGCACATGCCATCCCTGTCCATTCTTGACTACATTTTCAAGTACGGGCCATGTTAACCTTAGGTCTGTCATCTCGAACTCTACTACAAGCCGCGTTTCCTATTGTGTCTTTTATCATTATCTTATAATTCAGCAACAAAATATGGCCTAAGTCCCCCCCCCCCCCCCCCCCCTTGATGCGTCACCCATTAGTCGCTAGAATAAGTAAAGCGCTGGCAGATGTACTTGTCTTTCTTTAACTTTTCAAATTTAGCAATGCATTGTGAGTTTTAGTCGATAACTTATCTTTCGTCCTCAGATTGAACGAAAATATCGACTTCAGTTTTTATTTTCAGCAGGAACATTCTCACAAACCCGTTTCTGTTTTCAATAACTGATCTTTTTCAAGTTGTGATTTTCGCTTTTAACACAATTGACATTAATATGGGTACAGATGGGCCTTTTGCAATTAAATCGGGAACCTGTCGCGATACATTTACAAGGGTGTGTCGTGATTTTATAAAAAAAAAAATATTGCGAAATCAACCCTGAATAAAGAAAACAAACCAAAACAACATCCGAGGGTCAATATTTTCACGGTTCCATTTTGGACAGGTGAGATTCTAGTGTTGTGTGAAGAAAGGCGAACATAGAATTTTGACCAGATCGCGATCTTGTTGAAATTCTCTGCACTGTAAAACATTACCGTAATTCTACGGTTAACTACTGTCAGATGACTGTCAAATACAACGGTCTCGAGGCCGTTAATTAATTTTAACGGTGTTGCCGTAGAAAAACCCGCGAATTTGATCCAGTGAAGGTATTTCTCCTGTCACGCTATCCAATTACGTCCCACGGCGGTAAAAATGGTCAATTACGGGATCGGCCTTGCCATATGTCACTCTGGAAGTCGCCATTTCCAAGAAGGATGCCCGATGCTTTTGAAGACGAACAACGGCGTATTACTATCAGTTTGTAAGTTTGTGGCCAAGTGAATCATGTTCATTGCAGTCTTGGACATGAAAATCAAACAACATCAACTTGTTTATGTGTATAATTGTTTCGGTAATCAGAATAGCAGACTGTTTGTGCTGCGTCACCGATATTCGATGGATCTTATGGCTTGTGGCCACGGATCTCCGCTAAGGCCAGCAAACCCATATGCTTTTATTGGTTCAAGGTAAAATGCGGTTAATGATGGCTGGAATTAAATTACGGTCAAAATGACCGGTGGCAGTGTTCCAGCCATATGGCTGGAACACTGCCACCGGTCATATTGACCGTAATTATTTTGATGGTAATTTTTACGGGAAAGTAAGGCAAATGATGGTTAAAATTGTTTACGGTCATATGTCCGGCAGCTAGTTTCCAGGAATATGATGACCATACAAATAACGGCAAACCGTGAAAAGAAATTACGGGAATATACGGCAAATGACAGTGAAAATTTGTTTACGGTTTGCCGTAACGCTTACGGTCATAGGCCTGGAAACTAGCTGCCGGTCATATGACCGTAAAAAAATACGGTAATTTTTTACAGTGTGTCTGCTTTTGTAGTGACAATACTGGTGATTCTTGTTTTCTTACTCTCGTATCCTTTCTGGGACCTTTAAATTTTGTCAGTTTATTTGTTTTAAAATAAAGTGTAATTCACTGCCAAGATCAAACTGATGAATTGTTGTTTTTTAAGGTTTGTAAAACGAAAAGTTTGTATTTTTCAGGTCACGTGGAACCAGTGAATTGCATCGTTGTTTCACAGCAGTGTAAGTTCATAGTTAGCAGTTCAAATGATAAAACTATCAGAATATGGGATGTTGCTACCGGAGATCAATTTCAGAAGTTCAGGTAAATATATATGTAGCAGCATGTGATAATCTGTAAGTAATTGCCTTGTCTAAAATTTGAAATCAAACAATGAGTGGTGGCCGAGTGGATAAGAGCGCCGTTCTCTCATGCCAGAGGTCCCGGGATCGATCCGCGGGGAAAGTTCTCGAGGTGTCCGAACACTCTCTGTCAGCATCAATTGTGGGGATGATTCTGTCACAGCGTACCTTCCTATCGGGTGGGGACGTAGAATGTCTGCCCTCAGTACTGAGAGAGACACACCCAATGCAGTCTGAAGATCCCTTCGTAGTATTCGAGAAGAGCGAAGTACGAAGTTGCAGCTACGAAGGTCATCCCACACACCATTGGGTTGGAGAGGCGTTAATATAAGTTGCATAACTTGTTCGTCAAATCTTTGTAAAACAAACAAGATTAACTAAAAAAATAAAAAGTTAAACAATGTGATGCAACATATTTTTGGGGATTAAAGAGACAATAAGCCGTAAATTTGAAAAACATATTGACTCAGATTTTGCTTGTATGTGAAAGAACATGCACAAGAACACAGTAGGCAAAGTGTAAGACATCCAAAGCAACACGAAATTACTTAAGTCTGTAATTAAAACACTTTAACCCCTTAAACCCTGATGGTATATGCCATGTCAGTTCAATGACAGCTATGGAAGACTCCATATTTATTATTTGTGAATAGACCAATTAATATTTTCAACGTGCAGCCTTCAGGCTGCACTTTGAAAATATTGTTTGGTCTACCCCACACTTTAACTCTGCAGCCATCCTACTAAATGAATGTATGACATATATTGTTTCTGGACCGGAAAGCGACAGCCCGGTTTCAAAGGGATAATGTAGATGAAATTTCAGAAAACGCGACATTATGAAAATATAAAAGAATTTACCAGAACATTATTGGAGGACACAAATCATATCTGAGTACATGCGGTTTCTAACTTTAAATTTGGTGCAGTTCCAATAAATGACTGGCATAAAAAGCCAAGTTTCCATTTGTAACTTTTAATAAACGAAAAGAACAGACAGCCCCCCCCCCACCCCCCCCCCCCCCCCAAAAAAAATAAACATCACCAACGGAAAACCACGGAAGCTCCCGGAAGCTGAGCCGCTTTTTATTGACATATTTGTGCACCATCATTTTTTTAAACACTCATTGTGCAATCATGCAGCTTGATTGTAGGAAAAGGTATTGGCAGAGTTTTGTATGCCTATGCCGTCCCGGTTCCGCAACCCCTGCCGGTGATCTTCTTGTGGGTGGTAAAGATAACAAGGTTATCAATGAGCAAACAATATAATGAACGAAAGACATGGCTTACAATTTTCGTCATTGAAAGAGATTTAAAAGAAGGTTAGCTCCCCTTGATTTCCTGAAGCCGTTAGTCAATTTAACACTGATGGTGTAGGAATTTCACGTAGAAGTTGAAATTTGGGCGAATTTGTATCATCGATGTGCGTATCATTTCACAAACGTCAGGCATTTTCCTGCAGATGAGTATAAAATACATATAAAATACAGAAGCTAGTTTTTTTCAGTTTTCCCAATCAGTTTGAATGTTTGACTATTCTCTGTTGAAACCCATTTTAAACTAAGAAAACTGCGTTTTCACCATCATTTGATGTTCCGTAACTTTTTTTCTGTTCATTATATGAACAGTGCACATCGTGACATATAATACAGACACTATCCTTTCCATTAACTCTTAGAAGCCGGGAGTCGAGTTAAGAATGCCTGTGATGTAATACGGCAGGTAATTTGGCTGTGACGGTTCGGCTATCTTTGGGCTGGGGAGAATTAAACACTGAGCAGGTGCTTCTAGTCAAGTGTCGTCTGCCTGAAAAGGCAGACGACACTTTACTAGAAGCACCTGCTTTACTGTACGTTTTTCGCGATATGTCATGTTCAATAAATTCATTCTGATTCCCCGACTTCTAAGAGTTAATATAAAAGTCTGGGAGGAGATATTTGCTAATTTTGTTCCTGGGAACAGACATTTGCTAAACAAAGAGCCAAAGTGGACTTTACTTTGAGTTGGTGGGTGTGATACTTATAGATACTCTTAATGACGGATTATCTGTGAAGCAGTCGCTTCTAATCAGCCTGCCATAAAAAAACAAGTTTCCAGTTGTAACTTTTACTACAACAGACAACCCCACAAAATCACCCGCGGAAACCCCGGAAACTGAGCAGCATTTCTTCACTGAGAGAGACAAAAACGCTTTACGGGTATTGGATGCGATTATCAGCGTCTGAGCTGTGAGTGTTCTAAAGTGTGCATCATTTATTTATTTATTTATTTATTTATTTATTTATTTATTTATTTATTTATTTATTTATTTATTTATTTATTTATTGGAGTTTAACGGCGAGCAACTGTCAGACTCCCCAACGTACTAACTCTACACAAGCAGGGTTAGAATTGGTTGGAGACAGGTGCACTATGGACGTGCAGTACGCCGTAGTACACAGCGCCACCGTGCCCCACGGGGGCGATCGGGATTAAGGGCCTTGCCCAAAGACACAACGCAGTAAGCCCTGGCGGGGATCGAATCGTGGCCCTCTCGGTTCGAAGTTCAGTGCGCTCCCATGCTTCATATAAAACGATTGGCTAAAATTAACTCGCGGTTATGATGTAGCAGTAGATGCTGGGGTAACGTTTTAAACCAATTAATCGTTCGAAAAAATACTGACAATCTGTCACATAATTATGTGAAAACACCGTTGTTTCCGACATGAACGCACATACTTTTGTAATCAGCGGCGATCATTCAACAGTTTCCGAAATGAGCGCACACATTTTTTGTAATCAGCGAGGTCTCTCAACATAAGGAGAGAAGTCGAAAACATGGTGTTTGATAAAATTATTTGATCGATTCTGGATCAGAGGACACAGACGTGGTGCTATTGAATATTCATGACGGTGAAATTTTACATGTTCTCAAAGGACACACAAAGGCAGTGACAGGATTAGCATTCAACAGTTCAGAGAGTATACTGGCAGCAGGTATTTATAATAATAACGTTCTTGTAAACTTAAAAACATATTTTTGCTAGTCAGATACGAGACGCGACATGTGACCTCAAACAAGACTCTGAAAAGATCATAGCCGGTGAGATAGAGGGTTTTCTTGCCTCGGGATGAATTCTGTTACGGGGCTCCGGTTCTTTGATATACTCTAGTTCACTGTGTGGTTCGAATTTCTAAGCGGCGAGAGGGAGAGTGGGCTTGTGAGAGGCAAGAGGGCAGCGAATGGGGGTGGGGTGACACCCTAAGTTATTTTTCCAGTTGGAACATTTTCATCCGGAATGGAGTCTTAGATATCGATTCGCCCTATCTAATCATCATGTATTTTCTTAGAATAGAATAGAATAGTTAAACATATTTTTATTTGCAAAAAAATAGTTTGCAAATTGGGATAGGAGGACAAGTGCTTTGCACTTAGTGTAACCGCCGCTCCCTTAACATGATACAAAAAATCAATACAATGGCGAAAGAAACAAATAGGAGAAAAGCAAAAAATATATACAAGAAAATTTAACTTCGAAATAAAAGAGAGAGAGAGAGAGAAAAAAGAGAAATGTGATTGATTGGTTGATGTCCCTTTTGCACCTTCAGTCTGTCTCTGTCAATTTGATTTTCCAAGCCGAGGGTCACCCAGGCGCTGCACTGAGTGGTTGCACTTCCCATAACACTGAACTTCCGTTTCTACTATAGCTACCACTACTATTACAACTATACTCGCCCAAAAAAGAAAGTGTGCATTGCAGAAATTGATCAAACTCCAAAAAAATAATTTCGTAGGTGTAAAGAGTATTAACCTGTTCATGAATAAGTTATATTGAACACAAAAACAGCTTTCCCCGTTAAAATTGCATTAATGTTAAATGACGTGCTGCACGTTTGTGAAAAGGCATGTTTTGCACGTGGAGAGTCTGAAAATTCATGCAGCAGTGTGAATCCTTTGGTATTTAAACACTAAAGTAAGGCCTTCCTATCGTTCACATTCTAACTTGTTAAAACGACTCCACATTAGCATGCCAAGATTGACAATCAATCAACGTCTCCTTGCCCTGGGTATGATTAGAGCTGGCAGGACACACAGAGAGGTTGCCCAGCATTTGAACTGCCACCGTAACACTGAAGACAGGCTAGTCCATCGACATGTACAACATGATGACGTTCGAGACCGACCCCGCTCCGGGAGACTCCGAGTTACCACCCCTGCACAAGATCTTCTCCCACGGGGGCGATCGGGATTAAGGGCCTTGCCCAAAGACACAACGCAGTAAGCCCTGGCGGGGGTCGAATCGTGGCCCTCTCGGTTCGAAGTTCAGTGCGCTCCCATGCTTCATATAAAACGATTGGCTAAAATTAACTCGCGGTTATGATGTAGCAGTAGATGCTGGGGTAACGTTTTAAACCAATTAATCGTTCGAAAAA
The DNA here is from genome assembly GCA_031216915.1 of Pictodentalium vernedei. NCBI lineage: Eukaryota > Metazoa > Mollusca > Scaphopoda > Dentaliida > Dentaliidae > Pictodentalium > Pictodentalium vernedei. The sequence goes on along the minus strand of CM062297.1, from coordinate 727,514,493 downwards.
ATACTGACAATCTGTCACATAATTATGTGAAAACACCGTTGTTTCCGACATGAACGCACATACTTTTGTAATCAGCGGCGATCATTCAACAGTTTCCGAAATGAGCGCACACATTTTTTGTAATCAGCGAGGTCTCTCAACATAAGGAGAGAAGTCGAAAACATGGTGTTTGATAAAATTATTTGATCGATTCTGGAGAGAAGCGACCATAAAATGTTATCACACATCATTTGTCGACTTCACATTTATTTATTTATTTATTTATTTATTTATTTATTTATTTATTTATTTATTTATTTATTTATTTATTTATTGGTGTTTAATGTCACATACTTATGCACAATGGCTAATGATGACCGTGACAGTTTTACGGGTGGAGGAAGCCGGAGTACCCGGAGAGAACCACCGAGCAGCTGTCAGCTCCCCAACATCGTAACTCCGCACTGCAGCACAGGCAGGGTTAGATTGGTTGAAAACATGCGCACCATAGACGTGCAGTACGCCGTAGTACACGGCGTCACCGTGCCCCCATGTGGACAATCGGGGTTAAGTGCCTTGCCCAAGGACTCAACGCGAGAGTCTGAATCGATCGCTCAGACGGTCACCCATCCGAGGACTAACCGGGCTCGACGTTGTTTAACTTCGGTGGTCGGACGGGAACCGGTTACCGCAACGCCACCGCGGCCCCGTCAACTTCGCAACCAGTCCATGAACCTTGTCACTTGAACACTGGATTTGACGTCACGGCACCGTACAGCAACAGGGCAATTACCTCGAGGTTTCAGCATATTGTTAAATCTACAAAATATTACTTCTATATTTCCACTTCTCGCGTGATTATTAGTTTTGGAAATGAATATTATTTAAATTAAATTACACTTTGAAATTTTAAAAATATATTTTGCAAAAGTTTACAATGGGTAAAATTGAGATAGTTCGAGTGGTAAATATAAGTTATTACCACCCGGGAGTGGGGTGGGCGCAGAGCTGTTGTACTGAAGTCGAGACATTATCTCTGGGCATGTATCGACAAGACCGAAGGGCAAATCGATATGTGGACCAGAGTCGAGATGAAGACTTCAATACACCATGTCAGACCCCACCAGGTGGCAGTGAACAATTTTATCTTACAATATCGTCCATGAATAACGATCAACTCTTCATTTTAAAAAAGGAACTATTTAATTCTGCTGTGTCCGAAACAAAGCGCTGTAGTCAAAAGTGCTTTCTCCTTTCGATGAAATACATTGTTGAGGACTAAAAACCGTATCATTTTCAATGGCGTGTCTGTTTCGATTGAGCATAAAACATGTAATTCCTGAGTGCGCTTGGCACTGTTATGCATATTAAATTAGTATAGTCTTATTGAGTTAATTATAATTACCGAAAACAATGACCTCAACGTAACATTTTGTACAAATTGAGGCTTACTTCCACGTGCGAGTATCGCTTCGAAACTCAACCCTCCCTAGTTCGCACGTGTGTGGAATGTTGCTACCTTAAATACAGTGACGCATTTCGCTTAGACGTTCTTACTTTTATTAGAGAAAATATAATGTCTTCCCTTGAGTGCAGCAAGGCGCCATCTGCAATACTAAAAGCATTGCAGATGGCGCCTAGCTACACTCAAGGAACGATATAGTTGTCGTAAGAGGAATACCCTTTACACCAATTTCTAATTTAGAGTCCTGCTTAATGTATCGGGAATCACATTTGAATGTGACGTGTTTAGTGGTTTACCGAGTCGCTCTACTCTTATAAGAGACCAATTCAAAACAATTCATGTATTTGTGTTTAGTTATAAGTAATATGAATAGCAACAGCCAAAGGTCCATTCACAATGTTTGTGTTGAGACAACCAGTGTCCTTATTTAGCCTTATTTCCATTCCAACAAGTAAACGACTATCTTCTGTTTGATGCAGCCCTCACATTGGACCAATCACATGTCTGCTGATGGACAGACACGAAGATGTGTTAGTCAGTGGATCAGAGGACACAGACGTGGTGCTATTGAATATTCATGACGGTGAAATTTTACATGTTCTCAAAGGACACACAAAGGCAGTGACAGCATTAGCATTCAACAGTTCAGAGAGTATACTGGCAGCAGGTATTTATAATAATAACGTTCTTGTAAACTTAAAAACATATTTTTGCTAGGCAGATACGAGACGCGACATGTGACCTCAAACAAGACTCTGAAAAGATCATAGCCGGTGAGATAGAGGGTTTTCTTGCCTCGGGATGAATTCTGTTACGGGGCTCCGGTTCTTTGATATACTCTAGTTCACTGTGTGGTTCGAATTTCTAAGCGGCGAGAGGGAGAGTGGGCTTGTGAGAGGCAAGAGGGCAGCGAATGGGGGTGGGGTGACACCCTAAGTTATTTTTCCAGTTGGAACATTTTCATCCGGAATGGAGTCTTAGATATCGATTCGCCCTATCTAATCATCATGTATTTTCTTAGAATAGAATAGAATAGTTAAACATATTTTTATTTGCAAAAAAATAGTTTGCAAATTGGGATAGGAGGACAAGTGCTTTGCACTTAGTGTAACCGCCGCTCCCTTAACATGATACAAAAAATCAATACAATGGCGAAAGAAACAAATAGGAGAAAAGCAAAAAATATATACAAGAAAATTTAACTTCGAAATAAAAGAGAGAGAGAGAGAGAAAAAAGAGAAATGTGATTGATTGGTTGATGTCCCTTTTGCACCTTCAGTCTGTCTCTGTCAATTTGATTTTCCAAGCCGAGGGTCACCCAGGCGCTGCACTGAGTGGTTGCACTTCCCATAACACTGAACTTCCGTTTCTACTATAGCTACCACTACTATTACAACTATACTCGCCCAAAAAAGAAAGTGTGCATTGCAGAAATTGATCAAACTCCAAAAAAATAATTTCGTAGGTGTAAAGAGTATTAACCTGTTCATGAATAAGTTATATTGAACACAAAAACAGCTTTCCCCGTTAAAATTGCATTAATGTTAAATGACGTGCTGCACGTTTGTGAAAAGGCATGTTTTGCACGTGGAGAGTCTGAAAATTCATGCAGCAGTGTGAATCCTTTGGTATTTAAACACTAAAGTAAGGCCTTCCTATCGTTCACATTCTAACTTGTTAAAACGACTCCACATTAGCATGCCAAGATTGACAATCAATCAACGTCTCCTTGCCCTGGGTATGATTAGAGCTGGCAGAACACACAGAGAGGTTGCCCAGCATTTGAACTGCCACCGTAACACTGAAGACAGGCTAGTCCATCGACATGTACAACATGATGACGTTCGAGACCGACCCCGCTCCGGGAGACTCCGAGTTACCACCCCTGCACAAGATCTTCTCCGGAACCGGCAACAAACGGCAACGACGACAGCCAGGAACATCCCTAACCTGAGACGGATACATCCTCAAACAGTAATCAACCGGCTGAGAGAATACGGCTTACGTCCTCGAAGACCTGCAATTCGTCCGATTTTGACGTTACGTCATCGTCGTGCTCGAATGCAGTGGTGTAGACAACATCTCAGGCATCCCTTACACTTGTGGCGACGTGTTTTATTCGTGGAGCGAAACCGTTATGGGGGAGGGTCTCTCATGGTGTGGGGTGGCATCACTGCCCGTAACAGAACTGAGCTGGTCATTATTGATGGCGATCTCAATGCAGCTAGATGTCGTGATGAAGTGCTTACACCTGTTGTTGTCCCATTTCTGCAACGTCACGGCCCCGGCGTCATTCTACAGCAGGACAACGCCCGACCCCACGCAGCTCGTGTTGTTCAACAGTATCTGCAGCAACAACAAGTGGATGTTCTTCCCTGGCCCGCAAATTCGCCCGATATCTCACCCATTGAGCACGTATGGGACGAAATGAAATGTCAGCTACGCTGGCTTCCCCATGCATCGTCAACGCTTGTAGAACTCCAAAGACAGCTTATCAGAATATGAAACAACATCCCACAACACTTCCATGCTAACTTGTTCGCTTCCATGAGGCATAGATGCACAGCAGTAGTCGATGCAGACGGGGGTCATACCAGATATTGAGTGTGTGACTTTTGTGTTTGACCCTTAGTGTCTTTGACTCTCCATGGCACCAAGAGTATTCGCCATAGCGTAATGAAATTTCTCGTGTTGATCACAAATTGATTCATCTGTGATTGAATAAAATTTCCATGAATGAAAATGATATATATCTTTTTTTAGTGTTATTTTTTAGCATGCACACTTTCTTTTTTTGGAGAGTATACTATCACCATCATCACTGCTACTACAATAGATAATACTTTTACTATCGCGCTCAAATCTTACCACCGACATAGCACTCCTGCGGCGAATAATAATAATAATAATAATAATAATAATAATAATAATAATAATAATAATAATAATAATAATAATGATAATAATAATAGTAATTACATATTAATTTCTATAATCATCCACTGGTTACACTTTCGCCGCCTAATCACGCGCCTACGGAGTAGCAATGAACTGCATGTGTTACGAATAAATTTTTGAACAAATTTAATCCTTTACCCAACGAATCGCCCGCATCCGCCCACGTAATATGCAGATTCAGCAGCTGAAAAAAATATTATTTCTCGAAAAATTTCAACAAAACCATATCCTGTGACCCCTTGTTGGAACGAGCTCGTCGAGCTCGTTCCAGTGAGGGGTCACATGATATGGTTTTGTTGAAATTTTTCGAAAAAAATTAAAAAACGATATTTAAATTAATAAAATTTTATACCCTCTGCTTTGGGTAAAGGGTTAAAAAGTGAGGTGTTAGTTTTATATTCTGAAACGGGATCGCCGTACAGTAAAATATTAACGGAGTTCAAATAAACATTAATTTCCAATAGTCTACCAATGAGAGCGTTGCGAGATGAATAGAATAGAATAGATTTAATGAACAAATACACCAAAAGCAGATAACAACAACTGAAAATTAAGTATTATTAAATGAGAAAAAAAAAACCACATTCTGACCACCTAGAATAATCTAGCCCTCAACCAGTTAATCAATAAAATAGCATCCCGCTGCAAAGCAAATTCTCCCCCCCCCCCCCACCCCTCTCCAATGCAACCCTGATGAATTATGACATAAGCAAAAGTGTTGATTTGTTGTTTGTTTATTGGGGCTGAACAACCCTTTCAACAGCTAGGGGCACATCTTGTCGGATAATAATCGGGTGGAGAAAGCCGGAGTACCCGCAGAAAACCACCGGACAACAGCTGTCAGCTGTCAGACTCGACAACTTACTAACTCTGCACAAGCTCGGTCAGCAGGATTCAAGGCAAGTGCATCGTTGGCGTACAATACTCACTAATCGAGATTAACCCTTTACCCAACGTAACGGCCAAAACCGGCCAGCGCTATTCTCAAAAATCGCCAATTAATTTTCAAAATATTTTCATTTTTTGTCTCAAAAACATAGGTTATGACCCCTCGTTGGAACGAGCTCGTCGAGCTCGTTCCAACGAGGGGTCATAACCTATGTTTTTGAGACAAAAAATGAAAAAATTTAGTTATTCAAGAATTTTTTTTGCAAGTGTCGTCTGCTTTTCATGTTAGGTAAAGGGTTAAGTGTCTTGCCCAAGAAACAACGTAGTTACCTTTGGTCAGGATCAAACCGTCGCCCTTTCGGTTTAAAGTTTAAGACTCCAACCACTGAGCAACAGCGCTCCCTAAGCAAAAGTATAATGTTGACTTAACCAAAAGTGTAAAGAACCTAACATTCTTGAAACCTGATAATTACTGTTTAAGTTATCACATAATCATGAAAATATCCAATTAAATGAAGAAAGAACACCAAAGCCACCAATTTTCAACAACCAACCATAGTTTCAAACTTATCCAAGACAATGCTAATGTAAAGCAGCATGCCAAAAGTTATTGGAATCTGGTTATTACTTTTTATGTTAGCACATAAACATAAAAAATCGAGTGAACCGGAATACAACATGGGTTCCCTCTAGGGCCCTGCGAAGCTTCGAGACTCGATTCGATTTCGAATCTTAAGTGGATATTCGGTTCAATTCGAAGTCGTCTGCCCGATTCGTTTTCTCTCGAATCTTTTTCATAGAATATAGCTTGGTATCGGTCATCTTCATTGTCTCACAAAACGTATAGTTCAGATGGAAATCGTATATAAATAATGTTGGAATAATAGAAAGAGTGTAACTGCCGATACATTAACCCTTTACCCAACGTAACGTTCAAAACCGGCCAGCGCTATTCTCAAAAATCGCCAATTAATTTTCATTATGTTTTTCATTTTTTATCTCAAAAACATAGGTTATGACCCCCTCATTGGAACGAGCTCGTTCCAATGAGGGGTCATAACCTATGTTTTTGAGACAAAAAATGAAAAAAATTGGGGCGCGGTGGCTCAGAAGGTAGAGGTGCAGGCTGCAAGCCGAGGTTCTCGGTTCAATCCCACCAGCGGCAACCGCGTTGTGTCTTTGGGCAAGACACTTCACCCCCATTGCCCATGTGGGGGCACGACGACGCTGTGCACTAAGGCGTACTGCACGTCGATGGTGCACCTGTCTTCAACCAATGCTAACCCTGCTTGTGTGGAGTTAGTATGTTGGGGAGCTGACAGTTGCTCGCCATTGCTCGGTGGTTCTCTCCGGGTACTCCGGCTTCCTCCACCCGTAAAACTGTCGTGGTCATGATTAGCCATTGTGCAGAAATATGTGACCTTAAACACCAATAAATAATAATAATGAAAAAAATTAGTTATTCGAGAATTTTTTTGCAAGTGTCGTCTGCTTTTGATGTTAGGTAAAGGGTTAACATAAATAGCATTTCCACCCTTGCCACCAGTCATGTTAATTCAAATATCACTAGACCCCATCAATGTTAAATACAAATTTTAGGTTTCTAAGCAATGTCGACGATGAACTATAATCCTTACAGGGTAATATTCCAACTTCATCATCAGGGCATGCCTTCGATGAATGTAGTTGAATTACTTTATCAGTCGGGACTTGAGCCATCACAGTCCGAACAAATCAGGTTTATAGTACCCCAGTCCCCCATTGGCCATCTTCAAGACGCCACTGATTCAATTCGAGGCTCGATTCGATTTCGAATAATAGATGTGATTCGATTCGAGATTCGATTCAAATCGAAAATATGTGATTCGTAGGGCCTTAGTTCTCTCCGTTTTGACAAATCACGGAGGTTTTATCAAAGAGAGCATTAATTTGAAGCGGCATATCACAATTTATTGAAACATGATTATTTATTTGAATCTGATACTTCCTTTTCAATTTAGCAAATAAACATTAAAAATCTAAGTAAATCGAAACCAGCAAGGCGTAATAAGTACCTAAATTTTCAAGAAATCATCGAAGTTTTTCAAAAGCATGATATCAAAATTGATCAAAATCGGATACTAACTCTTCAAGTTATTGTATAACCCTTTACCCAACGAATCGCCCGCATCCGCCCACGTAATATCCAAATTCAGCAGTTGAAAAAATATTATTTTTCAAAAAATTTCTACAAAAGCATATCATGTGACCCCTCGTTGGAACGAGCTCGTCGAGCTCGTTCCAACGAGGGGTCACGTGATATGGTTTTGTTGAAATTTTTTGAAAAATTTGAAAAAATGATAATTAAAATAATACATTTTGGTATCGTCTGAGTTGGGTAAAGGGATAAACAATGCAATTTCGAGTACCATTCCACAAAGGACAATAACTCTCAATGTTTGAGAAATCACTGTGGTTATCGAACTCTGGTGGCCAACCCAAATCTTAAAATAGGTTTTATTCACTCAGTGTATACCATACTCGGGAGCTCGATGGCTCAGTGGTTACGCCATTGGACTTCAAACCGAAAGGTCCACGGTTTAATTCCCACCAGGAGTAGCTGTGTCGTGTCCTTAGGCAAGGCACTTAATTCCTATTGCCCATGTTGGGGCATGATGGCGTTGTGTATTAAGGCCTAATGCACGTCGATGGTGCATTTGTCTTCAGTCAATGCTAACCCTGCTTGAATTTGTACGTTCGGGAATCTGACATTTCCTCGCCGCTGCTGGTGGTTCTCTCCGGGCACTCCAATTTCCTACACCTGTAAAACTGCTCGAAACGATGCGACCTTGGCTGTCGAAAGTGTCGTTAGACCCCAATAGAAAAGTACCATACACAAGCCAACAAACCGACTTGGATACCACAGATCTACATTTTACCGACCGACTCTGCGCGTAACAGTGGTATGGGAGAAGGATTGGCCTACTACGCCAGTTATTGCCGTCATATATACTATTCAAAAAAGTAGGGGGTATTTGATAAAAGTGAGATATATGAAGAAATATATTTATATTTTCATCAACAAGACAGATGAGGCATTGCACTGTAACATCTGGTGAATGATTTCAGCGATAGTTGGGCGTTTGAAAAGCACACATTCCACGCACAATGCTGTAGAAGGCATGGACCATCAGTCAGGAAATTTACTACATTCAGTCCAAAGACCTCAATACTTTGTAAATCCTCCGCGCTTCGCGAGACTAGCGCGGATCTGACGTGGCATACTCCTCACCAAACGTCCAATATCAGCTTGACTGATGTTATTCCATTATTCCTGCAGTGCAGCGGCGAGTTCCTGGACATTGGTAGGGGGCTGTTGGCGTTGTCGTAGGCGCCTGCCAAGCATATCCCAGGCGTGCTCGATTGGTGAAAGGTCTGGACTTAGTGCTGGCCAAGGCAGTGTAGTGATGTTCTGCTCCTGGAGGAACTCTGTAGCGACACGGACCCTGTGTGCTCTTGCATTCTCATCTTGGAAAATGAATCGACGGCCGTGATGTCGCGCAAATGGCACCACATGAGCTGCTAACATGTTGTCACGGTAGTACTGCCATGTGACACGCCATTTTGACATGTAATGCTGTTCTGCTTGTCATGGTTATGTCTCCCCACATCATAACCGATCCACCACCAAAACGATCGTGCTGCCTAACGGTTACGTTATGGTATCGTTCGTTCCGCCGCCTCCACACTCTGTTTCGCCTATCGTGGAAGTCGAGAGTGAACCTCGATTCATCGGAAAACATGACGTTGCTCCACCGACGATTGTCTCAGCGCCGTCGTGCTCCACACCAAGTACGCCTTTCTGCGATGTGACGTTCAGTCAAACGTGGAATTATTCGAGGTCGTCGAATGTACAAATTCCAGCTGTGTAGGCGATTTCGTATAGTCTGACCACTGACTCGCACACCTGTCGCTCGGTACATCTGCTGTCCAATTTCTGAGGTAATTTGATGGCGGTTACGTTATGCTGTGGTTCGGATGAAACGATCCTGGTTAGCAGTTGTCGCCCATGGACGATCTGACCGACGTCTGTCATCAACATTGCCTGTCTGACAGTAGAGTGACCACAACCTGCTAATCACCGATTGAGTAACGTTGAGAATTTGAGCCACTGCGGTCTGTCTGTTGTCAGCTGCCAACATGCCAACGGCACATAAATGTTCGTCACGTGTCAGTCTTCGCATACCTCAAAAGTTACGTTTCGTCTTGAAACTATTGATGAACGAGTTTATATCACGAAAAGAACGTTGAAACCTCCGAAAAAGTCCGCCCAGAACATATGAAAATTTCAAAACGTACCACATTCATGATCCACACGAAACTTGGTAACATATTGATGTGTCCAATCACGCGTATCCAATTCCATTTTCTGAAAATATCAACACCAGTTTGGATATCCCCTTCTTTTTTAATAGTATATAAGTGGTGAGCCATGTGTCAAGGGCATGGTAGAAATGCGATACACAAAGCTGTGTTTGCGACTAACACACCTTTGTATCGAGAAAAATGCACATTATTTGCTCAACATTTAACAAATTTCCCAATGGCGCCGGAAGCAGCCGAGGGTAGGGATGTGGGCAGGGGTACCGAAAAAGACACACTGTCCCGGGGTATGAGTTGAGACCTGGAGTTCACAACTTCTCATAAATTCTAATGTGACACTGAATAGTACTGACATTATATATACATGTACATACATACATGTGTACTGCAGATGTCGCCTTGTTGCACTCAAGGGACGGTGTAAAGCTTTCGAATTCACTGTTTGATGATTATCGACCAGCCTCCGTCATTGTACCTGATACCCCAACCTCTCTACCATCACCATTGCCGCTGGCACACGTGAAATACATTACAAAGGCGAATAGTCGAGAGTTCTTTCAGTGCGCCTGTAATTTCCCCCACCAGACAAAAATATTGCGTGATTAGGGCGTTCTTTGCTTTTCCCGTGCCTCCTGAAGTCGTTCTTAACTCTTTGGGCGCAGATGTTGCACAAATGCATCCTTTAGCCAACCACCTGAACCTCTGCAGCAGTATATCTTTAGGACCCGTTCTTGCATCCTCAAATCTTCTGACTTCGGCCACTCAGCTAAAAACGGCGGTGACAGTTCACATATCTGACACCGCATTGGGAGTGCTGGACTTATTATGGCCAGGGGCATCGCTAGGGGGAGAGTAGGGGTGAGACCCCTCCCCAGTACTATTTCCATCGGGACATATTTTCGCCAGGTTTGGGGTTTAAGAGACAAATTCTCCCTTGCTACTTATCATGTACCTTCTTAAAACCATAGATTTGATACTTGGATCTGTGTCACACCCACACGATTGGTCAAACAAATTTGAGGTCTGTAGCAGATGATTCGTGCTGTTGGGTAGCTAGTACGATCACTTTGGAGTACCGGGACAGTACGCGTTAACCCTTTGATACTATTGTACGTCTTATGACGTACGATATCAAACAGCGTGTTGATACTTTGTGGTCATTTGTTTTGTTATTATTTTTCGATTTTTTTAAGTTTTAACCTCAATTCCTATTTTCCCCAGAATAGTGCTCAGTGACAACCGTTGAGCCAAATGTTATCGCAGCTTAAAATACTAATATAATCCTGATGTCAAGACTTCTTAACTAGTTGAGTGCTAGAAGCCACTATCAGGGCTTTCAAAAAATGAGGATAACAGAGCAAAAGCCAACACTTTCCTTGATAATATTTCATATTCAGTCAGACAGAAATAATAGTTTGTTTATATAAATTTGTTTTATTATAAATTATTGGAGAGTGCCAGTGGGCACTCTCTAATATTTTGTCATAAAACAAGTTTTGAATAACAAATTCAGACCACCAAAAATAATCTAGCCCTCAACCAGATAATCACGAATGTGAAAAATATTTTGTTATTTGTACCTTCCGACGTTTGACATCGCATTTTGAAAAACGTTGAAGAAACTGAATTCGCATTGACGTTTGAACGTCAGGATAATTAAAGTCTCAAAGTGTTAATTGAATAAGAAGTATTATTATATACTTTATAAATAACCACATTTCTATTGGGTAGATCTTACACACGTGACTAGTACTCAAAAATCCATGTACATCGGTTTTCCAGTGAATATCAACTTTCTAAATATAGCTTTTGGAAATCCCCTATCTTTTGTTCTATTTCAATCGACGTAATCTCTATAGCATTGTTTATTTTTATGTTATTCTGATATGATAACTATTTTATTGTTAAATAAAAGTATTTCTGGTTGATATAATTGAATTTTAACTGACAAATAGAAGATTGGGTTTTTTTAGGATGATGTATATAATAAAACAGTTATGGACTTTTGTGGTGGTAAATATGATGTGACATGAACCTAAAAAACTTATATTGACCTCGGCAAACGCCTTGGTCAATATAAGGTTTTTAGGTTCATATCACATCATATTCACCACCATAAAAGTCCATAATTGTATAATATCACGACTACTACATGTATATTTTATTTATTCACTAATGAATTTCCAAGAAGTCTTGATAGTTTTAACTATAATCCCGACTGCATAATATTCCAACTACACCATCAAGGTCTGTAGTTGGACATTGTTGGAATATGCTATCAGTCGACATTCGGTCCATCACAGTAAGGACAAATCAAACTTACACCCACATCCGCACCACACCCCACCCCACTCCGATAGTCGTCTCCATGGTACGAAACTCTGGTTGTCTGTTAGAGCAGCGATGGTCATCGTCAGAACCATCATTATCTTTAGAGACATCTCAAACCTAGGCATTGTCGTGGAAATATATGTAGATCATTATGGCTGTTATTTAAATAGATGCAAACAAGAATATAATGGCATGGCGATTTTATTTTTTCTTGGAAAACTGCGCCCCATTGTGTTCGGATTCTTAGCTTGGAGGGGAGCACGTTTCTATCAGGGGCCATGTTGTGAAGCATCATCCGATGTGGATCATTGTTATTTGGGACGAACACAAGAGGGGGTATTCCACACTCGTCGGCGGGGTCAAAGGATTTCTTCAGCGAAAAGTTTGGAAACTGGACTGTCCGTGTGGGCCTCGGACGATTCCTTTTCACATGACAGAAATGTTTTCCAGCCAACAAATTGACAACGTTTGTACAGATTTAATCAACTTTTGAAAAGGGGAAGCTAATTTATAACGGATCACAGTAGACTGGCAGTAGACTGTCTCAGAAGCTATAACTGTATGTAAGGGAGTACGGTATTGTCCGTGATAACACATGTGCACCTGGTAGTGGCTACCCAGTGTTATCGCGAATACTTCCTGTCCCCTGGTCTTGGAACTTGTAAACAAAATGAGTTACGTGTGGGCCCTCCCTCATACCCACGTCAATATATTTCAGTTCTGGATAAAATCGTTAATTAACTTCCAGATATACATTATATATAGCACACATTTATATATCAATTCATTGCAGATTTTGTTACTTGATGAACAAATATACATTTATATCCATATTTGACGTTTACCAACAGATAATTCTGACTTGTTGCATGGCGACTTTTATGGAGGATAAATGCTTGTCGGGTCGCAATGCGGCGAATCATCGCTGCAAACATTTTATCCTTGGCCAAACCTGACGCAGTGTTCAATTCAAATAGATCGATTCTATCATTTCCCCGGTGGAAGAAACTCAAATTACTTTTCCATTTGATAACGTTTGATTTATGATATCGCCCCTTGACTCCAGTACTCACGCAAATCCTTTGTACAATAGATAATATATTGTTCAGACAGATTATCAGTTAGAACCTTGTGGAGCATGGTTTGCGATGGATCATTCATCATTACCGTAAAATTAAAGCATGTTGTTTTTGAGCCGTTGATTTACTGTCCTGTCAACTGTTTAGCATCGTGAAAGTAGTAATAGTGTGCCTCACTAACTGTAAACACCCCTATTTTATTGATATTTCTTTCTGCGAAAATATAGAAGTAAAAACATTTTTAACTTTTTGCATACGTCCAGGTGATCAATAAACGTTTGAATCTGAATATACGTATAGATGTACGACGGATTCCATCGCGCTGATTGCATTTAGCAAAATAAATAAATACACACAAAACGTGATGATGTCTGAATGCGTTCGTTAATCGATAAAAGAGCCGGTGCGGAAGGATAGAACGAGAGGCGCAGCCTCTCGTTTTATCCTTCCACGAAGGCATGAGTGCCGTATTAACGAACGCATTCACACATGGTGGCATTCTGTGTTTATAACATGCCTCTGTGATACAGAATCAATTAATTTAAAAATTCAAACATGACACACAGAAAATTGCAAACGTTAAAGCTATTTGTTATTTTCCAACTGACATTCGATTTATCGGCAGTCACCGCAGCTTCCAAATTGATCTGGATCTGAATGCGACATTTTGATTGGCCGATTACGAAAATGGGCTGAGTTTAGTTCCTTTGATGGAGCTATGAAAAATAGTCCGTCGATGGAATTCCGTATGGAACAAGTGTTCCATTCGGATTTGTAAATATGGAACTGGAGGAAAAGTAATTGGCGGGCTGAACTGTACAAATAACGAAAACACAATAAAATAGCTTTTTAGTCTGGTGTGTTGCTGGCTTTTATTACAATGTACATTTCCTAATTTACAACTTGATCCTCTCTAATATTACATAAAAGCACACTGATAATACCCATGATAAATGATCCAGACCGCCCAGGAAAAACTAGACATAAAATATTGTTTTTAAAAAACTGTGTCCGAAAACCGAACTAACAAAATTAGCTCTGTCAAGATCATCTACACTGCAAAAAATATAGGTTCTCTTTAGAACCAAAACTGGTTCTAATCTTGTCCCTGAGATGGAACCAGTTCTGTTTAAACAGTATTTTTTTCAAATCAAATAAATTTATAAAGATTAACATTAAATATTAACAGAATTAAACATAAATTGAGGGGGTTTCAGTCGTAAGTTTAGAGCTTATACGAGGTTGTCTCAAATCATTATTAAGCAAAGGAGATATGAACAGTTGGCATATCGAACCAGTTTTGGTTCTGTACAGAACCAAAACTGGTTCGATATGCCAACTGTTCATATCTCCTTTGTTTCAAAATGTTTGGCGACTGCGTTGAATAAGCACCAAGTTTACTGCTGAATCTACTTCAGTTCATGTAATATTCTGTTAAAATTGAATGCTAATCTTGGTAAATTTATTTGATTTGAAATAAATACTGTTTAAACAGAGCTGGTTCCATCTCAGGGACAAGATTAGAACCAGTTTTGGTTCTAAAGAGAACCTATATTTTTTGCAGTATAGGGAGGGACTTGAGATCCTTGACTAGACAGAATCATGAAACCAAAAGACCTTACAGCTCAAAGATAAATCAAAGTGCAGCGATGAATACACTGAGATGGAATGAATAAGTACGTTGCGATACTGAATTTTATTACTAAAAATGTTTGTGTGTGCTGCCACCAGCGAAGTCAGACAAGAATTGACACTTCAACTCAACCAAACTAACTCGCCAAAAACGTGAACAACGTTTCAGTAATTTCACAGGACCACACTGACCAAGCCCTCCTTCTTACGGTAAAATGCACTGTTAAGACAAAACTTTCCATTTTCTACGAACCGTGGATAGTACAAGTCTGAACTGTACAAATAATGAAAACACTATAAAATAGCTTTCGAGTCTGGTGTGTTTCTGGCGTTGAAAAAATTCAAAGAACGGGATTGGTCTAACATTGAGGAGAATATGTCTAAAGCCCTAAACTTGGAGAAACCTGTAGTCTGACTTCCACAGAATCCGCAACGTACCCATCCTTGCTAGCCTCGCTCCGCTACCTCCCGTGTCGCTTCCAACAGCGATCCTTAACGCCTGCGTTGGCAGCCACCGTAGCACCTCTTACTCTCAAAGAATGGAGACTCAAATTTGCGTGAAGAAGTATGATTCTCAGCCTACACAACAGGGCCTCTCTCACTCTGGTGTAGCCTAACCTTTTGTTCTTGTATATCAGACGACGTTTGTTGTTAGATCTAAATATTGACCGAAAAAGAAATTCTGCAGATCCAAGCTGTATCCCAGACAAATTTAAATACTTTAAAAACAGCCGCTCTTCCCTTCTTTTCTTTCCCGAAACTCTGGAATGACTTAGACTCAAGATTAAAATTCCTCCCCAACGTGTCATTTAAAAAAAAACACTGACCAATCAGTTCCTAAACGCTTATAGTGGCAAACTAAATTGCTCAAATCCGAGATGTTCCGACTGCCCCCATAACTAGTTCGTCTATGGGGTTTTTACTTTTCCGGTGTAAAAGGAATGGAAGTCCGTAGGAACGTTAGTCCCTCTGGACTATTATTCCGCGGAATTATAGTCCTAGGTCTAACATTTCTAGGAATAGTAGTCCGCCGACTACTATTCCTAGAAATGTTAGACCTAGGACTATAATTCCGCGGAATAATAGTCCAGAGGGACTAACGTCCCTACGGACTTCCATTCCTGAAACACCGGCCCCAAAGGTCTATGGTTTTTGCAACTGTACATTTCCCAATAACCCGTACTACTAAAATGTAGGAATATAGTAAAAAAATTTCACTTTGGAAACAAAGTTGATCACAAGGTCAGAATAACAGCTATTCTAACAGTGGAGTTCAAGTGCCAAAATATACCATCACTGTGCTGATCTATTCACATTAACCACATTCTGTCCAGATCCACCTTTCTTTTAAGAAGAAAGTCATTCGCCGTATTTGGCATTTTGTATTTTTTTTCTTTTTTTTCGAGGAGATGACAGGAAGTCAGTCGCAAGACTATGTCATTCCCCATGGTGTACATCTACTCATTTATCAAATCTTGTAACATTATTTTTCTCTCAAAATGTACTGTGTTTGTATTCTGTGAAATAAAGTGAAGTGAATTGAATTGAATTAAAACATATCATAAAGACAAGCAGAAGAATTGCCTTTTGAAATTAAAACCTCATTGTCTTGTCTGTACTGATCTGTTTTTCTCATCGTCCTTCACCATTATGTCGCTAGTGGTGAGCGATACTAACTCACTTAAACTTAAAAATTCCGAAAAACTTAATAATAACTTGACAAATCTCTAACAACAAGAAAATTGGAAGTGTCTTACAAATCACAAAGTTCAATCAAATGTGCAACAGTAACCGGGTCCTTTTTATGTATGGGCCAGTCATTAAGCCTCTTTGCGGCCTCTTGTAACTCAGTAACAAAGGAATTACACGTGGGATCTACAAAATTACTAATTATGTGTGCCCATTTTATGCCGAAAATAGCATTGTCAACACTACTATGTGATGCTCCAGAATCAAGCAATAAAGTTACATAAAGAGCAACCTGCACTGATTGAGCGGACATTGACGTAAGTTCGCGACTGTAACAAAATTGATCCCACCTTTTAAAACTGTTGAAATATTTTTGCACTGTTCCTGGGCTCTTTATTTGCACTAACACGACATCTTTTCTGCTGAACATGCTAAATCACTTGTCATCGTAAAATGTCCATCAGTCCTAGTCCTGAAATAAAACACATACAATCCTTAGCAAAAATCTAATCTAAAAGCAACCAAATTAAATTTCAAACAGGCGTCAGCAAATATACCATTTTTTCCTTTTCCTCTGCACGTGACATATTTATATGGCAAAACCCTGATCCCTCATATGTATTTCCCATATCTAGAATTTTCTGTGCCGACAAAAGGCCAGAAAGGAGCCGATTTCCATTGTGGTACTATTAGCTTCCCTGCTGCCTTATCGTGACTCATTTTCGTTAATTTATCCACAATAAGCCGAGGCGGTGGCACCAGCCAATTGTTCTCATTTCTCCAATTTTGCTTAAAGGCACCTACACCCTCTGTGCCAGGACACTAAAACCTGGAATTGAAACGCTCACACTTTGCATTATAATGACCGGCGAATCGGTCCACTGTGTGTGGCCCCCATTGCTTATTTAGAAAACTGTATACCCAGAACCTAATGCCCCAATCATTACAAGCTCTGATTCTGCTCAACAAGTCTGCCTTTGTATTTTTTGTTCCAGGGATCCACTTTGATTGAAGCTGAATATCATTCTTGTTACACAAGCTGTCAATGGACAATGCTATTACATGCAAGTCACGTTTCCAGCTGCCAACATTAATGATATTTATTATGCCTCACGTTTGTAACATCAGCTGTGATTGGTTAATCTGACACCTTCTAAAAGTCATAGTACTGGAGTTTTGGGGCACAACACGGGTACTATCGGAACGTTCTTCCCTGGAGATAAGAGAACAAAGAAAATGTAAGCTCCACTGCCCCCAAAACACGGGTACTATCGGAATGTTCTTCCCTGGAGATAAGAGAACAAAGAAAATGTAAGCTCCACTTCCATTGATCAGCGTCGATTACGCACGCTCTGATTGGAATTTCTCAACACCAAACGCTGGCGCCGTGTCCGTTTAACTTTTTTCGTCACCGATAGACACAAACTTACCAACAAATATATCATCTTCAGAGAGTGTGTTTTCAATTTTAACTGCAAACAATGAATTCAAAAGAATCAGAAATATTAAAAACCCACGTGTTGTTCACCACTTCAGTGAATCCTGAATATGGGTTATGACTTCAATCGCACACCATCTCGTGCTAAAACTTCCCCAAACTCTAATCTGGGAGACACAATGTCAACGTCCTCCACAGACGAACCCATTCCCGGGGTCACAAAATCACCATAACCAATGACTGACGCATCACTAAACAAACTGTAATTGCAAACCTTGAAATCTTTTAACTTTTTTATGCACGTACCCTCTTTGTTAATGCTTTCGCTATTTTCTTTCCAAAATTGTAATTCTATGCACGCCTGGAGTGTGATGAGAATAGACGCTCTCCAGCTGGCCCTAGCAGCGATACAGGCATACAGCTCTCTTGTTTGTAATCTCACTGTATTACCAAATACTAATTCATTAGACATTATTTTTCCAACAGTCCCCGCCAACAATCTAGCTTTAACGAAACCATTGGTATTGGGCAACAAACAAAGCACTTTGTCCAAAGCCTCCATCAGCCGCAACATTCGATCAGCCGAAATCCGTACAACACCTTCAACGGGTCCCACTCGAGCCCCAACCAGATCAATTTCTGACATGGCTCCCAAATACACTTTTCTTCAGAAAATAAAAAAAACTAGATTTGTTTGGTCACTCTTGATTTTACAACTAAGCATTTTCGCGGCTGTAAAATTTTTAAACACACCGATGCCATCATCCAAAAACAAAACAACTGAAATGCTTTTGCCCCTCCAAAATTTTCCAATTTCTCACAGCACCTTTGTAAAAACAAAACCTGCGGTTGAAATTCCGAAAGGAAAAACGCAAAGCACAAAATAAGAAGTTTTGTTGCCACGAGTCCATGAAAGGAGAGTTTTGGAATTTATACTTTCTTGAAAACTTGCTAGTCGATTATCAAGTAAAGACATATTGTCCAATAACACATTTTGATAATCTGAAACGGCTTCAGCCACTTGGGTTTCTATCAGTTTTGGGGTATCACCATCCATTATGACTTAAAATGTTTGTATGTTCTGTCACCAACGAAGTCAGACCAGAATTGACACTACAACTCAACCGAACAAACTCGCCAAAAACGTGAACAACGTTTCAGTAATTTCATTGGCTCACACTGACGAAGCCCCCTCCCCCTCCCCCCCCCCCCCCCCCCACCTTCTTACAGTAAAACGTACCGTTAAGACAAAACTTTCCCGCTTTTTCTACGAACCGCGGGAAAGTACAATGTAATAATTTTGGGGTGTGTCAGTGCAAAGTCTTTCACGAAATCCACGAAAGCAATCGACACGTATTTGTCCATGCAGCCTGTGATATTGGGAAACCTTTATTGCCACGTGGCTCAGTGACTTTCTGAGGATCAGAACCCACAGCCGACAATTCACTTTTTCACATTCGCTTTTACAACCACCACGAGCAATACGTGTGCATTGTTTTTTTTTAAGAATGGCAGGGCTTTCCTTAGAAGAATAGCGGGCATTAATTCAAATAACACACAGTTATTGATTCAATAGACACATTCAGCCTGGCCTGACCGAGTTTTTACATCGCATTTCTACGGAAACATCCGTTTTCAGCGTGCTATTGTCTTCGACGAACTATCCCAAACAATAACTCATCGATCATAAATTGTTCGCATTTTCTTCTCGCAAATGTGATAAAAAAAATTTCAGTTTTTTACGTTAAAACTGGAATTCATTGTAAAGCGGGTTTTACGTCAGATATTACTAGGATAGTATTAGGATATTCGGGGTCAAATACCCTGGATCTTGCACCCTTTACACAGCGAACAAAATTGGCAGGCTTTATAGATAACTTTACCCTGATATATGAATACATCAAGAAACGTCTACACTCCCAATATAGTTTGTCCATAACGTGATATTTGTGAGGTCATCATTTCAAGACGATGGCCAAAAAGCTTTACTTGTAAAGAACATGCTTTTAATGGATAACCTTATTTTAAATTTTACGATGCACTTAAAATTAGACAGTTTCAGAATGTGAAATGTTATAATGGGGCACAGTAGACGTAACAGAGATGCCCGGCTAGAGGATTGCCGAGACCCTTGGGAAGCCTTTTTTGACCCCGGATCTTTGAGGTATGATGTGGACGCTATGAGGTATGGGACTGTCTCGGTTTTGTCAGTTTTCGTTTTTCGGGAAGTAAAGATTGATATCCAATACGTAGCTATTTACTGAGGCCCGTAAAACGTTGTTCCCTGTGGCCGAGAACCCTTAGAGAGAACAACAAGATGCACCACCATGGCCGGCCTACGTGAAAGAGCGCATCTGAGAACGCATCTGATTGGTCGTTACGCATTTTATTATCGGCATGAGGTGATGAAAAACAGCGTTAAGCAAGAAAATAAACAGAACGCCAAAGGTGGTATTTTTCTTAAAAAATAATGATAGCTTCATTCACTTAATACAAGTTTATAGCATGCTCGCCTATGTTACTACCTGTGAAAAGCCTGTATGTTAAATTTTAACTTTTAACCCCACTACCGGTGTAAAGCTTCTACTGCGATTAAAAAAATGTACACCAAAAGTCGGAAGTTCATCCAACTTGACCTTCAGCGTGACGCAATTTGCCAGCTTCGATACATTCACACTTCGCGATGTTTCATTCAAACATACGACATTTTCCAGTACTATCTAAACACATTGACTTATTAAGTTTAAAATACTTACAATTAAATATTTAAAATAAAATTTAAGAATTGTTAATAATAATTTAACTGAAAAGGCAATGTAAATTCCATCAACTTTGACAATGTGTCTTTCTGTCAATCAAGCATTCATGTACTGCCGGTAGTACGGCCCACCGGCGCAGATGTAAACAAAACGTGTGTTTGCGATAGAAAGTGTCGTTTTTTATCCATTTTAAGTGACAAAGTCGATTATTTATTAAGAGCATGGTATGAATAAGGCAAATAGGTACTAGGGCCGGTAATTAGATTTAAACCACCCGTAGAATAAGGATTTTATCCTACTAGTGGTTTAAATCTGATTGTCGGCCCTGTACTTATTTATTCTATATTTAACCGTAGTGTAAATATAGACCACAACTCGGGTAGTACAGGAAACAGGAATCAATGGCCCTTGTTGGAGTTTTCCCTATATTTCATGCGCGCCGAGGCGCTCGTGAAATACAGGAAAACCTCCCACTCGGGAAGCACTTCACTATCAGTATTCTCTGTCTTATTATACGATCAGAATATGAGAAAGCACGAAATGCTACTTCCCTACATCCAGATCCCACAGAGATACAGAGAATGCTTCAACGAAGCAACAGTACTGTGATCGCAAAAGCAGAATATTTTCTCAATCATATCACTGATGGGTCACGGCACACTGATCAAACTTAAAAAATGGCTCTTCTGAAACAAGGCAGCTTTCGATATGGACGGTGCTATTTTGCAAAGGTTGGATTTAAGGAGCTGAATGGGAGTGTTCTGAAAACAATATTTTCTCCACTGCACTTGAACACTCCTCTGAAAATCTTCATGTGGTGAAGTGGTAACAATCATTACTGTAATATTTACGACAGAAATAACGGCAAGTGTAATTCCAGCTGTAATTTTTATAGTGCATTCATTAGTCCAAATCGGAATTCTGTATAGAGATTCACTCAAACTGGATAGTTTGAAACAATCAGAAATCAATTTAAAAACTCACGTTTATTTTAAATATTATATTTATTTATCAGCGTTTAACTACACTTTAACAGCCAGGGTCATATCATGTCGATGGCAGTTTTACGGGTGGAGGAAGCCGGAGTACCCGGAGAGAACCATCGAGCAACTGTCAGCTCTCCAACATCGTAAATCTGCACCGAGGCACAGGCAGGGTTAGACTGGTTGAAGACATGCGCATCATCGACGTGCAGTACGTCTTAGTACACTGTGTCATCGTGCCCCCATGTAGGCAATCGGAGTTAAAGGACACAACGCGGGAGCGCGAATCAGTCGCTGAAATGGTCACCCATCCAACTACTAACCGCGCACGACGTTGCTTAACTTCGGTGATCTGACGAGAACCGGTTACCGCGACGCCACCGCGACGCCACCGCGACGCGACAGCGACGCCACCGCGCCCCTTTAAATATTATAAGGTTTACTCAGCCCTTTCGATCATACTTATAATTATTTCTGTTTTGAAAAAAAAATAAACTAATTTACTTTTGTTTGATTGGTAAACCGAAGAGTGCATTCTGCATTTGTTTATGTTTGTGCTGAGTGGAGGTTTGCAGCAAATAAAATAAAGGGGTTGCAGGAATAAAGGCTGACCTATTCCAAAAATTACTTGGCTGATAAAGACTGTAAAAACTAAACTGTTAATAAACTTCCCAAAATACAAGAATATATATAGGTCCTTCACATATGGTAGAAGCGTGCGTCCCCGGTTAGGAGATGAAATTGCAGTTGAGTGTGTGTGTGTTGAGGGTGCGTATGCGTGATAACAACACTACATTTGCATGTATAAAAATTATGTCTGCGATGGTCGGTATTTTGGTAGATAAAAGAAAATGATGAAGAATATAGACACACCTTTTCCCGACACGATCAAACAACGTCAGTCAGCTGTGTACTGTGGGCTCAACATTACAGATAAATCCATCTTGTTCTTTACCTTGTCTCAGTAACAATTACCGACTCGGTGATGCATTCCAATACATTTTATTATTAACCCTTTATCCAACGGAACGGTCAAAACCGGCCGGCGCTATTCACAAAAATCACCATTCAATTTTCTTTTATTTTTTTAACTTTTTGTCTCAAACACATAGCTTATGGCACCTCATTGGAACGTGCTCGTCGAGCACGTTCCAATGAGGGGTCATAAGCTATGTTTTTGACACAAACAATGAAAACAAGTTATTCAAGAATTTTGTTTGTAAGTGTAGCTGTCTTTCGTGCTAGGTCAAGGGTTAAGTGAGTCATCCAACCAAGTTGAAATGACTCGCGGCGATCGTCATCCTTTCTTTGTGATGATTTTTTTTTTACTGAAGCAAACTACGGCCACATTTATAAAGTTACACATATCAAATTTGATATAGTTATTAACAGTCAATCCACATTGAACATTATGGAATTGGATTTTCGATTTTCGACCCTTATCCAAACCAACGTCCGATTTACGTTTTCTCTTTCATAATTGAATATCAGCTTGGGTACCAAGCCCCGCCCCCCCCCCCCCCCAAATTGTCTCGAAATTTTTTGGAAATATATTCCCCAACAGAAAAAATATATCTAAACATGTAGTACCGACCGGAAAGTTATCAACAGTTATGACGAAATTGTCGGGAGACGTTATTCACGCCAACGTCAAAAACTTATATTTCATTTCCGATTTTCATGAAATTTTAGCATTTTGTAGATCTCAAGAAATTAGAGGGCATGCTGTGTTTTTTTTTTTTGTTTTGTTTTTTTTTAACTTCGGGCTCTTTTTGACGGTAATACGTGACTTCATTTTTTTTTACACTTTTCACGGTCTACAAACTATTTACAAGGAATACTGTCATGAAACTTCACACACCCACTCATTTCAAACTGTGCACCTGTATGTTTTTATTTCTGCATTCGACTCCAGATGCAAGCAATACCAATTTTATGGAGTTGTTTTTCAGTCTCATTTTGACCCTTAGCCTTTCGAAACTTTGGGAATATAACCTGGAGCTTAAAAACATATCTAAAAATGTGTTGCCGTCCGAGGAAATTCCCAACCGTTAATGCGGCTTTGCAGTGACGTCACGTGGGTCAGAGTCTAAAAAATTTAAAAAACCAAACTGCGCCGGATTTCTAGAAAATTTGAGCATTGTGTAGAGCTAAAAAAATGATTAGGGAATAAATATCGTTGTTTTGTTTTTTTGTTGTTGTTTTTTTTTTTTTACTTTTTCACGTCAATTTAAGTTTTTGGCCATTTTTATATTCCTTTTTTAAAACGTCCCCTTTGTTATCAGCGCAGCTCCCTACTAATAGAACACACAGGTTTGAAACTTTACACCATGTCTTTTGGTCATTGGCACTTATTCTCCCCCATGTTCTGGTGCCAAATTTCCAGCGCTATTTCTGCATTTTTAGATCAATTTCAAGTTTTGACTTTTATCTTCCATACTCTCCATTTTTGTGACACCCCTACCTCAAAAAACTGCAAGAGATGTCCTTTCAGTATTTTATATATATACATAAATGTATAGCTGAAGTGGTGCACTACCACATTTGCATTGCAAATTGTCAACGCTGTGACGTCGATTCCGACCGATGGCCGGAAAACGTAAAAATTTAATTTCAATGCATAATGTGAAACTGAGTAACATTTTTGTACTCAAGATCCAGACCCTTTCCCCTCGCTCTAGAGTGACCTGGCGTTGGCCGTGCTTCGTTGAATGACTTCTGGATATTCGCTTCCTGTTTTCAAACCGATCTAGTAATATTTTGTTCTTGTATTTTCAGCATCTTTGAGTGGGACAGTGATAGTCTGGTGTATGGACGACCAGTCACAGCTCCTTCAGATTGAAGCATCAGTCACAACTCCCATCTTATCGATGACGGTATCAATGGATAACACATTCTTGATGATTGGTGCGTTTTTATACAGATTATGATTTCACGTCGTGTTGCGTAGTCAGGCGAAGAAGGGGTGAGGTTGGGTAGCCCGCTCCTCCACTACATCCCCACGGATCTCCTTAAAATGCGGAATTCTGAAAAATGTTAAAAAAAAACAATATTTAAAATAATAAATTTTCATATCGTGTGAGTTGAGGAAAGGGTAAACAGTGGTTGAGAAATCGGCAATTTCAAGCCATGTGTGGAAATACTTCACACGAAACAAACTGACGCTCCCTTCTCTGGAATGGGTAGTAATGTGTAATTCCCTTTTTCACGACTCACAAATTTGATAACCAAGTTTTTTCTTTCATTCAGTTGGTGGTGTTCTTTACATGCATTGATTTTATAGAGCGAATGTCCGAGCCTTTTACTTTGGGAGTTTGACATTTCCACGTTGTCCGTGAAGCATCATTTTTGTTTTGGCCTCATATTTTGATAATACTGAGATTTTTTTGGAGCGAATCTTTGTTTCACAACTATAGTCAAACATTTGATTAAATCATAATGAGTATGTGCCATAATGTTTGAAACCTATACTCAAGCGAATTGGGTTGTGGAATAACAAAAGTGCCCGCCCCTTCGTTGCTGATAATTCCAATCTGGCTATGTCATCTCCCAGTAGTACAGGGTATGTTATATATTAATTGAACTATGTGATTGTAACCATTGTACTTCCTGTATGCTACTGAACGAATAAATATCTATCTATCTATCTATCTAATTTCATTCTGTGGTATATTGCCTTCCCCAAACCTTTTAAGCACGGTACCGGGGGAATAGCCGGGCTAAGTGAATAGGAGAGGAGTAAATATTCATCTGCTGTCATTGGTAGCAGAAAAGGATTTTGTCCTCTGAACCTCATTTCAGTGGCAGCAGAAACTAGTTTTTGCCTCCCGCTTCACTTCATCTCGTGCTTGGTCAAAATTGTGTATCCCCAATATAGGTGGAGGTCCATGCTGTTCTCTGGGGACAATAGTTAACTTTCTATGCCAATTGGAGCCCCTTAAGTACATCTTTCAGGCTCAAACATCCAGAAAGTAAAGGCATAACTATAATAAAATGACCCCATGAATTTATTAATGTGAGAATAAAATTAAGCGATTGTTGGATCTCTTGCATATATGCATGAAAGGTTGAAATGTTCCAGGAAGAATGACGGGGAGGAGCGAGACACCCATTTCCTTCCCCGTTCTTGACTACGCCGCTGCCCGGTATGCGAAGAGTTGCGTTAACAACTTGCAGTGGGTGAGCAAGCGAAAATTTGAGAAATAAATTGATAGTGTATGTAATAATTTTAATGGTAGAGTGCTGGGAGCCCAACTTTGAGCTTTATTTAGAGGTACATGTGCTACAACGTAAAGGCTTCATTCTCACCACATATGTTTCATAATATCTTTGAAGCAAAATTATTTTGTTTGTAAGGATTTTTCTTGTTACAATGTATGGGAGAGTGCTGTACTGTAGGCACTCTCCAATAAGTTGCAACAAAGCAAAGACATGTGAACAAATTTTGATGACCAAACATAATTCAGCACACTACCAATTAATCCTTCAGTGCTGTTGTAGGATTATATTATTGAACCTCCCTATAAAAGACGAATAGAATCATCCATTCTAAGAATAATTGTGCACCATTCCCTTTCACTATACACTTTCTAAAAATAGCCGTGGGATATTTTAGGACGTTCGACTGATGAAACGCAACGCGCACTTTTGAAAAAATAAAGATACAGAATTTTGTTTAGTTATTTCTGAGTTCAGCAATGAAAATGGTTGTTTAGGGTAAGGCCCTGGACAATATGCAGTGTACTTGGGATTGGAATCCTGATGCTTAGTGAGATTCATCCATGGTTTGCTTGATATAATATAACAATTATTCCCCGGCATGTCGTTGTCAAAGCCAAAATAGTGGTCCTCGAGGAAAAATAGTCCACTCGGACTATTCTTCCTCGTGGATCAGTATTTTGGCGTGGCCATCTACAAACGGTGAAATCTTATCCACACCGAGTCATCTTACGCTTCGTACACATTTATCCGGCTTTCAGGCAAAGGTGATATGGTGACGACAATACGGAAACGGTCTAATGGAAGTGAATTGGTGTGTACATATCTCTACTGCAACCATAACGTTACCCGGCAACAAGACAGTCCGACTACCCGAATGTTTTTTTAAATCAGTCTGTGAGCGATTATTTGGCGTTGCCGGACATACACCGCACGGCGAGGTTTATGAAGATGACGTCACTCACTATCGAAAACTGCTTGATGAGACCTCTTAGAGCTTTATGGCCTTCTCTACCTCTCGCCACAGAGGCCAAAGATGATCATTCTACATCAGTCTGGGACCAAAATCATGCCTGCATTTGGTCTAATATTAGACCCCACACAAGCCAGAACGCGACAGAAGGAAGACCTTGCGGATGCTTGGGCCATGTGGATAGGCTCCGACAGCTATACATACCACCCCCGCCAACAACCCGTCATCGCTGACCTCCTCGACAACAATATCCTAACCCCCAAACTGAAGAAGCTAGCCTCTTACGGAAGGGAGGGCACACAAACAACCATATTAAACCATATACATGAATGAGATGCTGAGAGAAGCTTCGAGGTGGGAAATGAGGCCCAGCTGGAGACTCTGAGTGAAAGAGTATCCGTGATGGTAGCAGAGACCTTATTAAAACAAATATCATCCATGTTACAAGGCACAACACAACAACAACAGTTTGATGCATAGGCGCCCAGGACCACCCAGGTTGGGCATAACGCATTGACAGCATGAGTCACTCTCTTCTTGTAGCATATTTCCCACTCGCTCAATGGATATTCCCCCAACGCAACAATTACAACGAATGAAGGGGCCAATAAAAATACCTAATACTAACATGGGACCTTGAAGTCGGACTCGAACATACGAAACATAGCTTTGACATGAAAATACCGGGCCAAAAACCAGGACAGGGATATTGTATCAGGACAAGCGGCTTTAGTGAGACACTGATTCGTTGAACTCGGGTCCTCTGTGCTATGTGTATCCAACTGGAACATTCTGACCCAAAGTGCAGGTAGCCATCCCATCCCATCCCACCCCGTCACCCTTACCCTTCAATCCTTTCGGTGTCACTGCTACCGTCACATTCAATCCTGTACCCCCCTTGTCAACCCATGTACCTTCAGCTATCTGACACTTTGCAACCATAATTGCCGTCTATTTGTTCTATAATTACTAATCAGCCATTCTTTTCATAATACATTGATAGCCCAATTTTACAGTAATCCACTATACCGGGGGCGCTTTTGTTGCCTGTTATCAAGATACTGATTTCAGAGGTGAGGGGTGTGTTTCGTTGGGCTACCTTTAGATTCGTCATCGTCAATTTCGATTTGAGGTTGGTGAAGTTTCGTATCCAGTTTAAATATTTTACGAAACTAATGCGTACACTATAACGCATTGTCATTCCTGTAACCGTCACCGTATGTATAAAATTTGCCAGAAAATCGGATAAATTTGTCCGAAGCTTTAGTCGGGAATCAATAACATTTGTCTCGATCTTAATTCAATATCAATTTGTAATACGGCCACCGATTTCTTCAGTCGTCGTCGGAATGGAGAACTAATTGAATTCACTGAGTGAATCAGTTATTCTTGAGGCGTTCCTTAACCCTTTAGCCGACTTGAATAGCAGACGACAATTGCAAAAAAAAACTCAATGTTTTGCCTTGAAATCATAGCATACCCCCCCCCCCCCCCCTTCCCCACTGGCACAAGCTCAACTATTTAACCTTTTTAACCTTAAGGACCTCTATTTTGGCACAGTCAACTCCAAGCCGTGTAGTATTTATATTATATTTATTGACTGACAGTGAAGCTAATCAAAGAGAGTATGTTGCTTTTTGCAGGCTGTGAAAATGGTGTAGTAAGTGTTTTGTCGTTCATCACTGGTTCATTGGCACACCACATAAAACAGCACGCGGGAAAGGTAGGTGATGTAGGCGAATATTCAGTTTGAAAAGTTGTTTTCATGTATTTAGTATTCAAATTAATGCTTTATTAAGGGCTTATTAAGACTGAGAAACTCGAAAACATTTCCATAACTCGAGTAACTGAAGACAGTTTTTGATCTCTTTAATCCTTTACCCAACGCAGACGATATCAAAATTTATTATTTTAAATATCATTTTTTCAAATTTTCAAAAATTTTCAACAAAACCATATCATGTGACCCCCCGTTGGAACGAGCTCGTGGAGCTCGTTCCAACGAAGGGTCACGTGGTATGGTTTTGTTGAAATTTTTTGAAAAATAATATTTTTTCAACTGCTGAATTTGCATATTACGCGGGTGGATGCGGGCGATTCGTTGGGTAAAGGGTTAAGCACTTTTACCGGATTGTTTTTTAATCTTTATGCAACTCACACGGTTTCAAAAGTTCTCCTTTTTTCTCATTTGTTTCACAAAGTTTAAACAAAACCATATTACGTGACCCCCTTATTGGAACGAGCTCGCGGTGGCTTAATGATTAAAGCATTGGTCCACGGTTCGTTCCTGAGCAGCGATAACTGCGTTGTGTCCTTTGGCAAGAGACTTAATACCGATTGTAAACGCGGGGGCGTAGTGTACTAAGGCGTAGTGCACGTCAATGGTGCACTTGCCTTCAGCCAATGCTACCTCACCTTGTTTGGCGTTTGTAAGTTGGAGATTCTGACAGTTGCTTGCCGTCGTTCGGTAGTTCTCTCTGGGCAGCCCGCCTTCCCCCACCCCTTAAAATGTAGTTAAACCTCAATAAACAAACAAACATATGGCTATACGAAAGCAACACAAGAATAATAAAGTCAAGTTTAATCAGTCATTTACCATTATGAAGTTGCTTTTAAAGGACTCGAGGCCCCAGACGTTGACTGTCGGATCTTGTTTTAACCCTGTACTTCATGTAATGGCCATATACGGCTGGCGCTATTTGCAAAACTCGACATTCATATTTTATTTCATTTTCTCCTCTAAAATATAGCTCATTGTGGAAAAAACACGAAATTATAGTAAAGCTATACGCAAAAAGGGTAATGATCTTTCCATTTTCGATGTTGGGGTAAGGGAGCTTTATGTAAAAGTTACCCCAGTAGTTAGCGCATTATTAAGAAAGCATATGGCATTGTTATTACACTATATCATTTCTGGCAGAGGTAGAGTTATAGTCTTAGATATAGAATGACATCAAAACCTAAGAATTAGTTAGTGCTTTGCTAAGGAAGCATGTTGGTTGGTGTGGAGACGATGTCAATAGTTTGCAATGTTAAACATTTAGTTAAGGAAGCATTGTTGTTGCTATGGAGACCAAGTAAGCAGATTACGAAATGGATCATTTTATTTCTGGCCCCATTGAAGACCTGCGTATTGAATGACATCAAGATCGCACAGGAATTACGCCGTTGCTAAGAAAGAACGCTGAAGTTCGCGAGAGTCGGTTGCCATGTAGTTTATTGAGTAACCCGCTGTGTTGTGAGTCTATATATGAAGTTTCGCCGTCATTTAACCCAGTAAGCAGCCCGTTGCTAAGAACACACCTCGGTTGTTATGCAGCTCATGTCACACTGCTGTTAAACAATTAGTTTCATTTCTTGTTGATTTTTAGTCCTACATGTAGAATAAGATCAAAGTCAGTCTATTTGCTACTGCTCCGCAAAGGTAGTACGCTTGTTGCTATGGAGACAAAGTTTCCGTCCTCAATGTAGACCAGAGTATTAAATTAGATCGCCTCAGTAGTTAAGCCGTGGCTAAGGGAGTGGGGGGGGGGGCACTCTGGCTGCCATGGAGAGTGTGCGATTCTGTTGTCATGTAGTTTATTCTGTTCTAGCTAAGTTGAGAGCGTACATATTAAATTCCATTGAAATCGACCCAGTAGTTAGCCCACTGCTGAGAAAGAGCCCTGTTTTCTGTGGTGATCGCGTGATCTAGTTGTCAACTTCTTTGTTTAGTTCCTGATTAACGTGCAGACCGAATGTATAAAATTGCATCAAAATCGGTCCAATAATAAGCCCGTTGTTAAGGAAGAACCGCGTTGGTATGTAGTCACGAGCCACCATCACTCCTTAATAAAGGAATGACTTCAACTGGTGGGGTGGGGGGATAGCTCTCATATTATTCTGGTCCTGAACCACAATAAACCTCATGTTGTTATCAACACAATTATAGAAATCATAGTTTCCAAGAGATCGTTCAAAAAGCTACATTTCTGACACGAGTTCCTTTGAAGAAACCTTGCTTCAGTGTGAGGTCTCGACGAATCGCGTCTCGCGACAAACTTCCGACGAGAAAAAAATTGATTACAATTTAAAGGACGTGTCGCTCAATATTGGCTCTCTCGCCAACTTCTCACTCGGGATTATTTGGTCCATCGCGCTCTACAAAATGAAAATGTTTAGTTAATCATGAAAAATGTGCTAGCGCCTCCTATTTTCCGTGTTAGGGCCAACAGTGAAATATGTTTTTTTCTGCAATTACCCAGTACTGTCCCATTTCGGGACGTGGGGAACCTGTTGTGCACACCATATATACAGTCGTCAATACATCTTGGTTATCTTATTCCGCTGGCAACATCAGATCGGGCAGATATGTTTGATCTGGTTGGTCTGATCTCGTGAATAGGGTCCTGGGAAGCTTCGAAATTCGATTCGAATCGAAATCGTCCTGTGGTTTGATACGATTCAATGCTGTTCGAGTCGGACTTATTCAGAATTTTTTAATCGTCGAGATGTTCCGAGAATCCTGTTACAATTAAAACTATAAGTCCTGTCATGAAATGCGCACAAATAGCACGTCGATCTGCGCGTTAATCTACGCGCCATGACCACAGTAAGGCTATCAAATTCTGCACATATGGCCTGTACACAAGCAATGTTTCAGCCAATGGACCTCCAGGTAACCCGGGGGTCCATTGGCAGAAACATTGCCTGTGTTCGCTATGAGTAACCAGGAGAACCTGCCGTGCTTTGGATGCTATTCGATATGGCAATTGCGCGCAATTCCTACGCGCAATTAAGCCCAGATAAGCGCGCAGTTCGTGATAGGATTTCTAGTTTTAACTGTAAGTGTCTCTTCTCTTGAACTCTCTATCATCAGGTCCCCTGTAAAACATATTCCTAAAAACATAGCTTGTGATCCATTTTCGAAACGAGCTTGTTTCGCTCATTCAATTGGGGACTCATGATCCATAATTGAAATGTTGCTCACCCAAACGCAGAATGCTTGATCCGCTACTGTTGGCTACAATTTGTAAAGATCGTTTGATGGACAGACAACTGTCTCTGTGAAAATAAGATTCTATAGTTAAAGTCTGAATTCTATAATTAAATATTGCGTTTCTTGCAGACTTTTGTACTGCACAGTGACGAACAAAATTACATTTTTTCACCTGCAATAGAAAGCCAGCTGATTTTATCAATATGACAAAAACATCTTGATACCAGAAATTGCTTTTCCCGTGTTATATTCTTTTGTAATGTGACTGTGTATCTGTTACAAATTGAAATCACATTTTCTTCCGAATGAATGACACACGAATGTGAATTTTATGAGTTTTTATCAAAGATCAACGGCAAAATTTTCTAAATCATTAAAGCGCATGTCAAAGGATAATATATTTTTCATTGAACTGTTGTTCTACTCGTAGTTATTTATTTATTTATTTATTTATTTATTTATTTATTTATTTATTTATTTATTTATTTATTGAATAATAACGACACTTTCGACAGTCAGGTTCACCTCGTGCCAGAGAGTTTTATGGGTGGAGGAAGTCAGAGTACCCGGGAAGAACCACCGAGCAACGGCGATCAACTGTCAGGTTCTCCAGCGTATTAACTCACCACAAACAGCGTTAGCATTGGTTGAAGACATTTGCATCATCGACGTGCAGTACGCCTTAGTACAGAACGTAGCCGTGCCCCCACGTGGGTAGTTGGGGATTACGGGCCTTGCCCAAGGACACGACGCAGTTACCCCTGGCGGGGATCGAACCGTGAACCTCTCACTTTGAAGTTCAAGGCCATAACCACTGAGCCACTGCACCCCCCACTTGGAACATTGAAAGTAAATTATAATGCCTATCTGTACTAATATCGTGAGTATGTATATAAAGGAGGAAATAGAGGATATTCACGAAAATATGATGAATACCGAAAATATCTCGTGAGTGGCTACAAAGAAATATGAGGATCTTCACGAGCGACGCAGTCGCGAGTGAAGATCCTCATATTTCTTGTAGCCACGAACGAGATATTTTCGGTATTCATCAAATTTTCGTGAATTTGCTTTTTATTTAATGCTCTACGACTACAAACTCTCCAATTTGTGGCCTTTATTTGCCATTAAGGCGCAAAATTTATGTGCCGAACCGGCGTCCATACAAAAATTACAACAACCAAACTCCAACCATTGGAATGTGTGAATATCCGCACAAAAAGTAGTCCCGTCTTATTTCTCCCCTAACTTTACGATTTACCAAGGCTGGCGAATTGAAATAATCGCAATGTGTTTCGAAGAAATAGAACAATAACAAAAAACACCACTTTCTTATTTTCAATAACAAGACACGTCATTTTATTTTTTTTGAACTCAATGCACTGAAGACGTGTGAAGTTGAACTGAAGAAATTTGAAAGTGATTTCGGCTTTTCGCTGGAAGGTGAATGAGAAAGTCAAACTTTGAAACCGCTGATTTAATGAATTGATTTAGTCACTGTCACTATCAATTATTCGAATTCGTTTGTATTTGGGACTCTGGAATTCATTACTGATGTGCTGACTCGTTTAAAGTACATGTGATTCGTCATCCGAACCTACGATGAAATATCGATTTCTAAATATCATTTTGATATTTCGTTTTGCCGATCGACAGGGGAATATGACTTAATTTTTCAGCGTGAATTGATGCCTGAGCATTAAATAAATGTTGATATCAAAAAGGGTCGTTGGGAGAGGGCCAGAAGTGTGTTGAAGGATCAAGCACAGAGAAGAACGAGAGATGTGCAGGTTGTGACACCCCCACCCCAAGCCCGCTATCTGTGGGGGGGGGGGGGTCAAGTGGGGATGCTCCCTCTGGAAATCGTTTTGAAAATGGCTATTTAGAAGACACTTGGTAGTTTTACTACAGTTTTCACTCGTTTAAAACAA
Organism: Pictodentalium vernedei; assembly: GCA_031216915.1. NCBI lineage: Eukaryota > Metazoa > Mollusca > Scaphopoda > Dentaliida > Dentaliidae > Pictodentalium > Pictodentalium vernedei. The sequence goes on along the minus strand of CM062297.1, from coordinate 727,480,830 downwards.
TCTTACAACGTTTACCCGACAAAACGGTTGCCTGAAATTTGCACTTTGATTGCACCGTTAGACAAGCCCAAATGGTTATAATTCATGGTCAGTTGCAACGCAAAAACATATATACGATAGGACAAACATCATTCTCTTCGTTTGCCAATCAATTGCAAGAAAATCTGATATTATTGAAGAAAATTAAATTATACTAGTTTGAATGGGTTAAAGTCTTTTTCCACCCTTTAAACATATACCCCCTGTCTGTTGAGATATGCATGTCTTGGGAGAGATAATTGGGTGAAACAGATCTGTCATACCCATTCCAAGTGGCCATCCTTATTTGAATATTTAATGAACGTCGAATTATTTCATCATTCTCTACATCTGCTTCGATTCAAGTGACATTATAAGTTATTCTGTTTGTTGACAGGGGACATGGTCTCACGTTCCCTGCATGAAATTTATATTCAACCGAGGCCTCAGCCGAGGTTGAATATATGTTTCATGCAGGGAACGTGAGACCATGTCCCCTGTCAACAAACAGAATAACGTATATGTCCCGTTCTTACACAAATCGCTTCATTCGAATCATTTTAAAATTTGTTGTTGTACAGCGAATATTAGAAAGCAGACGTTGTTTCGTAAGGTGTTAACTTTTATCATAACAGACTGGAGTGATTTCCCTTTATTCAATGTTTACGTAAGCAATCAACGGGGCGAGATGCTCTCGATTCGTTTCAATTTATGTTACAGTAAATTAATGAAAAGAGACCTTATAATCTAATCGCTTTCATAAATAATTACCCATGTTTACATAACTAATCTTTTTGTACGTAATAACGGTACTTTATGTGTTTTTTACTTCAGTTAAATGTATTTGTCTCTGTTGATTTCAAGTGACAAAAAGACATTGCGATGAACCGTTGCTCATGGCAACGAGATGCTTTCCTTGACAGTGGACATAAGAATCGCTGACAGTAGACATATGCGCGTGCCCGGCGTCATAAAATAAAATCAACGAGGCATTGACCAATCACTGCAAGGTATTGTGGTTGGTATCGGGACATAGCTATATATCCTGGAGACGTGGGAACCGTTACCTATTCCCTGTTCCTTTTTCGACATTCGTTATCAACCGATAAAATCCGTTGATAATGAATGTCGAATAAGGAACTGGGAATAGGTAACGATTGCCACCTTAGTATAATCCTATCCCACACCATTCGAGGATGACTTTTTCCCACCACAACCCACACGATGTTATCAAAATCGATAATTTCAGAAGTGACGTCACAGGGATGTTAGCTATTTCAACGCCCTTCAATGTGTCAACCCATCACTATCTGGAACTATTGCTTGTTTTCGTTGTATTTACCTTTGATATTTACGAATTTTTCGATTTTCTTTTCGATTTTTTTTTCCTTTTTGTCTACGATCAATCGGTAAAACGGTAATTTTTCATCGCACCAGCGGTATTTTGATTTCTGTGACGTCATGTGGGGGTGAAGTGGGAGAAAAATCATTGTTGAGCGGATAGGGAAATCTCCCCCTCGGGGAAAGATATTTAACTCAGACACTCCGCAAGCCTCGTGTCTATGTTAAATATGTTTACCGTGAGGTGATATTTTCCCATCCCTCTTCCACACCCCTGGAGATAATACAATACTATTATCCCGTGATTTTATCGTTTTTTGTCATATCCACTTTTCTGCTTTATTTGCCTTGCTACTAATGTTTGTAAACCTTTCAATAAAGCTCGGCGAATGAAGTTGTTTCTCTCGACTCGAATCGAATCAAGCAAAAGGTTCGAAACCGAATCGAATCCACTTTAAAATTTGTACGGTACTACGGCGTACTGGTGCTGTCTGTCTCAATCGTGAACCTAATATCAATAGGCATACTACACTAATATATAATTGACAGATATCACTAAGGTGGTAGAAGAAAAAGCCACTTATCGTCCTGTGAGTGCAGCAAGGCGCCATCTGCAATGCCAAAGCATTGCAGATGGCGCCTTGGTGCACTTAACCGGACAATGAATTGTTCAAACTGTCCATAACGCTATCTCCACTATCGCTTCAAATGTCATTTTTATGAATTTGTGCCATCTGATAAGACTGGATACGTTCAGTCTTATTTATCAGAAAATTGCAGGGTGAGTTGTTATCTTTAGAAAGTCGACAATAAAGGATTGTATGAACTTCAAATCTCGGATTCGATTTTTTCGAATAATCGAGATGGTTTCGAATCAGATCGAATCAGTAACAAGATTCGAAAAATCAATTTGCAGTTTTTAAATAATCTAGAATATGAGGGTACATGTTCCCTTGTGTGTGCAGGCAGTGCACAATAAATAATGAAAACAAACTATGAATATCGGTTTCGGGGCGAGTTGTGAATGTAAACTAAGATACTGGATGCGTCAATTGCAACCTTTTTGGGAGTTGTCGTTGCCTCAGTTGATGTATTGGCAGAGCATTTATGGACAGGCGATTGGGTGTCGTAGACTCGGGGATCGACTCCCGCCTTGGCCACCTTCCAAAAAACTTCACAGTTTTCAGTCCAATGGCGCGATGTTAGCACGATGCCTGGTGGAATTCTTGTTTGACAAAGGCGATATAAATATATATATACTCTATATATATTACTAGAATTTAATCCTTGAGGGCTTGTACCAATTTTGACGAGTTTCCTGTCTTATATTCACACGTGGTACATATAATCCAACATACAGGTTTTAGGTGGTCTTGTTGATAGGATTGCTAGAACTTGGCAGTTGTTTTAGTGAAGTCTTGACTGTCTAGGAAGCCAAGACTTTTCTACACAACACTGCTAAATCAGTGTTTCTTATAATGAGGGGCAAAAAATAAGCCGAATTCTCCAGGCATTTAACCCTTTACCCAACGAATCGGCCGCATTCGCCCGCGTAACATGCAAATTCAGCAGTTGAAAAAATGTTATTTTTAAAAAAATTTCAACAAAACCATATCATGTGACCCCTCGTTGGAACGAGCTCGTCGAGCTCGTTCCAATGAGGGGTCACATGATATGGTTTTGTTGAATTTTTTTTAAACATTTAAAACAATGACATTTAAAATAATAAATTTTGATATCGTCTGCGTTGGGTAAAGGGATAAGGGCACTTTCAGAATCTAATATTCAACCATTTGTACCCTCGCGGTATCTTTTTTGTCAGTCCAATGACAGCAATTGGAAGAGCCCATATACGTTTTTGGGGGTAGACCAATATTTGTAACGTGCAGCATTTGCGCTGCACGTTGAAAATATTGGTTGGTCAACATCACACATTCATTTTCAAGCTATCCCACTTAATGAAAGTATGAGGTATCATATTTTGGGGCCGGAAAAGTGTCCTTTCGATTTCAAAGGAGTAACCCTTTGAGACTTTAATTATACTGACGTTCAAACGTCACAGACACTGGGGATTCAGTTTCTTCAACGTTTTTTCAAAATGCGACGTCAAACTTCGGAAAGTACAAATAGCAAGATATTTTTCACATTTGTGATTATCGGGTTGAGGGCTAGATTATTTTTGGTGGTCTGAATTTGTCATTCAAAACTTGTTTTATTACAAATTATTGGAGAGTGCCCACAGGCACTCTCCAATAATTTGTAATAAAACAAATTTCTATAACAGAATATCATTTGTGTTTGACTAAATATGAAATATAAGCAAGGAAAGTGTTGGCTTTTGCTCTGTTGTCCTCATTTTTGAAAGCCCTAACAGTGGCTTCTAGCACTCAACCAGTTAAGAAGTCTTGACAGCAGGATTATGTTAGTATTTTAAGCTGCGATAAGATTTGACTCAGCGGTTATCACTGAGCACTATTCGGGAGAAAATAGGAATTTGAGGTTAAAACTTTAAGAAATCGAAAAACAATAACAAAACAAATGACCACAAAGTATCAGCACTTACACAATTATCAAAGGGTTAAATTGAACAAAAGTTTTCGTTGGTAATAACACGTACAAAAGTATCGAAGGGTTAACAATAAACAAAAGAACATTTTGCGAGAAGGTTTATTCTCATTGTTATCTTTGCGAGAAACGATTTTGATTCTCGCATAAATGTTAGGCCCTGCCTCTACATAACATTACGTCATATTTGGTAAGTGGTAATGATGAAAAAATGGCATTATGGTCCATGTTTGTTTTTGTTCAATAAATCTCGGCACATGAATTCCTTGAAAACTACCTTGTTATAAATATGTTATTCACAATTTGCTAACGATTCTCCCTACTCGCCGACTTTTGTGCATAAAAGGTAAACGAGTACATGGTTGTTTAACAACACTTTTAACAAGCTGGGTCGTAGCATGTCGGACAACTTTACGGGTTGGTGAAACCAAAATACTCGGAGAGGAGCACTGAGCAACGATGTGTAACTGCCATACTCTCCAATTTACCATGATGGCAAAATCAGTGTTAGCATTGGTTAATGGCACGTGTAGCGTAGATGTGCTGCACGTCGATGATGAAAGTGCTATAAACCTACTATACACTTTACTTCAATCGACGATAACACTGCTTGTGCTCGAACAACAAATTGGAGCATACCAGTAGTTAATGGTCGTTGCTCATTGATTCTTTCTGGTCTCCCCGGCCCATAAAATTGCCCGACATGATTAGAGTTGGTTGTTGAAAGTGTGTTATACTCTAATACACGAACAAACAAAAAATCTACTCATTCACCTTCATGTACAAACGTGTCGATGAGTAGGGGGCTATAAAGTCCTGAATAGTAACAAATGTCCACTGTCCGTTCTACGCAATTTCCTTTGGATCGGATATATTCTTCACAGCGAGATGAAACGAAGATATTATCTTATCTATTGACTAAAGTGAATTTTTTTATTTGATTGGTTGATAGATACGTGGTATGAGACCATATTCATTGAAACCCACGATACGTCCGCCCAGCCACTGACAAATTTTCCATACCCAGTGGAAGCCTCGTTCCGAAATCTACAAATTGTCCATACCCCGTAGAAGACGCGTCATTCCAGTTTTACAGTGTTCATGTATTATATTTTAATTTTTTATCTCCAAAATATAGCTCATGACCCTATATTGGAATGAGCTTGCCGAGTACCCTCCAATGTGGGGTTCATAAGCTATGTTTTTGAGACAAAAAAGAAAAAAAGAAATTCAATAATTCTTTTATACTAGTCATATCGGCATATTTTCACAAAACCCCTTTTGCACAAAAATTCCACAGAAATCTGTATGGCTCAACAATGGAAGATAAAAGATCTCATGCTGTGTGTGTTCACACATGAAATAGATTGTACTTCTAAAACGTAAAGTCAATAGATAAATTCGTTACCCCGTGTCTGATTACGTGGTACGCCGAATGGGATACGGCTGGCTTCGGGTAGATAAAAACCCGTACCACGTGATCAGACACGGGGTAACTAACAATCTCGGTTGTGAAAACCCGTTTACTGAACTCGTTTCAGTTCAAACGAACATAATATCATTATGAAAACAAAACGACTGACACGGATTCTCGAAACATTTAATCGGAATTACTTTTCAATAATTATATCGCCTAAAGTGCCGTTTTAAGTACCACACGCTGGTTGATTTTATCCTGGGTTCTATTCTAGTGTCATTTTGAATCCAATAGAGCGTTCGGATCAATGCAATTCTAATATTTTTAGTACGTCTGTAAATACGCTTGATAACCGCGAGTTCATCTTGGTTTGACAGATGCCATTTGCTTTTTCGTAATGACACTGATGTGATATTCTCTGAGGATTAAGGTCTGGTAATCGTCGTCTGGAACTGCTATTTTAAGACAGACTCTTGCTTTCAGATAAGCTGTTGTTAACACCTACTTTGGCTCGCGAATAACATTTCAAACCAGTCGTGCAGCGAACTAGTCCACGGAGAATAGTACTGGTTCAACCAAGGGCTGTTGATAAGTGGTCGTTTTTCCATGAAATTAATAAACAGGCCCTCATTACAGGGGCGTGGTGGGAAATCTATCATTGATACGGTCGTAGGACTCAGGCAGTCGCTGCCCAAAGCGCGGTGACTGTCCCTGTCCTTCGGCCGTAACGTCGGACCGAGTTGAGGCCATGCAGGGGTGTAACCAGGATTATTCTTGGCGGGTAATGGTTTGGTTTTTACGGGCCCGCGATGACCGAAACACACTCACGCCTGCCAAAGGCAAAAGGTAAGGGAGAGCACGAGAGGGTGACCTCTCACCTTCGGAGCCCACTCTCCCCCCCCCCCGAAATGTTTTGCAATTTCAAGCCCATGAGAGTGGATTTGTGGCCCAGATGCTATTTTAGGGAATTCAAATGAGTAAATTGTGTTGAATGAAATAAAATCCCAATTTTCTACAGTATCGCTGGGGGGGGGGGGGGGGGGGGGGGGATATAACCCATATTTACCTTGTTCAAACTTGGACCCAAAGGCTGTAATGTATTTTCCACAGGACGTGCCACACTAAAACATTACATTACGGTCTGTGGGTCATAGTTTTGTCCAAATGTTTACGAATGAATGGATCTTTTTAAAAAATCTTTGGAGGGTAATATTACCACATTACCCTCTCCCCCTATACAGACCCTTGATTTACGGTATGGAAGGAGAATGTTCCCTCACGATCACTGGAAAACATTTGAAAATAAATCCTTCAAATGTCGTCTCTGGTGCATTCTAGAGTTGAAAGTGGTCACAATATGCATGTTGGGAGAAATACACAGAACGACACACGCCTGTGAATGGGTTAGATGACATGGCACGAGTGCAAGCGTGGAAGGATAAAACGAGAGGCAACAGGCCTCGAGTTTTATCCTTCCGCGATGGCACAAGTGCCATATCGATTAACCCATACACACACGTGTGTCGTTCTTTGTTTATTACACGTCTTCACGTCTATAAAAGTAATTATTAGAAGGACACTCAGCAATTCATTTGACAACTTGTCCCCCGAATTCCAAAGTGTTCTATGTACCAGTCCTAGAACACATTGGAACTCAGAGTATGAACCATCAACAAAAAGAACACATTTTATCGTCATTCAAATTTGCGAGTGGAACTCGTGTTACTATTTTTAGCTATCGCTCGCGATTCAAATTGTAATCGCGGTGCACGATTTGTAGAAAATTCCAGTGAAAATCCGCTTCTATTTAAAGATAGTCCGTGAACGATTTCAATTCCGCAAATGTGTGCGGAACAGATTTTCATTTTCCGCACGAGTTAGTGTTGCTGCAGATGGGGATTTCGGAGAAAAGGCGTTTAATAAATTAACAAAACATTCAGGAATACTCGTCGGTTTTGCAATCGTAGAATCTGTTTGTTCCGGCAAAATCCGAGTCCATGGGTTTGATATTTATTGGAATCTTCTTAATCGAAGACCGATAATACGACAAGCCCTGCGATTTTTCTTTGGAGAACCAGTGTTCACGTTGGCCCGAAATGTTTTAGTGCCATTTTTTTTTTTTTTTTTTTTTTTGCTGCGAAGTGAAATATTAGAGATCTTTCGCACAATGAAGGACGACTGATGAGGACTGCGAATGGGGTACTACGTTATTGGAATATGTGTTCTTCCTATCAACTGTCGTTTTATTCGAGTTACGATTACGTTTTCTCCTTAACCCTTTGAACCCTGGTGGTATCTTCCATATTAGTTCAATGTTAGCAGCTGGAAGAGTCCACGTTCATTATTTAGGGGTAGACCAATTAATATTTTCTACGTGCAGCCTTGGGGCTGCACGTTGAAAATGTCGATTGGTCTACTACACACATGCACTCAGCATCCATCTTATTTAATGATATTATGACGTATCATGTTCCTGGCCGGAGAAGCGGCCGTTTGGGTTTAAAGAGTTAAAACACGCAGGTATATCATATTGTAAAAAGTTTCTTCGCACTTAATGTGGGGTTTCACTGCAAAAACCTTAAACTGTAATCGCTATGTGGCCTAAATTTCCATCTCTTACAGAAAATCAAATCATTCGTCGCCGCGCAACAAGAGAAAATTGCGAAACACGAACGGACTCTCAGTCGTCCATGCTGTTTAAAGGTCTTTTGATATCCCGGCGAATTTACGACTACTATTAACTATTCGTAATATTTATCAGTTGTCCCTTATTATGCGAAAGATGTCTATTTTAGTGCCAAATGGAATGTAATTGTAAATGAGTACAAAATAGTCATATATAGTACTTTGAGTTCAATGCTAAAGCATTACAGATAGCACCTTGTTGTGCTCAAAGTATGACATTTTAATTTAATATTGACTGGCTCTTAAGCAGGGGAGGCGGTCAGCCCCTCCACTTTTTTTGCCGGGTCGTGTTTTTTTTGTATGTATATATTTTAACACAATAAATGACTGGTGAAACAACGGGCGGATCCAGAGCCTCCCCCCACATTTCCGCCAGCTATGTCTCTCTCGTATTGGTTTAGTTTCGATGGATTTCGGATCATTTTCTGCAGCAAGTGGCAGCAAATGCTAAAATGTATACAGTCTGTTAAAAAAATCGGTTAACTGAAGTAGATCGTAATCTTACAGACATACAAGTGCCAAACCCACCCCCAGAAAGATAATCCACAGACAGATTAATTGCTGTAAAAGTCTGGTTAAGCATACATGGGAGGTCTATTTATCAGCTTTGGTCGTTACGACCAAAGCTGATAAATAGACCTCACCTGTATGCTTTACCAACCTTTGTTTAAAGTGTGAAATTTTTCAAATACATCTCCTGAAAAATCTCAAAATATCCACTCAGATGCATGGAAATGGGGGTTTTGGGGCCCTGGAATTTAAAATTTTCATACCGACGACCATCCATCCCCCCACTTTGAAAATCATTCCGCCGCCCCTGTTAAGTATTTGGTTGCAAAAATACCTCACAAATAATAAAAATGTAGATAATAAAAAAATCGAATCGAATCTCGAAAGTTCGCTGGACCCTAATATTCAAACATAACATCCGTTCAAATCAGTCATCTTAAACACACATCATATCGTGATGATATGGTAAATGATTTGAAAAGCACTTATTTACATATATTTCAACCATGGAATTCTTCCAAAATAACATAAAAAATGAACATTTTCTTTGGAAAATATATGTTATACATAAAATCATAAGTAACTGGTACCTTTGACGATCCAGTTTGAGATTTCATATTTCGATTGCTTAATATGTTCCGATAAGACTAAATTCCTCGCCTTTTCAGTGGACGAGAGCTCGCTTAGTTTTTTCTATGGTTATGGCTCCAGTAGCATATGTTACCGTCTGACGTCACCAAGTGAAATATTTGAAAAGATAATAATGGAAGGAGATTCAATGTGCATACTACCTATAAAATCGTATTTTTCCGGGTCAGTGATCATTCTATGATGAATTTTCACTCACAATCTGTAGAGGTTAGGTTCCACAATCAGAGTTCAAATCATGTTACCTCGACCTTTATCCAAAGTGTTGATTTTTTGTTGTTGAGTGACGTCGGGGGAACGCAAGAGGTTTATTTACTGAATTTGTTATCATTGAAGTTTTCTTGTTCATTCAAGTTGCTTTGTTCTTTTCGCGATGTAGGTTTGGGGCTTATGGTAAAGTCTTATTGGAACATATACATTATTGTAGTAAATTGACGGTAACATGGTCTGAGGTTTGTGGCTCGGGGCGTCTCTGTTGAACATAAGTTCCGAGCCGCAAACCATGTTACCGTCAATTCATCACAATAACTTATAATGTCCACGTGCAATCTGCTGGGTTTCTAAAAGGGTATCACACGTGACGTCTTAATACGACAGTAAAACAACATGGAGTTCCCAGTAAACAAAACTCAAACAATTTGAATACTTAGTTCTAACATACACATACAATCAGTTGCGAACACAACCTGTCAGATGCTCTAGTCTTGGTCTTGGATAACTGGGCAACATCAGTCATAGACGGATTTGATCCCTTCTGCAGTACACATCGGGGTGCGGTAGCAGAAATTCGTTGAAAATCGTACCATCAGTTTATTTGTAGATATGCATTCGTTTAGGTTCTGTGAACTACTGCCTTCAGTTTGATGTTTTGTATGCCTGGGTAACTTGAAGAAACGCCGAATATCAGACTCAGGCCATTTTGTATAAAATATGTGCTGATTAATCAATACAGTGGATATATTGATACATTGTATATCTTTAACTGAATATTTTATTTGAATATAATTTCAAACACAACACTTGTTGTACACATTCAACATGTTAATTGCATATTTCCTATAGAGAAAACTCCAGTTAATTGAAATTGATAGGTGTACATGTGGTACGACCCCCCCCCCCCCCTCCCCACACGCACAATCCTGACAACGTCGGCGATTGGGTGGAGGAGGAGGGGACTGATAAATAGACTGCATGTATACCTTAGAAACCGCTATCGACGTTCTGTTGGTTCACACCATCCACTACAATCGTATGCAAGCAAATATACAAATCACTGCCTTCTCTTTTTTTGGTGTATATGCAACGGTCTGGTGATGGTGCGAACTGTTTTTTTTTCATTTTCAACCCAGAGGTACTCTGCACAAGCTGAGAACTCAGAAAAATGTTATTTGAGCCTCCTTTTTATTTTCCATGGGTCCTCTCGATCCTCTAATAGATATATAAATATAATAAGGAATACACCCCCCACCCCCTCCAAAACAAACCGACCTACCTTCTTTCTAGTTGTCTATTAAGGGGTCAAAGAGGATCGATGTGAAAAATAAGTTATCAGTATTATTTTTCGTAGTTCTCAGGTTATACCGAGTATCTGTGTTTAAATCGTCTTCCAAAACATGGTTAAAGTAAAAGAGACAGCCCGAACAGGACGAAGATAAAATTCACTGGCGAAATGCAACTAAATGTTTTTCCTTTTTAGATAGTATATTACAAGAGTATCTGGGGTTTTGGTCATAAGCTATGTTTTGAGACAAAAAATGAAAACAAGTGCAACGCCAAGGGTGGACATGCCCCCGCCCCCTACTGCCAAGCATGAGTTTTTAGTTATTTAACTTCATAGATGTTGAATTAACCCTTTACCTAACATGAAAAGCAGACGACACTTGCAAAAAAATTCTTGAATAACTAATTTTTTTCATTTTTTGTCTCAAAAACATAGGTTATGACCCCTCGTTGGAACGAGCTCGACGAGCTCGTTCCAACGAGGGGTCATAACCTATGTTTTTGAGACAAAAAATGAAAATATTTTGAAAATTAATTGGCGATTTTTGAGAATAGCGCTGGCCGGTTTTGGCCGTTACGTTGGGTAAAGGGTTAATAAGTGTATTATGTTATCTCCATTAAACTATAGCACCAATACAACAGGCCACCAAATGTATCCATGAGACACTGATGCCCCTGCTTTATGATAAACTATATTTAGTGGTTATTAAAGTCCAAAAAGGGGCCATAACTCGGATTAAAATTATCGCACCACTCTCAAAATCCAACCTGTCTGGTATATTATTGTCTACAATACGCTATATTCCAAGTTTGATTGAAATCGGACATCTTTTACTCAAGTTATCATTCGGAAACCAATATTAACATGTCTTCTAAGTCGGAAAGGGACAAAACTCTGCCAAAAATATCGGATCAAGTCCACTGTGGATTCCAATCTGTATTATGTGGTAATAAACCTATGTATAAAATTTCGTTCAGCCAAACTAAGGTTATCGTCCGGAAACCAATATCAACATGTTTTCTAAGTCGGAAAAGGGTCATAACTCAACCCAAAAATATCAAATCAAGTCCACTAACAATCCCAACCAGTATTGTGTGATTAACCTGTGTATAAAATATTGTTTCATTTCTTTCCGTCAAACTAAAGTTACGGTTCGAAAACCATATTCAGGACGGACGTAATGACGGACGTACGTACGGACGGACGGATAGGGGTAGCACTTAATTCCCCAGCCAAATTGGCGAAGGGGTGGGAATAAAAATAATGAAAATTGAATGGAAGTTTTTGTGAATAGCTCTGGCCGGTTTTGGCCGTAGTGTTTGGTAAAGGCTTAACCCTTTGAACTCTAGTGGTATCTTCCATGCCAGGTCTATGGCAGCAATTAAAAGAGTCCATATTCATTATTTGGGGGTAGACCAATCAATATTTCAACGTGCAGCCTCGAGGCTGCACGTTGAAAATATTGATTGGTCTACCCCACACATTTACTGAACAGCCATCTATTTAATGATGTTATGACGTATCATTTTTTCTGGCCGGAAAAACGGCTGCTAGGTTCAAAGGGTTAAAACTGATTGTGTAATTACGAAGCACATCTGTGGGAAAAGTGTCATGGGGGCGTTTCCCATGCCCTGTTGCCTCTGCTCGGCAAACTGCACATAATATATAATAAAAAATCTACTATACAATGAATTAATGCCGATCTTAGTCGTGTGCAAAGCCTATGAATTTTCAACTCACACGAAAGTACCACATCGTTACCGACCACATATTGTTGACCAGTATATATCTAGTAACCTTTACAGAAAAGATCGTGTAATTCTGGCACAGCATCATATTGTCCATACCAGACTTACAAATTGTTTTTTTATTGGATGGATATATGGAACCAGAATGTGTTCCCTGCCAATGTGTTTTGACAGTCGGACACATTCTAATTAGATTGTACTGATTTTAATAACATCAAACGGCGACATTATGATGGATCGTCCCCGAGAGAACTACTTTACAGTTCTCACCAGATTTTCTCGTTTCTCAAAGAAATCAGCCTTTTTATTAATTTTTAATTGCTTTTAGTCTTTTAACTACATCTCATATTCAAAAAGCATTCATATCATCGGGTTTATTTACAAAATATTCATTCAGCTTTTGTTCTCATTCTTCACTACTGTCCTCGCTATTCAGGGGCGGCAGAACCGGGGGTGGGGGCGGGGGGTGAGGGCTTCAGCCCCTCCACATTTTTTGCCGGGCCATGTGTTTTTGTATGAATATATTTTAACACAACCAATGACTGGTGAAACAAGGGGCTGATCCAGAGCCTCCCTATATTTTCGCCAGCTATGTTTCTCTCGTACTGGTTCAGTTACGATGGATTTAGGATCATTTTTTACATTAAGTGGCAGCAAACGCTAAAATGTACACAGTCTCTTAAAAAATCGGTTAACTTAAGTAGATCGTAATCTTACAGATATACAAGTACCAAATCCACACCCAGACAAGATAATCCACAGACAGTATAATTGCTGGTAACGTCTGATAAAGCATACAGGTGAGGTCTATTTATCAGCTTTGGTCGTTACGACCAAAGCTGATAAAAAGACCTCACCTTTATGCTCTACCGACGTTTCTTAACGGCTCTCAAAGTGTGAAATCTTTCAAATACATCTCCTGAAAAATCTCAAAATATCCGCTCAGATGCATGGAAATGGGAGTTTTGGGGCCCTGGAATTTAACATTTCGTACGACGGGCCGAACCATGGTCGTCCCGTCATACCGACAACCATGCATCGCACGATCCAGCCCAACCACTTTGAAAATCGTTCCGCTGCCCCTGCTATTATTAGTTCACTTTATGAAGGGATCTTTTTACCCTGCACATTACTTTTTATCGCCGCGATATTATTTATTCGCTTATGTAGAATTAAGCACCGGTAAACAAACAATAAAAATACCACTTGAATGTCTATATTTTGTGTTTTGTCGTTTATAGGTTTATAGTCTTGCAGTTTCCAACGACTGTCACCATCTTGTTGTTGGCTGTGAAGATGGATATGTTTATCTGTATAATCTGAGAAGTGCAGAATTACTTGAACAGTTTTATGGAAGTGGTTCAGCAATATATTCTGTTTCTATATCAAGTGACGAACAATTCATCTTCGCTTCTTCCACGGTATGTTGTTGTCTTGTGTTTTGGTAGTTTTTTTTTTGTGGGGGGGGATTTTTTTTTCTCTCTTTTTCTTTCTGTTTAGAGGTGGGGCTGTGTCTTTTTTACAACCCCCTTGCATCGTTTAATAATACAAGCCAGCATTGGCTTCCTCTTACAAACCCCCTAGCCCTTTATCCAACGCACATATCAAAATTTATCTTATACCTGTTGAAGATATAGCCCATGTGTTATAGATAACACATACCCCTATGTCATATAGATTGGAGAACGGACTATAGTCTTTTTCTATATTATAATATAATGATGACATTCGCAAAATTGTTTATAAATCGTGTCAAATCTGGTGAAATTGATTATCAAACATATTTTTGTCATAATTCATAAGAATTGAGGCGTAAGTATATTTTCTGTAATTGTTTTCCCAGTTACAGGGCCACTTTCTAAGGGGAACTATACTCTATCATTCACTTGAATTTGTAGCCTTGTTACGCACCAACAGCTTTTCAGGGCACATCATATGTATTCATGCCCAACAAGAGAAAGCAGTCGACTCCACTCCAGATGAGTCGACATTTTGACACGAAATCATCCCCAAAACCCTTTTAAAAATGCAGAAAAGAAGAAAAATGGTCGGTATAAGATAAATACAACAATACCATAGTGTGTTTTGATATGTTTGATATCTCACTCTGGAACGCCCTCCCTCAGAACCTTAGAAAAACCCTAAATACAGATCACTTCAAGAAAGCTCTGAAAACCCATCTCTTTCAAGCAGCCTTCGGCCGCTGATTATACCATTGTTACTGTCACCTATGTTTTCAGCGCTTTTGAGCAGCGTTTCGCTGGGAAAAGCGCTATATAAATAAATTATTATTAAATTATTATTATTTATTTATTTGCTAGCGTTGTCTGCTATTCGTGCTGTGTAAATGGTTATGTAATTATGCTCTTGTACAGCATTCTTTTTCTTTTCAGAATTCCATCCATTTGTGGTCATTTGGCAAGAAATTTACTTGCGATGGGTCCGATAACAATCATCATGGTGAAGTTTTATGCATAGCTGTTAGTAATGATGGCAAGCGAGCACTATCAGGTACTTGACATCATATGTGATAAATGAATTGGGAAAATTAGTCAGGCCAGTACTGAATTAAAAACTTAGTTACTTCAAGTTTACCAAGTATGTTGTGATGAGTGTTTTTTCAACAGGGTAATTTTATTCTTCACAACGTACGTATTCTAGCCATTGCTCTGTGTTCCATCCGTTCGCCAAGTGATCGTACAATCATTCTTCTTACTTTACTCTTACTATGTTTTTATTTCACTATTCGTCTTCCGAGTCACTGTCAGTGATTATTAGGGGAATAGTAATGCGAGTATCTTGGTCAACTTCCGGAATATTATTGAATGTTTGGCCGTTATCGTTTTTTAGCTCAACTTTGACGAAGTCAAATTTGAGCTATTGTCATGGCCCGTCGTCCGTCGTCCGTCTGTCCGTCCGTCCGTCTGTCCGTCTGTCCGTCTGTCCGTCTGTCCGTACGTCAACAATTGGCTATGGCTCGGGCTAGAGGTCGTATTTATGAACCGATCTTTACGAAACTTCTTGTGTACCTTTGTTATGACCCTGGGACGGGAACGAGTGTTTTTAGGTGTGGTCCGAAATTCAAGATGGCTGCCAGCGGCCATTTTGTACCGATGATGCAAAAATCAGTTTTTTGTACAGAACTTCTGTATGAAAGTTCTGATTTAAATAAAGTTTTGTATAAATGTTTAGTACCATGGGATACATCACATATAATACGGGTTTTTTTCTCGTGCGTAAATTATGCAAATTAGACTGACTTTGATTTATTTAGTGTTACTTTCAGAGCTGTAAGTGCCAAGCTGCTATGGCTCGGGCTAGAGGCCGTATTTATGAACCAATCTTTACGAAACTTATTGGGTACCTTTATTATGACCGTGGGATGAGAACGAGTGTTTTTGGGTGCAGTCCGAAATTGAAGATGGCTGCCAGCAGCCATTTTGTACCGACGATGCAGAATTTTTTTTTTTTGTACAGAACTTCCATATGAAAGCTCTGATTTGAATAATTTTTCGTATGCATGTTTAGTACCATGAGATACATTACATATCATACGGGTTTTTTTCTCGTGCTTATATTATGCAAATTAGACTAACTTTGATTTATTTAGTGTTACTTTCAGCACTGTAAGTGCAAATCCCTATACGGCTCGGGCTAGAGACCGTATTTATGAACCGATCTTTACGAAACATCATGGGTACCTTTGTTATCACTGTGAGACGAGAACGATTGTTTTGGGGTCTGGTCGGAAATTCAAGATGGCCGCTGGCAGCCATTTTGTACAAAATTAGGGGCAATCAGATTTTTGCACAGAACTTCCATATGAAAGCTCTGATTTGAATAATTTTTTGTATGAATGTTTAGTACCATGGGATACATTACATATAATATGGGTTTTTTTCTTGTGCGTAAATTATGCAAATTAGGCTAACTTTGATTTATTTAGTGTTACTTTCAGCACTGTGAGTGCAAATCCCAATACGGCTCGGGCTAGAGGCCGTATATATGAACCGATCTTCACGAAACTTCTTGGGTACCTTTGTTATCACTGTGGGACGAGAAGGAGTGTTTTTGGGTCCTGTCTGAAATTCAAGATGGCCGCTAGCAGCCATTTTGTTCAAAATTAAGTGCAATCAGATTTTTGCGCAGAACTTCCAAATGAAAGATCTGATTTGAATAAATTTTTGTATGAATGTTTAGTACCATGGGATACATTACATATAATACAGAGTTTTTCTCGTGAATAAATTATGCAAATTAGGGGTCCGGGTGGGACTTAGAAAATTTTGGACCAAAATCCGGAAATTAGTTTTTTTGTTTTTTTATGCGTTTTGGTCAATTTTAAGACAAAAAAAAAAATTTTTTTTACACTGAAAATTTGGGGTCCGGGTGGGACTTAAAAAATTTTGGACCAAATCCAGAAATTAGTTTTTTGTGTTTTGATGCATTTTGGTCAATTTTAAGAAGAAGAAGAAAAAAATTTTAGTCTGAAAATATTTTGTTTGGGACTGAAAATTTCCACACAAAAATAATAATCTACAATGATTGGTCTTAATCTGTAGTCCATTACAGTCACCTTGTAATTCTTTTATTATTGTTGACTGGGCCAAAACAAATACTAATTCCTGTCATATTCATTATTCAGTTGTCTTGGTCACAGTAAGTACTAATTCCTGTCATATCCAAGTTGAGCTACAGAGTCATTGACTCTTTCATTTAAAATGGGATCAGTTTATTCGAAAAATGGTTCTCGCACAGAGTTGGTTGCAGAAGTTGAGAATGGTAAACCTGTGTCACCGTTTATTGCCCTTTATGTCAACCTAGAGCACATGGCGTTTTGGCCTTAACCCTTTACACAACGTAACGGCCAAAACCGGCCAGCGCTATTCTCAAAAATCGCCAATTAATTTTCATTATTTTTTTCATTTTTTGTCTCAAAAACATAGGTTATGACCCCTCGTTGGAACGAGCTCGTCGAGCTCGTTCCAACGAGGGGTCATCGAGCTCGTTCCAACGAGGGGTCATAACCTATGTTTTTGAGACAAAAAATGAAAAAAATTAGTTATTCAAGAATTATTTTTGCAAGTGTCGTCTGCTTTTCATGTTAGGTAAAGGGTTAAGAAACCATCTTTCTAATTCTGTTCAAAATTGCAGTCTTCGCCCAGCGGGAAATAATAATTAGTGAAAGAACATTCATTCCGAAAACAAAGTCACCTCAGTCTTTCCAAGTTCAGATGGCGTTTCATTCTTTTACAGGTGGAGTTGATTGCCTTATTAAGGTATGGAACCTTGAAATCAGCGACTTTGTAGAAAACTTCACAGGACACCAAGGACATGTTACGTGTGTAGCGTTCGCAAATAACGATGATTACGCCGTTTCGGGATCACAAGACAGTACACTGAAAGTGTGGAGCTTAACGTTAGCATGTGTGATCACAAATTATACGGTACATACGCTAGTAATTATCTAACTGTTGTAGAGTTCGCATACCAGGCGATTCATAAAATTTAAGGTAGTGTCTGGGTTGAATACACTTAGCTTAACAGAATGTGGATCATGATCAGGGGCGTAGGAAGCTTATAATATTGGGGGGGGGGGGGGGGAGTATTGTAAACGGGAGCCTGTAGGGGACAGCACGGCCGCCTTTGAGGCCCGCTCTGCGTAGCAGAACCCTGAGGAGAGTACGGGAGAGGGCTGTGAAATATGAACTACTGAGAGCTTATTTCCTCGCTTCTCAAGTGAAAAAATCAAGGTATCGTTGCTATTGATTTTTGGTGTTTATCCCTTTAACTAACATGAAAAGCAGACGACACTTGCAAAAAAAATTCTTGAATAACTCATTTTTTTTCATTTTTTGTCTCCAAAACATAGGTTATATGCTCGACGAGCTCGTTCCAATGAGGGGTCATAACCTATGTTTTGGAGACAAAAAATGAAAAAATCATGAAAATTAATTGGCGATTTTTGAGAATAGCGCTGGCCGGTTTTGGCCGTTACGTTGGGTAAAGGGTTAAAGGGGGATGTATGTTAGAGAGGAAGATGTTAACCTGTTGAGCGTCAAATCAGTCAGTGACATTGACTACCAACTTTTCTATGCACTGCAAATGGAGTAGATCATACAGTTTTTATGTGCGCCTGTATGATGTGGAATATGCAGATGTATGTGGTTATTTTCGTGTAGATACTAGATATGATTTACGAAGTTTTGGAAGTTTTTTTTGGGGGGGGGGGGGTGGGGGGGGGTGTTCCTACGCCACTGAATTCATGAATGGGTTTGCGGACAGGGGGTCGCGAAATTGACGATCTTGGGTGTAAACCTGATTTGTCCCAAATGTGATGAGTTAAGACCCGACTGACAATAATTGCAACTACATCATCAAAGTATGCCTTCGTCGATGTTTTGATGGTGCAACTGGAGTATCACCCAGTCGAGCTTATAGTTAAAAACTCAAGACTCGGGGAAATTTATTAGTGAATAAATGAAATATACATGTAAAAGGTGTGACGCACCTTCTCATTTAATTAACATGTACTATACCAATAATCCAAATTGGTAATGGTATCTCACCCCTACCCCACCCCACCCACAACCCCCCTACCCCCCCCCCCCCCCCCCACACACACACAGCTCGACTTGGGTACTTGCATTTGTAA
Source organism: Pictodentalium vernedei (assembly GCA_031216915.1). Taxonomy (NCBI): domain Eukaryota; kingdom Metazoa; phylum Mollusca; class Scaphopoda; order Dentaliida; family Dentaliidae; genus Pictodentalium; species Pictodentalium vernedei. Next base: position 727,461,742 of record CM062297.1, on the reverse strand, counting down.
GAACGCCTGTGTCTGTGACACAAGTCCAAGTATCAAAGATAGTCTTTTAAGAAAGTATATGATTACCATAGCAACGACGAATCGATAGCTTAGGTCCACTCCTGACGAAAACGTCCGGACTGGAAAAATTATTGGCGGTGTCAGGACCCACCAACTGCCCATTAGCGACGCACCTATCTGCATACATTGTTTGCTATCAAAACTGGAATTATTGTGTACAAGTTCCCTCAGCTTACTTCATCCTGTAACTGAGTGCAGATTGTGGCCGATAGCACTCTTGTTCTTGCCACAGAACATCATTGAAAATCCTTGAATATCTCATCTTCAGCTCCTTGAAATGTCTTGAAAAACTCCTTGAACTGAATAAATACCGTCCCCTGAGTTCCAAAGACACATAGAACACATTGGTAGTCAGGGGACGAATTATTTGCTCGTATTTTATTATTGTCGGAAATCTGATGGTATTTGTGACTATTTTCGGGTTTTACGGTTCTAGTTTAAAACTGAGGCGAGCGGAAGCGAAAAGCTTTAACTGAAACCACATGCCCCCGATGTTTCGCGTGCGCTTATAGCCTGGATGTTGCATGCTCTCATATACCTTGGATGTCCGGCGCACCCTTTGCCATGGCTATATGTCAAAGGCATTCTGACCAATCAAAAGACAGAATTTATCGAAATATAGGGCCAATGGGGTTTAATGACATTTTTGACAGCCAGGGTCACCTCGTGTCGGACAGTTTTTCGGGTGGAGGAAGCCGGAGTACCCGGAGAGAACCGCCGAGCAACGCCAGCAACTGCCAGACTCCCAAACGCACTAACTCCACACATACAAGATTACCATTGGTTGAAAGCAGGTGTACCATCGATGCGCAGTACGCCTTACTATACAGCGCCACCGTGCCCCTACATGGGCATTCATGATGAAGTCACTTGTCCAAGGACATAATGCAGCAACCCCTGGCGGGGATTGAGCCGTGGACCTTCCGGTTTGAAGTCCAATCCGTGACCACTGAGTCACCGCGCTGCACACCATTCGGATAAATTCAGTTTAGAACGTGATGTGAGCCACAAGGGGGATCCCTTTTCTCCCTCACTGTTTATATTCTGCGCACAAAAATTGGTCGGTGCCTTAAAATTAAATCTAAATATTTGTAGTATCAAAATAAATGTCCCCGAATATCTTATAAGTAATATGCAACCGACACTACACTCTTCCTGGGTAATGACAGACATTCGGTGGACATTGCTTTGGAAACCGTAAACAGTTTTTCATTTATCTCAAGTCGGAAGGCAAGCCCCCAACTCATATGGATTGGTTCGAAAGGGGGTGGGTTTGGTGCAGTGACGAAAATGATAGAGCGTTCAAAATACTGGGCATCGAGTAAACCATGTTTTCTGAGAATTGTATCCTACACAACTACCAAGAGCAGATAAAAACGAGGTAGAAAATATATTGCGTGATTGGTCTTTAACCCCTTGCACATTGTTGAAGAAATGTCAAAATTTCTACCCACAAATTTTACCCATAATGCAACTAGGAATGTAACCAATTCAGTCTTGTCTGACAGAGCTCATTGAGCTCTGTCAGACAAGACTGAGTTGGTTACATTACTAGTTGCATTATGTGGAAAACGGATGTCTGAAAGTTTAGTATTTTGACATCCGAGTGAAGATTTAACTCTTATTGGACAAACCACAGTGCTCAAAGCCCCGGCCCTCCGAATGTCAATACACTTTCTGACAGTTCTGCCGGAATCACCGGAAAACAGTTTCCAAATATTACAAACATGATTCTACAACTTTCTTTGGTCGGGTAATAACGAAAAAACATTAACGCAAAACACTGATTAACTTATTCGGAAACGGCGGTTTGAAATTCCCTGACAGTGAAGCATTCATTTATTCCCTCAAAACATCATGGGATAAAACACGTATCGATGTGAATTAGTTGGCCCTTTGGAAAACCTTGGTCTTGGGTGACTTCGAGCTTTACGGAAGCTATAAAATCTGGCATTTACACAAAGAAGGGTTGCTAAGAGTAGGTGAACACACTAATTCATTTTTAAAAAATGTATTGGACGTGGTTACTATTAGGGACAGACATCACCCCCACCCCTGAATAAATATTCTGTGAACCTTTATTCTTTAACAAACATCAATAATAAAAGATTCTGTGACCCAAAATGTTGCGAGAAAGAAATATTTTTCTATAAGCGATCTCCTGTCAGAGCTAATAGTTTTCTCTCCCTATCTGCATTCTCCAGAAAGTTTAACCTCATGACACCATTTACGTTCTATCAGGGAGTGTTAAATGCTATCTCACGACCGGCAAAGGAACTCTTAAAGCGAATATCTAAGCCCCAAACAATCAGAAACGAAAACCTAGAAATCTTAAAATATTCGCAGAAAGCATGCGGCGGGTTTTATCCGATTTTCTTGAAAATTACTGTAGTCAAGCCACTTAACCCGTTACCCAACGAATCGCCCGCATGCGCCCGCGTAATATCCAAATTCAGCAGCTGAAAAATTTTATTTTTCGAAAAATTTAAAAAAAACATATCATGTTACCCCTCTTTGGAACGAGCTCGTCGAGCTCGTTCCAAAGAGGGGTCACATGATATGGTTTTGTTGACATTTTTGGAAAAATTTAAAACAATGGTATTTAAAATGATAAATTTTGATATCGTCTGCGTTGGGTAAAGGGGTTAAAACGCAGAAAACATGGGAAGAAGCTTTAGATATCAACTTGCAGTCCAACCACTAGGACAGATAAATAAATGTCCTTCTTTTTACAATAAATGATATCTCGTATTTACAAAGTTTCCAGTATGAGATCCTTTGCATAATAGTCTTTACAAATTCTAGGTGTATTGACGTAAACTTCAGGAAACAAAATTTATTTCTGTTACAACATTAAAGGGACAGTGACCCACTTATTTTTCGACTGCTCACACTCCAAAACAATTCTCGTAAATCTCCAAGATAGTTTAATACAAAAGTGCGCCATCTCCTTCCCCCTTCAACACAATATGTATTCCTAGGTCTCCCAAGACACAACGGAACACCAGAGATTAGTGACATTTTGTTACTCTAAAATAAAAAAAGTTATCTACTCCTGCAAAGTCAGGGGAATTGTACCGGAAGTCAGATATTTTATTGAGCCGCTAAAAGTACATACTTGTCAAATAATGTTGACTTGTTGACTCTCCAGCCTCATACTAAAATGGGTATCGTATTGAGCAGGGAGCGCGGTGGCTCAGTGGTAGACTGTTGGACTTCTATGCTAGAGGTCCCGAGTTCGATCCCCGTCCAGGGCGACCCGCGTTGTGTCCTTGGGCAAGGCACTTTATCCCCGTTGTCTACATGAGGGCACGATGACGCCGTGTACTAAGGCGTACTGAACGCCGATGGTGCACATGTCTTCAACCGTTGTAACCCTGCTTGAGCGGAGCTTGAACAGTTAGAATGTTGAAGAGCTGACAGTTGCTCGTCAATGCTCGGTAGTTCTCCGGGTACTCCGGATTCCCCCACCCGTAAAACAGTCACGGTCACGAGTGTGCATAATCATATGACCTTCAACACCAATAAATAAATACATAAGTGAGCTATGGCAGTTACTTTTTTGGTTCATCAATGCTGTCACTGTAATGATGAGGAAGACTATGATTTATGTGCGTTCGCATCGCTTGAATGGGTTCTCTCAAGATAGCATTCAGTTTTTGAAGCTTGCTTTGCGAGTACTTTACTAATATCAAGCAATACATTGACCATCGTAAAATATCCAGAGGGTACTTAACCTTTTTCCTTGTGTATATTTGAAAAAATGCCCATAATATTTGGATTTACGTAAATTAATTATTTCCGATATCATACACACCATGTGCCCACAACAGGTATTGGTTCTCCCTCAGGAACAAAACAGACTCCGAATAGTTCTTCTCCCTGGAAACTGGAGGGTGGTTAACAAAGCCAAATCCCTACCCTATAAACCCGCCAACTAAGGCCCCACAAAATAAATTAGTTGATTCTCAGGCAATTGTTTTTTTTTTCAAATCAGTGAGGGAGGCAGGGTTTTATTTTTTATTTTTATTTTTCTTTTACAAAAAGTGAGAAAACATGGAGAGGAGTTCTGCTGTCTTTTTACACACAAAAATATAGAAAATGCATATTTAAACAAATAAATTCATTTTTAAATTTGAAAAATAAAACATTCCTCTAAAAACAAACTGTAGGTGCTACAATTCAAAGGCTTCATATTTTTCGATGCTCTTCATATTATCTTTGAAGTAAAATTATTTATCTATGGGGATTTGTCCCGTTACAATTTATGGGAGATTACCTATAGGCACTCTCTCATAAATTGTAACAAGGCAAACATATTGAACACGCAACATGCATCAATCAAAAATGTAAAAAGTTTCGGATGTCCCTGAGATTGTACTAATATGGAGAGGCACCGAAAGGCAATAAAGATGTCCAATGAGCGGTTCAAACTCAAGTAGGGATTGCCTGAGAATCAGAACACTTTTTTAGCCTAATATATGTTTTGTGAAGTTAGTGGTAAGTGGGTATCGAATTAAATATGTCACTTTGAATGTTTGTGCACGTCAAGGTGATAGCTAAAAATTGCGATTTTTTGTTTGTTTATAAGTGTAAATATTCTCGATAATATTTCTGAATGGGTTAAACATTAAACGCAAGGATGGGTATATGGCGAACCCCGAAAACTGATTTGTTACGCGAACTCTGCTAATTAGGCATATAGTTTAATGTACATTATGGCGCACTTGCTGAACGCCACGTGGGCTATCTAACTTAACAATAGTAAGTGAGACAATATTCTCTTCTGTAATCGTTATCTGGGTTATCTTTGTTGAGGAGAGGAGGCCAAACAGTGTTGATGAAATGACTAAAGTAGTCGAACAGTACTTGGAAGCCCACGAGGGTAGTATAACCCGCTCCCGGCCGAGGAAATTTAGGGGGAACCAGGTTGCAAAGGCACCGATTAGGATTAACCCCCCCCCCCCCCCCCAGAGCCGGCTGGCAACAGGGGTAATACTGGGCCACAGAGCCTACACGATTTGTCTTGTTTTGTTTGTGGGCGGAAGGGGCACCTAGCGAGAGACTGTTGGAAGAAAACTCAACTCCTCCCACGAAGCCAAATGACCGACCCCATAGGAATGGAAGGAGGGGACCCTTCACTAAAGAATTGGAGAAACAGGGGTAGTGGCGGTCCGACCTGGGACAAAAGGCAGACGGCCGCGTTCTGCCAGACAGTTGGGCCAGAAAGTAGTCCACTCCGGGATGCTATTGAAAAGAGGGAGCTCGTGTTGGAGGATGGAAAGGTCCTCCCTATAATTAATGGAATGTGCGAGGAAGTCACAGCCTCAGAAGATGGGGGGGGGGGGGGGGATGTCCGTGTATCCGGGGTATGTGGGTAAACATGAAGTGCAGATGCTTCGCGACGCGGGATGCAGTAGCGTAGCTGTGCACAGGCAACTAGTCAAGGACGACCAGATATTGGGCAGCGACCACATGCGCATGCGAATAGATGGGATGATTAGGAGGTTCCCCCTTGCGAGGGTGAGGGTGGATACCCCTTTCTATAGCGGTGATGTAGAGGCAATGTGTATTGAGGAGCCCATCTATGACCTCGTGCTTGGGAACATACCCGGGGTATGTTCAGAACCCGACATGACATGGTCGGACAGGAAGGCACCCAAAGGGACGTCGGGGGCGGTCGCCCGAGCCCAAGCCGCAGATGCAAAGCGGCCGGTAAAATCACTGGAGGGACCAGTGGAGTTGAGTAAGGAGGCACAGGTAGAGTGCACAATGGAGGCCCCAAAGGTTAACCCTTTGACGACGGAATTCCAGAGAGTAGCTGAACAGAAGCAGCCAATGTATGTGGTGGACAAGAGGGGGCATCATGAGGGTCGGCACGGGACTAAGCCAAAGGTTACGAATTTTTGGGTGGGTCAAAAGGTGACCGTGCTCCAGTCGACACGGTTAGGTAGACCGCGGTTACAGTGGGAAGGGCCATACGCTGTAACAAACATAATGGGCAACGGTCATTATCGAGTGGACATAGATGGATATGGAGTGGTTTACCACGCAAGGTTTTTGCGGAGATGCCGAAATATAAAGGACACTGAACCCACGCGAACAGCGGGGGGGGGGGGGGGGGGAGGTACATTGGGCCAGGAGAGGCCACAAGAAGTGGCCGGAATAGCCACAAAATGGCAGCAGAGATGTAGAGGTAGGAGGGGCTCAGGAACTTGGAGTAGGGCACCCAAGGAGAGATTTGCTGGAGTTAATCTAAAGAGCGTTGCATCTGAGGCATCGAGCTCTTGTACGGCAGGCATCGCATGTGCGCATGTAGGTGTTGAGCGTGAAGATGAGTGGGGCCCTTGGTAGAGGACGCGCCCAAGGAATAGATCCCGGTGGAGGGGACAGAGGGGCTCTCCAGGGAATAGTAAGGGTCCCACCATAAATGGGTGTGTTTAAAGTTGTTGCCTAATAGGGCAGGTGACCCGCTGGCGGGCATGAGCCGCGCGGTACACCCTATCCAAGGATGGGGTCAAGTTAGTGAGATGAAAGGAGTTGGGACAAGGGGCCCTATGGGCTGGCTTGGGTCCGGATGGATACCTCTTGCTAATAATTTCTTACGCAGGCGTTGCGTGAGTGTATATAGATACAGGTGTGTGTGTGTGTGTGTGTGTGAGATAGAGTAGTGTTATTTAACGATGGAGAGAGTGTAAGTGTATAGGGGGACTCATGTATAGGATAGACTCATGCGTTCCAATGGGGAACCAAGTCAAAGTACTGGGAGTTATTTGTGGTGCGCATCAGTGTGTGCAATACTGTGCATGTGTATGACTGTGTGTGTGAACATTCTGAGTATATTGGTGTAATAGTAGAGCAAGACTGTGAGTTAGCTCTAAGAGAGAAGTGCGAGAGTTGATGCGCGTGAATGCTATCCCCTTGGTGTTTTTGGAACAACTGAGAGTATGTTCCTTGGTAGGGGGTGGTCAAGGTGATAGCTCAAAATTGCGATTTTTTTGTTTATAAGTGTAAATATGCTCGATAATATTTCTGAATGGGTTAAACATAAAACGTAAAGATAGGTATATGGACCCCGAAAACTGATTTGTTACTCGAATTCTGCTAATTAGGCATAAAGTTTAATGTCCATTATGGCGCACTTGTTGAACGCCACATGGGCTATCTGATAACAGACCAATAGTAAGAGAGACAATATTCTCTTCTGTCATCGTTATCGGGGTAATTAAATCCAGTTAAATCTTGAGTGATTGGTGTACAGTACAGTCGCCGTGGACTGGTCGTAATGCACGCATGCGTTTACCAGGAAACAAAAAATTTCTTGTTTAAAAGTGTAAATATTTGCGGTAATATGTCTGCCTGGGGTAAATGTAAAGCGTGAAGATAAGTATGTGACAGCCCCTGAAAACAGATTTGTCAAACTAACGATAATTCAAATTCTGCTAATTAGGCATGAAATTTAATGTCCATTATGGCGCACTTCTTGAACGCCACATGGACAATCTATAACAGATCAATAGTAAAAGAGACAATATTCTCTTCTGTATCATTATCTGGGTGATTAAGACCAGTTAAATTCTAATTGCTGGAAACAGTGCATCACATATGTTCTGGACACACACCCATATTACGCAACTATCCTGTCTCCGAAATGTCAAAATAGTTTACCTCAAACAAAATTCGCATTAATATTTCTATCCATACAGAATTGCAAAGCACTCGTTAAATCAGAATTAATACGTTTAAACTTTGCGATCCGACTGTATAAAGAGTGAAGCAGAATTTTGAGGTAGGCAGTTGGCCTGAGGGCACTCAGAGAAGGGCCGAATTTAGCCTTGGCCATCGAGGGTCATAGGCACCGAGATTGAAAGTCCGCGTATTGTCGTAACCCTGTGAGGGTTGTAGGGAACCGATAGTAGTTTGTTAACAGTTGCGAACCGTAGTGGTATAGTAGCCAAAGAAGTGAAAGCTGTAACGTTGAGGTCTAGAGACCGTATTAGGAGCTTGAGTAAGCGCTTGCATAGCTCGCGAGAGAAAATAGTTTTAGGCGGTGCGAGAATTGGTGATGCTGAGAACACTTTGCGGAATATTTTTATGTAAGCTTTGTTAAGTATATATTTGAAGGCTAAGAATAACTTAACCGCGTGAGAGCCAGGCAAGGCGCAAAGTGATCGCGAACTGTGGCAGACGCCGATTGAATTGTGATTGAACTGTGAGAACGCTGCTAGAGTCACACAAGCAGAATATTATATGTGTTAAGCCTGGATGACTGTGACGTAACCTTGCGAGGAGAAAGCAACGAGAAGTGAATAGACACTTTGTGTGTAATACAAACCGTGAGAAAATGAAGATGAAGTGAGGTTGATCCAGCGGACACAGCTAGCTGTGGGAGACAGTCGAGGGCCCTAGAGAATAAACTTTTATCCGCGTAATTAGCGTACTATTAAGGATAATTTTGTGAGTAATTTGTTTCATATTTTATTTCTTCGTACATGTAAATAAATAATCTTTTCAGTGAAATATCGTTGATCACTCTTTGGCGTTGTAAGCCACAGGCAGCTTCAGGAATCCTAAGAGTCCCAAGCGGACAGGGCATTGATAAAGTGGCAAGGTTTACGTTCGAACTGGGGTTTTGACGTCAGTCACTGGCTGTCGGCTGAGCACCGATAAGAACATGAATTTTCCTCCATCTTTCCGAACATCAATATAACCCCTGTAATCCTGCGACAGCGCTGTCCCAGTAGAGATTATGTTTGGGGCCCACAATTATTATTAAAATTGTTGTGATAAAAGTATGACTAACAGTATGCAGCTTTTGAAATTTTTACAACTTGGCGATCTGTTCCAGGAACACGAGGCAGTGGTGAAAGATGTTAAAGTTCTAAGAGACAATGTTCGAGTATTATCTGTAGACTTGTATGATAACGTTAGGATATGGAAAGCAGAAACGGGACAAACCTTTGTATCTGTCAAAGTGTCATCAGCAATATATACTGTATCCAATGACAGCAAATACGTCATTTCTGGAAAAGGAGATAACAAGTAAGTTGCTTTATACATGTTTTATTATATTTGATCACGATCATTTTGAAGTTATTAGATAGCCTTTACAGTATCAACACAAACGAATCGGACAGACTCACTGGACAATAAGGCTTAATAAAGAGACTTAACCCTTTACCAAACCCGAAAAGCAGACGACACCTGCAAACAAAATTCTTGAATAACTAATTTTTTTCATTTTTTGTCTAAAAAACATAGGTTATGACCCCTCATTGGAACGAGCTCGTCGGGCTCGTTCCAATGAGGGGTCATAACCTATGTTTTTGAGACAAAAAATGAAAAAATAATTAAAATTAATTGGCGAGTTTTGAGAATAGCGCTGGCCGGTTTTGGCCGTTACGTTGGGTAAAGGGTTAAACCCAAAACGCAGTTTACTTCAAGTCTTCCACTGCATACTTTTCCAAAATGTGGAATGATATTGACGCAGAGGTTCAAAGATACCCAAGAAAACACTTTAAAAAGAATTTGATTAATATGTTTCTAGCCTCATATAAAGCATCTGTCAGATGTAGTAACAGAACATGTCCTGAATGTGGAGAAGTTAACTGGTCATAATCATCTCTGCGGGCCTTGTTTCCTTAACTGTTTATAAAACCCAGAATACATAATTTACTGACCTCCTTAATCCCCCCCCCCCCCCCCCCCCACTAAACAGCCTCTGGATGGCATCTCACATCTTATAACTTCCAATATAATTATTTTCTCAGAGCAAGAAATCAATCACAGTACAAGTCGTCATAATTCCTGCTTCATCTATCCTAAGTGTAATATAAATTATTCCAAATCAAATTCATTACTTGAGAGCTTTTGTACTTCCCTCTCTTCTTTTTTCTCCAAATTCCTTCTCTTACACTATTTTTCCCATTCCAACTTTTAAGGTGGATGACAATAAAACAACCAGTTGGCTGTGTCACCACCTGCAGAAAACAAAGGTTACATAATCTGTAATTACAGAATATTCATGCCAATGCACTGTATTTAATATTGTTAAAAAGTATATACTTGTACTATATTGGGGGGGGGGGGGGGGCGGTGGCTCAAGAGGTAGAGGTGCAGGCTGCAAGCCGAGAGGTCCTCGGTTCGAATCCCACCTGCGGCAACCGCGTTGTGTTCATGGGCAAGACACATCACCCCCACTGCCCACATGGGGGCGCGGTGGCGCTGTGTACTAAGGCGTACTGCACGTCGATGGTGCACTTGTCTTCAACCGATGCTTACCCTGCTTGTGTGGAGTTAGTATGTTGGAGAGCTGACAGTTGCTAGCCGTTGCTCGGTGGTTCTCTCCAGGTGCTCCGGCTTCCTCCACCCGTAAAACTGTCATGGTCATGATTAGCCAGTGTGCATAAGTATGTGACCTTAAACACTAATAAATAAATACTAATAATAATTGTACTATATTGGTGTTTTTTGCAAAATAAAGTTATAGTTATAAAAAGTTATTTTACAATGTCCATTGGAAATGTTCAGTTTTGGGTCTGTGATCGATTGGAAGCAGGCTATAGTTTTTGTCGGCATCTCCCATATTGATGACGTTTGCCACTCACGTGACCTTTATTTACGAAACAATAAACATGTCTGAAGAAAAATGGAGAGACAACGATGACGGTTAACGTCAGTCTCTTCACATTTCAATTACGCAAACTCCCACACGACTGGTATTGACAATACTTGATTTATATCAGTGCATTCAGAACGTTAGACTTTCGCCATGGTAGTTGATTGTTTTGTTTTGCTAAGCAACAAAAATACGTAACTTGATCCAGACTATACGCAGTCGCATTTCAGTGTGCTCTTTGCTTAACCCTTTGAACTCTAGTGGTATCTCCCATGCCAGTTCACTGTCAGCAATTAGAAGAGTCCATATTCATTATTTGGGTTAGACCAATCAATATTTTGAACGTGCAGCCTCGGGGCTGCACGTTGCAAATATTGATTGGTCTTCTCCACACATTTACTGAACAGCCATCCTATTTAATGACGACATGACGTATCATGTTGCTGGCCGGGAAAACGGCCGTTAGGGTTCAAAGGGTTAAAGTTTCGTTTTCAACTCAGATTTACCATATTATTAATATTATGATTAATACTTATTATAAAAGCTAATTTTAATACAAAATATTCAAGCGCTTAATATACCAATATCGAGCTATTTTGCTATGAGTCGAGTTCCTGTCATGCATTTTCTGACAGAGCTTTCGCTCTGCTTCTGTTCCATGTGTAATTTGTTTTGGAATCTAAAGTCACGTGAGGAGGAACCCGTCATCAAGATGGGAGGTGCTAATCTTCTCTGAGAAATCAAACTGTAGTTGGCAGTGAGGGAGATTTTGTATGTGAACGTAAAGCAGCGGAATAAGTCTTTGTTCCTAATCGTCCTCTGAGTTCCAATGTGTTCTATGTGCCTATTGGCACATAGAACACATTGGTACTCAGGGGACGTAATGCCATCATATTTTCAATAAACAAAAGAACCTGTGAGATACAAAACTACATGAATGTTTCTTAGGGAATAAATACATTCCATTAGGGGATCGGGCGAGCTGCTGGCTTTCTTAGAGTCTGCAGTTTCGTTTGAGCTATGTTCGTTGCGATAAAGCTACCTTCTCATGGATAAAACAGGAAAATCTCTCTTATGGTTGAGGCAACAATTAGGAGTAGTAAGGGCGGTGTTGTTTAAAATGTGGTGTAGGAGGGAGGCCGACAAGGGTGCTTACTGGTTTATTTGTTGTCTGAACTCCTTCTGCCTGGTATTGGTATTCTTGAAAAGAGTTTTCGCCGATTAACATTTTCTAACTCAGTAGAATTTTGAGGAATTTATATATAAAACCAAATTAGTTAAGACTTTTAATATTTAACGCTGCCACACACACACACTGGACACACTGGACGTGATATGAGATAGTAATCGATAACGGCATTGAGACTTGATTAAAAACATTGCAGATGGCGTCTTGTTGCGCCCAGTGTCGACACGAGAAGTTTTAAAATTTACTTGTTACAAAGTTATAATGCATTACGATATTCTTCATTTTGCTGGTAGGTTATCAAACATGTCTGATAACCACGGAAAGCCGGCAATTTCCCTCCTTCGCCGAATACATTCATGGAACGCGTCAAAACACCCACTGTTGGTTTAAAAACGGAAACACTGCTGTGTACCATCTTGGATCGATACAGTGGGGAAAAACAGAACGCATATCCGAGTACCGGGCGTATCGGACGGCTATTTTTTGGTCCGCATTACTACTGACAATGTCCAAGAAGGAGCATAAACTTACTATTTTCACACAACGATCTATGGTATCGAAATTATGGTAGACAATTCTGCGTTTTTTCCTGGGACTTTATTTTTTTTTGGGGGGGGGGGGGGGGAGGGTGGAGGGGGGGTGAAGAAAAATCTGTGCATACTCACATCCATTGAGAAAAAGGCCTTTTGTCTGCCAATAGTGAGCTTAATTTTCACAATTGTTTTCTATCACGCAAGTTGTAACTCATGCTCCCTGTGACATTATTAGTTTTCCTTGTGTTTTCCAGGGTGTATTGGAATTTTCACCGGTTTGGGAATTCATACACCCTGAGGCGAAGCCGAAGGGTGTACGAGTTCCCAAACCGGTGTAAATTCCCATACACCCTGGAAAACACAAGGACAACGGATTTATTTCTAAGAATGTTGGTGTACTTAATACTTTAACCTATACTGTGGGAAAAAAACTGACAGAAAATTTGTACTTTGTAAGTTTCTGAATAAATAAAACCAGGCAAATAAGGATGTCATTGGGACTGGCTCAATGAGCCAGTTCCAATGACATCCATATCTGTAATATTTTATTGCACATAAATATTAAATTTCTTGTATTTTTATTTTTGTCCTAACATAACCGAGCAGAAGGTATGAATTAACAATTAAAAATGGGTACTGTTTTTTAGCCATATAGCCTTCAGTTGTACATTCTTGTTTTTACACCTTGGCACGGTGTAAAAAAAGCCACTGTGAATTGCAAGTTACAACGTACCTCTCGGCCAATCAAAAAGCAGTATTTTGTTTCATTTGGAAATGAATTTGTATATTTCAGAGTACGAATATGGCATTTAGATGATGGTAACACTGTACAGATAATTGCTCATGGTGAACGAATCACTTGCATCAAATGTTCCAAGGATAATCGTTATGTGGTCACTGGTTCAGCAGACAAGTCTGTTAAAATATGGGAATTGCAAACAGGAAAGATAACTCAGGTATGTGAATGACTTGAAGCTCTTTTTCAGCTTGAGATAAAATGTTCATTCATATAGATTACAATTTGACAGTATGGTACGGAACCCAGTGTTGAGTATCTGCAAGAATCAGACCTCAAGGTGATATTTTCTGATGTACTTTTTACGTTAGTACTTCTGAATAGTTTAAACATTCGGAAAAGAGGCTTCATCGTCTAATGATCTGAGAAGCCTTGAAATTCTTTTCGATTCGACATTGTCTCAATGATTTGATTCGACTGAAGTTTTGTCGATTCGGAAGTTTTCGAATCGCCGACATGTTCTGAAAATCCCAGCTTGAGTTTGTTATCAGGTTTTCTGTGCAGGAAACCTGGTGGTAAAAGAAGAGTTCAATGGGATTGTGCTGCCGAAATTATTTTGATTCCGTTTGGGAATATTCCGCGTTTTTTATTGATTTGCCCAACCTAACGAGTTGGCATTGCATACAACTCTTGAGTTGAGACTGACACTATTTATAGTTGCTAGCAGGTGCAAGCTCAAGTGACGGCTACGGGGTGTGGGTGGGGGCTGAGTAGGGGTATTTGTCCTCAAAACTTATCCCCCTCCCCCGTACACCACACACACATCCATCTACACACACAAGGGATGTGAAAGAGTGTCGTTCAGTTTTCGTACTTCAGTATTATTGGACTCTGTATTGTTATAATAATATCTTATACAACTGCTGTCTCCGTTCTAATGGGGGATCAGTCGTTGAAAGTCTGTAGCCCGTTAACTCTCACTCTCAGCTAAAGACGATGTAAAGATTTATTGGGCGGTGTACTAGTATGTAAAGTGAGTGTTGGCATTTTCCTCGCTGCACCTATTATAATGTGCAATTCTGAATTTGTAGGCATACACACACGCGACAAGAATGTCCAATTTCAGTGTAAAAACAAACATGCGTAAATTTAATCTTCAAATTCACTGCTATTATACATTAGATTTGAAAGTGAAAACAGCACATCTCTTACCTTGACAAATTCTAATCTAGTGGTTGATTTGTGGGCCTACTGTGTAGTGAAATATGCAGCGGCTCTTTAGGGCAGGCACATCCATATAAATGTTGTTTTTGATATTTTTGGATTTCTATCAATCATTCAGTGAGTCAAAAGGCACTTTTTTCAAACCAGTTTGAACTTTTTTAGCCTTTTACTCAACAATGCTAGCCAGAACAGTAATAACGACAACTGAGATATACTTCCAATTAGAACAGCTGGATGAAAACGGAAGAAACTTCTTATCAAGACATACCAAGGGTACATACATATATATACATATCAGTGCACTTTCAGCCTGATTATTCTCAACTGACACTGACAATGTGAGACATGGCCGGCCATGCAATTACAAGAATTAACGTAGGTCAGTCAGTGGATAGGTATTCAAAATTGATGAAAGTCAATCGTAGTAAATGGATAATATATATACACTGGAATATTTGAATAAGGATCAGGTTGAGACAGATGTATACGGCGTACTAATCCGGACTTTTTCAGATATACAAAGACATTTTCGCATTCGGTTGTCATCGGCGTCATCAGCAGCGACAACCGAGTACTGCGGACAAATAATACTGGAGAACATATTGTATTGTATACGAGTCTTTCAAGACTCAAGGGCGTATCAAAATGGATGTAGAGAGGTGTGACCCCCCCCCCCCCCCCCCAATAATTTTGCAGTTGCAGCACTGTGGCCCTCCCCCCCCCCCCCCAATAATTTTGTAGTTGCAACACTTTCGCCTGGGTGGGAGTCTTAGATACTGATTCGCTTTTGCTAGTGATCACGTACTGTTTACGAAACCTGATTTGATACGTTGTGTCACACACAGATAGGATTATGGACGACTGTGGTATCTGATTCAGCAAGTGGTGATGGGGTTGGTGGGGAGGGGGGGGGGTCAATGAGCAACACGAAGTACGACATGTGTTAATTGAATAAGAAGTTAAATCACGACCACTACATACATAGTTTAATAAATTTATTTGTCCACAAATAAATTTTCTAGAAGTATCGTGTTTGTTTTAAATCAATCCCAACTGAATCATATTCCAGTTACACCATCAAGACATGCCTTCGACGAAGGCATGACTTGATGATGTAGCAGGTATATTTTATTAGTGGAGCCCTGCGTCATTACTGTCGAGACAAAGCAGGTCTACCAACCCTATCCCAACCACTCAGACAGTCATCTTCACGATGTCAGTGGTAAGACCGATAAGTTTGGAAACCAAAGACTTGTGTGCATTTTTATAGACTACTAAATATTGGGTGTCAATATTAGTTATCCTTGTGTTTTCCAGGGTGTATGGGAATTTACTCCGGTTTGGGGACTCATACATCCTGAGGCGAAGCCGAAGGGTGTATGAGTTCCCAAACCAGTATAAATTCCCATACACCCTGAAAAACACAAGGATAACAGATTTATTTCCAAGAATTTTGGTGTACTTAATACTGTAACCTACATTATGGGTAAAAACTGACAGAAAATTTGTACTTTGCAAGTTTCTTAAATAAAACCAGACAGATATGGATGTCATTGGAACTGGCTCAATGAGCCAGTTCCAATGACATCCATATCTGTAATATTTTTTTTGCACATAAATATTAAATTTTCTGTATTTTTATTTTTCTTCTAACATAACCAAGCAGAAGGTATGAATTAATAATTAAAAATAGGTACTTTTTTAGCCATATAACTTGCTCTTGTATATTCTTGTTTTTAAACCGTGGTTAAACACGGTGTAAAAAAAAAGCCACTGTGGATTGCAAGTTACACCGTACCTCTCAGGCAATCAAAATGCAGTATTTTATTTCATTTGGAAATAAATATTCTTATACGGCATAAATGATTCGTTTCTCGTTTTATTCATTTTTTTTCTATTTGCAGATTCTTGTTGGCCATGAAAGTGTGATTAAATGTCTGGAAATAAACTGTGATCAGAATGAAATTATCTCTGCTGCCCAAGACATGATGATATTCACTTGGGACATCGATACTGGAAGTATCAACAAGAAGATGATTGGACACACTGATTGTATCACGCAACTTCGACTGACAGTGGACTGGTCTACTTTATTGTCTGGTAGGATTATTTTTGCGAAGATTTTTGTTTCTGTTACGGAACTACATCCGTCCCTCCGAGGTCTACGTCGGTCCCTCCAAACAACTTTTCGTTAGTTTCACAATTTTGTCGACAGTCCGATTTGGATAAACTAGCTAGGGCCGCTCGCGAAAAGAAAGGCGTCTGTCTCTGTCGGTCGATGCTATGTTCAATGAATTCGGCCAAAAGTTATTAACCCTTTGATCTCTGGAGGTATCTTTCATGCGAGTTGCGAGCAGCAATTAGAAGAGTCCATATTCATTATTTGGGGTAGACCAATTCAATAGGGCTGCACGTTGAAAATATTGATTGGTCTACCCTACACTTTTACTGAACAGCCATCCTATTTAATGAAGTATTATGTTTCTGGTCGGAAAAAGGGCCGCTAGGGTTCAAAGGGTTAAAATGATTTCCTGAAGAAAGGGTAATAAGGTTAGGGTAAATTTGTTGCCAGGTCAAGACATGACTTGGTTTATAGCCAAACTCATTAAAAACTGGTCATGGCTCATGCTTTGTCAAGTGGGGAAACAAGTTTCCTCAGTGACGTATTATCCCAGTAGAAAAGTGTTATGAGCCACACACTAAATGCTTTCAAGTTATCAAAGTGGATTGATCATTCGCGCAACTGTGGAACTTAGATGACCGCTGGTTAACCTCATTTAGGAAAGTCTTGAAATCAGTCAGTGACGAATTCTCACTGACAGATATGTACAGTTTAATGTATTGGTCTGTAGCGCTGGGAATGAAAGAAGACTTATACAACTGTGCCACACAAAACGGCATTCTTTGGTTGTGATATTGCCGGAGATTGAGCAACAGATTCGGCGACGAGAGAGCGGATGTACTTTATTGGCAATGTAAAAGGTTGGCATGTGATAATACGTATTTATTTGCCATTAATGGTGCAAACGAGGATTGGAGTACAAGTGCACCCCCCCCCCCCCCGGGCTAATTAAGGTCGAGGCCTGTACTGGATTCTCTATAATTAGATTCAGGGAAATATCATCGACAAAGAAGCGTATACTACCAAGTTACCAAGTTAAGTCTTCAGTTGTTGTATCATTAATACACATCAGGAATGATAAGGGCCCCGAGTATCGACCCTTGTGGAACGCCAGCATTAATTGGGCTCCAGAAAGGAAGTTGCTCTGATCCTATCACATCTAGTTCTGACCTATCTGAGAGATACGATTTTAAGAACATTAATAGTTTCCCCGAGGCACCAATTCTCTGTAGCTTGCGAATAAGGCCAGTGTGCCACACCTTGTCGAAAGCAGAGGACAGTTGAATCACACGGTGTAAGACTGAATGAAATTGACTGAGTATCCTCAATCAGAAACTGTCACACGCGTTCTAAGATACTGTTTTCAAATATTTTACCAACAACTAATCGGTTATATCGGCCGGTAATTAGTGACTGCATATTGAATAAGTTCGAATGTGGCTCGAACAGGGATGGGGTGTGTGGGGGGGGATTTGCATTCTTTGACCTTTGAACCCGAAAGGCCGCTTTTCCGGTCCAGGATCATGATACTACCCGAATTCCTATGATAGATAGTTGCACACTCGGTTTGTGTGGTAGAACAGCTGCACGTTGAAAACATTGATTGACCATCCCACAAGTAACATATATAGACTTTACTATTTGATGACACTGGAATGGCGTGGGAGATACCATCAGGGCTCAAAGGGTTAAGACGTGGACCAGATGCCTTTTTCACCTTTATCGACTTCAATGCTTCAGAAATTCCACTACTATGTAGTGTGACACTATTAATTACTTATGGGGCTTGGGATGATGGACCTGGGAGGAAAGCATTCGAATCGCAATCACAGAATTTAATTTCAGTGTGGCGATTTGTTGCCCCGTTGTTGGAACCTCGGGAAGTGAAGCAATGCTTGTTTACTGTGGTAAACAGGCTCTGTTTTACTGGTAAAATAGGACCCAGTCACCAATGGTTGGGGTGGAACTCCTCTAAAATGAGCAACATGGGTATAAACTATTGACTAAACTTGACTACCCCATTAATGCGGTCACAATTAGGCACTGTACAGAAATATATTGCCTTACACAGCGGCGAATAAATAAATAAATAAATAAATAAATAAATAAATAACCATTTGTTGCATCAAACTTATATTCATCGTATATTTTATATCCCAGTCAGCCCATCGGTTTCATTGTACTGAGTACTTGAGTCTGTGTTGGGTAGTGATGCCAGTGTTCACGCCAACGACTGCCAGTTTAGTCAAGTGCACTAAAAAATTTGATTTGGCACCAAAGACTCCTCGTTGGCTAAACTTTTGGCACCAAAACAGTCCTTTCACTTGTGAAGGAAAGCCATTGCAGCAGCGGAGAGCACGATCGATGACGAAACAAAAAAGAGTATTACTTCTGGTACAAGGAAATCTTCATCTGGTAATAAAGGCGGAAACAATAACCAGTTTTCACGAATCACGCTGAAACCCAGTGATTTTTTCAATAAGGTATGAGAAATAGTGTCTGGACAAACTTTCAACATTAATTGTGAGTTAGAGGTAAAGAAGCTTTGTTTTTTCTTCAATAATACATTGTTGGTTATCCACTTTACAAATGGTAGCATTTTATTGGATAAATATTTATCCAATTAAATGCTGTCTTTTGTAAAGACTCGTGACCTGCTAAACTTTGTGAATTCTAAATCTAAGTGCAAAAACAGGTGTACATACTGACAGCATTCAGCCTGACAATTATTATTTATTTATTTATTTATTTATTTATTTATTTGAAGTTTAACGACACTTTCGACAGCCAGGGTCACCAAGTGTCGAATGCCTGACCATTAATTGAATCAGTGACATAGATATAACTTAGAGGACCGTGCTTTTCGCCTACCGAGTATAGCGTCAGAAATATCGAGCTTTGGTTCATCGTTTCCATGACCAGTAGTCCCTTCTCTCTAGAAATAACTAACAGTTCATTTTCAAAACTGGATCAATTTATTTGGATCTGAAAACGAAAAAAACATTCCCCCTCGAATTAGCGTTTTGGCACCTAAACACTTTGTTTGGCACTAAAATACCGAGAATGGCTTATAATTTGACACAAGGTAGTTTCGAGCCAGCGTGAATACTGAGTGATGCTCACATTTGAGGTATCATAACATGTAGAAATTGCAAAATGGGATAACATATCGAATAATGGGTACAAGGGCCGTTAATCAGATTTAAACCACGAATAAGCTTAGGATTTTAATCACGAGGCTCTGTGGAGTGATTAAAACCCTTATTCTGTGGGTGGTTTAAATCTATTACCGGCTCAAGTACCTATTTAATAAATAATCGACTTTGTCACTTAAAATGGAGAAAAAACGATACTTTCTATCGCAAAACATCTCTCGTGTTTACCTCTGCCCCGGTGGGCAGTACTTCCGGCAGCACGTGAATGCTTGATTGACAGCTAAACACGTCGTTAAAGTTGATTGAATTTACCTTGCTTTTTTAGTCAAATTATTATTAACAGTTCTTATATTTTATTTTAAATATTTAATTGTAGGTATTCTAAACTTAATAAGTCATTGCACGTAGTAGATAGTACCGCCAAATTTCGTATGTTTGAATGAAACATCGTGTGAATGTGTTGAAGTCAGCAAATTGGGTCATGTCAAAGGTCAAGTTGGATGTAGTTCCTATAAAAGGTGTAAATTTTTGTTATGGATTTCCCATTGAAAAAGTTTTAACCGCAGTAGAAGCTTTACATCGGTAGTGGGGTTAAAAGCTAAAATACAAGCTTTTCACAGGTAGTAACATAGGTGAGGATGGTATAAAATTTGATATTTGTTACCTTCACCAAACGCTCAACGAAAGATGTAAAATCCTTTACGTTACTTGTTTCTCTTGCAGCATCCAAAGACAATACTATACGAGTTTGGACTCTAAAGACTGGTCAGTTACTGACAATGTTTGACCTACACATTCCAGTAGTGGATTTTGTGATGACTCCTGATGCATCATGCATCGTTGTACAGCTAGAGAATGACAAATACCTACCATTGTTGTGTTTACATAACAGTCCGGTTGGAGACGCTGACGTCATGGTGACTTCTGATTGCTCTGTTAACAAAGGTAAAAACTTTCCGGACTATTCTACTATATAATAAAAATCTGGGTTCATTTAATAATTTTAGATTAGTCGTTTTTTCAGATAAAAATTGGAAAAAAAATATAATTTGAATGACTATTTTTTGTGAACAGTGCAGTCTGGATGTGGCCGTTACGTTAGGTAAATGGTTAACCGCAAAACTATTTGGTTCTCAGTGAAATGGTTTATCAAACCCAGGGGTGGAGGTACAGGGGGAACGTACCCCCCCCCCCCCCCCCACACACACACACCTTTTTATAGGTACCCGAACGGCATTTTCCGACATAACATACACAAACCCCGTGGCCACTACACATTTCTGTCTGATCAATTCTCTTTCGATTCATATGTACCGTATTTCTTTTCTCATTCACTTTTACCCTGTGATTTTGCAAAATATAAATTCGTATTCAAAGGCAAAGAACTAGCCCAGTTCAATTCATTCCAAAGTATGGGAGTTGGGTGGACGCCATACAGGTTCTAGTGTATACCAAAAGGTGATATATATATATATATATATATCATATACCCATAGTAGCTTGGTGTACCAAATGTTAACCACGAGTGGTGAAGTGGTGTTAATCGCGAGCCGTTTGCGCGCGGTTAACACCACTTCACCACGAGTGGCGAACATTTGGTACACAAAGCTACTGTGGGTATATTTCATTTATACGATGATCGTCAGATTATTAAGAGTCGCTATTATTTTTTCTCGATTTTACTGAGCACCAGACGTACATAGCGAATCTGTTTTTGTTTACACGAGCTTCGGTGTCGGTGGGCGGTACTTCCGCTGTCAATTTTATCGCCGAAACGAAATGAAAGAAAGAAACTGAGCCTTTTTTCGTTTTAATAGCATAATAACATACTATTTCGAGTTATGCATGCTTTATTAACAGGAGACAATGCATGTTTGTTAATTTTTGGCATCTTATGAGGTAAACCCATTTAAAAACATAATAAATAATTGCCACTTCCATTTCACTCTCCGCGAGGCGACGTGCGATAAATTTAGAGAAGTTTGCATTCAGGTCGACGTCGTCAAAGGTCAACGGGGATGCAGTTCTACTGTAGGTGTAAATTTTTACTACTGAAATCCTACGGCTGGCGTGTTCATCACGGTTGGTGTGTGAAGCTAAAATTTATGTCAAAGACTTTTCATGTATAGTAGAATGGGTAATCATGGTATAAATAAAGACGAATGCTACTCTTAATCAAAAACGAAAAAATTAAATCCATGATCATTACTCTAATCTGAGCTAACACCCGAAGACAATCAATTCCACACGAAGACAGCTGATGTCACACGATTTAATATTGACCGGTTAATATCCAATATCGCAAAATAATAACAATAAGGTTGAGGTTAGGTGAGGTCGCCGAGGTGAGTGTCTTAAACAGGATGGGAATAAGTGTGAGGGGTAGCGTATATAAATTTATATATTTTTCATGAATGAACTTTACCACAACCATTGCCCCCCCCCCCCCCCCAAGAAAAAATGTTATCCATCCTACACCCTAGCGGTACCCATGAAGGTATGACCCCCCCCCCCCCCCCCCCCCCACACACACACACACACACACACACACTTTTTGGAGTGACCCCCTACTATATTGGAGCTTCCTCAGTCTCTGATCAAACCTGACAATGTGACTTCATTGGGAACAGAAAAATGTCAATGAAAGATAGAAATAGCTGTCTATGAATCGATTTTTTACCCAATTTGACAAATTTTGAAATATGAAGATGTTAAGATGACCTCAGCAAAGCAGTTATATGTTTTTTATTTGTAGAAGAACGACGGCACTTACCAATCAAACCGAAACTCCCACTCAACATTATTCCATCAGTTGACTTAATGTTTCAGCCGAGAACTAACATTAGAGACAGTCTTATATCTCTACAGACGAGTTTACCAGATATCAGACAGGTAAGCGGGACGGATACAGTAATTGTGATTTGGGGACGAGGGTAGAGTACAATACGAATCTTCGAACGGTTCAGGGCCGTAGGGTATTTTGGGACAACACTTGGCGTACCATTGTGTTCGTTTACGAGGAGATTGAAGTATATATGAAAACTATATAAAACTCGAAAAAACTTGTTTATTATTATTATTTTAAAGAATTTCGTTCGTTAAACGAAAGTAATGCTTTAAAATAATAATAATAAACGAATGTTCCATACCAACCTGTTTAGTTCACTATTGTTTTAAAGAAGTATGTTGAGTTGGGCTTCAGGTTCATACTGACTATTTGTTGATATTCAGGACCAAAGGCTGACTTTAACAGTGGTATGTGGACCAAACGAAGATAACCCCCGGTTCTACGAAAATTTGTTTGATAAGATTGAAAGCCTCGGCAACACTTCAATCTTAAGTGGGGGTCATTGGAACGTGCCTAACTATGAAACAGATACCCTTAAATATAAGCACAAAAATAATCCAACATGAAACGAAAGCATTGCACACTGCATGGAAATATTTGATCTGCACGATGTTTGGTGACTGGAGAACGCACTTACAAAAAGATACATATTGGAGAGGGAGGGTAATAAAATCGCTGGATTAGATTATTTTTTACTCTCCGCGGACCTCCAAATGTTCCTCGAAAAATCAGATATTCACATGAGCTACAGATCCGATCTCAGTTAACGTAGTTTTTGTGAAACAAGAGAGGGATCGGGCGTTTTAAAATTTAATAATAGTTTTTTGAACGACCTGAACTAAGTGAACTCAATAAAAGCAACGATATTAGAAACTGTGGATCAGTATTGTAATGTCAAGTGACTTGAAAAAACAAAATCAACAATAATAATAATAATAATAAATAATAATAACAACGCATATTTTGTGATCAGTGACCAGCTATTTTGGGAAACGCTGAAACTTGTGATTCGCAGCAAAACAATATCTTACTCTTCATATCTGAAACGACAAAGAGACATAACGGAATATGAAATTGTGAAAAAACTAAGTTTTCTAAATTCTAAATTTTACCAAGGAGATCTTTCACTTAAAGGCGAAATAGAGTCCCTGAACACAGAACTGAAAGCAATTACAGAGAAAAAAAAATAAAGGGAATCATTTTAAGAACAAACGCCAAGTGGAAAGTAGGAGGTGAAAAAGCCACTAAATACTTTTTGCAACTTAGAAAAGAGACACCATACTGAAAGACTTATGTCAAAAGCTGTCAAGGATGACGGGACTGAAACAACAGACTTAAAAGAGGAAATCAATCAACAAAAACTTTTTTACCGAAATTTGTATGCTTCAAAGTTATCCCTGGTTGGCCGAAACGACGACGGAGGGAATACCTTTTTTGACGGCAATATTCCATTTTTGAACTTTTTAGACGAGGATGAAACACAATGACTCGAGGGATCATTAACATGTCATAAATATCTCCTCGCGCTGAAAACAATGAATGGCAAAAGTCCTGGTTCTGACGGATTTTCTGTAGAATTTTATAAATTCTTCTGGAACGACATCGGGCAGTACTCAGTCAGATCATTGAACAATGGATTCAAATCTAAAGAATTGTCTGTCACCAAAAGACAAAGTATTATTACATGTATTCCTAAACAGAATAACTCAAAAACCTTTATAAAAAATTTGCGACCTATATCCCTAAATAAACGTCGATATCAAAATGGGGTCCTCGGTGCAATAACGAATAGAATAAAAATAGTTCTCCTAAAACTTATATCAGAAATGCAGTTAGGCTTCATGAAAGGGGTGAAAGGAGAATCAACTAGATTGATCTTAGACTTGATTGAAAAATGCCCAAAACTGGAAACACCAAGAATATGAACACAGCTTGATTTCAAAAAAGCGTTCGATTCACTTGAGTGGTCATTTATTAAAGGAACTTTTCGATTTTTCAAAGTTGGTCCCTCTATAATAAATTGGTTTGACACATTTTACAAAAAACTTTCACAGCTGCGTCCTTAATAATGGCCACTGCTCTGAACTGTTCTCTGTGCAACATGGAGTGAGACAGGGCGATCCCCTATCACCTTACGCAACTCTCTTTCCAAGCGACGACGGTCATTCCGGTGTAAACTTAAAGAAAACACAGGTTATCTGGATTGGCTCAAAGAAAGGGTGCCATGAAGGACGTCAGACAACCCAGCCTGTCCTTTGGAACCGTGGCGGTACCTTCACAATCCTTGGTATTAAATTTAAACTCTCCGCTCGAGATTGCGTGCTCCAAAATTTCGAAGAAAAACTAGATCCCATTAGTAAATTATTAAATGATTGGTCTTTTCGAAATCTGACCTTGCTTGGAAAGACTGTAGTTGTTAAAACCCTAGGAGTCTCAATATTAATACACTGCTTGACTGTAATACCCGACCCTCAAAGCACGTCGAGGATAAGCTCCAAAATAAACTTTTTAACTTTCTGTGTTCCACAAAAATGATAAAATCAAACGTACTATGACTATCAGTTTGATTTTATCATGGGGAGCATTGGCGAAGCAAGGTTCCCGTTAGATCACCGAAGTTAAGCAACGTCGAGGCCGGTTAATCCTTAGATGGGTGACCATTCGGCGATTGATTTTTGTGCTTCCCGTAGAAGTGGCTGGTGTGCGATCAGCGAAGTTTGAATGTGTGATTCTGCGACGTTGCATCACATGCCAGCTGTGAACGTTGGGTATGTTCACCAGTACTACTCAATCCCACCGTTCCTAGGTGTAACATAGGGACCCGTTGAAGTACTTGCCTTTTGTGCCCGTCTGTGAAGCACCGGCAGTATGCTCTGTCGAGTTGAACTGAGAATGTCATAGAATGAACAAAGGGTGTGAACACCTGTGATACGGAGTAATAATGTAAGTCAGAGAGTACTGCTGTTGATTCTAGAAGTTAGAAAAAAAGAAAAAAAAGAAAGAAAAGGGAGGCTTAAAATTTCCCCACATCAGAACATTAAGTAATTCATTAAAACTTACGTGGGGAGCGTGGTGGCTCAGTAGGTAGAGGTGCAGGCTGCAAGCCGAGAGGTCCTCGGTTCGAATCCCACCTGCGGCAACCGCGTTGTGTCCATGGGCAAGACACTTCATCTCCATTGCCCGTGTGGGGGCACGATGACGCCGTGTACTAAGGCGTACTGCACGTCGATGGTACACATGTCTTCAACCAATCTAACCCTGCCTGTGCTGCAGTGCGGAGTTACGATGTTGGGGAGCTGGCAGCTGCTCGTCGTTGCTCGGTGGTTCTCTCCGGGTACTCCGGCTTCCTCCACCCGTAAAACTGTCACGGTCATGATTAGCGAGTGTGCATAAATATGTGACCTTAAACATCAATAAATAAATACTAAATAAATAAATAATTAAAACTTACGTGAATAAAAAAAACTTGTAGATGTAACGATTTTTACCCCATGGAAAACCCTCGTCATTGATGATTTTAAAAAATTTGACAGTTGCAAGATGTGTTTCTTGCACAGCGAAGGGCTGTCAGAGATTCCAAAACACACCAACCGGTTCTGGGCAAGTGGGTTGAAAGACTGGTCACCACTAGAAGGAGCCCCCCCCCCCCCCCCCACACACACACACACACACATCATAAATTCATATTAGAACCGATTTTTATAATGAGAATATAAAAATCGGTAACAAATCCATTTTCTATATTTTCGATATTTGGTGTGATAAGGGCGTTTCTTATATAAACGACCTGTACCATAATGGGCGTTTTTTTTACATATGCGGAATTCTCGGCTAAGTTTGGCATTAATACTTCTTCGACCGTCTACTTGTGAGTATTGAGCGCTATACCAAAAACAAGGACCGAAAAGTTGAAACAGGGTTTAAGAAACGGTCAGATGAAAAACGAAAATTTAGAAAAATTGAAATATACAAAAAAACGTGTGTCAAACGTTTTACCCCGAGTTACTTCAGTTACTAGCCAGCTCACCAATGCGATCACACGAAAAGTGGAATTCAGTACTTTGTACGAATATACAGTCAGACGATTGGGACTTTATACACAAAAAAAAAATTATCTTGACAGATGACACACTTTTGCAAAAACCTACAATTTAAAATCATGCATAGGGTATTGTACACAAATCCCAAGCTTTATAAATATAAACTGAGTGAATTCGAACTTTGCACATTCTGTACTAACACAAAAGAGTCCTTAGTACATATCTTCTTTGACTGCTCTTTCTTTGAATCCGTTTTACTGAATCTTCAATCCAATATGGATGAAAAGTATAATGTCCATATTCCATTGAAGGCGCAATTTGTTTTATTAGGACATAATGACCAGGGAATGCAAGCAGACGAAACAACCGACTTTTGCGTGCTTATGTACAAAAATATATTTACTCCTGCAAAGTGAGAAAATGTCCGCCTGAATATCCCGCCTTTATAGAGTTGTAAAAATTACAAAACTACAGAATTGCTTTCCTTACCAACATATTCAAACAGAAAGACAGAAGCAATAAGCTTAAGATGGAACCTAATAGACAAAATACTTGGATAAATCATTAACAATGTTCAGATCTCTCAGCCATATTGTACGAAAGCCTAGAAGGCTCATTCAAATTTCAAACTTCAAATTTCAAATTTCAAATTTCAAACTTCAAATTTCAAATTTCAAATTTCAAACTTCAAATTTCAAATTTCAAACTTCAAATTTCAAATTTTCAGAATTCGTTTTTTTCTTCCCGCCTTCAAAAGTACACTGACCAATCAGATATCGCCACCGACGTCTAGATAACCAATCACGTTCATTCGGAGGAACTCGCCCAATTCCATAGCTGACGATTACGTATAATTTCATTGTTATCGTAGTATCAAACAGGTGCGGTCGACTACCCAGTTTCGCAGGATTTTTTTTCTTTTGGAGGAGGAATTATCATTTCGCCGATATAGGTAGGTTTATACTTTGTCACGGTTAGCAATATTATTGGTACATCTTAATACTCAGTCTATCGAAGTAGCCGTTTTGAGTGTTTGTAGGGATTTTTGATATTCTGTTTGGTTGAGGACTCGTGTGCACCGATTTTGAAATTTTTGTGGCATTTTAGTATGATATTACCTCCCTGTCCGGGCGGTCTACTTGAAAATAATTCAGTGTGCACTACCGGGGATTTTATATGGCATTTGTAGCAAAATCAATCCGCATATATATCTTATTATCTATATGAAGAGGTTTAGTCCGTGGGCTTGATGTGTTATGGGGGTGTTCACCATGCAACCGTAGACTTTTTGTAAATAATATTGTTTCGTTTACTGAAATATTATAAGTGAGAAAAAAAATGTTCAGCTATGTGTCATCAAAACACAATATTAACCCAATATGTATGGCATAAGCACCGCTCAACACTGTAATTAATAACTTCTCCTTGCTCTTTATTTCATCCAAGAAAAGCGCTCGTCGGACTGTTGTCGGAATTAATTCAAAATTCAAAATCAGGAGCTTAATCGAAAGTGTAAAGATTCTGTAACGTGTATGTATGGGTGGGGATGGGTGTTTATGTGAATGTTGGGATAAAACCCCACTCAACACAACGTTTTGGAAGAAAATATCCTCAAAACTGGAATCGCCAGAATGACATTATTTTAGATGGGCGGGGGGCCTTCATTGTACCACTATAATGATGCGTATAACATGTTGATGACACACATTTGTTAGTCAATGCGGTCGATCGCGTGTCTCGTTAAATTTGAAGTCGGGCAGTGACATGTATACATCTGGTGGGTATATCATTCAAAATTCAAAAGGGAATATTCAAGGTAATTCGAACAAGTGATTAAATAACCTCATGTCACCCTCCCATACGGGGTCTAGGTTGTGACAGCGTCGACTGTTTTTCTCTGTTGCTTTCTACTTTGAATAATGGAAAGAGAATAAAGGAGACCCCGACCCCACCCCACCTCCTCTATCCACAATGTACGATTGAACCCCGTATGTTCACTTGGAATCCCATGACGAGCAGAAAAGTTCCATTTCTAGGAAGTAATTGGTACTGAACAGGATAAGCATCAATATGAATAGTTTGCAGCTGATGCACATTAAATCAATAATTGCAGCTGACAAGCTGAGAAGGCTCATTTAAATTTCAAATTTCAAACTTCAAATTTCAAACTTCAAATTTCAAACTTCAAACTTCAAATTTCAAACTTCAAATTTCAAACTTCAAATTTCAAGTTTCAAATTTCAATTTTCAAAATTCGTTTTTTCCCCCACCTTCAAAACTACATTGACAGATCAGATATCTCCACAGACTTTCAGGTAACCAATCACGTTCATTCAGTGGAACTCGTCCAATTTCCTAGCTGACGATTCTGCATAATTTCGTTGTTATCGTGGTATCAAACAGGAAAGATCGACTGCCCAGAAGCGCAGGATTTTTTTTTTATTTGGAGGAGGTATTATATCATTTCGCCGATATAGGTAGGTTGATAGTTTGTCACGGGTAGCAATAATATTGGCACATTTTGATACTTAGCCTGTCGAAGTAGTCTTTTCGAGTGCTTAATGGGATTTTTAATATTCCCTTTGGTTGATTCACTCAGTGGCGTTTTAGCGGGTGGGTGGGTGGTGAGCCCCCTTGAATTTGTAATTAGTGGGTGAGGGGGTGTTTTGTGGGTGTGTGTGTCCGGGAAGAGGTTTGCAAGGCATTTCCGCCGCGGTCACATAAAATGATCAGTTATGATGCGGCCAGTGGCCATCGCTACCACGAGACGTTCATGGCTCGGCACGTGGCAAAACAAAGTTGAATTCCAGGGTCCAAAAGCCCCCATTTCCTTGCATCTGAGCGGATATTTTGAGGTTTTTCATGGAGATACATTTGTAAGATGTCACACCTCAAGCGCTGGTAATTACCATTAAATTTGTGTCTTTTCAATTCAAAGTGTGGTGGTCGAGTGGATTAGCGCGTTGGTGTCTCGTGCCAGATGCCTCGGGTTCACTAACCTAACACTCTCTGTCAGCATCAAGTGTGGAGTTGATACTGTCACAGCGCCCCGTCCTATCGGGTGGGGGAGTAAAATGGCTGATCTCTGTGCGGAGAGAGAGACACACACACCCTGTGCAGATCTAACATATCTGTGTGGTAGGCTAGATCGGAATTGCGGAGATTCATCCCCAAGCCTAGCTGGCAAAATCGAAACAGTGACAAAGAAGAAATCGCCCATGGGTGTCGCAAGAAGCGCATAGTCCCACATCGTTCCCCGCTGGCATACAGCCTGTAAAGACCCTTCCATACCAGGCGGAGAAAATGACTGACTGACAATTCAGGCGGCTTCTTTTTGTGATCTGGCTCCATTCTAAACTACCCTTTGTGCGCTTGCCAACCCCTGTGTAATTTTACCCCCCCCCCCCCTCACTCTTAATAGTGATAGATGTTTACCTATGCCGTGTTGTATCGCCAATTTAGAATTGAGGTATAAGAGGTTAAAGAGGACGGACAAACTGTACCTGTACTGATGACTGTCTACTTTTTCACTCACACAGATACTTGTATTTGGACAAGCAATCTACAGATATACAACCTAGCCCCCTGCACCTGACACCTCTTCGACTTTAATGTCATTTTTGACATAGTTCCAGGTCCGATTTTGAGAAAAAGTATTTGTGGGGGGGGGGGGGGGAGCGTCCCCCAATCCCCAAGACACTGCTTTGGTTGAGCACTCTTCATGCACCGATGTTGGAAGTTTTGTGGCATTTTAAAATATCCGGGCGGTCAACTTGAAAATAATTCGGTATGCACTACGTGGATTTATATAAGTCATTTCGAACAAAACCAGTCCGCACATATATCTTATTATCTATATGAAGAAGTTTAGTCTGTGGACTTGCTGCGGGGTTAGGGTGTTTACCGTGCAACCCTAGACTTTTTGTAACGGATATTGTTTTGTTTATTGGAATATTATAAGTGAGAAACAAATGCGCGGCAGTGTGTCAGCAAAACCGAACCCAATATGTATGGCATAAGTACCTCTCATTACTGTAATTAATAACTTCGCATTGCTCTTCATTTTATCTGAGAAAAGGGCTCGTCAGGCTAGTAAATTAAGGCGTAGTATATTCACAATGCACATGTTATAGGAATTAATTCAAAATTCAAAAGCAGGAGCTTAATCGAAATTGTAAACATACTGTAACGTGTATGTATGGGTGGGGATGGGTGTTTATGTGAGTGTGGGGGTAAAACCCCATTCAACGCAATGTTTTGTAAGAAAATAACCCCATAACTGGAATCGCCAGAAAGACATTATTTAGGGAAACTGAAATGAATGCCAAACGATTACCACAATAGATTGCAACATTTCAGAGCAGAGAATCATGTGTGGCTAACATCGGAAAAGTATAAAAATCACATTTGTATTTGAAATGCCTTGGAAACCTCTTCCCGCACACACACACCCACAAAACACCCCCTCAACCACTTATTACAAATTCAAGGGGGCTCACCACCCACCCACCCGCTAAAACGCCACTGAGTGAATCAACCAAAGGGAATATTAAAAATCCCTTTAAACTCTCGAAAAGGCTACTTCGACAGGCTAAGTATCAAGATGTACCAATATTATTGCTACACGTGACAAACTATCAACTTACCTATATCGGCGAAATGATAATACCCCCTCCAAATGAAAAAAAAATTCTGCGCTTCTGGGCAGTCGATCGTTCTTGTTTGATACCACGATAACAACGAAATTATGCAGAATCGTCAGCTAGGAAATCGGACGAGTTCCACCGAATGAACGTGATTGTTTACCTGGAAGTCAGTGGAGATATCTGATCGGTCAATGTTGTTTTGAAGGCGGGAAAAAACGGATTTTGAAACTTGAAATTTGAAGCTTGAAATTTGAAGTTTGAAGTTTGAAATTTGAAGATTGAAATTTGAAGTTTGAAATTTGAAGTTTGAAATTTGACGTTTGAAATTTGAAGTTTGAAATTTGAAATTTAAATGAGCCTTCTCAGCCTTTCAGCTGCAATTAACTCTACATACAGATTATGGGAAATCCAGCAATCTGATTGGTTAGTTATAATCTATATAAATGATCTAGATAAAAGAAACAACAAGAGTACTTGGAACAGGGTCAGAACTAACAAGAACAGACCAGAATAGCTAAATGTAGTAATAATAAGTAAAGCTGTTCCAACTGATAGGCTCTTTTACGCTACTGGAGTATACTCCAGAACAAAGGAACATGGTTAGGTTGATGAAAATTATTCCATATATAGATAGAAGCAGAGAATTCTGAAAGAATTCGAAATAATACAGCTTGTTGGGGTTGTTTGTGGTAATTCTTCGAGAATTATAGGATAATTGTAAGTCAGAAAATTACTCTTCTACAAAGGAACACGCCCCGGTAACCCTTGGTACTATAGCACTACGGCCTACACCGATAAATTGGGGCATCCATAGTAAATAAAGACAATTTCGGTGATTTGGAGGGATTCCCGAATTGTTTGTGGTAATTAGATTTACTCCGATTCAATCGAACACAACTTCCTTGTTAGAAGGTTTTGGGTCACAACCACGTGCTACCATAGAAACCAAGATGGCGGCCTCAGGTATACAAAAGGGACGACAGAAACACGTATCACCCTAACAACACGCACTACGCATGTTCACTCACACAACGTATCACTATGGAGATGACGTCACAAGATTGCCGCTCACGCGGGTTACCATGACCACACAACATGACGTCACAGGTCACGTGACTATGACGTCACTTCCTCTGCGGCTCTCCCTCCGGCCAACCGGGCACGATCGGTACATGCTATACTACTCGCATTAAATCAATAATTGCAGCTGAAAGGTTGAGGAGGCTCATTTAAATTTCAAATTTCAAACTTCAAATTTCAAACGTCAAATTTCAAACTTCAAATTTCAAACTTCAAATTTCACATTTCAAAATTCAAGCTTCAAATTTCAAGTTTCAAAATCCGTTTTTTCTCCACCTTCAAAACTACATTGACCGATCAGAAATCTCCACAGACTTCCAGGTAAACAATCACGTTCTTCGGTGGAATTCGCCAAATTTCGTAGCTGACGATTCTGCATAATTTCGTTGTTATCGTGGTATCAAACAAGAACGATCGACTGCCCAGAAGCGCAGGATTTTTTTTTTTTCATTTGGAGGAGGTATTCTCATTTCGCCAATATAGGTAGGTTGATAGTTTGTCACGGGTAGCAATAATATTGGTACATCTTGATACTTAGCCTGTCGAAGTAGCCTTTTCGAGTGTTCTAAGGGATTTTTAATATTCCCTTTGGTTGATTCACTCAGTGGCGTTTTAGCGGGTGGGTGGGTGGTGAGCCCCCTTGAATTTGTAATTAGTGGTTGATGGGGTGTTTTGTGGGTGTGTGTGTGTGCAGGAAGAGGTTTGCAAGGCATTTCAAATACAAATGTGATTTTTATACTTTTCCGAAGTTAGCCACACATGATTCTCTGCACTGAAATGTTGCAATCTATTGTGGTAATCGTTTGGCATTCATTTCAGTTTCCCTAAATAATGTCATTCTGGCGATTCCAGTTATGGGGTTATTTTCTTACAAAACATTGTGTTGAATGGGGGTTTACCCCCACACTCACATAAACACCCATCCCCACCCATACATACACGTTAAAGTATTTTTACAATTTCCATTAAGCTCCTGCTTTTGAATTTTGAATTAATTCCTATAACATGTGCATTGTGAATATACTACGCCTTAATTTACTAGCTCGACGAGCCCTTTTCTCAGATAAAATGAAGAGCAATGCGAAGTTATTAATTACAGTAATGAGAGGTACTTGTGCCATACATATTGGGTTGGGTTTTGCTGACACACTGCCGAGCATTTGTTTCTCACTTATAATATCCCAATAAACAAAACAATATCCGGTACAAAAAGTCTAGGGTTGCACAGTAAACACTCTCACCCCGCAGCAAGTCCACAGACTAAACTTCTTCATTTTGATAATAAGATATATGTGCGGACTGATTTTGTTCGAAATGCCTTATATAAATCCATCTAGTGCATACCGAATTATTTTCAAGTTGACCGCCCGGACATATTACAATGCCACAAAACTTTCAACATCGATGCATGAAGAGTGCTCAACCAAAGCAGTGGCTTGGGGATTGGGGGACGCCCCCCCCCCCCCCCCCCCCCCCACACACACAAATACTTTTTCTCAAAATCGGACCTGGAACTATGTCAAAAATGACACTAAAATCGAAGAGGTGTCAGGTGCAGGGGGCTAGGTTGTATATCTGTAGATTGCTTGTCCAGATACAAGTATCTGTGTCAGTGAAAAAGTAGAAGTCATCAGTGCAGGTACAGTTTGTCCGTCCTCTTTAACCTCTTATACCTCTATTCTAAACTGGCGAGACAACACGTCATGGGTAAACATCTATCAGTATTAATAGTGATGAGAGGGTAAAATAACACAGGGGTTGGCAAGCGCACAAAGGGTAGATTAGAATGCAGCCAGATTACAAAAAGAAGCTGCCTGAATTGTCAGTTAGTCATTTTCTCCGCCTGGTATGGAAGGGTCTTTACGGGCTGTATGCCAGCGGGGAACGATGTGGGACTATGCGCTTCTTGCGACACTCATGGGTGATTTCTTCTTTGTCACTGTTTCGATTTTGCCAGCTGGGCTTGGGTGATGAATCTCTGCCACTCCGATCTAGGCTACCACAAAGATATCTTAGATCTGTACAGGGTGTGTCTCTCTCTCAGCACAGAGGTCAGCCATTTTACGCCCCCACCCGATAGGACGGGGCGCTGTGAAAGTATCAACTCCACACTTGATGCTGACAGAGAGTATTAGGTTAGTGAACCCGAGACATCTGGCACAAGACACCAACGCGCTAATCCACTCGACCACCACACTCTGAATTGAAAAGACACACATTTAATGGTAATTACCAGCGCTTGAGGTGTGACATCTTACAAATGTATCTCCATGAAAAACCTCAAAATATCCGCTCAGATGCAAGGAAATGGGGGCTTTTGGACCCTGGAATTCAACTTTGTTTTGCCACGTGCCGAGCCATGGACGTCTCGTGGTAGCGATGGCCACTGGCCGCATCATAACTGATCAATTTTTGTTACCGCGGCCGAAATGCCTTGCAAGCCTCTTCCCGCACACACCCACCCACAAAACACCCCCTCACTAATTACAAATTCAAGGGGGCTCACCACCCACCCACTCGCTAAAACGCCACTGAGTGAATCAACCAAAGGGAATATTAAAAATCCCTTTAAACACTCGAAAAGACTACTTCGACAGGCTAAGTATCAAGATGAACCAATATTATTGCTACCCGTGACAAACTATCAATCTACCTATATCGGCGAAATGATATAATACCTCCTCCAAATGAAAAAAAAATCCTGCGCTTCTGGGCAGTCGATCTTCCCTGTTTGATACCACGAAAACAACGAAATTATGCAGAATCGTCAGCTAGGAAATCGGGCGAGTTCCACCGAATGAACGTGATTGGTTACCTGGAAGTCTGTGGAGATATCTGATCGGTCAATGTAGTTTTGAAGGTGGGAAAAAAACGGATTTTGAAAATTGAAATTTGAAACTTGAAATTTGAAGTTTGAAATTTGAAGTTTGAAATTTGAAGTTTGAAATTTGGAGTTTGAAATTTGAAGTTTGAAGTTTGAAATTTGAAATTTGAAGTTTGAAATTTGAAGTTTGAAATTTGACGTTTGAAATTTGAAATTTGAAATTTAAATGAGCCTTCTCGGCCTGTCAGCTGCAATTATTGATTTAATGTGCATTAGTTGCAAACTATCCATATTGATGCTTATCCTGTTCAGTACCAATTACTTCCTAGAAATGGAACTTTTCTGCTCGTCATGGGATTCCAACTGAACATAAGGGGCACTCAATCGTACATTGTGGATATAGTGGGGGGGGGGGGGGGTGGGATCGGGGTCTCCTTTATTCCCTTTCCATTATTCAAAGTAGAATGCAACAGAGAAAAACAGTCGACATTGTCACAACCTAGACCCCGTATGGGAGGGTGACATGAGGTTATTTAATCCCTTGTTCGAATTACCGGGAATATAGACCAACGTAGAGGGTCGGAATCGGGGCGCGGGTCGAACTCGGCTCTCGGAGCTGAGAACTTTCCAAAACTCAGAAAATCATTCACTCCAAACATTTTGCAAAAACACTTCTTTCATCCATATATGAACCGAAATCTCCATCCACGACACACAAATGATGTCTAGATAGCGGAGAATTCAAATACAGATGCCCCAGAGTTTCGTGTTTGGCACCGTATGCACCCCCCCCCCCCACCCTATCTACCCTGATCTGTACTATGTGGGGCATGTGAAATATATTTTCACCATATACCAAATCACACTGTTTTCGCAATGACCACAATGCTTCCAATACCATGAAGATATTCGCAGGTGGATGTGTGTTTGTTGGGAAAGGAGGTGAAGGGGTGGAGGAGTAGGATTGGGGGAAGGTTTTCCCTTTTGAATGATATACCCACCAGCGGTATACATGTGACTGTCCGACTTCAAATTAACGAGAGACACGCGGTCGACCGCATTGACTAACAAATGTGTGTCATCAACATGTTATACGCATCATTACGGTGGTACAATGAAGGTCCCCGCCCATCTAAAATAATGTCATTCTGGCGATTCCAGTTTTGAGGATATTTTCTTACAAAACGTTGTGTTGAGTGGGGTTTTATCCCCACATTCACATAAACACCCACCCCCACCCATACATACACGTTACAGAATTTTTACTCTTTCGATTAAGCTCCTGATTTTGAATTTTGAATTAATTCCGACAACAGTCCGACGAGCGCTTTTCTAGGATAAAATAAAGAGCAAGGAGAAGTTATTAATTACAGTGTTGAGCGGTGCTTGTGCCATACATATTGGGTTAATATTGTGTTTTGATGACACATAGCTGAACATTTTTTTCCTCACTTATAATATTCCAATAAACGAAACAATATTATTTACAAAAAGTCTACGGTTGCATGGTGAATACCCCCATAACACATCAAGACCACGGACCAAACCTCTTCATATAGATAATAAGATATATATGCGGATTGATTTTGCTAGAAATGCCATATAAAATCCCCGGTAGTGCACGCTGAATTATTTTTAAGTAGACCGCCCGGACAGGGAGGTAATATCATACTAAAATGCCACAAAAATTTCAAAATCGGTGCACACGAGTCCTCAACCAAACAGAATATCAAAAATCCCCACAAACACTCAAAACGGCTACTTCGATAGACTGAGTATTAAGATGTACCAATAATATTGCTAACCGTGACAAAGTATAAACCTACCTATATCGGCGAAATGATAATTCCTCCTCCAAAAGAAAAAAAATCCTGCGCAACTGGGCAGTCGACCGCACCTGTTTGATACTACGATAACAATGAAATTATACAGAATCGTCAGCGACGGAATAGGGCGAGTTCCTCCGAATGAACGTGATTGGTTAACTAGACGTCGGTGGCGATATCTGATTGGTCAGTGTACTTTTGAAGGCGGGAAGAAAAAAAAAACGGATTCTAAAAATTGAAATTTGAAGTTTGAAATTTGAAATTTGAAGTTTGAAATTTGAAGTTTGAAATTTGAAATTTGAAGTTTGAAATTTGAAATTTGAAATTTGAAATTTGAAGTTTGAAATTTGAAATTTGAAGTTTGAAATTTGAATGAGCCTTCTGGGCTTTCGTAATATTGCTAATTTTAACTTTCATTTTTTCTCCAAAACAAAGTTCGTGCTTTCTCTATGGAAGAATTCCGTTTGCTTCTGATTGGACTCGACCAAATTCTTCCGTTCTGTTTTGTCAGAGGCTCCTCAAGATGGGGAAACTTGACGAATCTCACCGGTATTATAGTAAAAAAGATATTTATTACTTTCCAAAGTGTGATTTACTAGGATTTCCAGGTTTGATTATAAACGATAACTTCACAAGTGAATTATGCAATCAACAATTGTGTCATGTATTCGTGCGCGTAAACGAAGACGCTTTGCCGTGGGTGTAATGGGGACTTCATTGTTTTGTTTTGTTTTTTTCTGGGTTTTTTTGTTTTGCTTTTTTTAACCCTTTACCAAACATGAAAAGCAGACGACACTTGCAAAAACAAATTCTTGAATAAGTATTATTTTCCTTTTTTTTTCATTCTCAAAACAGAGGTTATGACCCCCTCATTGGAACGAGCTCGTTCCAAATGAGGGGTCATAACCTATGTTTTAGAGACAAAAAATGAAAAAATAATGAACATTAATTGGCGGGTTATGAGAATAACGCTGGCCATTTTTGGCCGTTACGTTAGGTAAAGGGTTAAAATAATATAATTATCCTTAATAATGAAATGTAATAAACATAGTAATCGCTTGACTGGACTGGTTACGTGAAATAATTCATTCGAGGCGAGGGACCATATTGTAAAACGCATTCGCGCACTCGTGTTCCTACAACGTCCCTCACCTCTCAAGAAATATTTCACGTAAATAGTCCAGTCAAGCGATTATTCTCTATCTATTTGTTACCCCCTTAACACTTTTTCCATGGAGCGTATTTGTATTTATCTTTTTTGAGTTTTCTTCAAATCGTAGGCTGGCGGAAGAAAAACAACCTTGTCTAACAAGCTTAACCAAAGAGTGCTCTTGGGGGTCAGATAGTATAGTGCAGTTTGATTACATGTGAAGTAATGGGATCAAGAGCACATGTCGTTGGCTTAGCCTTCACAATTATCTTAGCTACCGTTTCTGTATCAACAGCAGAGAAAATATCAAAAGAAGGGACTTTCATTTTAGGAGGTACAAATGGGGCGCGATCAGTTAGTTAGTCACGAATAGAGATTACTTTGGTGTGGAAAAAAGGTAGCAAATTCCACTACTAATTCATTGTTGGATTTACCTTGTGGACTTCAATTTCCAATTTGGATTAAATTTTGTTCTATCTGTCAGGTTACAAACAACATCAAACCATTGTTTGCAGTCATTTCCACATGTACGATTTTTTTAATCAAAGGCAGTTAGGTCTTGTTATACGTTATGTTTTTTTTAATCTTGGGAAGTTTAATTTGAACTTTGTTACTATACTTGTTTGCAAACATGCAACGCATTTCGCAACAGTCACGGACAATTTTTGTGTCGCATGTGTTCCACATCGTGACACGTTGTATGTGTACCGTTCCATTTACTGTTTTATTGCACCTGGTAGCATCACAAATCTAAGTTTGGATTTTAAGAGTACGGAATTCTGCTGTTGTGATCTCTGGAATTATACCAAGGGAGACAACTGCCTGGGGTCTCCTTGTTTTAAAGAAAACACTGCACTGCGCTCAGCGAACGAGAAACGCTCCACTCCGTTTGCTAGAAGTTTTCCTATATCGGATCAGGCCAATTACGTGCGCCACAGTCTCCGGCCTGCACCTTTAATTCTAGTGCCTATACCGTCATACTGTGGGTTCCCATAGAATGACCACGGAAACTGACAACTCGACCAGTCCGCAATTTGACAACCATATTGTCATGTACACGAAAAAAGATGTTCTACTGTTTTCACTCTGAGACGTCGCTACGGATGGTTTACGGAATAAATAGACAGAATGCCATGTCTGTTTGAATTGGTGGGTGTTTTACATAAATCGTTGGAATGGCGTAGTCATATTTCGCTCGAGTCTCGAGCGAAATATGACTACGCCATTCCAACGATTTATGTAAAATACCCATCGATTCAAATACGAATCGCGTTCTGTGTTTATTACACATCCCCATGCATTAAAATTCATTTAAATAAACAAATTTTAATTCCCATGTCTAAATCCAAAAGTGAAGAGTCCGTTATTTTTGTTTGATGCGTTACTGATCAAATGGATCGACAAGAAATCAAAACAACCTTCAGGGAACCAGTCTGAATTGCATTCATTATCTTTACTATTGGGCGTGTTTGTTGAAATTCGTATCGCTGTTTCTCTTCGGCTGTTGTCCATTCACGCCTAACCATTTGGTGGTTATGACTGATAGTAAAAATATATACAAATTTGGGCGAATTTGCAAAACAGCTGGGAGAGACACAGACATCGAGAATGGCATAACGAAATTTGGAAAGTTTTCGAAGCATAACTAATGACTCGACGGGAAAGGAACTAGTCGAGACGGTGCGGGGAAAATGTTCTGGCTTGTACATCACCAGTTAAATACAAAAACATTTATGTCCTAGCGGCGATTTCGTTATGCTAGTAATTCTGTACTTTCATACCAGACTAGGTTTGATTCTTGGACTAATGCCACACACACAGAGTCTCTCATACAAACGGAGGTCTGTAGTATCCAATTCGTGCTCTTGGGGGTCAGCATGGTAAATGGTAATTAAATAAGAAGATTAAAATAGAGAATTGTAATTTGTTGGACAAATTACGGGCTTTCCCAACTTTTTAATGAGAAAAGGCAGACTACATATAACAAAGCAAAGTGTTTGAAATTAACTGTTTCCAAAATAATAGAAAAAAGTACCCAAAGTTGGTTAATTTTGGCATCGCTTAAAATCACCCTCATTGTGCTCGAGGGTTCAATCTGAGATTAAAAAGTAAACAGTAACTTTCTTCTGCAATCACGGTTGCATCTATAGATACAAAAATAACTGCTGCAACAACCTATCAATTAGAGCAAATGAGTACAGAAATTTGTAAAATTCACTGAAAATCTATTTTTTTCGGACAGTACTATTCTTTAAGTGGCCAAAGCATATATAGGGGTAAGCTCCAGAGCATAACATACAACAGCGGATTTGTTCATTAAGCATCTCTGCATATAGCAAAGCAAAGTGTTTGAAACTAACCCTTTCCAAAATAAATCAACCAAAGTCGGCTAATTTTGACTAGACTTTATGACTTTACATAAGTATGCCTAATTTAGTTGAAATCGTACAGCCTGTTTTTTGAGCTGTGCAACCGACAAAATTGAGGAAGGAAAAAAACTAGAGAATTGTAATTTGTTGGACAAATTACGGGATTTCCCAACTTTTTAATGTGAAAAGGCAGACTACATATCGCAAAGCAAAGTATTTGAAAGTAACCCTTTCCAGAATAATAGAAAAAGCATCCAAAGTTGGCTAATTTTGGTATTTTCAAATCGTACTCTTATTCTCACCCTCATTGTGCTTCAGGGTTAAATCTGAGATTAACAATAAACAGTAACTTTCTTCTGCAATCATTGTTGCATCTATCCATACCAAAATAACTGCTACAACAATATTGCAGTTAGAATGAATGAGTACAGACATTTGCAAAATACACTGAAAATCTATTTTTTCCGACAGTACTATTCTTTAAATGGCCAAATCATATGTTGAGTTAAGCCCCAGTGCATAACTTACAACAGCAGTTTTGTTCATTAAGCATCTCTGCATATGGAAAAGCAAAGTGTTTGAAATTAACCCTTTCCAAACTGATAGACAAAAGCAACCAGAAGTGGCTAATTTTCAAACAGTACTTTTATTCTCGCTCTCATTGTGTATTAGGGTTAAATCTGAGATTAAAGAGTAAACAGTATCTTTCTTCTGAAATCATTGTTGCATCTATGCATATCAAAATAATTGTTACAACAACCTTGCAATTAGAGAATTTGGCCTTGACGAAAAAAATGCTATATTCATGTTGATATTGGCCAACATGGGTTAATTTTGAAAAAAATTGTGTGGTGATTTTGGTGTATCATATTATGCTCTAAATGTTTGGGAAATTTGAGCTAATAACTATTAACAATTTTAAGACTTTTGAAAAATGGTGAAAGTTTGATGGTTTTGGCAGAATATTTTGAAAATGAGCGTTTTGACGAATATGACGATACCTCGCTCCACTAGCTTTTGTGGCAATACATAGGTATGTCAAATTTTGTTGAAATCATACAGCTCATTTTTGAGTTATGTTGAAATATTGTGAAATTTTGATGGTTTTGGTGGAAGTTTTTTCAAATAAGCGTTTTCACAGACATGAGGATACCTCATTTCACTAGATTTTAACTATGCCAAATTTGGTTAAAATCGTACAGCTTGTTTTTGAGCTGTTCAACAGACGAAATTGATGGTGAAAAAAAAATAAAAAAGACTAAAAAAACTAGAGAATTGTAATTTGTTGGATATATTACGGGCTTTCCCAACTTTTTAATGTGAACACGCGGGCAGTGTTGTACACAAAACTATCAATCATATTGACTATCTTTACACCTGATTGTTTTGGGCACTGGCATGAGAAATCGTCAGGTTATTCTCTCCGTTGCCTCACACAAATTGTCTGTTCGATAAATGTAGCAAAGGTACAGGCCTGAGCTGGGCAGATATTGTCTGTACTTAACAACACTAGGTAGAATGTGAGATACAACTTATTTCTTTGGTAACAGCAAACTGCAAAATTCACAGAAAATCGCAATATTTCAAACTGTACAATTCTTTAAATGGCGAAAGCCAATTTATGTTGAGATAAGCCATAGAGAAAAACTTACAACAGAAGATTTGTTCGGTGATCATCTCTAATCGCAGCAAAGTACTGTTTGAAATAAACTCTTTCCAAATTGATAGAAAGTAGCAACCAAAGTAGGGCAATTTTGCCATTTTCAAATCATACTTTTTCATGGCAATTGGTGTCCTGCTGGAGTGTTAAAAGTGAGACAAAAACGTGAACAGCAACGTTCCTCTACAGGTGCAAAACATATTTTGGCAAACAGTTAGTTATTTTAATAGCCATTTCAGAGGAAATCAAGTAGTTTGGGTACAGAAAGTACGAAATTAAATGGAAAATGAATTTTGTCTGGCGGTTCTCATCTTTGTACGGCAAAACTGGTATTGGATAAAGCGGGACACCAAAATATATAACCAAACATTTGTTCCCCAATGATTTTTGAATGCAGTTATGGAAAGCACAATGAGCTCTTTCATTTTTGTTTTTGGACAAATGAGTACAGAAATGTGCAAAATACACTAAAAATCAATTTTTTTTCGGACAGTAATATTCTTTAAGTGGCCAAAGCACATGTTAGGTTAAGCCCCGGAGCATAACTTACAACAGCGGATGCGTTCAATGAGCTTTTCTGCATATAGCAAAGCAAAGTGTTTGAAATTAACCCTTTCCAAAATGACAGAAAAGAGGAACCAAAGTTGGCTAATTTTGGTATTTTCAAATGGTTCTCTTATTCTCGCCCTCTTTCTGCCTGAGGGTTAAATCTGAGGTTAAAAAAGTAAACAGTAACTGTCTTCTGCAATCATTGTTTCATCTATCCATACCAAAATAATTGTTACAACAGACTTGAAATTAGACAAATTTGCCCTTCAAATTGGTCAATTTTGAAGACAAAATGCTATATTCATGTTATTTTTGGCCAATATAGGTTAATTTTAAAATATTTGTCTGGTTATTTTGGTGTATCATATCATGCTCTAAATGTTTGGAAAATTTTAGCTAAATAACTGTTAACAATTTTGAGACTTTTGAAAAATGGTGAAATTTTGATGGTTTTGGCAGAATATTTTGAAAATAAGCGTTTTCACAAATATGACGACACCGCAATTCACTCGATTTTATAACATTACATAAGTATTACAAATTTGGAAGAAATCTTACAGACTGTTTTTGAGCTATGTTGAAAAATGGTGAAATATTGAAGGTTTTGGCTTAGTTTGGGAAAGCCTAATAAAAAAATACAAAAAAAAAGTAACGAAGAGAAATTTTGAAAAAGAAGAATAACAAGAGTCTTTCCCAAGCTGGGTTTGGGAAAGCCTAATAAGAAGTTGGGTCATGGCTACTGTATTTAGTTTAAACAATATTTATATCTAATAGCAAACGAAAACAAATCACACTGATATTTTGTACGTAGATAACAAGGAACTGGATTCAGCAGGAAGCTGGAAGCTTACACCAGGCTGTCTCCATTGAGTAATAATATTACATTTGGTAATATCATTAGAACAATGAGTTTGGTATTTTACCATTGATTGATAAATATATTTTGTCATCTGAATTAAGAGTAGTAGACTTAGAATATAATATGGAATGTGAAGAAGAAGAATAGGAGTTAGACGGTGTAGAAAGGAAGAGAAGAGACCCAGAAATATTCAGTGGCCAGTGCTTGATTGGTCAGGTCGTACACCTCGAAGTTGATAAGAGTATTGAGCGAGTTGGTGGGGAGAGTGGATTGTCAGCCAAACCGTTTGGTCAGAAGTATAAATTCGCGAACCTTCTCGAAAATGGATTTCAGAACTGTAGTGTTCACTACCATATGGTATGATATCAGTATTAATGTAGTGTTGTATGGTGCCGAAGGTTTGTTGTCGTATCGGTGTGTGTGTTACAATGGAAAAAGTAATGATCCACTGTTTCACGTTCGCCAGAGCTGCATAAGAATGAACCCACAAGATAGTAATTGAATAGATCGTTGTTCAAGCCACTGCAGGCGAGGCTCAGGCGATAGTGAAGGACCTGTGCTTGGCGCGAAGTGTCTCCGTAGAAATAAGAGGGAACAGTGGGTCTATTTCGATAGAGAACTATATTTTATTTATCCGTGAATATATTTCCAAAACGTCTTGAGTCTTTTAACTAAAATCCTGACTGACTAATATTCCAACTACATCATCAATGCATGCCTTCGCAGAAGGCATGCCTTGCTGGTGTAGTTGGAATATTTCATCACTCAG
Source organism: Pictodentalium vernedei (assembly GCA_031216915.1). Classification (NCBI taxonomy): domain Eukaryota; kingdom Metazoa; phylum Mollusca; class Scaphopoda; order Dentaliida; family Dentaliidae; genus Pictodentalium; species Pictodentalium vernedei. Next base: position 727,417,485 of record CM062297.1, on the reverse strand, counting down.
GACTTGAGTCATTACAGTCGGGACAAATCAGGTCGCGATGTCCCTGCTTTCACCAAATACTTTGCGTTCTTATTATTCACATGACATTTCACGATGGAAGAGGGAAAGCGGTATTTTTTTATAAACAGTTGCTTTTGAAGAAGCACGTGAAGAGTACAATAACTTTCAAAACAATGTTCCGATTTTATCAAACAAATATTGTCAAGTTGTGCCAGGCATCACAGGACACCCCAATTGTGAGCATGAACGGGATTCTTTAATAAATGACAGAGTTAGTGGCAGCTACACAGTCGAAGTGAAAATGTCATGATTGTTTGCTTATTGTTGTTTAACGACACTTTCGACAGCCAGAGTCACCTCATGTCGGACAGTTTTACGGATGGAGGAAGCAGGAGTATCCGGAGAGAACCGCTGAACAGCGGCGAGCAACTGTCAGACTCCCCAACGTACTGACTCCACACAAGCAGGGTTGGTATTTGCTGAAGACAAGTGGACCATCAAAGTGGCGTACGCCTCAGTACACAGCGCCACCGTGCCCCCACGTGTGCAGTCGGGAGTAAGTTTCTTGCCCAATGAAGCAACGCAATTACTCCTGGCAGGGATTGGACCGATTTGAAGTCCAATTCCATAACCACTGACCCACCACGCTCACCAGAATGTCAGGATACCAAACGATGGATTTGGAGGGGGGAAGGTCTGATGGGATGGAGAATTCATACGAATGCAGATTCAGGTAGTGATGCTAGCTATGGTCATGGTAGTATCGAAGTTTTTGGGGAAAGGCACTACATGATTGTGTAAATGATAAACTTATTGTGTTCTTGTTTTTCAGGGTACGCCTATCTCGACACCTCAATCAAGTAGTGAAAAGTCTCGAGACAAAACAAAATCCAAGAAGGTGAATATTGCATCCAAGTTCAACTTGAAGAGTAAAAAGCGACCGTTAAAATCTCAAGATTCGTTTTGTGAGAAATCACAAGTTTGTCGGATCTTATGAAAATTTGATGCGCAAAATACGACTATTCAATTGCACACCAAATGTTAATATGAACGAAAGAACATTTGCTTTTATGAAATGTCATCTTTAACGACAAGAATTTTCTTGTAGATCGCCATATGCGCTTCGTACATGTTTTGTCTCAGTGCTTCCATGCACTACCTTGGAACCGGCCAGAAGCCATTCTTTATATAAGTTGATGGGAAGTACTTGTTCCATGTCAAATGGCCTCCTCTGAAGAAATATATAACAAGAACACTCTGAACATAAAGGTCATCTTTCCAGCTGCACAGGCCACGTGAATACTGGTATTTTAGTACCAGTAGCGACTGACCATGGGCGTAACTATGGGATGTAGTGAGTGTGTGACACCCCCTCAGTTATTTTTCAGTCGTGACATTTTCATCTGGATTGAGGTCTTAGATAATCATGTACTTTCTTACGGGGCTAGATCTGCTTCTTGGCCTTATGTCGCACGCGCAGTCGATCTCGTTCAACTGGAGGGCGGCGGTTGATTGGGGATGTCGGGGTCCTAGCATGATGTGGTATGTACTAATTAACCCTTTGAATACTAGCGGTATCTTCCATGTCATTTCAATGGCAGCAATTAGAAGAGTCCATATTCATTATTTGGGGTAGAGCAATCAATATTTACAACGGGCATCCCTGAGGCTGCAAGTTGAAAATATTGATTGGTCTACCCCACACGTTTACTGAACAGCCATCCTATTTAATGACGTTATGACGTATCATATTCCTTGCCGAAAAAAGGCCGCTGGGGTTCAAGGGGTTAAATAAGGATTACTAAATCAGCTCACACATTGAGACTACCAAACGAGTTTATCCACAAACACATTTCCTGAGTTTTTGAACTATAATCACCAATGAGCAATTTTCAAACTACAACATCAAGGCTTGATGACGCAATTGGAATATTTGTACAATGGGGACTTCAGTCATTACAGTCGGGACAAATTGAGATTCCACCTCCGCAGCACACCCCCCCCCCCCCCTCCACCTCCCCCCACTTCTCCAATCGGTTATCTCGCGACGTCTCTGCCACTGGTCACTTATTTATGTAATAATTATCACCTGGGTTGGTGGTATTGAGTAAAGGGTAATACACTTATCGCAGGGTATTCGGCCAGCTAATAGTCGCCTATTATCGGGCCGAATACTCTGGGTCAAGTGTATTATCTGATTTGAAATCCACTTTACAAAAAATTCTTCTTTTAATGCGATACGATACATAATCATTTTATGATATTACTAGAGGAGAATAAAAATTGAAAATATTAGTAGTCTAATCGATTTATTAATTTATTTGTTGAAGTTTAATAATTTCGACAGACAGGGTAATCTCGTGTCGGACAGTTTTATGGGTGGGGGAAGCCAGAGTTCACGGAGTGAACCACAGAGCAACGGCAAGCAACTGTCAGACTCCACAACGTACTAACACCGCAGCTGGGTATTATTTTTAATAGTGCCCATGTTATTGTTCTGATAATGCCCAGTTATTGGTAAAATAATGCACACTTATTTTTCGCTGGGGTCATTCGTTCGGATATCCGAAAGGATTAAACAAAGTGAGCAGTGGGGAGTAGGTTTTAATGAAGTTGAACAAATCTGCTAGCGTATCGGCGCGGTGCTATAGCATACCATAGGCTGTTGAAATTCATGAATACCGACACCAAGGTTGGTAACTTGACTTACACTCTTGGCTTTTGTTCAATCAATGAAGGGCACGGATTGAATTGACGCCATTTGCGACTGAATTGGCGAGATTTACACATCCCAACAAGACGAAAGAGCCCGAAGTTCCAAGGATATAACAACGTAGTAGAAAACTGCGATGACTGATATTGTTTGAACATAAAATACGTTGCACCCAAGTATAACGGTTTCCGAGATCACTGCCACGAGCGCAATAAATCGGTCATCGTTATTTGAAATTCTCCAGGTTTTGAAATGGGACATTTGGCAAAAAACTCTCACTGTGCAAAGAAGTGTAACATCACATGATGTTACAAACAACGGATGCATATATCCTCCCAAATATATGAAATCTGAAAAGAACAATTTTTGGTTTTTAAACGAAAAAGTAATTACCCTAAATAAAAATTAAACACTCATCAGCGTTCATGTCGAGAGAGCCCAGAATCAAGCAGCCGTTTACAAAACTGCATATTCACACAAACACCCATACCCCAATGCCTACACTACCAAAGTCCGCGCGTCCGGATACATGATTCTTCAACACCCTACTACGAATGTCATTGGGAGAGCACAATCGCTCATGAAAGAAGCATGTCCAATGCAGCTGAATGCAGTAGAGAGAGACTGGGCTCGAACAAAACAGAGGGCAATAGAGAGGGCGCCTTGGGGAATTCTACAGCACAGGAGGCAGAAGCGGAATGGAAGAACACATCGTTGCTGCAGTTCACTGCATCGATCCATTTGTGGCATCTGGGAGCAAGAGTTCGGAGTAGGTCCCTGCGAATCATACATTTTCGATTCGAATGGAATCTCGAATCGAATCGGATCTACATGTATCACTCGAAATCGAATGGAATCTCGAATCGAATTCTGGGCGTCTTGAAGATGACCGAGAAGAGGAGGGGAGTGACTGTAAACCTGATTGTTCCGACTGTGACGGCTCACGTGACGACTGATAAAATATTCCAGCTACATTATCAAGGCATGCCTTCTAGGAAGGCATGCCTTGATGATGTTGTTGGAATAGTACCCAGGAACGGATGCGAGACTTACTAGCGCTAAGCACTGCACAGGACTAGCCGTTGGCAACAGCTCATTGTCAACACTGTTTGGAAACTTTAACTTTGTTTTCAACAGTGGTAGAAACTAGTGAGACTAGAATTAGCATGAGAGGTGGCATGGATCGGATTTTATTTATGATAATATAGATGCACTTACACTCTGTCTTTATTGTCAGCATTATTTACGTGCAAATTCCATCTCTAAGTTATACGTTTTCTGATACGACGAAAATGACTAATACGAAGATTTATTATACTCTAAACGATAGATTATCGAAGAAATTGCGGACATATAGAAATCGTATCCCCCACTGTGAAGATGTAGAAATTTTCGCTTTCACGGTATCAGTCAAAATGGTGGCCTTCAAAGTATTACTTCAAGGTGAATACGAATCAGTTATCACTGGAAATGATCAATTTATTCTAAAAACCGTTAATGAAAAGTAAATCTAGTGTTTTTGAGTGGATACCGATCATTTCCAGCAATAATTCAACACGCATTCACCTTGAATTGATGCATAAAACCCGCTAGTCCAAACATGGCCTGAAAGTCCGTAATATAAGTATTTGGTTTGGTACGTCCTTTCAAAGAACGTACCAAACCAAAAACTTATATCATGGACTTTCAGGCCATGTTTGGACTAGAAACCCTCCAGCTGAATCAGATTGCAAGACGCTATCTGTTCCGAGTATAACTCAAATCACTTCCGCGTATCAATGATTCAATGCGCTGTTTACTTTCATGCATCAATTCAAGGTTGAAACGAGTGGAATTATCAGATTCGTATAAAAAGCGTATAATAAAAAGAAAATCTAGTGTTTTTTTGAGTGGATGCCGAAAATTATCTCACTTGTGACCGAGACAAATGGTCATTTTCGCAAGCGCTCCCGAAAAATAAATATTTGTCTCAGTCACTCATGAGATAATTTTCGGTATCCCCTCAAAAACACTAGATATCCTCAATATATTCCCGTGTAAAGATTCGAAAGGAAACGAATCGGGTAGCTGATTTTGAATCGAATTCAATATCAACTCAAGATTCGAAATCGACTCGAATCGCGAAGTTTCGCAGGGCCCTAGTTCAGAGGTAGATATGCTTCCCTATTGAGGTAGCCACAATCTTTAAACAAAGTCGCACAAATCACGCGGTCTCGTTGGTTGACGATTTCACAAATTAACAACAGTATCAACTTTGAGAAGGGATTAACAATGCCCCGTACTATTCAAACTTCATCATGGGCCTGCCTTCTTATGTGAATGCAGCCATTCTCTCAATCTTGTAGTTAAGATCCCATTCCCATGTTTAGGACCATGATTGCGACAGGTCATTGAAACAAATACATGGATAATCATACAAACAAAGCTTTAGTGCACCATTCAGGTGAAATTGTACAAAAAATTGACCAAATTCAACAACCTGTAATTTTGTGAAATACTAAAAAGCAAATCAAAATCCTGACTATCTGCACACCTCTTGTATATGGACTAACATCCTGTAAAATAAAAAAAAAACTCCTAGCTTGAAAACTGTGAGAAGAGTTAGCCCGACAAACAATGTACCCTAGATACGGACGGGCAGACGGACAGACAGCGGACGGACAGGGATAAAACAATATGGCCCCCAACTGTTCGTCGTCGGGGCATAAAACACCCCTAAATTATAACAAAACAAGAGGACATAACGCGGAGTTATAACGGGCGCAAAGAAACCATCTTGAGCTGCATGACTTATTCAGAACCGGTTTACCAATTCAAGGTAGCTTGTCAGAGTACCTAGCGACGGAATGCAATGATTGGTTTAGGTATCTATTGGGGCCGAATATGGGACCTTTTCCCAATGGCATCTGAGCATGATTTTTCCTAATTCAAATTGAAACTTTCCAATCTCATTTCCCCTTTTAAACAAAAATTTAATTCACAGTTGATATCCTGAACCTTGTGTTCTTAGGCCCTCACAAAACCAATATTTATAACCTAACGAAGCGTCTGAATTCAAGGACAAACAGGTTCTTCTTGAACCCTTAATTGCCTAATTTCGATTTTGACCATTTTTTACTGCAACAAAACAGTTTTTTTTACAGTCTAAGAACTTTGTTATTTCCAGGCATGTCTTGTCTGCCTAAATAGGCAGCCAAGACCTTCTTAGACACAACTACAAAGCCACAGAATGTCAAAGCATTCGCAGTTCATTCTGAAGGTAATATTTTGTAGTCTTTGTGAGTTTCTTCTCAAAAACTAATTCCCATTTGGAGCCTACGTAATACGTATTTCCCAATTCCATAGACCCCGGACTCTCTCCCAAAGACGCAGAAGAATCCCTGGAATGTCCTATCTATGGATATAATGTTTACGACTTACATACTACTCACAATTTGCTAAGGATCAGCCCTACCCATCTACATATTTGTACATAAAAGACAATTCTGTACATCTTTATGTTTATTTATTTGTTCACTGGAGGTAACAATAATCTTGGTCAAATTATGTCGGATAAATTTACAAGTGGAGGAAGTGGGTGTACCCGTAGAGAACCAACGAGCCGCGGTGAGTAACTTCGGACTCCCCAATTTACTATTCTCGTAGCAGTAGGGTTAACATTGGTTGAAGGCAAGTGTATTGGGGCATGGGAGGGTCATACTCAACCAACCTCAAGCCTACGGTATCCCCTCCCGTTGGCGGGGGGGGGGGGGGGGGGCTCCACGAAAAAAATTTGAAAATTCAATACCCTCAGAGTGAGTCTGGGACCATCTGTTGCTTTATTTAATTCGCCACTGTAAATATGGGGGGGGGGGGGGTAGCCCCCCTCCCCCTGACAACACCACTGAAGCAAACAGAAAATGGAGACATTCTCCTCTTATGTGCAAATACGTCGATGAGTAGGGGAGGTCCTTAGCAAACTGTGAGTAGGATATTATCAATTTATACATGAAACTGAAAATTCATTTAGGTTCAAGTTGTATATTTTTATTCACATCACAAAACTTTAAACCAATAAAAACATAAAAATTAAAATTCTGTTTCAAATTCAAAACAAAATAAAACTCATTTTTCTCTAATATGAAATTCTCTCATTTTTACCACCCACAAAGCATGAATTGAACAAAATAGTCCAGTAATTTCCATATTCCCGTCAACCTAACATCCATGTTACAAATTATTTATTTATTTTATTGGTGTTTAAGGTCACATACTTATGCACAATGGCTAATCATGACCGTGGCAGTTTTACGGGTAGAGGAAGCCGGAGTACCTGGAGAGAACCACCGAGCCACGACGAGCAGCTGCCAGCTTCCCAGCATCGTAACTCCGCGCTGCAGCACAGGCAGGGTTAGACTGGTAGAAGACATGCGCACCATGGACGTGCAGTACGCCTCAGTACACGACGTCATCGTGCCCCCATGTGGGCAAGCGGGGTTAAGTGCCTTACCCAAGGACACAACGCGGGTCGATCGCTCAGACGGTCTCCCATCCGAGGATTAACCGGGTTCGACGTTGCTTAACTTCGGTGTTCTGACGGGAACCGGTTATCGCAACGCCACCGCGCCCCCTCCATGTTACAAGGAGACTGAATAACGTAATTTTTTTTATAAAACACTGAAAAAATGGTGTCAGCATATCTTGTGTACTACAGACTCTGAACAATTGTACGTGAGTGTAATTCCAATCACAGCGAGGACGAAAACTGTGAAAAGAAATACTGTATCAAAAATAATAAACCATTCCATTGAAAACAGGATATTATTTATTGGTGTTTAAGGTCACATACTTATGCACAATGGCTAATCGCGACCGTATTGAAAACAGGATGGTGAATTAAACGGATTAACTTGTTTGAAGGAAATCTACCCTTTCCGCGTGTGAAGTAACACCCCATATTCATTTCCACACCAGTGGGTTGAGATTTCAGACATAAAATACATCGAAACCGAATCAAAACTAGCGGCCGCCGCCAGAGATCGCTGAACCCTCGCAAAAATACCCAGGTACAGCAACAACGCCAACAATCAAATTGATGAAGTGGAAACAGATTTGAAGTAAAGACTATTGTATCCTTGACCGTTGACCAATGACCTAGGAATTAATAGGGTTCTTCCTCTCATCATCCACAACGCAAACATTTCAAGTTTGGCTTCGATAAGCAAAGCAAAATTTCAGTCACGAGTGGAAACGCATTCCAGAAAAATTTAAGCTCAAAGTTAATGTGACCTTGACTTTTGTCACAATGAGTCCAAAATAAATACGGTTCTTCCACTCACGATGCCTAACCCATATGTCAAGCTTGGTTTTGCTCGGCCCATTGGAATTATAATTTGCGGAAGTGAACTCCGGATATCTCAACTTAACGATCATTGTGACCTTGACCTCTGACACACTGACTCCGAAATATACAAGACTTCCTCTCGTCATATCCGACCCACAAGTCAAGTGGGGTTTCGAACGGACATTTGGGATTTTCATTGGAGAGCGGAAGCCATCTCCCAGAAAAATTTTTGAGATCAAAGTCACAGTGTCCTTTATAACTAGAATAATAGGTTTCTCTCTCATCATATTCAACACACAAATCAAGTTTGGTTTTGAGTGACCAAACGGAACTTTAATAAGCGGATGGAAGCCAACACAATCTACAGGCGGCCGGACAGCGCTACGGATATATCTTCCCTACATTTTTTCGTAGCGGTTAAAAGCAAATGAAAATATAATCCAAGATTCAGTGTCGTTGCATTTCTTTTGCGACAAGCCGGGTGCGTATCTATAGTGTTGTAGGGAGAAAATGGGATAGAGAATTTCCATCTGGGGTCAAAACTATAAAACATTTACAGTTGTATTTTCTAGAATTGTATTTTCTAGTTATGACTTTAAATAGGAACCATTAGCATTTTCAAAGATGTGGCAATTTGCCAATTGGCAAATTGCCATATCATTTAAAATGCTAATGATTCATTTTAGTCAGTTATATTAAGGTGCTATATAAGTAATGGAATTTTGTTTATTTTGAAATTTTCACCTCTCATATTCCTTGTATTCAGATCAAATATACACATATTATACATCAAAATAAAGGCTGGGATATATAGAACACGAAACACGTATGCAATCAACTCATAGAGTTGACAGCGGGCACCACTGGTTCCTGGAAGTCTGCTATCGTATTCGCACCAGAACTGATAATAAAATAATGTTTCGCGGGAAAAACTCGTGGCCGAATGTGCTTCAGATATTCAATAACAAAGCTAGGCTTTCAAAACACTTTCGAGTGCAGCGACAGGACTGTATTTTAGAAACAGACAACACTGTCTGCATTTTTTATTGAAGATGGTTTCTATGCTCGACAGACATGCGCAAATCACTCGAAACCACGAATTTTCATAGAAAAACAAAATCTTAATTCTAAGAAATTTCAGCAGGTGTCATGATACCGAGCATTGAATATGGTAACTGTGTAATCTATATCTAATAACAGTATACTGTATGCAGGCGATCTTTTTCATTATTTGATTTTAGACGGCGTTGTTTTTACATGATTTTTCAGTCCGATGACGTCGACCGGAAATCGAAATCATACGTAAAAAGCAATGGCTTTGGAATTTCCCCCATGCAGCTCTGTAGCCCTGTTTTGAAGAATTTTGATCCCCTAGCTTCTTTCTTGGATATGTAAAGCACATTTGGCCACCAGTTGTTTTCGTGAAATATTATTAAATTATCAGTTCTGGTGCGAATACGGCAGCCGACTTCCAAGAACCAGTGGTGCCTACAGTCGACTCTATGAGCTGATTGCACGTGTGTTTCGTGTTCTATACATCCCAACCTTCATTTTGATGTACATTTTCTGTATATTTAATTTGAATTGAAGGAATATCAGAGGTGAGAATTTTCAAAATAAACAAAATTTCATTACTTATATAGGCCCTTAAAATATGTGACCTGGGTGAGACAGGAGAAGCATTCTTCAAGTTCCTTAAAAAGTATCCATAAATCTCTGAACACAAACCATTTTTTGCTGTTTTTTGACATGTAACCATCGCATTAAGACGAAAGAAATTACAGATTACCCAGGAACGTATTTTCAACTGGGTTCCGTGTTCATCCTGATGTAGGGTTCCATCTATCGGATCTGTTTATTCTTTGAACATCATTGCTCGAATGATCTTTTTCATGCGTATCAATCCGTCTTAAGGGGTCGTCCAATCTAACTTTGGTCAATTTTTTTACATTTTTCCCAATGCCTCAAAAACAGATAAGAGATGTAAGGAAAGGCAAATTATATATCAAAATAATGAGTAAAGTGCATAGAAAAGGTACATATAATTTTTTTCAGGAAAAAAAGTGAATTTTATGATTTTGAAGAAGATTAATTTGCCAATGGCATAAGTAACGAACCGGTAAAACCACAAAATAATCGGTAATTCGAAAGCCTTATCCTCAATATAATGATAACATACTACAGACTCGGAGAAAGCATTTTTTTGACACACACTCTGGTGGGTTTTGATGTTTGAATGTAATAACACCAACACAAATTTTGGATGTTCCGGATGTGGCCATGTTTCAATGATGTTTATTCCGGTCATGTGATTACGATGTGGTTCTTGCAGAAATACTCAATTTAGGCAATCGTAAGAATGCAAGGACGTGATCACGCCCTTTATTTGTTCGAGACAATGTATGAGCGGATTTGCAAACAGGTGACAGCAAATACTTGAGCTGTTAATGTCATAACTGCAAAATATGGTTCGAAATTCCCTCTCGTGTTGATAGGCCGTCTGAATATTTTTGTTGACAAAAAAATCTGAATTATTCCGCACTAGAAAGACAACATGATCCACTTGTAAAAAATAACCGATTGTATAAAATCGGGATGATACACATAAAATAAGGCAACATTCATAACAAAGTAAGCAGAATGCTTCAGAAATCACTTTTTCACGAAGTATATTCCAAGTGACCTGGAACTATATTGAGCGTGATGATTTCCCCCGATGTTGTGAAGTTATTTACTTCCTAGTAACCATGGATTTTGTCGCGGCTGTGTTGGATGTCTGCAAAGGACCGATTGAAGATGGGTTGAAAATGATGCATTCGCATTTTTAAGTAAGGTGCGCGTGGACGATGCTGAGAATTTAGTTTTTTCTTGCAACCAACCATACTAACACAAGCGTCGATCAGTGTCTTTTGTCATCGTTTTACACTGACAAGTGTGACAAATCTCCTTCACCGGAAACTATCTCCCAATTTGCATATCATAATAAACATAACCTCTGTCAGCGTGACTGTGTGGTCAAAACCGAAACGAATTATCGGATCCACGGTCAAAATTAGCTGCAATTGGCTTTTAAACAAATGAAATAGACGAAATATTCGCAATTTCTTCATTATCCATGCCGAGTTACTTTTTAACCAGACCACATGCGTTCAGTTTCGTTTGTCAGCATCAAACCGATATTGTTTGTGGTAATTAATAGTACGAGAAGGCGAAAGAAGCCAAATATTTCCCATCATCTATAGATTAATTAAAATTGGTAATTCTCTTTATTTTACTGAAATTATGAATTGATAAGGTGGGTGTGTTGCGATTATTATGCCCCAGACCTGGAAGTTGGAAAACGAAAGGTGCATCTAGGGCCGTGCAGTGGTGACCTCTGTCCTCTTACCCACACATCATTACATGTACCAACATTCTCCCTTGTATCTCAACCACCGCTACTCCAATTTGAAGGATATTTGGTGTTGTGATCGAGCATCATGGGGAAACTATGACTGTGTAGCTGCTGTAGTAGCACGTGTTTCTTTCCACATTTTTTCAGAGTTGTACTTTTTCACTCTTTTGAGTTAGAAAATTCTGTTTATAACTAGTTGATTTGTTATAATTTGTTGGAAAGTGCCTGCTGATACACTCAATTGTATTGCTCCAAAATATTTCTGGTAAAGATTTTGTTCCTATTACTTATCAAGCAACAACCTAATGAATATTCTGTTTTAAGCCACCAATCTGATGTTTGACACTTTTATCGGAGCTGTTATGAAGGCTTATGGAACTCAAAATGTTGATTATGGCAGGACTTTCTATTCGCCCATTAATCGATAAATTAAGTGTTATAGTTGGAAGTAAGAAAGGTCCAGAACTTAAGTCTAAAAAGAATGGTTTACAATGTAACATGATTTTTAAAGATGCACTTATTTGGAGGGTTTACCTCTCTCATAGTGTTTGGAACTGCAAAAAGAAAAAAGAGGTTAACTTTGAGAAAAAAAAACATATGCCTTGAGTGACGGAGGTAGAGTCATACAAGGAAGAGACCCCCCCCCCCCCCCAACCCCTGGGAAATTTTCTGTGTCAAATGGAGCTCATGTGTCACCTGTTGGGGAATGCTTTGTGTACTGCGTTCTTGAAGAAAAATATGTGAGACCCTCTGGATGTGCCCTTCTGATCTCAATATGCCAATAAGCCTCCTTGGGGAAAGTACATGCAATAATGGTTATGTAAGGTTGATTTGATGTGTTTTGAATAACAATGTACTTTTAAGTACATAAGATGGTTTATTGCAGTGACAGGTTACAGTTACCCTTATTTCTTCTCTAACAGATATCATGAGTGGGGGCACGATGACGCCGTGTACTAAGGCGTACTGTACGTCGATGGTGCGCATGTCTTCAACCAATCTAACCCTGCCTGTGCTGCAGTGCGGAGTTAAGATGTTGGGGAGCTGGTAGCTGCTCGTCGTTGCTCGGTGGTTCTCTCCGGGTACTCCGGCTTCCTCCACCCGTAAAACTGTCACGGTCATGATTAGCCATTGTGCATAAATATGTGACCTTAAACACCAATAAATAAATAAATAAATAAATCATGAGTGCATTGGTGTCCAGGAGTAAACAAAGCTATTATACTTATTGATAAACCTGACAAATTTAACAATTTAATCACTATCAAATTGATGCATGGGATAAAGGGGGTTAGTGCAAAGGGTTTGTAAATATATTTATTCAACAACAAGGCATGACTTTGCAGTGCATTCTACATAGGAAAATATCACAGTTCTTTCCAAACCACCACAGTGACACATACATCTTTATATTGGGAGACACTCTTTTGTCCTTCCATACTTCTTCTGATCGACTCTTTCAAGTTGATCTTTGTTGAACTCCCCAAATCAAATCGTAAACAAAAGAAAATGTCTGTCTTCAATCAGTGAGTACTCCACTTATAACATTTGGTCTCAATCTTTATTACTTTCATGAATTAGGAAAAGATTTCATCGAGTGTGTACTTCAATGTTTCTAGAATACAGCTGTTATTTTATTTTGAGGTATTTTATTGTAAAAATTTTGTTCACTTACTTATGCATTAGCAGACTTTCAGGTGGTGCTATTTACGCATGGCAGCAGTTCCATGGCAAATTTCAATTTCCACATGTTCTATGTTTCATTCCAAGCATTTTGGTATATAATTTATTGGGGTTATTCATTTTGAGCCTTTTTTAGACTTGAAAGAAAATTACATGAAATTTGACCAACGTTAGGTTGGACATCCCCTCAAAAAAATAATCTATCAATGCAGGTCTTAAGGTATGAAAAACGCAGTCGCGTGGTAAACCGCACCTCTGGAATTAATTTTTAAATATGGATTAATTCAGCTGAAAAAAATGAAATTTAGAAAAGCGTGAAAGCAATAACTACATATTTTGATTTGGACACCTGAGATATTACTCGGCTGTGAAGATAAAAACGGATAGATATGGAAGCGTATTGGTGCCAACAAGTATAAAAAAATTGGATTCCTTAAGTCCTAATAATGAGATATTATCTCGTCATTAGGAGATATTATCGCATCATCAGAACTTATTATCTCATCTTTAGGACTTATTATCTCATCATTGGGACTTTTTATCTCATCATTATGAGATATTATCTCATCATTTGGACTTATTATCTCATCATTAGAAGATAATATCTCATCATTACGAGATATTATCTCATCATTTGGACTTATTATCTCATCATTAGAAGATAATATATCATCATTACGAGATATTATCTCATCATTAGGAGATATTATCTCATCATTAGGACCTATTATCTCATCATTAGGAGATATTATCTCATCATTAGGGATTTTTATCTCATCATTAAGAGATATTATCTCATCATTAGGAGATATGATCTCATCATTAGGATTTATTATCTCATCACTAGGACTTTTTATCTCACCATTATGAGATATCATCTCATCATTAGGACTTATTATCTCATCATTAGGAGATAATATCTCATCATTAGGAGATATTATCTCATCATTGGGAGATAATATCTCATCATTACGAGATATTATCTCACCATTAGGAGATATTATCTCATCATTAGGACTTATTATCTCATCATCAGGAGATATTATCTCATCATTGGGTTTTTTTATCTCGTCATTATGAGATAGTATCTCATCATTAGGAGATATGATCTCATCATTAGAATTTATTATCTCATCACTAGGACTTTTTATCTCATCATTATGAGATATCATCTCATCATTAGGACTTATTATCTCATCATTAGGAGATAATATCTCATCATTTTGAACTTATTATCTCATCATTAGAAGATAATATCTCATCATTACGAGATATTATCTCTTCATTAGGAGATATTATCTCATCATTCGGACTTATTATCTCATCATTAGGAGATAATATCTCATCATTAGGTTTTTTTATCTCAGCATTATGAGATATTATCTCATCATTAGGAGATATGTTCTCATCATTAGGATTTATTATCTCATCACTAGGACTTTTTATCTCATCATTATGAGATATCATCTCATCATTAGGACTTATTATCTCATCATTAGGAGATAATATCTCATCATTACGAGATATTATCTCATCATTAGGAGATATTATCTCATCATTAGGACTTATTATCTCATCATTATGAGATATCTTTCATTCCTAGTTTATGGCTATGACGTTTGTTCCAGGTCAAATACAAGGAGTATTTTGATGGGAAAAATTGAACTCTTGTACAAGGAAGCCATTGGAGAGCGTCACTGACATTCCATTTTCCCCAGGAAAACTGGCACCACCAACGAAAATGGGATACCCCCTCTCGTGATCGGCCTCAGCTCGCCGCTACGTGCGTTCAATCGTGCGCATCACGACTGACGGGCCTAATTGAGATATTTAACAGTTGGGGTTTCTTGAAATGAGGCCTAGTTAAATTTTGTAGTGCTGGTTCAGTTCCATTCCAGTCACTGGAAAGGAGTTACGAGGGAGTTTGGTGGACAACTGGGTTCAAAGTTCGGCTAAAATGTCTGCTCGTCCTGTTCGGTAAATAGTTAAATTTCCACTACTCTGTGGCGTTGTTGAGGGGGAATCACCCCAACACACCACCTTCCTGAAAAATCGGAACACTATAAATATTCATACCTGAAACCCCTAGAACTGGTTCATGTACTTTCATTCTGATATTTGTCGGGTCATTTTTCTGTGGTTACTCTTACACTCTCTAGCCTTCAAAATGTACCCAGGTTCTCAAGTTGGCAGGGAAAGTTACTATCGTTCTCCTGGACGTTCACCTATGGAGAATAGACAATCATAACCCTTTAGCCTAACACGAAAGGCTGACGACACTTGTAAACAAAATTCTTGACTAAATATTTTCTTTCATTTTTTGCGTCACAAACATAGCCTATGACCCCTCATTGGAACGAGCTAAACCAGCTCTTCCCCTGATGGGTCAAAAGCTATGTTTTTGAGATAAAAAAAGAAAAAATATAATGCATATTGAATGGTTATTTTGCGAATAGTACTGGTTGGTTTTGTCCATTATGTTAAGTAAAGGGTTAACCGAGCATGAGGTGAAAGGAAGTGGGGTGGGGGAATAAAGCTGTAAAATATTTTCATCCTCCGGACTTCATTTTGGCCTACCATGCCCCTCCACAACCTTCTAGTCACTGCGAGGAGAATGTGAAGACATTTAACTCTTCACTGAATGGGACGAGCAGATCTTGTAATGATGAGATAATAAGTCCTAATGATGATATATTATCTCCTAGTGATGAGATAAAAAGTCCTAATGATGAGATAATAAGTCCTAATGATGAGATAATATCTCCTAATGATGAGATAAAAAGTCATATTGATGAGATAATAAGTCTTAATGATGAGATAATATCTCCTAATGATGAGCTAAAAAGTCCTAATGATGAGATAATATCTCGTAATGATGAGATAATATGTCTTAATGATGAGATAATAGGTCCTAATGATGAGATAATATCTCCTAATGATGGGATAAAAAGTCGTAATGATGAGATAAAAAGTCGTAATGATGAGATAATATCTCGTAATGATTAGGTAATATCTCGTAATGACGAGATATTATCTCCTAATGATGAGATAAAAGTCGTAATGATGAGATAATAAATCCTAATGATGAGATAATATCTCCGAATGATGAGACAAAAAAGTCCTAATGATGAGATAATATCTCCTAATGATAAGATAAAAAGTCCTAATGATGAGATATATGATGAGATAATAAATCCTAATGATGAGAAAATATCTCCTAATGATGAGATAATATCTCATCATTAGGACTTATGACATCTATTTTTTTTGTACTTGTTGGCACCAATACGCTTCCATAGATAAACATGTCCAGCTTTTATCTTCAGCTTAATAGAGAAACGGTCTAGATATCTCCCCTGAAATTGTCGTTTTGGTGATTGGAAAT
Organism: Pictodentalium vernedei; assembly: GCA_031216915.1. NCBI lineage: Eukaryota > Metazoa > Mollusca > Scaphopoda > Dentaliida > Dentaliidae > Pictodentalium > Pictodentalium vernedei. The sequence continues at coordinate 727,400,987 of CM062297.1, read as the reverse complement.
TAGCATTACGGAGATGGGAAAGAACAGTTCCTAAGATTAAGGTGCTATTTAAGTAATAGAATTTTGTTTATTTTGAAATTCTCACTTCCGATATTTCTTAAATTCAAAATTAAATATACACAGATTATACATCGAAATGAAGGTAGAGATGTATAGAACACGAAACTCATAGAGTTGACAGTAGGCATCACTGTTTCCTGGAAGTTTGCTACCGTATTTGTACCAGAACTTATAATAAAATAATATTTCAGGAGAACAGCTTGTGGCCAAATGTGCTTCACATATCCAAGAATAAAGCTTGGGCATCCAAATTCTTCAAAACACGACGACAGAGCTACATATGCTACATACGTAAATTCCAAAACTGTCGCCTTTGTTGACATTATAAATTACTTTCGATTTCCAGTCAACGTCATTGGACGGAAAAGGCATCGATATACAACGTCGTCTGACTCAAATAATGAGAAAGATCGCCATAATACAGCATACTTTTATTATAAAGAGACTGCACAGTTGACATATTCTATGCAAGGTATCATGACACCCGTCGAACATGGATTCCATCTTCAATACAAAAATGTAGACAATGTTGTCTTTTTCCTAAATGCAGTCCTATCGCTCCACTGTAAAGTGTTTGAATGCCTAACTTAGTTCTTGGGTATGTGAAGCACATTTAGCCACAAGTTGTTCACGTGAAATATTATTGTATTATCAGTTCTGGTACGAATACGGTAGCAGACTTCCAGGAACCGGAGGTGCCTGCTGTCAACTCTATGAGTTGACTTCATATATCTTTCGTGTTTTATACATCTCAAACTTCATTTTTATGTATAATATGTGTATATCTAATTTGAATTTAAGGAATATCAGAGGTGGAAATTTCAAAATCAACAAAATTCCATTACTTATATAGCACCTTAAATTAAATGCTCAAAAGTTATGGAAGCGCATGTCATCTGAAAGGTCAATGTGTTTTCTTTACAGTGTTTGTTGAATGTTGCCAGTTTTTCCATTTGAGTTTTGTTCTCCTGTCATTTATAAAATGTACTGTTTTCTCCAGTGCAATCATATTGAAAATTATTAAAAAATTGTTGGGGTTATTGGTGAACTTGTTTGATATTGCTTTTTGACTAGACTCACCTAGTGCTAATATTATAAGCTTGTTGTGAATATTTCTGGTTTTAATTTCTTGTTCTCTTAATCAGATAGCTTAGATAATTAATGTGTTCTATACTTGAAGTACGCCGATAGAGTGAGGACGATTTATTTATTTATTTATTTATTTATTTATTTATTTATTTATTTATTTATTTATTTATTGGTGTTTAAGGTCACATACTTATTCGCAATGGCTAATCATGACCGTGACAGTTTTACGAGTGGAGGAAGCCGGAGTACCCGGAGAGAACCACCGAGCAACGACGAGCAGCTGCCAGCTCCCCAACATCGTAACTCCGCACTGCAGCACAGGAAGGGTTAGATTGGTTGAAGACATGCGCACCATCGACGTGCGGTAGTCCTTAGTACACGGCGTCATCGTGCCTCCATACTGAGGACGATCCAAGCGATACTATTCTGTCGTCGATCATCGTGAGTGGATCGGCTAATTCCAGTTCTGACAATATCCGGAGCAATACAAATACGACGTACTTTATAAAAAACAATTCCACAACACTTTACTCCATTTTAAAATCTGTTAATTCTTTCTAGTCAGACAGGAAGAGTGTACTCATTAAAATGTAAGAAGTAATTTTGTACTGCATCAGTAACAAGTTCGCATGTTGGTGACAAGTTTCCAGTCCTTACTTCAATCTATACAAGGTCCTAAAGCCGAAATGAATCGGGTTCAACCTGTTCACACAAAGTACTTTTGTCCTCACAGGAAAACTCTCAATGTAAAAGAAACATCAAATTTTATCAATTTTAAAAACACCTGTCAAAACTGATTTTGTTTTCCATTCTAAAATCTTCCCTGTATATTCACACTGGGAAGTTAATAATTGCATTGAAAGATGGGTTTTATTCCACTGAGATAACAATTCTCCCTTGTGCATTCACACCAGAGAGAATATCTGGGAAAATTGTTCAATTGTTTACTGGATCCGATAGACCACCTTTGTATTCGGTAGGGTGGCCTGAAGAATCTCTTCTTGGCTTTCCTAGAATTGGTTGTTCCTTCTTGCAATACCTGCACGGACTTGAGCAACCCCCTGAGCTACCGTACCGATAACCGAAGGGATAGTTCTGGTTCTTCTTCCCATTGGAAAATAAGGTGCATCCGTCTCTAATAAAAGCCTCTTCAGTGGTATCGCAGCCATTGATTTTTTCAGTTCTTGATTAAAACTCCTGCAAATTCCTTAACTCCAAAATAAATGTTGGGGCGATGACGGAACTAGGCATTAATGTCACTTTCCATGCCTGTAAAACAATGGAAGTGTATCATCTGACCACAGTGTGTTGCCTGGAGAACTTGCATTAGGGTTGTATTTAATACGTTGTGAGACATCTGATCCCCCTTTGGACCCACGAACGTGCAACACCAAACGTTTATTTTGGCGGGAAAGATGTAAATCTTCTCCGAAAATCATGTCCTGTTCAGCTATCTCAGCTGAACCCTTGACATACGGTCTGTCCAGTCCTATTTCGCCAAAAGCGGCAACAAGGGGAGAATGTACATGATTAGTCAGCTGCTGTTCAGTTCTCTCATTCAGGGGATGGTAATTTGAGGGGTGGCAACCAATGACAAGTAGATTAACAGCAGCATATAACTGAACAGGTAAGTTGTTCCGGATCCTATTGAGATGACAATGAGAGTCAGTGGTTTGTGGAAGGACTCTAATTGGTTCGTTGGCTGTAGGTTTCAGAGACCACTTAGGTTTCCTCGGGTTATCTTTCCTGGATGTTGTGATATTGGCATCTACACTAGTTGATCAGACGTTCCTTCCATTTCGGTCGCATGCTTACTTTTGGGCAGGGGTCCTTCCCGAGACTCCCTAGGACGTTTCCCGGGGACTTAATAACTGCTGTTTCCCCCCTCTGACACACATTGGGGGCTGATGAGATACATCCGACGTGGACTTTGTTGGTACCTCCGTTAGCCGTTGGCACTTTGGTTTTTATAGTGGCGGATGTGGCACCTCCGATATCGGTCGGTACACACTGCTCAGCTTCTACTGCAGATGTTATCCACACAGCAGCTACCAGAGGATCACTGGTTTCATTGGGGTAGGAAATCTAAGAAGCTTCTATTTGAGCAGCTAGCCACTGGGACTTATCATTTTTTTCTCTTGCCTGCTACGGTCAAACGCCACTCTAACTTTCCACATGGGAATTTCTGTCTGGCAAAATTGGTTTGAGCCTTGCTCATTGGGTAGATTCAGGGCCAGACAAACTACTTTCCAGTTGAATGAACAGCACATATTGTTCAACTGCTCCATGTGGATGCCCTTTTGGGGAATTGAAATCCCAAGATCCTTTGCAATAGCTTGCAAGGTAAGCTCATACCCACTACTTAAATTCAGATCTCTTAATAATTCAGTTTTGGTTTAAACTACAATTTTTCTGAAATGATCCAGTAGTCTATTTAAAACTTCCAAGTCGGAGAGGTGGGTTTCCTGAATAGTCAGTACATCTTTCCCAATTGAACCATATCCTGTACAATTTTGGCTCTTAAAACTTTGGGGGTGGAGGTTATGTGCTCAAACCACTACGTTGCTGGAAAATTATTGCCTGTAAAGTGACCAGAAACATCAGTCTTGGAAACGGCGGCACAGGAATTCAATGGGCAGCTGTTACCTCCAGTTTGGTTACTGGAAGGTTTGTTAAGAGATGCTAACTTGTGGATCTTTTTGTGTATCTCTAAGAATCTCCAGAACCTCTTTTGTGCAGATGAGCCCCCTTGTGCATTCATTGGGGGACTGCGAACAAGGGCCGTCTTGTTCATAGCTGGAGCAGCAGGAGATGATGAGACAGTAAAACTTGCCTCTCGCATAGAAATCTATCTAATTCTGAGACTATTTGCTCAGCCTCTGAGACACCCTGTGTTGGTCTCTGTTCTGTGGTTTTGTTTCTGGGATACTAACGAATACTCCGGGTTTCAAAGGTGGGTGAGGTAGCTCATCTTGGTTTTCAATTTTGTGATCTGCGAGGCAGAGGACCTAAAGTTTTCTTCACCTACTCGGGACAGTTTAGCTGATGCACTGTCAACGCCGAAGCGTCTGCCTTTCAAAGCCTATTATTTTTTACTTTACTATCATATACTGACGACGAAGCATCTCATGCATTTCAATTTCAGCACATTTTGCACTGAGTAATAGGGCCATAAATTTTGATGCAGGACATATCACAATATTTTTTCCAGTATTAGCTACAATTCTAACCCGCAAGTGATGGGTTCCTGCATCATCCATTTCAGAATCTCCTGGAGTAATGGCAATGTTGTCAGCCATCCCAGTCTGATAACCTTCAGGGGCTGACAAAGCTAGTGTTGATTGTGGAACTTCAATTCTTGGCCTTGCTGGTACTTTTGGTGAGATAGAAACAATTAGGTGTTCCTCTTGTGTCTGCTTAATTACTTCAGCTTTCGTCCCAGACACATTCAGGCATTGCCCCATGTCTGTGACGCAGTTTCCATCACCGGCACATTCGGATATTCACCCTGTGACGGTATGAGTAATGGTGGTTTTAAAACTATTAGATGCAACTCGTCCAGGTACTCTGACAAGTTGCAAAAAGTTGAAACAATGGGCTGAGAAGATGGCACATTCCGATTTTCGCCCTGCGCCCCAGCCAAAGAAACTGAAGGGGAGTTTTGTATTGACCCACTTCGGAGTTTCGTCGAGAGTCAAACAATCTTTATCCACTTCCTTGAGAAGCTCTATCTCTAAATTTATTTCACTGTCTGGTGACATTTTCTAGAAAGAAACAAAAAAGTTCAACAATTAGGGCATTTATATTCATCGACCCCTTCCCCTTGTTCTGCAATTACATCTACACATTTACCATAAAACCACTCCAAACAGTGATCGCAGTGAATCATAAATTGACCACTGTATTGTTTCCAACAAATGCAGAACACTGTCGAAGGCTTAAGAACATTAACTTCACCTGTTTCTTTAAACTTTTTCAAGCATTTATTAAGCCATGTGGATAAAGGGTAAAACTTTGTCATGGCATTTCTTCAGCCAATCATGATCCTCAACACTTATGGAATTCTTGAAGGACACCTTGAACAAGTGGGGAGTACATACTGCCCCAATTATACCTGGTCCCTTCCAGAAAGGTAACACTTTTTTTCTGCATTTATCATTTTTGGTTGCATCCTCCAACATATAAACTAAATCCCCTAGCTTATCTGTATTTTTGTATTTAGGGTGAGATCATAATTTCGTTTCATTTCCCGAGTCTCTACCTTCAACTGCTGGCGGGCAACTTCATGAGATTTTTTTTTCATTTTTGCCTCAAGATCACGGACATATTCTGTAACTTCGTTTTAAAGTCTCCTTTTTAAAGTTCAATACAAGATCACTTGGATGGTTCACTTCTCGACCAAACATCAATTTATTTGTAGTATTCCCAGCTAACTGACGTACTGATGAGCGTAGCGCACCAGCTAACTAAGAAATGAACTTGTCCCAATTCTTTTGACTTTTGTCAATAAAACTTCGGGCAGCATTCATAAGGGTACGGTTTTGGCGTTCCACTTGTCCGTTAGCCGAAAGTCTATACGGGGACGTCCGAGCCTTGTGAATCTGTAAGAGTTCACAAACTGCACTAAAGAGTTTACTTTCAAAACAAGGACCTTGGTCCGTAAAGATTTGAAATGGACATCCAAACCTGGCGAAAAATTCATTAACAGCTGCACAGGCAGCAGTTTAGCAGTCTGGTCAGGGAAAGGAATACATTCAACCCATTTAGTGAATTGGTCAGTGATCATTATTATTTCCCCTTTCAGTTAATGGTAAAGGATCTAAAGAATCTAAATTGACTCTTTCCATTTGGGTTGTCTACATGCAAAATGGTTAAATCCCACTCTGTAGACCTGTTTGTTTTTTTTCCAATTGAACATTGCGGACAAGATCCCAAGATTTTATGTTTTCTCTCATTCCATACCAATAAAAATCTTTACACACGCGATATCTCGTGTGACCTTCACTCTGATGTCCAGAAGTAGGGATATCATGAGCTAAAGCCAAAATTTCTGATTAAAATTTACTAGGAACCACAAGTACTTGGTCCGAGTTATTTTTCTTTATTTTATACAAAAGTTTATCTTTCAACGAAAATCTTTTACGATTTAGCCACAGATATTTAATAGCTTTACTACATATGAAGAGTTCACCCTCGGTGGGCTCCTCTCCAGTTTCCAACCATTTGTTTAGGTGTGAAATATCCGGGTCACTTTTTTGTCTCCCCCATTTCTTTGAGGGAACTTATTGTGGCTAAATGCAATGGCTCATTATCAGCTGCAATTTATGGTAATCGGGGCCCATTACATAAAGATTATATTTCTAGTTGGGTATGGGACCACCCCAAATCTGGACAAATGCTACCAGTACAGGGTATTGTATCTATCCAACCACTCCCGAGATCCCAGGGTATTCCTGCGACTTCTGGTTGTGGTTTAGGAACTAAATTATCTTCAGTTGCAATGTCAGCTAACTGAATTTCTGCACGCACTGCAACAACTGCTGGAGTATCTGGTTGGCCAAATTTACAGGAACCTTGGGCTAGTACACAGTCCAGTTCCTTCTCAAACTTGGCCCACTTTTCATGTAAACGGGTACAGTGCTTGCATCGATTACAAGGCAATTTGGTGATGTTACATCCTACCTTATACTCTGTACAAGCATTTTCTACTAGAATCTGGGACAAAGCATTTGCATTAGTGTGTATTTTCCTGGGTCTGTGCTGGACTATCATGTTATATTGGCTCACTTCCTCCATCCATCTGGCCATCTGGCCTTGTGGATCTTTGAAACTCATAGACTACCTCAGGCTATTATGGTCACTTCTAGGGATGAAGGGACAGCCTGAAAGGTAATACCTAAATCGCCTGGAAAATCGTACAACTGGGAGATCTTTCCAAGTAGTACAATATCTGATTTGTCGGTGGGGTCAAGACAAAGCTACCATAAGCTAAAACTCTTTCTTTTCTATTTTGAACTTGCAGAAGTTCTGCCTCCAATACCCAGCCACCGGCATCAGTGTCCAGAATAAAAGTATCATTTTTATTTGGAAGATTTACCTGTCAGAGCATAGAGTGGTTTAGCTATCTAAGCAAAATCCTTAATAATTATTCTATGGTAATTTACTAAACCAGAAAAACTTTCAAGGGTGTTTTTTGGGACAGGCCAGTTTTTGACAGTCTCCTTGGATTTATCATTCAGTTCTATGCCATTTTCACTGTCTATTCGCCCAAGGAATTCACATTTTTTAGGTTTTAGTTTAAGACAATACTGACGAAATCTCTGACGTACTTTCTCGAGATTTTCAATGTGAATTTCAAAAGGGTGTCCATCAAAAACTATATCATTAAGATAGCAAAGAACTACAGTCCAAGTAAGGCCCTGCAGTACTAAATGTATCACTCTAGACCAGGTATATTGACTTCCCGAGACCAAATGGCGTTTTAAGAAATTTCCAGCTTACACGTTTTGTGCAAAATAGTCTTGCACCTATCTTCCTTTTTTACATTCAACTAGTGATAGGCGCTCATGCAATCAGTCTTTCCAAACCATAAATTTCCTGATAACCAATCCAAGCTCTCATCGGTCCGAGGCAATGGATATACTTCATTTTTGTAACCGCATTGATCTTCTGATAATCTATGCACCACCTCAGTGATTTATCTTTCTTCCGAACTCACACTGGAGGTGATGCCCACTCATTTAAACGAGGCTGGATCATCCCGGCATCTAATAACTTTTGCAGATGGGCCTCTTCCTCGTCTGCAAAACATAGTGGGGTACGTCTTGTGGGCTGGCAAATTGATTGATGGTCTCCCATGTTTATTGAATGTTCGATTTCCTTTAAATTTCCCATATCAAATTATTTTTTTGGAAAACACATCTTCATACTCTGTCAGTAGTGCAGACAATTGTTTAGTCAGAGTATCATTCATATTCTCAGATGAACGAAGAAACAGATCGGCTACAAGGTCTGGAACTGTATTCGCGTAGTACATTTTGACCGATTCATTACTTGCCTTTCCATACGGTAGGGCAGTATTCACTTAAGCAGTACTTGGATTACAAACATTCATATTTTTAATAAATTGCTGATGAGGTATGTTGTCTGACACTGTGTCAGCTTGTTTCAGCCTCATATGCATGTCCAATTAACTGATTTTGATATAAAGTGATATTGTGATTATTTATATTTATGAGGCAAATTTGAGGTTCATTTTGATTTGTATAAACAGAACGTAAACCTAAAAGATGTAATGTTTCATTAGGTTCAGCAATAAAATTTGTAAGCAATTTGTCTAAATCACATCTTAGCAATGATGCTGAATATGGAAGAATAACTGTATCCTGAGATAAAATAATTTTTGCAACTTTTGTAGAGTTACTATTCTTAACCCTTTAAACCCTAGAGGCCGCTTTTCCGGCCTAGTAACATGATACGTCATAGTTTCATTACGTAGGGTGCCTGCTAAGTGAATGTGTGGGGAGACCAATAAATACTTTCAACGTGCAGCCACGTATCACACTGACAGGTGTTTCAACGATCAGCATTTCGTTTCACTTACCTTGTCAGTGGATTGTACTGTCACAATTACAAGACGCATATTCCCAATTTTTAGAAACATGTTCTATTAATTAACCTTTTGAACCCGAGAGGCAGCTTTTCATGCCCAGGTACATAATACGTCATAACTCCATTAAATAGGATGGTTGTTCAGTGAATGTGGGGGGGGGGGGGGGGGGGGCAGACCAATCAATATTTTCAACATGCAGCCCAAGGCTGCACGTTGAAAATATTAATTGGTCTACCCCAAATAACGAATATGAACTCTTCCAATTGCTGCCACTGGCATGGGACATACCACCAGTGTTCAAAGGGTTAATTATAGTGGGTACCTATCTCTGTGTTTTCTATTTTGAGTGAATCTTTTTCAGTGTCTATCACTGCTTCATGTTTTCTCAAGAAAATCTATTCCAAGTAGTATTTCATCTTCAATTACACACACTTGTTAAAAGTAAGATCACCAATCCGTACCGGTATGGGACCTATATAACTTACTGTTATTTGTCCATCTCCAGCTACTTTATTGAAACGAACAGATTTTATAACTGGCGGTGCTGGTTTTATGCGCTCAAAAGATTTATCTGACAAAACTGTTACGTCTGCAACTGTGTCGACAACTGCATATGTTTTGCAATCTGCAGTCGCTAATTCTATTTGAATAGCAGGAGACTTAACTCGACGAACAATTAAATTTTCCTCGTCATGTAACAAATTGTCTGATTTGTTTTCCATGAGGTCTTTAGATGAGGCTGATGGGGGCGGAATTCGACCTTGTGATTCGTCCTCTTCTCGTTTGTCTGAGCTTCAAAAATGAACTTTTGTGTCCTTACTACCTTTATTGTTAACATTTCGAACATTTTTGAAGGACACTGGGACTTAAAATGACGAAAGCCCTGACAAAGGAAACACTGTACTGTTTTAGAGTTGGGGGATGGCGATCTAGATCGTGGTTTACCACTTAACCTTCCAATACCTGTTGAGTCTATGGGGAATTTCATTTTGAGCAAAGTATTCAGCCCTTCAAAACGTTGCTGAAACTTCAGTTCACAGCTCTCTGCCTAAGCTTCTAAATCAACTGTTTTTGATTTCAGCTATCGATAACCATTTCCCTATCCAGTTTTATTTGGCGAACGACCCCGTATGGGTGATTTATTCCAATTAGATGGTCGAGATTCAAGATTGTATTTATTTGTTCCACGACATCTAGAACCTCTCTGATCAACACTCCTAACTTCTCGAATGTGGGCTGGACTTTCATAACTGTCCGTGCCTGACATTACTCGAGATGCATCACCATGCATAGCTACTCGGTTAAACTTATGTCATTTTAACATTCGTACCGCCTCTTCCATATTGGTTGGGCTACAATTAATAACATGTTCAGCTGCTCTGACATCACAACAACCATGACAAAACCTAAATGCATGGGTAGCCAGTGAAAGAACAGTTTCTGCCCAGTCTTCATGGGATTGGCCTATTTTATGTTTAGCATTTTGAAGCTCCAATTGTGTCGTTTCTGGAGTGCTATGATCTCCAAAACGAGCTTCTAATTGTTCCATTGATTCTTCTATTGTTATGTTCAAATTCATTTCACACCACAATGAATAAACGGCACTAGCTTTGCCGCTGAGGTGCGAGCACAAAATATTTTTCTGTTCCCTGGAGTCCATTGCTTCATAACGGCAAATTGCTTAGATTTTGTTTCAAATGCCTTCCATAACTCAGTACCATCAAACTTGAGACCTGTTGGTCATTTTATCTTCGTTTATTATCATAACAAGCACGTTGACCCTCCCGTATCGATTGGGTTTGTGGAAAAGGCCTTTGGTCTGCATACTGTTGATATTGTGGTACTCGCAATCCTTCCCATACTAGTTGGATTTGCGGGAGTCGCCTTTGACCCATATACTGTTGGAATTGTGGGAGTGGCCTTTGACTAACGTACTGTTGGTCTTGAGGCACTTGCAATCCCTCCCGTACTGGGCAGATTTGTGGGCGTTGATCCACATACAGATGTTCTTATGGTATTTGCAAGCCCTTCCGTACTAGTTGGGAAGGTGAATCAGGCAGTAGCTGCTCTGATGAATGATAGTGGTGTGTGAGTTGGCCTTGCCCTACTGGTGGAGTTTGTCTTACAGGCAATATCTAACGTTCGAGAAACCAGTCGATTACTTCCAGCATATGGCATGAACTCACCTTGCCGTATCGGTAATGTCTGTTCAGAAAAAGTTGATTGATTAATATTGTATGTATGTTTTAGTCGAGCATCACCTTGATTTAATATGTGCTGTCCTTGGCTATTTGTCAACTGACTATTGTAATCAACTTGACTAGCTCTTTCTTGGGAATCACAATTTTCTTAATTTATTGATGCCGGTGGCCCACAATAGTGATACTGATTCATATAATTATACTGAGGCTGTACATTAGGTATACTCAGAGGTGCTGGATTTCTATACACCCCCTGTTGAAAAAACCTCATTTGTAGTTTGTGACAGCATGTTATATGTTGAACATGTTTGGTGATGTCCCATTGAACATATCAATTGCCTGGGGATGTAGTGGTTTTCCAAATGCACCCTCTTGTGACACTAATAAAGATTGATTCCCAATAATTTGAGAATTTTGCATATTAAGTCCTATCGTAGGATTGGGGAGGGGGGGCATAGGATTCTCCAATGCTCCCTGAAATGTCCTTCATTGTTCAGAGATTTGAACTTGTTGCCTACCACTGGACTGTACTTGAGAAGCACAATGACCATAGACCGATATAATCTGGACGTACATCCAGAACTTGAGCGGAGTATGTGGAAGTAAAGTTTTCAATTGGTGTTGAATACTTTTGATAACTTTCGGCTATTCTAGAATTTTGACAAGCAAATTTGTAAGGTGGGAACCCTTGGATGCTCCATAAGGATCCACCACATTATCATTTATGACGACACGACTGGGGCAGTACACTGTAAACTTGGGCTCAACTGGCCAATTTGATCTGGTTTGAATCTTTAGGTCACTCCACAAGAATTAACCAGGTCTCCATTTCTTACATGACTAACCACATCACTCATTCGAGTATCCTTAGTGGTTTGGTTAGAACCTAATTGGTAAGGAAATTGTTTTGTGAATGATCAATATATGCATATTGATTGTGAGGTGTTAAACTGGCACCTTGTATGTTGGAACACAGTTTTGGTCCCTCGTATCTTTTTGCATCTTTCTTTCGCTTCGGTTTCCTACTCCTTTTTCTCATGTAGTGAGTGGGCCGATCTGCACCGTGGTCGAAAGCTTTATAAAAGGACTTCTTGCTTTTCTGTTGAAATTTCGATGAAGTCGTCTCATTCGTTTGAGGTAATCCACTGAAGCAGACATTTTCTGAGGGTGTAATATTCATATTACTAGTGTTAGCCTTGTCGGATAATGGTATACTTTTGTCGGATAATGGTATACTTGGAACAAAGTTTGGAGCACTTTTCGGGGTAAGTCAAGTCCAGCCAATCGTTTATCTACGTTGCCTGGGTGCGAGGTGGCTCACTCGTTGCGGCAAGGCATTTAATCCTGATTGCCTGTGTGGGAGCACGATGGCGCTGTGCAGTAAGGCGCACTGCTCGGCGATGATGCACTTGTCCTCAACCAATGTTAACTCTGCTTGTTCGTTGGGGAATCTGACAGTTGTTCGCCCCCAAACCAGGAGGCCATCTGCGAATTGGAATGCCCCGCAAATCTGGAAAACACCAAAAAAACATCGGCAACCATATCTGTACTTGAGTTTGCACCAATCGCAGAGGCTATACGCTTCGACCCAAGATCTCCAGCAATGAGGTATTGAACTTCATGGTAGCTGGAGCCCATGTTTCGATAGGTCGCAACTTTCAAGTAGGCAAAGCAGAAGCCAGTAGCAGTATTAACAGTTGCTATATGCTAGAAGCAGCAGTGGCAAACGTAGTCTGTAGTGGTGGTTCTACATTGTAAGTGATTGGGATAGCACACTTTTTAGAAACTAAACATTTACACTGGCTTGAAAACACACACTCCTTGGCTTTGCCTGAGATTGTATCAATTATAAAGCCAGTGTAAATTTTCAAGCAGCCTAAAATAAAAGACCGAAATATTCTGAACTTGTTTACCGCATTAAACAAGCACTTTTCCACTCCTAATGGTTCCCACGGGAAGGTATAAGTTTCAAATAATTGTCAATACAAGTATTGAATTCGAAGAGAATCCAGAATTGATATGCGATATTTTTAGAAATTTAAATGGATCTTTGCATCGAAAAAGTTTTTAACCCTTCGCCTTACACAATTTAGGGATGACAATTTTATTTATTTATTTATTGGTATTTAAGGTCACATATTCCTCCCCGAAGCACAATCGTGACATTGGGTAATCGACACATGGATAGAAAGTCAAGTTCAGACAATTGTTATTCCCATGTTGTCCACTTCAACAGATTTCAGCCCCAGGCATTGGTTACCGAGTCCCATTTTACCAGTAAAACATAGCTTGTTTACCATAGTAAACAAGCACTGCTTCACGTCCCTGGGGTTCTCACAGGGAGTTCATTATCTTAATGATGAGGTTAATTCAAGGACTACAAAGGACCCTTTAAGCCATTTCCAAGAAACCTTTTCTCACTTTAGACTGTTACAAGCTATATGCATATATTGGCACGACGAAGGTTCGAACCCACGCCGAGTTTCCTTCGGCACCAACCGCCTTGCGAAACTATACTGTACTACGCACACCACTCGGCCACCGACAGACCCCCGTATACTGTACCACGCACACCACTCGTGGTACAGTTTAGTTTCGCTAGGGGGTTGGTGCCGAAGGAAACTATCCCGGCGTGGGTTCGAACCCCCGTCATGCCAATGTAAACAAAACCAGCGTCCTTTCTTAATTCTATGGCATCCGGAAAATTTGTAAAAGACAAGTGTCGCTGATTTCTTCTGAGGTGCAGTTTGTTGAATTAAGTACTTAGATGCAACTATCTGATGAATAATAATATGCATATAACTTGGAGTAAGATTTCTGATTAAGAATAGAGATATTGGTTAACACCTGGATGCCTAAAGTCCAGTCTGCTCTCTATGATGTGGTATAACAGGGTCTCAAGTCGACGCTTCACTGATTTAATAATTTACTGGTGTTCAAGATCACTTCCAGCATCTACCGCAATATCATGATGCAACACAGACATAAATTCAAGTTTAATCAATCGTTTATACCTATGATGGCAACTTTAGAAAATTTCCACCACAGATGTTGGTTATCTGGTCCTATTTCACCAATAAATCAGAACGCGTTTAGTGCAGTAAACAACCACTGCTCCAATTCCAGGGGTTTCCATTGGTATAGTCAATACCAAAATAAGCTAAAATATTATCCAAATATATTTCTCAAGAATGTCCCATGACTTTTCTCCAAAATTTTTAACGCACTACCTAAGATCTTGAATTTCAGTTTTAAAAGTCAGGCACTGGTATACACTTTCGTGTGTGAATACAGGACATTTCCCCCCAAAACCACCCCCCCCCCCCCGTCATTTCCCCCCTAGAATGGACACTTCCCCCCCCCCATTTTTGATGGACGTTTCCCCCCTAGAATTCTTTTTTCATGAGACACTTCCGCCCCAGACTTGACACTCCCCCCCCCCCAAAAAAAAATATTTGGACAGTACCCCCCCCCCCCCCCCACCCACCCACCCACACACAAACAAATTTAAAAAAATATTTATTGGAAGTTTCTCTTCAAGAAATCTAAATTTTATAGTAAATTTCCTTTCTTATTATACCTACCACAATTGTTTACTCCAGGCTTGCACTACAGTGGAAGTCCCTAACTCGGATAAAATACTCTCTATTTTTGTCTTTCCCAAGCAAGTTGGGAAAGAAAAGTGGTGCAAAAGCACCAATAAAAATAAGCCGAAACTGGGTCGAGTGCAACCGGCGCAGACCCAGTACGGGACGCTCTCTCCCAAGTACAACTCCACGACTTCCGTTGCCAGTGCGCATATACCGTCTCTAAAGACTCATTCTTTTTGAATCCGTAAACGTTATAGTTATGTGATCAGCGGGGAGGAAAGATTCTTTACCCGTAAAGAAGACGGGAGGGCCTCCATGTAAACAATTGTGGTAGGTATAATAAGAAAGGAAATTTACTATAAAATTTAGATTTCTTATCAACCTACTCACAATTGTTTACTCCAGGCAGAATAGACAAAAGGCTGGAGGGAATCGCATAACCAACCCCCACATAACCCCAGTGCACTGGAACCGTGAAGTAGAAGGAAGAGGTCCCGAGGCTTATCAACCATAATGTCGCAATCATTGGTAAAGGACAATGAAAAGAGACATATGAGCCTGTGTGACACACAGACAGAAAAAGGGCAGTAACAGCACAAGGCTGAAACTGACCTTCAAGAAGCCTAATGGCTATGGCAGACAACAGCCTGAGCAGAAGAAAGAGGACCCAGGGCAAAAAGGTCCCCCGACTTCTCCTGCAACTGGCGCAAATAAAAGGTGGAGAAAGTAGAAGCATTTCTCCAGAAGGCTGCCTGCATAACATCCGACAACTTGACGGAGTTAGAATAAGCCCAAGAGGTGGACAGTGCCCGCACCTCATGGGCAGAAATACGATTGGTAATACAATCGCCAGCTGCTAAACGACCATAAGCCGTACGAATAGCAAGACAAATCCATCGAGAAATGGATTGAGGAGAGATCTTCTGTCGACCCGGAATGAGAGACAGAAAAAAACGTTTCCTGCCTTTCCGGATGAAGCGTGTCCGATCAAGATAAATGCGAATAGCACGGACCGGACAGAGCAAAGGGCGATTACCCTCAACAGAAGGAAGAGCCCTGATACAGATAGGAGGAGGAGTAGTATCTGGTAACTGATTCTTGGCCAAAAAGGAGCAATCAGTGGTAAAAGTAACACTGTTGGGAGAGCTCCTAAAAAAGGCCGGGTCAACCGAGAGGGCGTGAAGCTTACTAACCCGTCTGGCCGAAGCAAATGCCATCAGAAAAGCCGTCTTATATGTGAGAAAATGCATATCCACCTGGGATAAAGGTTCGAACGGCGCCCCCCCCCCCCCCCCCCCAAGCAAAGCAACACCCACGAAAGATTCCATCGTGGAGTAAGCTGCAAAGTCCGAGGCCTTTTCAAAGAAAAGTGCCGAACAAGCTTGGAGAGGTAAGGATTAGTGCCGATACGACGCTTCCCCACATAAGAAAAAGTCTCTGAAAGCATAGACCTGTAACCCTTGATGGTAACAGGCTGGAGACCCCTAGAATCAAACAGGTATACCAGAAACTCCGCAATCTGTGAAATCGAAGGATTGGCATAATCAACAGAGTGATCAGCACACCATCGACAGAAGACCTTCCATTTAGCTGCATAAGCTAAACCAGTGGAGTGCCTCCTTGAAGAAGAAATGCACTCCACTGCTCGTCTCGAAAAACCTCTACAGAGGAGACAGGACCTGACAAAAGATATGCGTGAAGGCACAATGAAGTCTGGTCGACGTGAAACCTCCTCGGGCGACCTTGACAAAGAAGGTCGCGACGTAGCGGGAGACGTGCCGGAACCGCCGCCATCAGCGAGCGGAGCTGATTGATCCACACCCGCTGAGGCGACAGGGGAGCGATCAGAATGATTCGACAACTGCAGGTTCGAATTTTGGCGAGAACCTGAGGAAGAATCGGAACCGGCGGGAAGGCGTAGCCGACTAGACGAGCGGAGCTGATTGATCCACACCCGCTGAGGCGACAGGGGAGCGATCAGAATGATTCGACAACTGCATGTTCGAATTTTGGCGAGAACCTGAGGAAGAATCGGAACCGGCGGGAAGGCGTAGCCGACTAGACCGTTCCAATCGAGTGACAGAGCGTCCACGGCAAAAGCCAGAGGATCTGGACACGGGGACACGAAAGTGTCCACCTGATGGTTCCAACGAGTCGCAAAGAGGTCGATGTGGGGACGTCCCCAGAGATCGCAAAGCGACTGGAACACTGCGCTGTGAAGCATCCACTCGGTGGAAATAACCCTGCCCTGTCGGGACAGGGAGTCGGCTAGGACGTTCAGACGACCGGGAATGTGACGAACCACTCCGGCGTGAACATCCTGAGCGAGCAGTAGAAGATCCCGAGCTAACTCGTACATCGGAACCGAGTGCGTGCCGCCCTGGTTCCGAATGGAAGCAACCACTGTCGAATTGTCGGATAGTAGAAGGACCTAGCGATTCGACAGGTGAGGGATCCACTGCCTGAAACTCAGAAGAAGAGCAAGAAGCTCCTTCTGGTTGATGTGTAGAGCTGCTTGATCCTGGTCCCACATCCCGTGTAGGGAAAGACCGAGAGGATCCAATGTCGCACCCCATCCGAGATCGCTGGCATTTGCTGTCAGAACGCGATCGGACGTGGGTAAGTCCAGTGGAACACCCTGCGTAATCCACTGAACATCTGTCCAGGGAAGAAGGTGAGGATACAGAGAGTCCGGAAACGGAAGCACCTGATCCAGAGAATCTACATTCGGCCTCCAACGACTGAGCAGAAAGTGTTGGAGAGGTCTGACACGCAGTCGACCTAGAGGAATGAGATCCGTCACCGAACCGCAGAGACCGATCAGCCGGAGAAAACTCCGAGCGGTCGCGGACATGGACTGGGACAGAGTCAGAGCAAAAGCTGAGAGAATCACAGCCTTGGCCTGGGGAACCGCTACCAAAATGAATTTGGTTTGGACAGAATTCCCCAGATGACAAAACGACTGAGAAGGGACCAGGTCCGACTTCTCCTCGTTGACTCTGAATCCTAGCGACGTGAGCAAGCTCAACAGAGTGGCGACATCCGACTCCAGTAAGGCAGCATTGGAATGCCTCTGGAGGATATCGTCCAGATATGCCGAAGTAGTCACCCTGGACTGTGTGCGATGGAACGCTATCACATGCGACATCAGTCTGGTGAACGCCCAAGGAGCCAGGTTGAGGCCGAAAGGCATGGCCTTGAACTGGTAAACTCGCCCCAGAAAAGCGAACCTGAGATACTTCCGTGACGCCCGATGCATCGGAACGTGGAAGTAAGCGTCTCGCAGGTCGATGCTGGCTGCGAAATCTCCCTAGTGAATAGATTGGCGGACCGACCTGAAAGTCTCCATGCTGAACTTAGGAGCAATGATAGACTGGTTCAGGATACTCAGATCGATAACCGGTCGGAGTCGGCCGTCCTTCTTCGGCACCAAGAACAGGCGGGAATAGAAACCCACTGACTGAACGTTCTTGACGACCTCGATCGCCCCCTTTGCCAGGAGATTGGCAATCTCCGTGGACAAAAGTTCCCGACGTAAAACGTCTGAAGGAACTGTGGTTGGAAGAGGCACCCTTGACAGAGTGGGGTGCCGACGGAAGGATATTCGCAGCCCGGACCGAACAACATCTAACACCCATGGATCGGAGGTGATGGTGGCCCAATGGTCTGCGAACTCTGCTATCCTTCCTCCAACCTGGGACGAGTCGAGGTGAGGACCTTCATTTCGAGCCCCGACGAGACCCGCGAGAGGAGAAACCACCTCCTCTGCTAAATGAAGAATCCTGAGCCTTCCCTCGATTCTGCCGACCCCTACCTTTACCCCGTGAGTAAGAAGTAGAGGCGGCGGCAGAAGGACCAGCCTTTTGCTTCACAGAGGAAGCAGAAGGGTACTTGTTAGGCTTGGAACGGCCCTTGCCTCCCCTAGAAGGCTGATCAAGCTGACGAAACAGCAGCTGATCTTTGGAATGACGTAGGACGTCATCCCGGACCGTCGACACGGAACCATGGAAAAGTTGCGGACCTGCCAAAGAAGCAGATCGAAGAGTAGCACGCTGCTCCTCGGGAAGGGATCGTCCTGTGTCCAGCACAGCGTCCCTTCGAACTAATTCCAAATTAGCCGTGTTACAGGCATGCGTGTGAGTAAGATGCAGAAGCGCCTTGAACAGCACATGCAAAGGAGCCTGTACCTCGTCAAACTTATCTGGAGGCAGATAAGCAGCCAAAGCTGAGACGACGTGATCTGAGAGAGAAAGCATGCCAAGCATCTCTCTAGATAAGCCCAACGTGGACTCCAGAGTCGTCATTGGAATGACGGCAGACTTGGGCTTGGAAAGCCCGAGGGAAGTGGAGTCCTGATCCAGAACCGTCAAAGCCTGGCAGACTGACGGATTGGCGAAATTGTAGGAACGATAACGCACAGGAGGCAAAAAGGTGTCAACCCTGGTGAAGAACGAAGTCTTCAAAGAGCCTTGGAATTCAGCTTGGCATCCAATGCTGAAAAAGCTTCAACCACCTGTACCGACTGGCACGGTCGAAGGCGCCCAGAAGCAGGTTGCTCCATAGGCTGTTGGCGCGCGACCGATGATCGCGGCCAGGCTGACACTGTCGGCTGGTTAGCAGGTTTGAGCTCAGGCAGAAACCCAAACACAAAGTCAAGAGCCGCCCCCAAGTCCGAAGACTGCTGGCCCTCGACCTCAAGCATGTCGGACTCCTCCCCAGAGTCGGAAGACACATAGCCCATCGTGGGCAAACCAGCCGACGCCTCCCATGGTGTCGGGACACCAGAGGAATCGGAAACCGCTGGAAGCAACAGGAAGGCTCTTAGAAAGAACCTGAGTGAGTAAGGAGAGGGCCTCCCTAAGCTCACTGCCCGTACCGACCGGTTCGACAGGGGAGCGAACCGGTAAAGTGGCTTCACCTCTGACCCTCTTAACCAGCGAAGGGTCACGATCCTCCAAAACACCCGACGCGGGACGACGGGCGGCAGCCGAAACATCTGAAGGCAGACGTGTATAGGGGTACGATGCACCCCGAGGATCAATATTGCGAGAACTCATAAGAGTCACCGCGGACCTCTGCGGGGCAGAAGGTCCAGGCTGCACAAATGGCGTTGGTCCCCCAAAACTGGTCGTGTGACCAGAGTGAGTAGACGGAAACGCCACGGAGTTCATAGTGTTTCCACTACGAACATCCGAATCCAAAGACACAACTGTGGTGCTCGACGGCGAAGAGACCACAGAGATGGGCTCGGCCGGCAGCACCTTCCGACTTCGCCGAGTTGGAGTCAGGGAAGGCTGAGGCCGATATCCCACGTCTACAGTATCGGACATTCCTGCAGTCCCCTGCAGCGAAAAGCCGAGGCCGGCTGAAACAGACAACGAAGCAGACGGACCAGCAGCAGTAGTAGATACGTCGAGAGTCGTTGAGGCTGGTGAAAAAGTGGAGAGAGCACACCGGCTCGGCTCCGAAGGAGGAGTCACAACACTAGTGACAGCCTCAGATGTCGACTGGAGGGGGACCGTAGTCCCGGAACCAGGCATCTCCTCACCAGAACATTCAACGGCTCCCGCAGTATCCACCACAGGAAAAGACTGCACATCCCCCACGGAGGAGGAATAACTCTCACCAGACAAAGTCGACTCGGGAGGCCCCGAACGACCACGTTCTCCTTTCCCGCGGGAGCGGGAGGCACGGCCACGAGAACGAACGACACGGTTTACTGACGCCCAGAAGGTGGAAGACCATGTTCCACAGACACCACACGGCCGCTCGGCCGAACACCCATTACAGGAGGGACAAGACGAATGTACATCGTCCACATGCTTTGGCAGCAGACATTGCCCACAAGGAATTGTCCTGGGCATGATAGAGGTGAGAGGTGCAGAGAAGGTGAGATCAGAAAACAGAACACCCCCAAAGAAGAGAGAAAGGTGACAGAAACAAAGACCCCAGACGGTCGACCGGGAACCACACAACAGGAAGACTACTCTCAAAAGAAAGAAGAAACACTGTAGGAGCTGACACCTAACTCTAACACAATTAGAAAATTTTGCAAAAAAAGCATTAACAATAATTGTGAAAAATCTAAGTCCGAACCGCGTGGCACACGAAATTCGCGCGCGACTCGAGAGAGAGCAAATAAATATACATTATGGACATATAATAGAAAAGAGAATATAAAACACTGTTCCTGAGAATACAAAGGATACACTGTGGTATAATGAATCAGGAATCATCAAACATCGAGCTGGAGGAACACTGATAAGCGTGCAAAAACATCTCGACACGAAGCGGATAAAAAAAGAGAATGAGTCTTTAGAGACGGTATATGCGCACTGGCAACGGAAGTCGTGGAGTTGTACTTGGGAGAGAGCGTCCCGTACTGGGTCTGCGCCGGTTGCACTCGACCCAGTTTTGGCTTATTTTTTATTGGTGCTTTTGCACCACTTTTCTTTCACAACTTGCTTGTGAAAGACAAAAATAGAGAGTATTTTATCCGAGTTAGGGACTTCCACTGTAGTGCAAGCCTGGAGTAAACAATTGTGAGTAGGTTGATAAGAAATAATATTCACACTGAAGCTCAAGTGACAACGTTTATTTAAAAACAATTAAGACCGCACGTATCGCTGAAGCAATACAATGTCGGTGGAATCAGGATGTTGTTTTTTGAAATTAATCTTCTCTTACATGCAGCTGTTAAGTAGTTTAAACAACAAACCCTGAGGCAGACAGAAAATTTCAGCTTCAGTGTGAATATTATTTCTCAAAGAAAAACATCCAATATTAGTTTTTTATTTCTTGGGGGGGGGGGGGGGGGGGCGTGGGAACTGTCCAAATATTTTGGGAGGAAGTGTGTCATATCTGGGGGGGGGCTGGGGGTCTCATGAAAAAAATTTCTAGAGGGGAAAAATGGGGGGGGGGGAGTGACCATTCTGGGGGGGGGGGGGTGGCTTGGGGGAATGGCTTGGGGGGGGGGAATGTCTTGATACCTTGTGAGTCATTACAAATTCGGAATGAATTAAGAGTTTCCACCCAAACATCAAGGGCCACGCCCGGGGCATCAGGCGTTTAGGCTTTTTTCAAATTGTACATAACGACTGTATTTATCCAACAAACGGCCTGCATTGCCAAGCGCTGAAGGGGGGGGGGGGGGGGTGCTACAGGAGTCATTTTTTTTTTTGCCTAAATGACATTGGGGGGGGGGGGTATTGTTTTGCATGTAATAACTCCCAACCCTTCAAAATGCATTTTGCGAAAAATTTTCCTGAATGATAAGGAGGGGGGGGGGGGGGTCATTTTTTCTCCATGTAATCACTTCAAATCTTTAAAAATGCATTTTGGGGCAAAGATTAAAAAAATTCCTTAATGGCACGACGGGGGTGGGGGGGGGGGGGCATAGGAATCAATTTTTTGCATGTAATAACACCCAATCCTTCAAAACGCATTTGGAAAAAAATTGCCCAAGTGACACCGGGGAAGGGGGGGGGGGGGGCAGGGCAATACCTCTGACAATTTTCTTGTTCCCAAAGAGATATATACAGAAGAAAATTGATATTTGGTTACTAATGTTTAAGTTATTCCATAAATAAGCATCACACGATATATATTAACAAAGGGCAATAACTCCCATAATTTTCATCGAATATGGTTGGTCGTCGAACTTGACGTATACCAAAAAGAATTGAAATCCATTAACTTTTGTTCAAGTTATGCCATAAACAATGTTCTGAAAAAATGTTGATTGAAACATGCAAATTTCCAAGTCGAAAAGCCTCATAACTCTTGTAAAAATCATCGGGCCATGCCCCAATTCGAACTTAACCTTCATTTTGATATAACTGAGACAGAAGGCACGTTTGGCCCTGATCTTTGAATACAAACTCAAGTTATCATCGGAAACCAAAATGTTGACTGTAATGAGAAATTTCTAAGTCGAAAAGGCCCATAACTCATCCAGGGTTCTTACACTTTCCAGGAGAAAAAAAAGTTCCAAGCTTATTCTATACCTTTGCCAGACATGCCAGCACATTTCCTATACAAATTTGATGGGTTTTTTATTTATTCTAACGAGACATTCGAGAGCTAGGGTCACCTCGTGTCGGACAGTTTTATGGACGCAGGAAGCCAGAATAAGTGAAGGGAACCACCGAGCAGTGGCGAGGAACTGTTGGATTTCTCAACGTTCTAATACCTCTTAAGTAGGGTTAGCATTGGTTGAAGACAAGCGCACATTAACTGCAGAGCAATACACCTTAGTACACAGTGCCAGTGTGATCCAAGTGGGCAATCGGGATTAAGTGCCTTGTCCAAGGACACAATGAAGTCACCCCATCAGGGATCGAATCGTGGACGTTTCGGTTTGAAGTCGAATACCGTAACCACTGAGTCACTGGGCTCCCTCACCTACTTCAGTATCCCAAACACACCAAAATCTGACGGCAGAAATTTTTTTACGAAAACGGCGGTGACATTTCCGGTTTTTTTTTTAAAAATATTTCTCAGAAGGCAGCTGGTAATATAACCAATTCAATGTTGATTGACAGAGCTTATTGAGCTCCGTCAAACAAGATTGGATTGGTTAAATTTCTAGTTGCTTTATGGGAAATATTTGCTGGCTGAAACTCTAAAATTTCAACATCACTGAATTTTCATACTTTTTCAATACTTTTCAGTCTTGATTGACGTTTATTTTGTAGTTTTCCAAAACCTTTTCCAGACCAACACAAACAACAATAATTTTTCGAGCATTTCAAAATGGCGTAAGAACCTTGCTTATTGTGGTTTAAGGAGAGTGTCAGCACCCATGGGTATATCATAACCACAATCATTTATTTGTTTATTTATTGGTGTTTAAGGTCACATATTTTTACGCAATGGCTAATCATGACCACAACATGAGTATCAACTCAAGATCAGGGGTGAGCGTTAATAAGCCATGTTGCCATTTTAGAGAGGGTTTGCACCTTCCAAGCATTGGTAACTGGATCCTATTTTACCAGTAAAACAGAGCCTGTTTACCGCAGTGAACAGGCACTGCTTCACTTCCCGGGGGTTCCCGCGAGGAAACCACAATCATTTATACCTATGTTACCCACTTAAGAGGATATCTACCGCAGACATTGGTAGTCGGGTCCAATGTTACCTGTAAAAGATTATTTGTTGACAGCAGTAAATCAGAACTGCTACACTTCCTGTGGTTATATTCGGAAACATTATCCAATGTTTTTGAAAAAAATGTTAAACAAACCTGTATCCGGGATTTTCTGAATACAGTGTGGCCTACAATAAGGTCTGCCACAAGGAAACATCATTCCATTAATTATGACAGGTTTTTGTTGGGCTCTGCGAATCTCAGAGTTTGGGTTGAATGAATGAAGAATCAATTCAGGCAGAAGATTCTGAATCAAATCCAATCTCAGCGCTTTTCAACTTGTGGATAATGCACCTTCTCACAATCTAAATATTGTCAGTCTCCACGCAAAGTAGGCCTGCAAAGACGCATCGCAGTTTCAATGCATCACGATTCTTTCACTCTGCAATGCATCGCATCATGTCATGATAAAAGATGCATCATGATGCTCAGGTGTCATAGGGATTATTAATGGAAGAACCTTGAAAAGTTTGAAAACTTTATTGAAACACAATGTATCATTTTGTAGAGAATAATTTGTATTCATATTTGACTAAAAGTAAGATTAACATAATTTTTTTCTTATTTTGAGCAATATGAGGTGAAAAACAATGTATCAAAGGCAATTATTTTTCTTCCAAAAAATTCTGATCTTACAAGATCAGAGCTTATCCATGCTGTACTCGCATCATGATGCGCATCGCTTCATGAGAAAATAATTGCGATGTGCATGGCATCGTGAACATCCGACTTGTTGTAGCCCAAATTGAAAATAATGTTAGTCTGAGAAAATCAAAACAAAGGTGGAATATTCCAGAATGGTATCAAAGTAGTGTCAGAAGCGGAATCTCCTTGATCTCTTCTATCATCGAGTCTCCTTTATAGGAGACCTGATGAAAGAAAAAGAGTAGAAGAGAACACGCTTGGAAGGATTTTGAGGATATCTCGAAGATTTTAAAATTTTCAAAACTCTGCAACAGAAATAGTGAAACTTTGCAGAATCTCCTGCAACCTGACAATAATAAGGCAATAATTAGAAGTTATTACTTGGTTAACCCCATACCTAACATGGAAAGCAGACGACACTTGCAAAAAAAATTCAATAATTAATTTTTTTCATTTTTTTTTGTCTCAAAAACATAGGTTATGACCCCTCACTGGAACGAGCTCGATGAGCTCGTTCCAAAGAGGGGTCATAACCTATGTTTCCGAGACAAATGAAAGTGTCAATGACACTGTAGCTCAACTTGTCAAGACAAAGACAAAGACATGTACATGTATAGTATGTGATACAGCAATGACAAACATCTAGGTAATGACCTGATAACAAAGGTACATATAAAGTATTGTAATGGTCTGTACATAAATACTGACCGTTGCCTGTAACAAATGTATAGGTAAAGTATTGTAAAGGTGGGTGACAGTCAGATGCTAAACTAGAAAAGAAATCTTTGCGTCCCAGAATGGGTCTGACTGAACCCCAAAATATTTGTTCTCATAGCACTGTGATAACAAAGGCACCCTAAAACACACTCATTCCTCTCCCAAGGTGAAAACAAAGGTACCCAAGAAGTTTCGTGAAGATCAGTTCACAAATATGAGCTGTGTAGAAGTTGTGACAAAAAACTGATTGGACCTAATTTCAGTACAAAATGGCCACTGGCAGCCATCTTGAATTTTGGACTGCACCCAGAAACACTCATTCTCGTTCCAAGGTGATAACAAAGGTACCCAAGAAGTTTTGTGAAGATCGGTTCATAAATAGAGCCTCTAGCCCGAGCCGTATTGACATGTGCACTTACAGTGTATAAGTAGCACTGAATAAATCAAAGTTCATCTAATTTGCATAATTTCTGCACGAGAAAAAAACCTGTACTATATGTGATGTATTCCATGTTACTAAACATTCATACAAAAATTTATTCAAATCAGAACTTTCATACAGAAGTTCTGTACAAAAGACTGATTGCACTAATTTGGGTACAAAATGGCTGCTGGTGGCCATCTTGAATTTCGGACCACACCCAAAAACACTCGTTCTCATCCCACGGTGATAACAAAGGTACCCAAGAAGTTTCGTAAAGATCGGTTCATAAATACGGCCTCTAGCCTGAGCCGTATAGAAGTTGTATACAAAAAACTGATTAGACCTAATTTCGGTACAAAATGGCCACTGGCAGCCATCTTGAATTTTGGACCGCACCCAGAAACACTCGTTCTCGTCCCAAGGTGATAACAAAGGTACCCAAGATGTTTCGTGAAGATCGGTTCATAAATACAGACTCTAGCCCGAGCCGTATTGACATGTGTACTTACTGTCTGTAAGTAGCACTGAAAAAATCAAAGTTCATCTAATTTGCATAATTTCTGCACGAGAAAAAAACCTGTATTATATGTGATGTATCCCATGGTACTAAACATTCACACAAAAAATTATTCAAATCAGCGCTTTCATATGGAAGTTCTGTGCAAAAATCTGATTGCACCTAATTTTGTACAAAATGGCTGCCATCGGCCATCTTGAATTTTGGACTGGACCCCAAAACACTCGTTCTCGTCCAGCGGTGATAACAAAGGTACCCAAGGAGTTTCGTAAAGATCGATTCATAAATATGGCCTCTAGCCCGAGCCGTATTGGCATTTGCACTTACAGTGCTGAAAGTAACACCAAAAAACATCAAAGTTAGTCTAATTTGCATAATTTACACACGAGAAAAAAACCCGTATTATATGTGATGTATCCCATGGTACTAAACATTCATACAAAAAATTATTCAAATCAGAGCTTTCATATGGAAGTTCTGTACAAAAAACAGATTTCTGCATTGTCGGTACAAAATGGTGGCTGGCAGCCATCTTGAATTTTGGATCGCACCCAAAAACACTCGTTCTCGTCCCACAGTCATAACAAAGGTACCCAAGAAGTTTCGTTAAAGATCGGTTCATAAATACGGCCTCTAGCCCGAGCCGTATCCAATTGTTGACGGTCAGATGGACAGACGGACGACGGGCCATGGCATAAGCTCAAATTTGGCTTCACCAAAGTTGAGCTAAAAATGAAAAAATTAATTAAAATTGACGATTTCGGTGAATAGCGCTGGCCTGTTTTTGCCCGTTACGTTTGGTAAAGGGTTAATTTCATATTGGCTGAGATATCAGCGCGAGGTAAATACATATCAGCCGGAATCTGAAGATCAAAGACCGATGTGGGGTTACCATGGGCTGACATTTCGGCTTATGTGGAAGTAACAAAGTAATAACCTCTTTAATTATTAAATCAAAATAAATAATTACTGAATGTTCTCAGATCAGTTTCCTGGTAGTGTTATCGTTTCTCATTCTTTTCACAAAGCCAAAGTTTCCTCTTCTCCAAGTTCAGCTATTGAAAACCTTGGCTTCTCGATAGGGGACTTTCGGATTGGTGTACTATCGTTCCTCCCATTTCTGCATACATGTATCTCTGCTTTCAATGGGTCGACCTAAACACCAGAATCCCCCGAAATACCCCGGAATCCCCTAAATCTCCCAGAATCCCCCTAAAACGACTTTTAGTTTGCATTGAATTTTCTGTATATCTTTCGTTTTTTCTCTTCCTCCGCCCATTCCGGTCATTAATACCTCGTCATTCAAACTCTTCGCTTCAAGCCACTGCTATATGTCCGGCAACACCAGATTTCCTAATTACGTTCAACAAGCAATGGTTAACAGTTTAGATGTAAACAATTTGGTTGTACTTAGTAATCATGCATCAAGGGGAATGACTGTGGCTTGTCCATATCCGCTGAGATTGGAGTCATATCAGCCGAGTTTGAAGTCATATCGGCCCGGCTTGACGATGGTCAATTCCGAGACTCTTATCTAATGTATTATCTGATACTGTGAAGAAAATGCTCCTGTTCTTTATAAGCTTTTGCCTTCGTGTCAGAAAGAGAAATTTGCAGAAATGTTTTCCCATGAAATACTAGGGCTGAAACGGTTGGCTTATACAACTGACTAACCGAGAGCTATAACCGGATAATATCCAGTTAACCGTAGCCATTATGTCACCGAATCTGGGACCAAAACTATAGGAATTGGAAAGCAGTATTCTAAGAAACTATTCCGTAGTGTGTATACAAACGAACGTTGTCAAGTATTCGACAACGTTTGTTTGTATACATACTACGGAATAGTTTCTGCGGTTAAGCAGTACTCACGGAAATGCCGATCATTAACGAAGTCTTGAACACCAAAGTCGATTATTTCTCAATACATACAGCACTGCTTCGAGGTGTAATCTATCTCAAAGAAGAAGCGGCAGATTTACTACGTTTTAACCGTGGAATGATGATTACTATCGTCATTTCGGATAACCGGTTGACGTTTTTTAATCGAATAGGTAAGTAATCGGTTTCAAACCGGTTATCCGGTTAACCGTTTCAGTACTATGAAATACATCAAATATTATTAAAAAATCTTCATGCCTGAATGCCTTATCAACACTCCTTTTACTTCCAATTTTGCAAATGTTTAGCAAAGGTTTTGTCTTTTAACCCTAGAACACACTTTCCCAGTCCAGGAACATATGTCATAATTTCATTAAGCAGGGTGGCTACAAAGTGAATGTGTGGGCAGACCAATCAATATTTGAACGTGCAGCCCCAAAGCTACACGTTGAAAATATTAATTGGTTTACCCCCAAGCAAAGAATATGGACTCTTCCAATTGCTGCGGTGAACTGACACGTAAGATACCACCAAGGTTCAAAGGGTTAATATTGCTAACTGTGGCAATAATATGGTGTCATTAAGGCAATAGGTGTACCACCAGCTTTCCACTTTATATCCTAATTTTTAAACACAACAACTATATTAACAGGATAAAAAATTAACAGATGTTTCCTGAACAATGATAAAATTTAAAAATACAAATAATTTTAAATAATAAACAAAACTATACTGCATCAGTTTAAAACACAAGCTGGAAGTTTGTTTTGATTAGTTTAATAATTTTTCTCGTGCTACTTTGGGAAAGACATTGCCGTCTCTTGTCTGTAATTTGTGTTAGCTAAAAAAATAACATTTTTGCAATATTAAAAAGAAAACAAGAGGCCTCAAGGGGCCTTAATCACTCACCTGACAAAACGAAATGAAGTCTGGAAATTATTCATAACTATAGTGTCCATTTCAGATGATTATTATCATAGGTCTTCCTGACTGTTTCTAATTCTATCAGCTGCAGACATGCACTGCCAAGCTTCCAAGGGTTGTTATGTCACTGCAGTTTGAAAGGCAAATTTTATGGAAAAGTACAAAGGAATGAATTTGAACAAACTTGAGCCTAACCTGGCCACCTCCACCTCCCCCACCCCCATAGGGAGCCCAAATTTTAACACAGAGATCCAATTTCAACAAACTTGAATCTGACCCACCTAGAGATGTTATATACCAAATATGAGTGGATATTCTGACTGGTGGATCTGAAGAAGATCTTTAAAGAAATTCCCTCATATTGCACTTAGTTAAATTTTGGGCTCCCATAGCGAAACCATATGTTAACAAACTTACAAACTTGAAACTACCCCCCACCCCACCCCACCCCCCCACCCCCACCCCCGAGATGTTGTATACCAAAAATGAAAGGATTCTGACTAGTGGATCTGAAGAAAATTTTTAAAAGAAATTCCCTCATATTGCACTAAGTTAAAATTTGGGCTGCCATAGCAAGCCCAAATATTAACCCAGGAACATGCTTTGAACAAACTGGAAACCACCCACTGAGAGATGTTGTATACCGAATATGAAAGGATTTTGACTGGTGGAAATGAAGAAGATTTTTAAAGAAATTTCCTCATATTGCACTAAGTTAACATTTGGGCTCCAAGAGGGAGCCAAATATTAAACCAGGGACTCAACTTGAACAAACTTGAATCTGAGTCCATTAGAGATATTGTATACCAAATATCAAAAGATTCTAATTGATGGGTCTGGAGAAGATTTTTTTAAATTTTGGAAAATAATTATGGGGGGTATCACAGTAATTCTCCTTGTGATGCCACCTGTGGGTGTGGCAACTTTATTTGAACAAATTTGAATTGCCATATGATAAGGAACATGTATATCAAATTTGGTTCAATTCGGCCCAGTGGTTTATGAGGAGAAGTCCACAATGTAAAGGTCACACTGGTCAGATGTACGACGGACAGAAAGTGATCACTTAAACTCACCCTGACTTTCATTCAGTCAGGTGAACTAAAAACTGCCATAATTTTTTTTTTAAATTTCTCAACATGACTGGAAGGTCATTGTGACCACCTAGTGGCTTCTTTGCAGAAGCAATAGCTATGTGCGTGTGATATGGTATTACCTGCAATAACATATGTACATGCCCCACCTCTAGCGATAATAGGGTGTTCCCTGGCCTCCATGCACGATAAAAATATGAGTTACAAAAAATGGTGTATGTGTGTGGGTATGCCCCCCACCTCCAACTTCCCCGATCTGCTCATGACAAGAAACAAATTTGCATTTCCCAAACAACCAGGTAACATTCCCAGTGATCCATGAAATGCAGATATGCTTGTTGAGTCCTAATTTTTTTGTATGTACATGTACTTGCAACTATAGGCAGAAAATGCATTGAATATATAGCAACTATCCCATAAATTGTGAGCTCTTTATCTAAAATGCCTGAAAATTTTGAAGGTTTCTAGATTCATTTACTGGTGTTTAAGGTCACTCTCAGCATCTATGGCTTTATAGCCCCATGAAATTTTCTTGAACAAATCTGAGTCTACACCTCAAAAGCAAGCTGCACACCAAATATCAAGTCTTTCCTATTGATGGTTCATGAGAAGATTTTTTAAGATTTAGGCACACTTTTTGGGGATGGCCCTACTGAGGGGTGGGGCAACTTGATTTGAACAAAATCAAAATGTGATGTCATAACAAACAACCATCTCAAATTTCACTTAAATTGGTTCAGCAGTTTTGGAAAAGACGCAAACACCATGTTCGCGGATGACGGATGACAGATGGTGAGTGATCACAATAGCTCACCATGACTTTCAATCAGGTGAGCTAAATATGAACCATTGCTGAATGCTGTTTACAGTAATCACCCAAGAAACCAAATGAGATGTTGGTGGATTAAATGCTTGTCCACATTCAATTTGACTGGAATAGATTAATGTGATATGGGTTTGTAGTTCCAATTTTATCATTAAATTTTTCAGCAGGAGATCAGTAAGGACAAAGATATCTGAATTTCATTGTATATAATCTGCATTGAGCAAATATCTTACCAAATGTAAGCTCTTTATCAAAACTTGTCTGAAGACTTGGAAGTGTCATAGAACCAGTATCATTGGGGTTGAATCTAGGACTATGGCTACTGTCACCTAACCCTGATTGATTTTCTCACCATACTGACTGAGGTACTGCATAATACCATTTCCCTGCACACACACTATCACCTGCCCCCCAAAATAACAAGAGGCAGCTATGCCTAGACAGCTCCGCCGAGGGTCACTACTTTTAGGGGAAGCTGAATACAAGACAAGAATCCAAGTGTTACTGCTTGTCATCTTGACCTTCATGATAGGACAATGGGTCAAAGTCGTGACACAAGATTAAGTTATGGGTAATAACTGTGTGAAGTATGAACAAGATCTGACACAGGTTCACTTATACAGACCAGACAAGGGCTATACAACAACATCAAAGTCTTGTTGTTGACCTTGGATCAAAGTCACGACACACTTTTGTGTCATAAGAAATAATTGCACCAACTATGAATAAGATCTGTCAATCATACAAAGTTATATGAACCAGACAGGCCTGTATAACAATATATAAACGTTTTGCTACCTGTGACCTCAACCTTGATGATATGACCTTGAATCAAATTCATGACACACGTTTGAGTCATGAGTAATAATTGTACCAACTATGAATGAGATCTGTCAATCACACCAAGTTATATGGCCCAGACAAGGGCTGTATAATAATATCCAAGTTTTGCTGTCAGTGACCTTGACCTTGATGATATGGCCTTTGCTTAATGTTGTGACACACCTTTGAGTCATGAGCAATAATTGCACCAAGTATGAAAACGATCTGCTGATTGGAACTATATTATATGGACTGAACAGACAAAATGTTGACGACAAGCAACAGATGGATGGACAGACTTCAGACAACTTAGCTTTTGAAAAGCTCCACTGACATTCTGTAAGCCAGAGCTAATATTCAGTAGTTAAGAAATTATGCTCCAGACAAACAAATGTCTTTTGATATTACATATTGTTATAAAGTTTCATTAAAAAATATTCAGTGTTAAGAAATTAAGGCCCAGACAAACAAATGTCAAAGTTTTTCTGAGTGTCACGTTATCATATGGCCTGAGACCATGACCTTGAGATGCACATACCATATTATAATTGTGACACACTGTCTTTGATATTGTATACTGGTATGAAGTTTCATTATTCGGGGTTAAGAAATTATGGCCCAGACAAACAAATATCAAAGTTTTTCTAAGTGTCAACTTGTCATATTACATAATTTTTTATTGATATGAAGTTTCATCAAAAATCTCTTCTGCGGTTAAGAAATTATGGCCCAGACAAATAAACTGTGGATGACAGATGGATGGATGGATGGCTGGCTGGATGAATGGATGGACAGACAGATGGATGGATGGATGGACGGACGGATGACTTAGTATCAGAAAAGCTCCATTGACTTTGTCAGGCAGAGCTAAAAAGTTTAAATTAACTCAGGCAGTGTTGTAATATTTCTATATTCAGTTGAGTTGAAGGATGTGATCACAAAATTCTATCTCGATCAAGTCACAATCTGGTCAGAACACAGCTACACCAGGAGGTATAAATTTTAGAAATAAAATATTGTGAAATGGAGATAGCATTTGACATTCTGTGTTCTCGTGTTTTTTTTTATCAAAAAGTGATAATCCACAGAGTTCTCAGCAGGCAATGGACCGAGAATTTTGCCTGCATTTTGACAGTCACAATCAGATCAAAATTCTCTGCCTGCTGCAAGCTTTGAATTAAGCAGCCTGTCATAAGCAAAATGAGGTCCCCAGCGGGTGAATTTGGTGATGCTACCCTGCACAGCAGATAAGGATCACTAAATTTACCCTCTGTGAACCTCAATCTGAATCAAAGTCTCAAGCCTAAACAGAAAGAAGTACCCAGAGGATAAATAGGTCAACTCTATGGGATAGCATCCATAAATTCACCCTCTGGGAACCTCATTCTGCAAATGACAAATTGCTTGTATCCAGGCTTAGTCTGTTGATGACGGTACAGCAGGCTTACATGTCGATGGTGACTGTAACATGAAAGTGTCAATGACACTGTAGCTTAACTTGTGTGTTGTGTTTGATGAAAAGGATAATGTTCAATGTTTATGAAAGGATTATGAAATAAGACAAGAATTGTGATAATTGGGAATATGTTCATTTCTGTTCCCTGTGTGCTATGTTTATGATAAAAATAATATGAGGTGTACACTGTACTAAAGAGCTGAGGGGTGGGTTAATATGACCTCACAGTTAATGTATGAGGCCCTCACAGTTAACGTATATCAACAAAAGTTACCATGTTACAGTGAAATTATTCCAAAACGAGTCATCCTATCAAGTTACATTAAAATCCCCTCATAAATATGGCCTGTAGACTGTGCTAAAGGTTTTCGGGCTTCGGGCCCCTGTAGCCGTCAGTTTCCCAATTGCGTCCAAAGTGGATGTTCTCATCAAGGCATTATATGAAGTCAATCTACCAAATTACAATGAAATCCCTTAATAAATATGACCTGTAGACTGTGCTAAAGGTTTTTGGGCTTTGGGCTCTGGCAGCCATCATGGTTGAATAATCGTAACCAAAAGGAGACATTCTCATCTGGACACTATTTGGAGTCATCCTACCAAGCTACAATGAAATCCCTTCATAATTATGACCTGTAGACTGTTCTAAAGGTTTTCGGGCTTTGGGCCCCTGAAGCCGTCACAGTTGCCCAATCGTGTCCAAAAGGGGACGTTCTCATCTAGACATTATATGAAGTCAACCTACCAAGTTACAATGAAATCCCTTCATAAATATGACCTGTAGACTGTGCTAAAGGTTTTCGGGCTTCGGGCTCGGGCAGCCATCATGGTTGAATGATCGCAACCAAAGGGGACAATCTCATCTGGGCATCATCTGGAGTGATCCTGCGAAGTTACAATGAAATCCCTTTATAAATATGACCTGTAGACTGTACTCAAGGTTTTCGGGCTTCAGGCACCTGTAGCCATCACAGCTGACCAATCACGACCAAAAGGGGATGTCATCATCTAGGCATTATATGGAGTCAACCTAACAGGTTACAATGAAATCCTTCTATAAATATAACCTTTTGCCTATGCTAAACGTTTTTGGGCTCGGGCACCCATCAAGGCTGAATGATCACGGCCAAAATGGGACGTTCTCATCTAGACATTATTTGGAGTCATCCTACCAAGTTACAATGAAATCCCTTCATAAATATGACCTGTAGACAGTGCAAAAGGTTTTCGGGCTTCGGGCACCTTTAGCCGTCAAAGTTGCCCAATCATGTCCAAAAGGGGACGTTCTCATCTAGACATTATATGAAGTCAACCTACCAAGTTAAATGAAATTCCTTCATAAATATGACCTGTAGACTGTGCTTAAGGTTTTCGGGCTTCGGGCTCGGGCAGCCATCATGGTTGAATGATCGCAACCAAAGGGGACAATCTCATCTGGGCATCATCTGGAGTGATCCTACGAAGTTACAATGAAATCCCTTCATAAATATGACCTGTAGACTGTGCTCAAGGTTTTTGGGCTTCGGGCACTTGTAGCCATCACAGCTGACCAATCACGATCAAAAGGGGATGTCATCATCTAGGCATTATATGGAGTTGCCCAATCATGCTAATAGGTTACAATGAAATCCATCCATAAATATGACCTTTTACCTATACTAAAGGTTTTTGGGCTCGGGCACCCATCAAGGCTGAATGATCGCGATCAAAATGGGATGTTCTCATCTAGACATTATTTGGAGTCATCCTACCAAGTTACAATGAAATCCCCTTATAAATATGACCTGAAGACTGTGCTCAAGGTTTTCGGGCTTCGGGCACCTGTAGCCATCACAGTTGACCAATCACGACCAAAAGGGGATGTCATCATCTAGGAATTATATAGAGTCAACCTTACAGGTTACAATGAAATCCTTCTATAAATATAACCTTTTGCCTATGCTAAAGGTTTTTGGGCTCGGGCACCCATCAAGGCTGAATGATCATGGCCAAAATGGGACGTTCTCGTCTAGACATTATTTGGAGTCATCCTACCAAGTTACAATGAAATCCCCTTATAAATATGACCTGTAGACTGTGCTAAAGGTTTTCGGGCTTCAGGCACCTTTAGCCGTCACAGTAGCCCAATCATGTCCAAAAGGGGAATTTCATCTAGACATTATATGAAGTTAACCTACCAAGTTACAATGAAATCCCTTCAAAAATATGACCTGTAGACTGTGCTAAAGGTTTTCGGGCTCGGGCAGCCATCATGGCTGAATGATCGCAACCATAGGGGACAATCTCATCTAGGCATCATCTGGAGTGATCCTAAGAAATTACAATGAAATCCCTTCATAAATATGACCTGTAGACTGTGCTCAAGGTTTTCGGGCTTTGGGCACTAGTAGCCATCACAACTGACCAATCACGACTAAAAGGGGATGTCATCATCTAGAAATTACATGGAGTCAACCTAACAGGTTACAATGAAATCCTTCCATAAATATGACCTTTTGCCTTTGCTAAAGGTTTTTGGGCTCGGGCACCCATCAGGGCCGCATGATCGCGATCAAAATGGGACGTTCTCATCTAGACATTATTTGGAGTCATCCTACCAAGTTACAATGAAATCCCTTCATAAAAATGACCTCTAGACTGTGCTAAAGGTTTTCGGGCTTTGGGCCCCTGTAGCCGTCACAGTTGCCCAATCATGCCCAAAAGGTGACTTTCTCATCTAGACATTGTATGAAGTCAACCCACCAAGTTACAATGAAATTCCTCAATAAATATGACCTGTAGACTGTGGTAAAGGTTTTCGGGTTTTGGGCTCGGGCAGTCGTCACGGTTGGCAGATCATGCCCAAATGGGGAAATTCTCATCTAGACATCATAAGGAGTCAGCCTACCAAGTTACAATGAAATCCCTCCACATTAAACATGACCTGCAGATTGTGCTAAAAGTTTTTGTGTTTCGGGCTTGGGCAGCCATCACGGTTGATAGATCATGCCCAAAAGGGGACGTTCTCATCTAGGCATTATACAGAGGCATCCTACCAAGTTACAATGAAATCCCTTCATAAATACGACCTGTAGACTGTGCTAAAAGTTTTCGGGTTTTGGGCTCAGGCAGCCATACCGGTTGCCCGATCGCGACCAAAAGGGGACGTTCTCATCTAGACATGACCCCAAATCTGCATATGAAATTTCGTGACGATCAGACAAGAACTGCGGGGTGTAGCCCGTGCTAAAGGAAAATGTGAACAGACGTCACAGACTCACAGACTAACAGACTCACAGACTAACATACTTCCGCACGCGTGATGGCAATAGCTTATCTTGACTATGTCAAGCTAAGCTAACAAGTAAAACATCAAGTCTTGTTAATGATGACATCAAATTTTGAAGACTCATAAATAAATGTTTGCAATATTTTTCATTTGCACAGTCACATAGAAGATAAATAAACATTTTGAATTTTTTAAATTATCACTTTTTTCTCACCAATATAGGTCTTCCAAGGTGTCTACTAGGGGTAATTTTTTACCAGGAATCTAATGATGAGGTTTAAAAAAGTGCCGGGGTGGGGTGGCGGTGGGGGTGTAGAGGGGAACCAACAGTTATAAAACTCTACTCAGCACGAGCAGTGCCGGGTAACCCTGCTAGTATAGAATATACCCATAGTAGCTTGGTGTACCAAATGTTCACCACGAGTGATGAACATTTGGTACATCAATACATCAAGCTACTTTGGGTGTATTTATTTATACTATGATTGTCAGATTATTAAGAGTTTAAATGTTAAATACAGTGGAACCCTGTTAATTGAATAACCACTTTGCCAATGAAAATTATTCAATCAACAGGAGTATTCAATTAACAGGAATTGTGTCACTTTCCTGTATTCTAGAGATAAACTTAGCATTTATTCTATTATATCTTGTTTGACAGAGCTCCATGAGCTCTGTCAAACAAGATATAATAGATTAAATGCCTATATCGAATGTACTGAGGCCAAATAGGTCTATAAACAAAGGAAAACTGGGGAGAGTCAGGGCAATTTCTCGACATTTTACAAGATTTTTTATTCAATTAGCAGGAGTTTACTCTATAACCTATATTCAATTAACAGGTCAAATTTGTACTGGAGGAATGGTAAATGGCTTTGTGTTGGGAAACTATATTCAATTAACAGGGATACACAATTAAGAGATATCCAATTAAGTGGGCTCCACTGTAATGCAATATTCAATATTACGTTCTAAACAATTCCCATACACACATGCAAAATCTATTTTTGTTTACATGAGCACTGGTGGGTCATACTTCCACTATCAATTTTATCGCCAAAACAAAATTCACTTTAATAACATACTATTTCAAGTTATGGATGTTTCAGTAACCAGAGACAATGCATGTGTTGATAAT
This sequence comes from Pictodentalium vernedei, assembly GCA_031216915.1. Taxonomy (NCBI): domain Eukaryota; kingdom Metazoa; phylum Mollusca; class Scaphopoda; order Dentaliida; family Dentaliidae; genus Pictodentalium; species Pictodentalium vernedei. Next base: position 727,363,572 of record CM062297.1, on the reverse strand, counting down.
TTTTGCTATCCTATGAGGTAAACTCATTTAACAACATAATAAATAATTTCCACCTTCATTTTACTCTTTGCGAGGCGAGGAGTGACAAATTTAGACAAGTTTGCATTCAGGTCCAGGTCACCAATGGTCAACTTGGATGTAGTTCCACTGTAGGTGTAAATTTTAACAACTTATATCCCATTGCTGGCATGTTCATGACGGACACATGTGTTCACCACGGTTAGTTAGTGTGTAAATCTAAAATTTATGTCCTAAGCTTTTTATATATAGTAGAAAAGGTAATCATGGTATAAAAATAATTTATTGCTGGAAAATAGCAAAACATCAGTATCAATAACATTACTATTTTCAAATATTGTATGACATTAATGAAAACAAAAACTCTACAGCTAAAAAAAAAATAAATACAATGTTTCTCAAGCATCGCCGCATTGAAAAAAGTGATCTGCATCCAATGTTTTTGTTGACATTTTGAAGTTGGTACCTGTAGTCATTTAAGAGGTGACAAACGTCTCACGTGTTTGCCATCACATAAAACTAAAGGGAATCAAAAATGGTCGATTCGAAATTGAAAAATCATTCCACTGATGAATATAGGCTATAACTCTTCCTGTGAGCCCAAGATGTGCTTTAAATAAAGGGTCTCTCGAATAACAATGTGTATTTATGATCAAAACATTCAGTGACCACTTGCTTTCGCAAATCTATTTACACTGGAAAAGGGGATCGATAATAAAATAACCTGGTCATTTCAAAAGTTGGAATTGATGCTAAAACAAAACATAAACTAAAAACTAAAGCAGTTCTAATTGCTACTAAAGCAACCTTGGATATATCATAACTCTGCTAAACATACTATAGGTTTTCACAAAAGCTGCTAGATGATCGTAAGATGAAAAATTCAAGATTTGTTGGAAAACCTTAGAAATTATTTTGTTACACTTAGGATGTTTTCATGCATTCTCAATACTCACATGTATTAAATCTTCATAGGAAGAAATGGGTGAAGAATGAATAAAAAAAAATGAAAAATAAAAATAAAATCCTACCTCCCTCATCCATTTAACCCTTTACCCAATGTAACTGCCAAAACCGGCCAGCTCCAATTAATTTTCATTATTCTTTCATTTTTTGTCTCAAAAACATAGGTTATGACCCCTTATTGGAATGAGCTCATGGAGCTCGTTCCAATGAGGGGTCATAACCTATGTTTTTGAGACAAAAAATGAAAAAAATTAGTTATTGAAGAATTTTGTTTGCAAGTGTCGTCTGCTTCTCAAGTTAGGTAAAGGGTTAAAAAAAATGCCTGAGAATCAATTATATTTTAGTATGGCCTAATATCCAAAAAATAATGGAGAAGTCAGCAAAAATGGAATGTCCTTTAGTACACCATACTGACCCGGGAATAAGCCCATAGTCGAAAATAAGTGCATCTACCAACTTTTCAAATTTCTGTTTCAGAGTCCCCTCCTTGTAAATAATCACAGTCCCTAACTTCGTAGACATTGATGACAGCCATACAGGTACACAAGTTGTTACAACAACAAAAAAAAAACCTTACCCAATGCACATGATATAAAAATTTATTTTAATATATATTTTTTTTAAATGTTTCAAAAAATCCATATCATGTGACCCCTTATTGGAACAAGCTCTTTTCAAAGAGCTCCATTGGGACAACCTCAAAGAGCTCATTCCAATGGGGGGGAGGGGAGGGGGGCATATGATATGGTTGTGTTGAAATGATTTGAAATTTTCAATTACTTTGGCACATGTGGCCAATTCATTAACCCTTTAACCAACGTAATGGCCAAAACCGGCCGGCGCTATTCTAAAAAATCGCCAATTAATTTTCATTATTTTTTCAATTTTTGTCTCAAAAACATAGGTCATGACCCCTCGTTGGAATGAGGTGGGTGGGTGGGGGGAGGGGCAGTGTTGTTTGGGTTTTTAACCAAAACTGTAAACAAGCATTTTTGACGAAAGAAAAAAAAGTGTCTAATTTGCCGCCAGCGGGGGTGGGGGTGGGGGTGGGGGTACGTAAGTTTAAAAAAAAGTTCTGCATGTAGTGACAGTAAATAGTTCAAAATGCATATTGGAGAAAAGAAGAGAAAACAAAGCCTAATGGGGGGGGGGGGGAGTCATTCTACCAAGCTACAATGAAATCCCTTCATAATTATGGCCTGTGGAATATTCTAAAGGTTGTCGGGCTTTGGGCCTCTGTTGCTGTCACAGTTGCCCAAAAGGGGACGTTCTCATCTTGACGTTATATGAAGTCAACCTATCAAATTACAATGAAATCCCTCCATAAATATGACCTGTAGACTGTGCTAAAGGTTTTCGGGTTTTGGGCTCGGGCAGTCGTGACGGTTGATAGATCACCCCCAAATGTGGATATTCTCATGCAGACATCATACGGAGTCATCATATCAAGTTACAATGAAATCCGTCCATAGTAAACATGACCTGCAGACTGTGCTAAAAGTTTTGGGGTTTCGGGCTTGGGCAGCCATCACGGTTGACAGATCATGCCCAAACGGGGACGTTCTCATCTAGGCATTATAGAGAGGCATTCCATGAAGTTGCAATGAAATCACTTCATAAATACGACCTGTAGACTGTGCTAATGGTTTTTGGTTTTGGGCTCGGGCAGCCATACCGGTTGACCGATCACAACCAAAAGGGGACATTCTCAAGCAGACATTACCTAAAACCTGCATATGAAATTTTGTGACGATCAGACAAGAAATACCGGGTATAGTCTGTACTTGAAGGTTGAATAAAAAACTTTAACCACAAACTTTAACCAAAACTCCAAATGTCAATTAAAAAGGAATAATAAAAAAAAAAAAAAAAAAAAAAAAAAAAAAAAACACTTGAACCTTCAGTAAAAAACTTTAACCACAAACTTTAACCAAACCTCTAAATGTTAACAGAAAAAAACAGATGGACAGACGGACGGACGGACAAAAGTCATTACTGTAGCGCTCACTGTAAACAGTCGGGCTAAAAATGGGATGAAAAATTTGAAGAAATTCACTGGACAAGGGTTAAATGATGCTAGAATGATAATGAGGAACATGTATGATGGAATATAAGCATGATGGGAAGAGAAGGAAAACAGCAGCTGACCTAAACACAAACTTAAACATGAAATTCTGAGGTAAACAGAAAAGTAAATGTAACTAAAAATGGCAAGAAAAAGGTTTAAAACACACTGGACGGGGGTTAAATAATGGTAGAATGATAATAACCACAACATAGAAGCAATATAAAGGCCATGGTATGAAAAGGGTATCGATAGCTGACCTAAACAGAAACTGTAACACACTGAAAATGTGTTAGTGTGAGGTAAAAAGGAGGGTTCACGTTCAAAATTTGATGAAAAATTTAAAGAAATTCACTGTAGAAGGGTTAAATCATGGAACAATGATACTGAGGAACATGCATGATGAATATAAGTGCCATAGGAAGAGAAGGAGCACAGCAGCTGACCAAAACACTAAGTTAAACATGAAATTCTGAGCTTAACAGAAAATTAAACATAACTAAACAATGTTAAGAGAAATGTTTAAAACACACTGGGTGAGGGTTAAATAGTGGTAGAATGATAATAAGCACCATATGGAAGCAATATAAAGGCCATGGGATGAAAAGGGTGTCAGCAGTCGATGTAAACAAAAAATTTAACCCACTGAAAATGTCGAAGTATGAGCTAAACAGAAAACTAAACGTTCAAAATTGGAAGAAAAATTTTAAGAAATTCACTGGACAAGGGTTAAACCACGGTAGAATGATAATGAAGAGCTGTATGATGAATATAAGCACCATGGGAAGAGAAGGAACACAGCAGGTGAGCTAAACACTAAGTTAAAATTGAAATTCTTAACATCTCATGTTAAATTCTATAACTGACAGGTTAACCCTTAAGTCCACAGATTCATTTTAAGTTAATAACTACCATAAATACATTTACAAAGCTGCAGATGACTTAACAGTGTTTCTACATTATTGTTGGCTGCCTAAACAGGCAGCCAACAATGATGTAAAAACACCATCAAAAAAATACATCCTACGGGTAGAGTTCTCAAGGAACAATACACCTGAAACAACTTTTTCAGAGCCATATAAAAGGGGAAGTTTGTAGCTGTATGGGACTTGAGGGTTAAACAGAAGCACTCCATTTTGTATAGTAGCCTTCTAACTTTGACAACAGGAACAATATATATGATGAGGGGAGTATAGTAAGGTGATAAGATTTCCCCAATTAGACTATAAACTAAAAAATACTTTCAGTAAATGGTTATTTCCCTTTGCATAGATGAATGATAAAAACTGATAAAACCTAATTATTATAAGTGTTGACTGCAATAAATTTTTTATCTTGTACATGTATATCTTAAAAATAAAATTCTCAATTAAAACAAGAGGCCCCAAGAGGCCTGTAGCACTCACCTCGTCAAAGCACATTGGTTCTTTATATACAAATTTTATTAAAATAATCTGTCACTCACTATTTACCAGATATAAGATGTCCAAAAGCTTGGGTTAGTGAGAAGATTTTACTTAATGTTTCCCTCATTACCAAACTAGGATGAATGTGTGTGTTGTGGGCGAGGGGGGGGGGGGGGGGAGGGGGCAGATGACACTCTCATGTCAATTACTTGCACCATGCAGTTCAGGAAACATTACATTTGGAATGTTGTTCTATGTTTGGCTTTTTGAGTTCCTACAGGGCACCTAACTATTTTTGGGATGTTACAAGTTACCAAGAACAATTCACCTACTTATAACAGTCTCCTAATTTATTTCAGTCCATGGGTTCCAAAAAATGCTAAATCTGGGAAGGGCAAAAAATAATGCTCCTCCTATTACAAAGGCAAATACTGCCCCACAAAAAAAGAAATTCGTACCAAATATCAAGTCATTGCATCTATCAACTCATGAGAAGATCCTCCATCCAAGGGGAGAGGGAGGGGGGGGGGGGGGGGGCTTTTCAACAAATTGAAAAGCCCCACCCAACTCATCACTCATTTGAAGCTTCACTGGAATTGGGAGTAGGCTGTGAGAGAAGACCAAGCACCACCTTTACAACAGATGACAACAGATGATGACAGATGATGTCAGATGACTATGGATGAAGAGTGATCAGTATAGCTCATCCTGACTTTCGGTGAGACAAGCTAATAGCATGAGATGAACTTAACTGTTTATCTAAAGACTCATCTGCATCTGCCCATGTAATTTACAAACAGAGCAGTTGAAAAAAAATTCAACAAAACCATATCATGTGATTCCTCAATGGAGTGAGCTCATACAGCTCGTTCCAATGAGGGTCACATGATATCGTAATGTTGAAATTTTTTTAAACATTTTGAAAAAAATAATTAAATAACAAATTTTGATATCATGTGTGACTGGGTAAATGGTTAACCTTTAATGTATCTCTCCCTATATTTTCCAAAGGTGATGGCTCAGCAACTAGACCTCACCAGACTGCACTAGGAGAACCCTACCCTTGGGAGAGGTTTGTAATGGAATAACAGAACATGTGACCATACTCAATACATACTTGAATTTATCTAACAATCAACTTAATTTGCACCCAAAAACTCAGAAAAAACATTTGTATCAGCCCCCCCTGTTCCGCTTCTGTATCAGACAGATTCAGCTTCCGGTAAACACTGCACTATCACAAAAATGCTTTGTTATTACACATAGATTTTGAAAAATTCCAACCCAATTTAAACTGAAAAAATGGGGAAATAGGCTTTTTGTAACAGGATTGTTAGATAAATGTATTATCATGACCAAATGCATGTCCTGTAATTTGTATCAGATTCTTGGTCATGATTACAATTGGATCACAACTCGATCTGACGGGGTCATTGCGATCCGATTGTAAACATGCCCTCGAATCTGATACAAATTACAGGATATGTACATGGTCATGTTAATGTCTATATGTTCTCCATTCATTATTCCAGCAAACCAAAACATCCTTTGTACCATACATTAACCTTATGCCTAACCTGAATAGTAGAGGATGCTTGCAAAAAAAAATGTCTTGAATAACTAAAACATTCCATTTTTTGTCTTCAAAAACTTAAAATAATTTCTATATTTATCATACTTGTCATGGGCCCAGACATGCTGATCTTATGGAATGAATCAGGCCAATCACTTAATTTTAAAACCCCAAAACCCCTTAAATTTAAGCCAAATAACAAAAAATAAAAAGTCCCAGACTGTACTCAATACACGATGTCTACACATGCACAGTGATCCATAAAGTATCATCCATTCCCACCAATAACCATTCTTTTATAGAGTCCACTAAGTTTTTATAGATGAATGTGGGAAAGTGTGAGTAAACAACTCACAGGAGGGAACTTTCTGTCTGGGCCAGCAGACGGTATGATAAATATAGAAATTATTTGAAATTTACCATATTTACCCACCATAACCACTGGTCCCACCATTCTGTTTTAATAAGAAGATTGAGGGACAATACAGGACTGAGGAGTCGAGTTGTAAGCAGGTTTGCCAGTAACTCCAGGAGAAAGGAATCTCCAAAAGAGATAAGAGATATTTATTTATTTATTTATTTATTTATTTATTTATTTATTTATTTATTTATTGGTGTTTAGGGTCATATGCTTATGCACAATGGCTAATCAGGACCATGACAATCATACGGGTGGAGGAAGCCGGAGTACCCGGACAGAACCACCGAGCAGCTTCCAGCCCCCCAACATCGTAACACCGCACTGCAGCACAGGCAGGGTTAGATTGGTTGAAGACATGCATACCATCGACATGCAGTATGTCTTAGTACTCGGCATTATCGTGCCCCCATGTGGACAAACAGGGTTAAGTGCCTTGCCCAAGGACACAATGCAGGAGTCCGAATTCATCACTCAGACAGTCACCCATCCAATGATTAACCAGGCTCGATGTTTCTGAACTTCGGTGATCTGGCGAGAACCGGTTACCGCAACCACACCACGCAAGCAAGAGATAAAACAAAACAGAAGTCTACATCTGTCAATATCAACTAAATAGCTCTTGACAGATGTAGAGACTACATAGGATATAAGAATCCTAACATGGAGTAATGCCGATTACCTCCTTACCTCCTTAACTGGTTGAGGGCTAGATTATTTTTAGTGGCATGAATTTTCATTCAAAATATGTTTTATTACACATTATTGGAGAGTGCCCACAGGCACTCTCCAATAATTTGTGATAAAACATATTTATATAAACAAAATTTTATTTGCATTTGACTGAATATGAAATATGAGCAAGAAAAATATTGGCTTTTGCTCTGTTACCTTCATTTTCTGAAAGCCCTGATAGTGGCTTCTAGCACTCAACCAGTTAAAGATGAAGTATTTCCCAAAATGCTATAATTTAGACTAAGGGAACCAATCTAATAAATTAGTCTAGAGGCAATATAAATAAGACGATTTATGTTAAAATTACAAATAATGAGGTATTGTATGGAATGTGCTCATGTCTTCTGAAACTAAAAACAAATATACAAATACCAAACACTGACATTTACTATGGACCCCTGAATACTACACAAGAGAGCAGCTCAATAACTTTCCACTGAGAAAGTGTAGGAAATCAGACACCCTCCCCAACTCCCCTGTTTTTGTGATAAAAAACAGATCTACTGAAGAGAATCACAAAAAGGTCAAACATTGTATACAAAATGTACTGTGAGTTAAAGTAGAACATTTTAAGCCACACACAGAGGACCTTAAGGCCTTCTGTCCCCTGTCACAGATTCTAGATTTCTAAGATAAAAGGTAGTGAATGTAGAGGGCCACGTGCAGTAAGCAGCCTTCATAATGTCTGACAATGTATCTGAATTTGTAAATACCCATGAGGATGACAATGCTTTAACCTCATGTACTGAAATTCTATTATAATATTAGAACGTTCCTTTTCATGTTCTATCGGTCGATAGTACCTGAGTTTGTGTGATTTCTGAAATAAAACCTGAAGCAGCGAACATGAAAAGAAACGTTCTAATTATTTTATTATGCCAAACAAAATTTGACTTTCATTGTTAAGCGTTAACTGCAACAAGCCATCGATCTTGTAACAACAATGTTGTCGAATCCAAAAACATGACGTCATTTCGAACGAATGACGTCTCTTCGAAAATGACTTGTCACAAGTGCCGTCGTTTGGGAGTTTCTTTATCAACAAATGCCAATGTTAACAACTGCATCATGCTGTTCGTGTTATAATTCATTAATGCTTGTGTGAAAAGTGATTTAAATTAATGGAATATAAATTCATGTTTCTCGGACAACAGTTGATAGAATTAAGCGGAGTGAAACACAATAATAACTGAGACTCATATTCAGGATTAAGCGGAGTGAAACACAATGATAACTGAGACTCATATTCAGGATTCACTGAAGTGGTGAACAACACGTGAGTGAGTTTTTTAATATTTCTGATTCTTTTGAATGCATTGTTTGCAGTTAAAATTGAAAACACACCCACTGAAGGTGATATATTTGTTGGCAAGTTTGTGTCTACCGGTGTTGAAAAAGCTAAACGGACACGGAGCCAGTGTTTGGTGTTGAGAAATTTGACGCTGATCAATGGAAGTGACGCTTACATTTTCTTCGTTCTCTTGTCTCCAGGGAAAAACGTTCCGATAGTACCTGTGTTTTGCCCCAAAACTCCAGTACTATGACTTTTAGAAGGTGTCATATTAACCAATCACGGCTGATGTTACAAATGTGGGGCATAATAATCACCCTTCTATCGGCATCCGATAGACTGCTGTATGTGATGCAAGATAGCACACTGAATTTATCTGGAAATAGAATGAACAGAAATATCCTATTTGCCAGGAATAAGAAAGAAGAAGGGCCTTTTTTTCCTGTTCTTATAAAACTAAGCCTTTTCACACAAGTTCTGAGTGCCCTTATTGGACATTGTAAGGGTCTAGAATTATTTACAGGAGGTAATGCACTAACAATAAATGTTGCTGGTAGTTTATCTGGTGTCTGATTCTTGGCTGAAAACAATTTGGGATAACACATGTAAAGGTGACAAGACATCATCAAACTCTTCCCTGAAGCTGATGTGATATGATCTGATAATCTGCAAATGACAGGACATTGAGTGTTTTTCTGGGCGATTTGGTGGTTTGATCTAGATCGACAAACATACAGAGCACTGAGTTGGAATGTTAAGCGAAGAAGACTTCTTGTTCAAAGGAAAGACTGATGTTTGAATGAAAGGACCGACCGTATGGAAATAATACTTTTGACTCATTGAATGGTAATGTTGTCTACTTCTTGGACACATAGGATTTACTGTCGGCTTTGTGTATGAGGAGTGCACTGATTCTATTGAATGTTTGAATGATCTGTGAAGACCCTGTCGGAAACAATATCGTCCTTCTGAAAGTGAAGTCTGTCTAACAAAAATGATAATATTGATGTGGAAAACAAACTCTGGAGCTGCTTTGCCTCTCTATGATGCAATGGTAATGAGGGACCACTAGTCATTTGATGACTCTTCCAAGTGAGATCAAGAGGAATTTAAATAATGACCACTGTCAGTGTGTGACTGATTAGGTGACCTCTCCTTTGTTGTAAACTCCTGCGAGACCAGTTTTAGAGCTTGTGTCAAAGCTTTTCCAGATTTGGTATACCATCAAAAGTTTTGCAGGTGCCATTATGTCAAAGCTTATGAGCATTATGACTAGTCTCCACCTCCAATGATGAGAAGAATGCTTTTTACCATGATGATGAAAACTGTGTGAAGATTTAAGGCTTCTCGAGTCTCCTTGGTGAATGTCTGTGTCGATGAGATTGTCGAAAAAAGTAAATGGAACAATGTCATGTGATTCCACCAGATGGAGCAATGATCCCAATGGAGGTAATGTGCTTCTGGCTAATCTAGTTGGGGGACCACTTAGAGGCCCTGCCTCACCTGATTTCCTAGATAGGCTATCTATCTCTCCCACTTTTTGCCTATTATCCAAGCAGAAAAAGGCCCATAACTCTAGAAGAAAAATGGACAAAACCTGTTACTTGTGAATATCCTTTCCCCCATGATTGTCTATCAGCATACCAATGATCATTGAAATCCAACATCCACTGACTGAGATATGAAGGTTCAAAGCTGACACTGGCAGATGAACGGATGGATGGACGAATGGCCGGACAGACAAATGGACAGAACCCATTTCTATATCCCCTGCAAACTTCGTTTTGGCAGGAAAAAAAAAGACTGGTTATTGGTGGAAATGGATGGCATTTCCTGGATCTCTACACATGGAGTACCATACAGGGCTCTCTATTTTCTGTTATTTAGCTTAATTTGGGGGGGTTTGGGAGGTTTAAAATTTTGTTTAAGCCAGTGGTAATGGTGGATAAATAAAGCCTACATGTACATTTGTATGATCCCTCATCAGAACAAGCTCATCTAATGAGGTCAAAAGCCATGCTTTTGAGGGTTTGGGGAGGCAGGGGTTAAAATTGTCTTGCCTGATTTATTCAAATAAGTGTGGCTAGCTTGTCTGGGCCGGTGATAATGGTGGATAGCCTCCATTTGTATGACCCCTTCTTCTGAACAAGCTCATTGAGCTCAGTCTAGTGATAGGTCGTAAGCTGTACTCTTGAGGCAAAAGGGTAAAAAAAAATAAAATCTGAAAGGTGATTTTTGCGAATAGCACTGGCCATTTTTGGTCATTATAAAGTGCAGCCAGTGTGGACTGGTCTCTTTCCATGGGGAGGCAATATTTCAAGCATGCAATAATATTGGAATTCAAACACTAATTATAGGAATACTCATCAAACGTTTGATTAATGATGCACCAGGTACAACCCAGTGCTTCATAAATTAAAATTTTGCTGATGATTTTTATTACCTGGTAAACGCATGCGTGGACATCACTACCAATGTGTGGATTACGACCAGTCCACAGCAACTGTACTACAGGAGGCAGTAAAAGGAATGTTCAGCTGCCACATTCTGATATGCTTTTTTGGATAGTGTAATCAATGTAATACAGTCAGAGTATAGGAAAAAAAAATTGCAGTTTCTTATCTGAGCAATTTTTTTTCTGGATAGTGAGGCTGTTAGTTTTTGGAGCGGTACAACCTTGGATATACATGTGCCACACCAAAAATTTACATTTTGCTTTACAGTTGAAGTAAGGATGAACGTTTATGATTACAAACTCAAAAAAATATTTTTGTTGACAATGTTTAATCCAGGATTTATTTGTTATTACTGAGCTCTTTAGTTATTACATTATGTTGACATAACCCCAGTAAAGAACCCCAGATCAAAGAGTAAAAGAATAATAAAAAACCAAGATTACTTTCGATGGTGCTGACTGATGTTATTTTTTTAACAGGATCCAGACAACTGAAATGTATGGAGTAATATAATGTTACAATAAAAATGATAATATTAAACAAGTAGTTCTGAAATAAATCACAATGAGCAATACCACAAGGATGATTATTATTTGTACAGTGGAACCTGGTTAATGGGATAACATCTTTATCTGTGAAAAGTATTCAATTAACAAGAGTATTTTTCCAATATTCTAGTATCAAAAAGAGCATTTATTGTATTAAATCTTGATTGACAGAGAGCTCATGGAGCTCTGTCAAACAAGATATAAAAGATTATATTCCTATATTTGGTTTACTGGGGCCATAAAGATCCAGAAGAATAGAGAATTCAGTGGATGTTAGAGTAATTCTTTAACCCTTTACCCAATGTAACGGCCAAAACCGGCCAGCGCTATTCACAAAAACATAGGCTATGACCCCTCTTTGGAACGAGCTCATTGAGCTCGTTCCAATGAGGGGTCATAACCTATGTTTTTGAGACAAAAAATGAAAAAAAATTAGTCTTTCAAGAATTTTTTTTGCAAGTGTCGTCTACTTTTCATGTTAGGTAAAAGGTTAATGTATTAGAAGATTTGGATTCTTTTAAGAGTCTACTCCGTGACTTATATACAATTTTGAGGTCAAATTTGCAGAGAAAGTGTGGTAAATGGTTTTGTGCTTGTGTATGGAAATAATATTTAATTAACAGGGTTATTCAACTAAGAGATGCACAAATAAGTATTTATTTATTTAGTGCTGTTTAAGGTCACATATTCCTACACAATGGCTAATTGTGACCGCAACATGGAGATAAAATCAAGTGTAGCCAATCGTATGTAACGATGTTGCCCCTTTTAGAGGACTTCAACCCCAAGCACTGGAGACTGGGTCCTATTTTTATTTTACCAGTAAAAGAGAGCTTGTTTACCACACTAAACAAGCATGGCTTCACTTCCTGAGGGATAGAAATAAGTGGGCTACAATGTACTTGATTGTGGAGGATTCATTTGTGATTTCACAAACCAATGGAAAAGCATTACAGCCTTTTTAAGATATATTTTATTACAAAGGTTTCCAAGGTCAAAATTAGCCTTTGTGCAGAAATATGTGACCTTATATTCTAATAAATAAATAAATAAATAAATAAATGCTGCAGAAGTATCTTTTTGGCCATGCAGAGTATTGTTGTATACAGTACAGTGGAAGAAAAATCAGTCTCTTTTCAGATCACGCTCTGGTTAAGAAAATCTTTCAAAAGCGGGTCAAGATTTCATAAATGAAATATTGCAAAATCAAGACCAAATCAAGAAAGACAAACAAAAATAGCATCTGAGAATTAATGTTCTCACATTTCTTCTTTAATAGGTGACCCAGTCACAATCTAATCAAAAGTCTCTCTCTACTTTTGTGATCACAGGACAGTTAGATTTTGGTGAAAATGGGAATTTGATGACTGATAATACATTTACTCATTACAAAAGTTTAATCAATAGATTATCTTACAAATTTGCTGAACACACCCACACAATTTATAAACTGAGCTATTGAAAAAAAAAACAAAAAAAAATCTGCTCGTTCCAATGAGGGAGTCACATGATATGGTTTTGCTGATATGTTTTGAAAAATGTTAAAAAATAATATTTAAAATAATAAATTTTGATATTGTCAGCATCAAGATGGTTAAGTCAGCGACATTTTGTGATGTGATGCTCAGTTGGTTCTTTCCAACTTTGTGTAACAAATCAGCATTTCATCAGCAGAATCAGAGATACACCAACTTGTTATCCTCCTTTCAAAATTAACAATGACACTAAAACTGTAAGAGAGGAAACTCTTATAACCAGTTAACCCATTACCAAACGTAACGGCCGAAACCGGCCAGCGGTATTCACAAAAATCGTCAAATAATTTTCATTATTTTTTCATTTTTTGTCTCAAAAACATAGGTTATGACCCCTCTTTGGAACGAGCTCATCGAGCTCGTTCCAATGAGGGGTCATAACCTATGTTTGTGAGACAAACAATGAAAAAAATTAGTTATTCAAAATTTTTTTTTGGCAAGTGTCGTCTGCTTTTCATGTTAGATAAAGGGTTAAAAATGGTTTTAAAGCTATAAGTACCTATATGCTTTCTAATTAAAAGGGTTGAAATAAAATATTTCTGTCCTCTCATCTGAGGACTCTAGGTCTGGGAATGAATGTTCAGCTTATGTGAGGGTAACATCAACTGAAGAGTACACAAATGAACTACAGGTTATCACAAAAATCATTCAACATAAATAAAAGTCCTAATCAGTATGTTTGCCAGACCCAAGCAAACTTGACCATGTTTTTGGGGCTAATGAGACTCAAAAGTTGCACATCATATCTACCTATGAATAGAATAGCATGCTGTTTGTATGACAAACAGCGAGCTTAGAGCCCACATTTGAGGCACAGTCCGAATAAGTTGGAGGGTATATTGCCAGATAAACACAAGCCAGATAAACAAATGTTCAAGGCTTCCATCAACTTTTCTGTCATTGAAGTGAGAAAACTTAATCGTGTTAAATTAATTCTGAAATTATTTTCAGCTACCCATGTGGTTACAAATGGGCTGCCTGCATTGTGCATGGCTTGAAGACCGGCTTGACACAGGCTAGAGAAATTATGATTCAACTAGCTGGAAATTGGAAGTGAATTACATTAAATAATTTAAAAGGCTTATCAAAAAAAAAATTTCTTGTTTCTCAGGTAATTTTTAGCTTAATTTAATTTTCTTCCTGAAAATAGTCAGAACACGATTATATGGAAAAGCCAATGTTTCATCAGTGAAAATTTCCAATAATGCAGTTGCAAACTTAAACAACTATATCTTGTTTGACAGAGCTCAATGAGCGCTGTCAAACAAGGTACATTTGGTTCAATTTTTAGTTCTACCAGTGAAAAATAATATCATCGTAGAGCTTTCCAAGCCAAAAAGAGTGATGAAGTTACAAGGGAGGTGCCATGGAAACAAGAAATTTATTTTTAACTATGTTTTTTTATGAAGACTCCTGAAGACTCCATCAACTTCTGACATGCATGTCCTCACCATGATATTTCAGAGCTAAATTTAGCAAGTCCTGTCTTGAATATTCCTTGTTGTTATCAATATAGTACCTCAGCGCTTTGGCTCGGTATTTGCCAAATATCCAATCAGATGCCCAGTTTTCATCATCAATTTTCTGACCACCATCAGTGAACTTTTGGGGTTTTGGACAACCATAATGATCCAATGTTGCTTGATGTTTAAGTACCCGGCTTTTTCAATCTCTGTCGATGAAGATTTTCATGGACTTTCTGACAAACATAACATTCAAAGCCACTTATGAAATTCATGGCTGATCCACTTTCATAATTACTATTTGCAATCCATGGCCGACTCTCCATGAAAGTCACTAAAGCTGGGTTTGTAATACCCGAATTTTTCCAGTCTAAATATTTTTGGTAATCTTCATCATTGTTATTTAAGTATTCTATATATTTTGCTAGCTCTTGAATGCTTTTAAAATCATCTATAACTAATGCAGATACATTGGAAGGTAGAAAGTCCTGTAATTTAAAAGAATGAAAATACTTCAAAATTGCAGATAAAGGTAAAGTTTAAAAATTTATAGGAATTTATATATTTTTTATACTTACCAATGACCCAGACTTAGCTGGTGCAAACTCATTAAATTCAGGGCCAAACCAAATTTTGCCACCCCCCCCCCCCCCCAATCCCCAAAATTTGCATCAAAAACCAAAAATAAGATGTCCTGGTAAGTCCTCCATACTTTTACTGTACTGTGCATGCGCAGTGTCAAGGAGGTCTCGAAATTCCCGCCAAAATGTCATTCTTATGACCAGTGCCTGGTAAGTGTTATGTACGCAGCGGGGAGGCAAGAGTTCCCAACTCCTGGGAGGGCCATCCCCGTCTGGGTCATTGGTAATTATAAAAAATATATAAATTACTATAAATTTTTTAACATTTTTAAACTGTACCAATGACCCAAACTTAGCTGAATAGTAAACAGGCTGGAGGGACCAGGACATAAAGGAAAATCCAATAGGTTCAATTACATATAACAGAATTATCCCCTTAAGGAGAAAAGGAGAGATAGGATTTATATGTATCTTTCTTATTTTATCAAAAAAGAAAAACACAAAACCATTGCGTAATTGAGCACAAATACATCAATGATCTCTATTAATATCCAGGATAACCCTTTATACTAATTATTTTTAAAGGTAAGCCAATAAATAAAGACAGTCCAGAGAAATGAGACTCTTTATACTCATTAAAAGTGTCCGAGGATTGTATATTAACGCCCGTTTGACACATAACATATACAAATGCTTCACACCGAGCTTACTGACTCTGGGGGAGATATTCCCTTGCTTTTCACTATAAAGCAGGTGACCAAAGGGGTCAGAATTAATCTAAGAGTTCTAGGTCCATTTATCGAAAAATTTCTAACTAATTTAGATCAAGAGACATTAGAACCAATCATCAATGTATCATGGTGAGCGTAGGTATCAGATAACATAGATCTATAACCCTTGATAGTAAGAGGCTGCAGTTTGATCTCGTCAAACAAATAGACCAGGAAATTATCAATGTCAGGAATGGAGGGATCATATATATTCTCAGAGTGATCCCTACACCACGTGCGAAAGACCTTCCACTTTGCAGCATAATTTAGCAAAGAGGAGGTCCACCTGAAGTTAGAAATTGCATCCACTGCTCGTCCTGTAAAACGCTTACTGTGCAAGAAGGAAAAACGTGAAGGTTGAAACCTTGCGGATTGTGGTGAAGCGTGTGCAAATTCCCTTGCGACAGAAGATCCTCCCGTGGAGGAAGCTTCCACGGCATGTTCCACAACAGACACCTGAGTAGATTTATCCACGGTCTCTGTGGTGACAGAGATGCTACCAACAGAATCTTGCAGTGGTATTGCTTTATCTTGAGTAATATCTGCTGAATCAGTGGCGCTGGAGGTTACGCATATGCTATTCTCCCATCCCACGGGATTGATAGAGCGTCTACTGCAAGCGCTCGAAGATCCGGACATGGGGACACGTAAGTTTGCAACTGATTGTTGAGGTACGTCGCAAACAAATCTATCATTGGTCGCTCCCATTGGTAGCAAATCTGATTGAAAACCTGTTTGTTGAGAGTCCATTCCGACGGCAACAGGCAACCCTTCCGTGAAAGGGAGTCTGCTAACACATTCAGACGACCCGGAATATGGCGACCGATAGTAGAACCTGATGTTCCAGTACAAACAGAAGGATTCTTTCCGTTAGGTTGAACAACGGAATGGAATGAGTGCCTCCCTGATTCCGAATATACGCTACTACGGTCGTATTGTCGGACAAAATTTGAACATGTGTGTTCTGAATAACATCCATCCAATGATGCAACGCAAGCCAAATTGACATCATTTCCTTGATATTTATGTGCTTGCCTAAGAATTGAGGATCCCAAAGACCCTGGCACCTTGAATCCGACGGGCATGGTGTCGCGCCCCAACCTGTTTGACTGGCATCCGTCATGATAGTAAAACTCGGATCCGGCAATTGCAGTGGAACTCCCGGAGTTAACCACTGAATGTCTGCCCAAGTCTGAATCTCTT
Organism: Pictodentalium vernedei; assembly: GCA_031216915.1. Classification (NCBI taxonomy): domain Eukaryota; kingdom Metazoa; phylum Mollusca; class Scaphopoda; order Dentaliida; family Dentaliidae; genus Pictodentalium; species Pictodentalium vernedei. The sequence continues at coordinate 727,346,544 of CM062297.1, read as the reverse complement.
GTTTCACTTGGTCTGACAAGAGGATGTCCGCATCGAGCGAATGAGTCTTCACTTTCCAATTCTGAGTCAGAAAGATTTGGAGAGGACGAGTGCATAGCCGCCCCATTGGAATGAGATCCGCGGCAGCTCCGCACAGACCTATCAGTCTCATGACTTCTCTCGCTGTAACCTTCTCTGAGTTCAGACAATAGCGAGCAACTGACTAATTTCGCTCTGGTTAACGGCAGATGAACGAGATTGTTGTGCGTCTCGAAGCTCATCCCCAGGTGGGTGAATGACTTGGACGGCACCAGATCCGACTTCTGTTCGTTTACTATAAAACGGAGACATTGGAGCAATAGTAGTAGATTCTGCACATCGTTCTGAAGTGCTAACTCGTTGCCGTACCTCTGAAGAATATCGTCTAGGTAGGCTGACGTTACCGCAGACGAATGAGCTCGGAAGTAAGTCATGACCGAGTTCATTATCCGAGTCAAAGCCCAGGGCACTAGATTCAGACCGAAGCACATCGCACAGAACTGATATACAACCCCTAGGACAGCAAACCGAAGATACTTTCTGAACGCCGGATGTACCATGACGTGAAAGTATGCATCCTTGAGATCTATGCTCACAGCATAGTCGTTCACTCGAATGCTCATTCTGACCGATCGAATGGTCTCCATATAAAATTTTGGAGCCACAATCAGCTTGTTTATCCAGCTTAAATCTATTACTGGACGGAACGAGCCGTCTGGTTTGGGAACCAGAAACAGATGGCTGTAGAAACCTGGAAATTCTTGGTTTTCTACGACCTCTATCGCGTTCTTCAGTAAAAGAGACTGAACTTCTGAAAGAAGAGCGTCTCTTTTTAGAATATTCGATGAAAGTTGAGTCCATCTTGGACTTCGAGTTAATGGAGGCTTTCCTTTGAAGGACAGTTTCAGTCCTTCCGCAATTACCCTTCGAACCCAAGGGTCCTCCGTAATCAATTCCCAATTTTGTAAATAACTCGACAACCTTCCGCCCACAGGAACACGACAGAGGTCTACACCATCACTTCCTGGGCCTGCGAGACTTGCCGAAGGAGAAACCACGTCCTCCCCGACCCACACCTCGCACCATCGACCTAGGGGCATCTGACCTATTATTCCGGCCAGCGTTACAGCCCCTGCTAGAGTCGCTGCCTTGACAGTCTCGCGAACAAGGCCTAGAGGGCGCGTACGTACCTCTAAAGGAACTTCCCCTGGACGTGCTCGTACCAGAAGATCCATGCCTACTTTTATCTGCTGGTTCCGACTTATTAGAAGCGGACTTAAAAAGCAGAGAGTCTGAAGCTTTCTTAGTTAACTTATCGTAAATAGCAGAAAGCTTGCCGTCAAAGAGAAGCTCTCCGGAGACCGGAGCGACTCTAAGATTAGAGTTTTTCACCTTACTGTCCACTCTCGTGGACGTAGCTAGGGTTCTGTCACGTCTAACCAACTCCAGATAAGCCACTGAAAGGGCCTAGTTGTATGTTGAATAGGCAATAGCCCTTGACAGAACTCTCAGAGACGTTTGAACGTCCTGAAATTCTTGCCCTTCAAGGCGTAACGACAATGCTCTGGTAAGGTGATCTGCGTACGAGAGTGCGTCTAAATTTGCTCTATTCGAAGATATTGTAGTTTCCAAGGTAGAGCTATGAATAGACATAGACGACAGCATGGATAATTCTAGGTCTTCAGCCTGGTCGTCTAGACGCAGAGAAACTCTCTGAATGCCCTGTCCTGCCGTTTCAAATCTATTCCTAGCATTAATGAAAGGCAGATTAAGAGCATTAGCCGATAGGAAGTCTGACTTGCCAGATTTACCAGCAAGTTTATTGATACCGTTAACGAGGCCTGCGGAGCAGAGGTCTTGCGTGATTTAGCCGCAGGAAGCTCCGTGGACGTTGTCTCTTGCATACTTCTCTTATGCAAATGTCCAGATGAAGGTGGCCTCGAATCCTTGGCTATCGGATGGCGTGACCTGGCTGTCGATGAATCTCTGGAAGGCGATGCCGGCTGGATATCAGCGGTCACGTAGCCAAGGTGCGGTCGAGTGCGCTGATGTGAGGAGGAAGAAGCCCTTGATACAGCCTCTCTGGACTGTTTATATACCAGAGCTTCCTGAGGGGTGGACATAAGCTCCGACTGAGGAACGTTTTGTACAACAACATCCGATGTTGTTGTGAGAGAGAGAGACCTCTCTCGCTCGCAGCAAGTGCGGAGCTGGACGAGCTAGGGACCAAACCCAAAGGCTTCTTCCATCCTAAACCAAGATCCGTCGTCAATGGGTGTGCCTGAGGAATGTTTATAGTGCTCGCAACACCCTTAATTCTTTCCTGGACCGCAACGGACGAACCCGGGTGCTGTACCATTCGGTAAATGGACGTGACACCGGGCGAGCTAGCGGACGTAGACGCCAACGCCGTCGACCCTACTAGGGGCCTCTTAGGCAATTGCCGTATATCCATGAGCACTTTTGCCGCTAGCTCTTCTCTGGATTGTGACGGACGTGCACTGGAAGACAACATCACAGAAACATCACCCAATTCTTGTTCCTCTGAAAAAGAGAGTGAAAAACTTGAGTGACCTTGCGGAGAGAGGACCGGCATGTCCTGCTCCCCGCTAGCAATATACCGTGACACACGTGTCCAACGTTTGTCATCCCAATTGCTACATATAGCACAAGGCTTAGTGCGGGTACACTGACTACAATTAATGCAGAAATCATGAGAATCAGAGGAAGATTTCCTTCCATTACAATTTGAACAATAATCTTTCATTGTAAAAATAATCAATCATAGTACCCGCAATAAACCTTGCAAACAAAGATACATAGTATAAAAACCCATTATAATAATATGAAAAAAACAATTCAAAAAGAACAAATTTTTTGAAAAAATTTTTTCAGAAAAGCCCAAGTTCCCAAAGGGAACCCAGAGCCCAAATGGATCCCCAAAAAAGCTTAAGTGTGGACAAAAATTTTAAATCATTCTGAAAAAATTAATGCAACACTTACGGACAATATTAAGGTATCTTATTATGAATAATCAAGGCAGAAGACAAGGAATCACTTATCAGAAGTAACTGTTTTCAACATAAACAAACAGTGTAAACAAACCAGAAAACTGACACCAGGCACTGGAAAACATGGCCCAGTAATCAGTGTCCAATTTAAACACTATCTGATTCTAAACAGAGCCTTCCCCAGAAGAGACTGCAGAGCATCAGATGGTAGATGCAGACCTAAATGCCTAAACACCCCTAGGGTGAGGAGGTAAACATGGGGACAGAACAGAAAAAATTCTCTTTCCAAGCCAAAACTCCCAAGAAATTTTTAGTAATAAAAATTACAAAAATAAGCCAAAAGCATGGGAGAATGGCAAGGGGGGAATGAAGGAAAGGGAGAGAGGAAACACTGAACAAACAATGGAACATTCATGGCAAGAATGACAACAGCAGGGCTATGCCTCGAAAATAGGCAACATGAATAAATTTTTATAAAAAAATTTTAAGTTACAGTCCTGAACATTGGAAACCACTGTTTTTCTCTTCTCCTCATCCTAAATGCACTTCCTATCCACCATTTCTCTCATAATTATGTGTCTAGCATCATTAAAACTGAGATTTACAGCACAAATATCAGTGATGTGACACTGTTTACAGGGCCAAACAAAGAATGACATTTTGGCGGGAATTTCGAGACCTCCTTGACACTGCCCAATCGCAGTACAGTAAAAATATGGAGGACTTACCAGGACATCTTATTTTTGGTTTTTGATGCAAATTTTGGGGATTGGGGGGGGGGGGCAAAATTTGGTTTGGCCCTGAATTTAATGAGTTTGCACCAGCTAAGTCTGGGTCATTGGTACAGTATAAAAATATCAATTGAGGTAAATAACTTAGGCCCCAAAATGTAGATCTTCAATTTCTCAGTCCATTTTTGGTAAAATTGTAAGTGGGCAGGCTAAAGCATTCCTGGCCTTCTACCAGAAAGGGCTGCCTTCACCGACTCAACTAAAATTAGATCACGTTTAAACACTGTATAAGGTTTATTTGTAAACATATTATCTCTGAAAAAAAAACACCCGCGATCCCTGACACCTCCAAATACCCTTAAATTAACCTAAATAAGATCGCAACCAGCGAAGGGTACAACAGGAAAGAGACACCCTCGGGTGTGGTTTAGTGTGCTAAACCTGTTACCCTCCAGCTGCAATCTCATTCTCAGACTCGGAAGCTCAGCCCACATAAAACGCTCGCGATCCCCGGCACCTCCAAATAAACTCAAACTAACCTAAATGAGGTCGCAACCAGCGAAGAGTACAACAGGAAAGAAACACCCTCGGGTGTGGTTTGGTGTGCTAAACCTGTTACCCTCCTGCTACAAACTCACTCTCAGCCTCAGAAGGTGAGCTAACAGGCAGATTAACAGCTTAACTGTGGCCTTCTACCAGAAAGGGCTGCCTTCATCAACTCAGCTAAAGATTAGATCATAAATTAAACAAAATGTTCTATTTTTATCTTTTTATATTTTACATATTCTAATGAAAACTAATTCTGCCTTCTACTTTTAAGCAGGTACATAGAAGGTACTTTTTGACCAGCACACCAATAACCGCTATGGACACTATAACCGCAATGGAAACAGTAACCCCCATGGTTCCTGAACATCCTCCACTCCATCCCTGAAAGTGGTCGACCACTTTAAGGGAGGCGAGCGTTGGTCCTGCATCCTGCCTCTGCCCCTTTTTGTAAGCGCATTGCGCATCTATTGTTCCAACCCAATAGTATTACAATGCAGGCCTGCCCCCGAACCAGGGAAGTTTGGGTCTTCTTTCTGGTGGTCGTTGTTGTTTTCTTTCAAAGAGTCCAACCAAACAGAGACAGCCTGAGGCAGATTATACTCGCCAGTGATGGCCATCACTCAAAACCATCCTCGAAGTGGCAGACTTTACTTGCCTGAAAACCTATTTACTTGCCTAAAAACCTAGAACCACTGCACCCTCAGGGAGAGGTAGTACCTTTGTGAGAGGACCCAACCCCCCACACTGGTCCTCACCCGAGGGTTCAACCGAGATATGTCAACGAAGCCATCATGCCGCAACCGGAGACACCTGCCGAGTACCTGAACCTTTTCCTCCTTCAACATGCCTAGACATGTGAAAATTGATCATTTACAGTCACTGAGGGTCAAAAGGGGCTTGTTCCCCAAACTGTCCCTGCGCGCCTTCGGCACGTGAAACCATTCCTTTGTTTGAAAGCATTTCAAAGCCTTGTTGCACTCAAGGGGCAAATTTATCAATTTTATTAACTTGGGTAAAATATCTGACATAAACCATTTAATTTTTATTTTTTTAAGTTTGCATTGCAGTCCTTCATGAGAGTAAATTTTATGGGTGCAAAAAACTGCACTCGCAAATGAAAACACGAGTGCAGATCGCACTTGCAAAAATATGGATATCATCAGTTTGATTTATCCTGGCTACCCATCAGTGTGACAATCAGCTGCAGCTGGTTAGGAAGTGGGGGCTTCACCTGCTTGGGTAATGTCAATTCGATCTCTTTCAAATGATAAACTTTCCAAAGCATATTTACTAATAAAATCAGTCCCCATGGCCATGGCAAATTAAACTCCTCCCTCTCTGCTGATTTTGTGCATTATCAGAATGTGCAGTACATATCTTGCTCCAAAATTGGGCAGCCAACAATTTTCCACCTTCGGTGTTTGTTTCAAATCCAATAACGTCTTTAAATGACCATTTTAGCAATGTAGAAAGTGTGACAACTGGCACTTTAATTTGAAGTAAACTCTGATAAACTTAAAACAAACAAAAATGCGTATTTCTGACACAGATTTCAGGAGTTTTTTAATTAACTTCACACACAAGAGAAGATGGTAAAATTGTTTGGTACACTATGATTGATTGGTTGTAGCAGACGATTTCTCTATTGATTGGCCAATAAAATAACACCTTACTGGCAGTTTCATAAAATTTACCAATCAGTATACAACTTGCCATGTAGAAGACGTAGGCAAATTATAAAAGGTTGTATAATTTGTTTATGTTATACTGATCTGGTGAATTAAAAAAAATAAAAAATAATTTGAATCAGCCAACGACGACTGGTTCCCACATGATGTGTTTAGTTGCCAATGTTTTGAAACTCAGCTTGAATGTTTTGTTTCAAGTGTGATTTTTTGTGCTTGTCTTTTTGCACTCACTGGCTCTTGCAGGCATGAGTGCGATAGCACCCACCTCAAACAAAGGACTGCATTGTTATAAAAAGGGAGTATCGCAGCCAAATGGCCCATGTGGAAGGGCATGAGAAACAGATTTTTAACTTTTTTAGGCCATCTGTCACTTTATTTGACCTGATCTACAGTACTGCGATCACAGAAGCCAGCTCTCTCGAGATAAGATCGCGATCAGACCATGCCAGTTATATAACTGGGATGGAATTTTGTAAATAACATACTGTGAAATCAAGATCTCATCAGGAAAACGAAAATAGAATAATCACAAATTCAAAATCTCAAATTTCATTTTTCAACAGGTGAAATTCTTAGTGTTGTGAGGAGGAAAGCAGGCAGAGAATTTTGACTGCACACAGGGCTTAAAATTCAAATTAGAATTGATTCTTGTAAATGATTCTCACAAAGAAAACAATGAGAAGCAACTTTAATTCTCATAAACTGTTCATTTGATTTTCGTTGTAAATTCTGAAAGTGTCCTTATATGCTTGGAGAAGGGTGCGCAGTGGCTCTATGGTTATGGCATTGGACTTTAAACAGAAACATTCATGGTTCAATCCCCACCAGGGGTAACTGCATTGTGTCCTTGGGCACAGGCACTTAATCCTGATTGCCCAGGTGTGGGCATGGTGGTAGTGTGTACTAATGCATAGTGCACATTGATGGCTCACTTGTCGTCAACCAATGCTTGGGTAGAGTTAGCAAGTTTGACAGTTGATCTCTACTGCTTGGTGGTTCTCTCCAGGTATTCCGAATAAATAAATAAATAAATAAACCCAATAAATAAATAAATAAACCAAGGGGCCTTAATTACAAAGTGGTTCAAAGAAGTATTTTGGGTCACATTCAGTTTGTCATGGGTCATCAACATAACAGAGGAATAAAGTCATTAAATTATTCATAACTCTGGTGTCCAAGTCAGATGATTATTATCAAAGGTCTCCCTGACTGCTTCCAATTCTATCAGCTACAGACAAACACTGCCAAACTTTCAAGGGCTGTTATGTCACTGCAGTTTGAAAGGCAAATTTTATGGAAAAACACTGAGGAATGGATTTGAACAAACTTGAACTTAACCTGCCACCCACCTTCCCCACCCCATAGACAGCTCAAATATTAAAACCAGGTACTCTATTTGAACAAACTTGAATCTGATCCCCCTAGAGAAGTTGTATACCAAATATGAAAGAATATGACATGATTTGGGAGCCCAAATATTAACTCAGGGGCCCAATATGAACAACCGTGAATCTGACAACCCCATCCCCCCTCCCCCCTTCAACACACACCTCCCGGAGGTGTTGTATACCAAATATTAAAGGTTTCTGGCTGATGGATCTGAAGAAGAAGATTTTTAAAGAAATTTCCTCATATTGCACTAAGTTAAAGTCCAGGCTCCCTTAGAGAGCCCAAATATTAAGCCAGAAACTCGAATTGAACAATCTTGAATCTGATCCCCCTTAGAGATGTTATATACCAAAAATGAAAGAATTATGACTGGTGGATCTGAAGAAGAAGATTTTTATAAAGAGATCTCTTCATATTGCACTAAGTTAAACCTTGGGCTTCAAATACAGAGCTCAAATTTTAACCCAGGGACCCAATCTGAACAAACTTGATTCTCCTCCTGAGATGTTGTATACCAAATATGAAAGGATTCTGATTGGTGGATCTGAAGATTTTTAAAGAAATTTCCTCATAGTGCACTAAGTTAAACTTTGGGGTTAAATAAAGAGCCCAAATATTAACTCAGGGATCCAATTTGCACAAACTTGCATCTGACCCCCACCCTCCCCAGGAGATACTGTATACCAAATATCAAAATAGTTTCACTGGTGGATCTGATGAAGAAGATCTAATTATTTATTTATTTATTTATTTATTTATTTATTTATTTATTTATTTATTTATTTATTGGTGTTTAAGGTCACATATTTATGCACAATGGCTAATCATGACCGAATTATTAGTTAAACTTTGGGCTCCAATAGAGAGGCCAAATATTAACTGGTGAGATTTTTAAAGGATATTCCTCATAATGCACTAAGTGAAAGTTTGGGCTCCCATAGAGGGCCCAAATATTAAGCCAGGGGCTCGATTTGAACAACCTTGAATCTGACACCCCAAAAGATGTCAAATTCCAAACTTGAAAGGATTCTGACTGGTGGATCTGAAGAAGATTTTTAAAGAAATTTCCTCATATTGCATTAAGTTAAACTTTGGGTTCCGATTTGAACAAACTTGAATCTGACTTGCCTAGAGGTGTTGTATACCAAATATGAAAGCATTCTGACTGTTTGATCTGAAGAAGATTTTCAACGAAATTCCCTCATATTGCACTATGTTAAAATTTGGGCTACAGGGAGCCCAAATATCAAATATTAACCCAAGAATCCAATCAGAACAACCTTGAATTTGGCACCTCCCCACATACAGTTGTATAACAAAAATGGAAAGATTCTGACTGGTGAATCTGAAGAAGATTTTTAAAGAAATTTCCTCATTTTGCAGTACGTTAAACTTTTGGCTCCAATATAAAGCCCAAATATCAACTCAGAGACCCAATTTGAACACACTTGAATCTGATCTATCCCACCCCCCTCCCCAAAGAGATGCTGCATACCAAATATCAAAATATTTTCACTGGTGGATCTGATGAAGACTTTTAAAGAATATTCCTCACAATGCACTAAGTTAAACTTTGAGCTCCCATGAGAGCCCAAATATTAAGCTGGGGACTCGAATTGAACAAACTCGAATCTGACACTTACCTAGAGATGTCACATACCAAATATGAAAGTATTCTGACAGGTGGATCGGAAGGAGAAGATTTTTAAAGAAATTTCCTCATATTGCACTAAGTTGATCTTTGGGTTCCAATAGAGAACTCAAATATTAACCCAGGAACTCAACTTGAACAAACTTGAATCTACCCTGCTAGAGATGTTAAATACCAAGTATCAAATGAAAGTGTCAATGACACTGTAGCTTAACTTGTCTGTGTGTTGTGTTTGATGAAAAGGATAATGTTCAATGTTTATGAAAGGATTATGAAATAAGACAAGAATTGTGATAATTGGGAATATGTTCATTTCTGTTCCCTATATGCTATGTTTTTAATAATAATAATATGAGGTGTACACTGTACTAAAGGGCGGAGGGGTGGGTTAATATGACCTCACAGTAAATGTATGTGGCCCTCACAGTTAACATATGTCAACGAAAGTTACCAAATTACAGTGAAATTATTCCAAAACGAGTCATCCTATCAAGTTACATTGAAATCCCTTCATAAATATGCCCTGTAGACTGTGCTAAAGGTTTTCGGGCTTCAGGTCTGTGTAGCCATGACGATTGACCGATTACTACTAAAAGGGGACGTCCTCATCTCAACATTATACTGAGTCATTCTACTAAGTTACTATGAAATCCCTTCAAAAATACGACCTGTAGTCTGTACTAAAGTTTTTCAGGTTTTGGGCTCGGGAAGCCATCATGGTTGAATGATCGCGACCAAAAGGGGATGTTATCATCTGGACATCATCTGGAGTGATCCTACGAAGTTACAATGAAATCCCTCCATATTAAATATGACCAGCAGACTGTGCTAAAAGTTTTTGGGTTTTGGGCTTGGGCAGCCATCACGGTTGACAGATCATGACCAAAAGGGGACGTTCTCATCTAGGCATTATACAGAGGCATCCTACCAAGTTACAATGAAATCCCTTCATAAATACGACCTGTAGACTGTGTTAATGGTTTTCGGGTTTGGGGCTCAGGCAGCCATACCGGTTGACTGATCACAACCAAAAGGGGACGTTCTCATCTAGACATGACCCCAAACCTGCTTATGAAATTTCGTGATGATCAGACAAGAACTACGGGGTGTAGCCTGTGCTAAAGGAAAATGTGAACAGACTCACAGGCTAACAGACTTCCGCATGCGTGATGGCAAAAGCTTATCTTGACTTTGTCAAGTTAAGCTAAAAATGATAAATTAAAAGTAATTTGTATATTTTTATACTTACCAATGGCCCAGACATAGCTGGTGCTAACTCTAAAATATCTAGGGCCAAACACAAATTTTGCCCCCCCAATCCCCAAAATTTGCATGCAAAACCGAAAATTAGAAGTCCTATCTGGTCCTCCATACATTTACTCTCTGTGCATGTGCAGATGTCAGAAAGTGACCGGAATTGGCGCCAACACCATTCTTTGTAAAAGAGAGTATTACATAATAATTCAGTGGGGAGGTATGAGTGCCCACTCATGGGAGGGCCCTTCCCGTCTGGGCCATTGGTAAGAATAAAAATATACAAATTACTATAAATTTATCATATTTTTACACAGTATACCAATGGCCCTGACATAGCTGAATCGTAAATAGGTGGAGGGCCTAGGACTTCTGGAATAATTCCAATCCTGCAATCCATGATGAAAGAACTTAGAATAATTAGGAATCACATGTATGTCTTTCTATACAGTAATAGAGGAGACATATTCTAAATAAGGAGCCCAATTTTAAGTAATTTCTTATTGTAAGCATGAAGACAAGTTCCTAATTTTTAAGGCTAGTCCAGACTAAGCCCCAAAAATTAGGATGGCGTATCTAAGAATGAGAGAAAATCTCCCACAAACATATGCCTTGCAATAACATTTCAGCTGTATGCAGGATATAAATATGAATAAAACAGCTTCCTTCAAAGATACATACATTTTAAACCAGATTAGGGGTAAAAATCACACCCACCCTCCTTTTTTTGAAGAAGTCTTCAAAAGAAAAAGGGGAGAGCTCTGGAAACAATAAGAGCAGTGCCAAAAAACAATATAAATAATCGTCGAACAGGCACTCGGGTATTAATTCATGATTAATAAATGTAAGCTTAACGTTACTTCTGAAGTTACAGCTATAGAGACAATCCTGGTAAATAATATTGCCCACTAAATAGCATACACCATAGACGACGTACACAGATACGTCGAAAACCGGTGATAATAAAAATATAACATACACATATCCAATCGAGCCACACTGAACGATCCCTGAAGAGAAAACACACTTCCTAGGTAATCCACAGGTGGTCACTGTACAATAAATTCCAATGACAACACTCTCCAACGTGTACTATCCAATATCTACGATGGTAAAAACACGTGTTAGATGAGTACAAAACAAAATAGAAACTTGGATCTAGAGCTGTATGTAGGTATGATTAACAGGCTCCGATATGGACCGCCCCCAAAATCCACAAAATACAATAAAGCGCTAGCCTAATAATAATAATGCGCGAGAGCATTTATATTTAGCATGTAATCATCTGAATACCAGTTAACTAGTTATGCAGCCTGCGAGGTACTCAAGAGTAGTGATTTAATTGTGATGATTTATAAATAAGTGCTTGTATATAACAAATCAACAAAAATAACAGGACACAAAATCAGCTAAAAAGCAGATGTGCCCATGAGGTCGAAATGCATAGTATGCATGTATTAAATTATATGAGGCTTGCGGGAAGAAAATGACGTCTTGCCTGGTAAATGCCTCTAAACACACAGGCAGTGTGTGCGAGTGGGGGGGGGGGGGGGGGGGGGGGGAGGGGGAGGGGGGGAATTCGAAGTCATATCAAAATCTCCTCACCTGCATTATTTAATCATTCTTGTGTTAGTTAACAAAAAAATATAGGAACCGCGATGGTTCCCTCACATCTAATCGACTCCATTATGCCACTATGGGCGGAGGACGTGAAGAATAAAACTTCCCCTGAAAGAAGACCCTCTCATGGAGAAAGCTTCTGGGGAGCGTCCCTTAACAGACACTTGAGAATACTGATCCAAGATTTGTGTGACAACAGAAGTGCTACCAGTAGGAATCACAACGAGACTGTTTAATCTTAAACGTAATCTTTGGAATCAAATGAATTGGAGGATATGCGTATCCTATCATTCACCCCATGAATTCTGCAGAGCGTCTACTGCATGCGCTCAATAATCTGGGCATGGCGATGCAAATGATGGTAACTAATTGTTCCGGTGCGTCGCAAACTGAACAATCATGGGGTGATCCCACTGGTAGCAAAACTGTACAAATAATCGCCTGTTGAGCGTCCATACAAATGAAACAGGCGACCTTTCCGAGGAGAGAGGCTGCTAGTATGTTCAGACAACCCGGTATATGACGGATAGAGAGATGAACATGAAAATTCTTCTCCGTTAGTTATCATAACAAAAATGAATGGGTGCCGCCCTGGTTCCTGATGTACGCTACCACTATTGAGTTGTCCAACAATATCTGAACTAGCGTGTCCACATTGATGTAGCGCTAACAATATTGACATCATTCTTGATGATGATTATGTATTTCCCCAGGAACCAAGGGTCCCAGGACCCCTGCATTTAGAGTCTGTCGGACTCAGGGTCATGCCCCAAACTATTGACTCATACCCATCATAATCGTGAAACCCGGATCTGGCAGTTGCAGCGGAACTCTTGAGTTAACCACTGAATATCTGGCCCAATATGGACCTTTTGTTTACTAGATCGGTTAAAACAATACTGGCCCTGAGCGAATGCGTTATCGCACTCCAGTTCTGGGTAAGAATAACTGGAGGGGACATATGCGTAAGCTACCCATCTAAACAAGATGCGTAGCCGCTCAGCACAACCCCATCAGTCACATAAAACTAATTTTGTTCTGGATAATAGCATAGGAACCAGATTGTATGATACATTACCAAGTTAATATTCGAGTGACAGAGCAGGGCGCTATCTTCAGACCGAAGCTATCCTAAGATCTATGCTTATAGCATAGTCAATCACTCGAACGCTCACCTTAACCGACTAAATGATAACCATAAACAAACTTTTAGAGCTTTGATAAACTTGTTATCCAGCTCCAGTCTATTATCTGTCAGAACGAGCTCTATGGCTTCGGTACGAGTAACAGGTGTCTACAGAATCCTAGAGAATCTTGATTCTCGACGACCTCTATTACTTTCATTGTCAAGAGAACTTTTACCTCCGATTGGAGAGACTCTTATGCAAGGATTTGATGGAAGCATTGTCCATCAGACATTAAGTTAGTTGTGGTTCTCTCGGAAAGATAGCCGTAGGCCGTCCGAAACCACACTTCTTGCCTACTGGTCTTCCGTAATAGTTATCCAGTTTGATGTGAATCTTGATAACCATCCGTCAAATGCTAAGCAATAGAGGTCCTAACCCACACCTGTAGTACCTGCAAGGCCAACGGAAGGAGAAACTGCATCTCATTCGTGAAGAGTCTCAACCCAGCAGTTTAGGGGCGTCTGACCGGTAGTCCCGATCAGACCTAAGCCCCGTATCCGAGTCACTGTATGACGATCCCTAGAGTAATTACAGGAGGGTTAACTATACCCTCACGAGGAGTCCTTATAGACGACCTTCTGTCTAGGACATCCTCCATTACGCCTTTCTGCTATTGCGGATCGATTAGATGCCGACTTAAGGAGCAGAGTATTGATGCTTTCTTTGTGGCTTGGTCATAAACCAATGAAAGCTTATCGTCAAAAACTTAAGTGTCCAGAAACCGGAAGGACTCAAAGAGAGTTTTTCACCCTGTCATCTATTAAGGATGACGATGCAAGGGCCCTGTCACGTCTGTTTTACTCCGAATTAGCAACTGTTAAGACAGAGTTATACGTGATAAATATAATAGCCCTGGAAAGGACTCTGAGGTATGAACGTTCTCTCCAATTCCTTTTCATAGAGATGTTGCGTCACAGTTCTTAAAGGTGAGCTGCGTAAAACAGTGAGTCTAAATTAGCTCTGAATGAAGAAATGCCGTCTCAATTGTGACCGAGCGAATAATGAATGATGAAGGTAAGGCCATAGCTAAGTCCTTAGCCTACTCATTCAAACGCAGAGGAAGTTGAATATGGTGTCGTCTAAAAGGCCAAAAGCCTCCGACACCTGTCTATACTTAACCAGAAAAGACATTTCCTCCTCTTTTTCCGGATAAAGTCAGCGTCCAACAATGCTAGCGGTTTCTTGTAAATAGTTGCAGCAGCATTCTGATTCGTTGAAACAAATTCAGGGTAGTGTTGATGGAATAAATCCATCTCAACCGTGTGTTGTTCCGAAAGGGAAGGGTAGATCCCCTCCATATCCCGTTCATCATTCGTCTGAATCAGTTGAAAATCACGGTCAGCAGCATCTGAACGCGCAGATGACTGGACCGACCCAGCACCATCCGACAGCACAGGATCTGAGACTGCCGTCGGCTGCTTCTGCACTTGCTGGGATGCTGCGGTGAGCTGCGCAATGTGCATCAGCAAAACCGTAATGGAGGCCTGAGGAGCAGCGGTCTTCTATTCTGGCCGCCGGCTGCTCCCGGGACAGTGTGTCCGAGACCGCTCTTTTCTCCAGACGTCCGATATATGAGGCCTCGTCTTAGCTATTGTTGTTCTGAAAGGGAAGAGTAGATCCCCTCCATATCCCTTTCATCATTCGTCTGAATCAGTTGAAAATCATGGTCAGCGGCATCTGAACGTGAAGATGACTGGACCGACCCAGCACCATCCGACAGCACAGGATCTGAGACTGCCATTGGCTGCTTCTGCACTTGCTGGGATGCTGCGATGAGAAGCACAATCTGCATCAGCAAAACCGTAACGGAGGCCTGAGGAGCAGCGGTCTTCTATTCTGGTCGCCAGCTGTTCCCAGGACAGTGTCCGGAATGGCTCTTTTCTCTGGACGTCCTGATATATGAGGCCTCATCTTAGCTACTGAATAGTGCTACTTTCAAGATGTCACAGCATTCTGATTCTCAGGAACGAACTCAGGGAAGTATCTTTGCATAAGCTCTATCTCCACCCTATGTTGTTACGATAGGGAAGGTCAATTCTCCTCCAAATCCCTTTCACCATCTGACTGAATCAGATTATACTCACGGTCATCGGCATCTGAATGCGCAAATGACTGGACCGACCCAGCACCCTCCGACACCTCAAGTTCGGAGATTGCCGTCATCTGCTTCTGCACTTGCTGGGATGCTGCGATGAGCTGCACAATCTGCGACAGCAAGTCCATTACGGAGGCCTAAGGAGCAACAGTATTCTGTTGCATGGCCGCCGGTTGCTCCTGGGACAGTGTGTCCGAGATGGCTCTTTTCTGCGGACCTCCTGATGAATGAGGCCTTGTCTCCTTGGCTACTGTATGGTGTGACTTCTCTGATGAAGAGTGACTTTCTCGGCGATGCAGGCTGGATATCAGAAGTCACGTAGCCAAGGTGCGGTCGTGTGTGTTTGGTCGACGCTGAAGAAGAAGCCGTAACTATAGCCGACCCCGGCTGTAAACTGAACAAAGTGTCCCGGACAGGAGGCGTGGACGTATGCTCCGATTGACGCAAGTTCCGAACCACAACATCTGGCCCCAGATGTTGTTATAAAAGAGAGAGAGGGGGCTCTCTTGCTCGCGGTCCTTCAGATCTCGCCGAGCTTCCTGCTGAACTTGCCGGCTTCTTCCTCTCCGTCGTCGCAGGGTGAGCCTGATATTATTTTATAGTTTGGATTTTCCTAAAGGGAAAATCTATTTGTTATTGCAATGATTATTTTTTTTTTTTTATTATTATTATTATTATTATTATTATTATTCTTCCACACTTTTATTTTCACTATTTCTCGAAAACGCTCTGAACGATGTTTTTTAAACTTTCTGTACTCATAAAGGGTCAAAAGTTCTATGCCCTCGTCATATTCCCATTTTTCTGAAAATGGTTTAGTTAACCCTTTATGCCAAAAAACACAAAAATAATCGGCAGCTCAGATCTTTGAACTAGATAGGGCGATTGACTTGAAATTTTCGCAGACATGTCAGCAATACACCCCTCTATTAGAATACGGTACAAAAATATATGTAGTTAACACCTTTCTGCAAAAACATTTTTCGAAACGAAAAAAAAGTTCAAAATTTAACCATTTTTGAACTCAATCTCGGTACAGGGATATGCTGAACCATCTAAAATGGCTTAGAAATGAAGACTGTATAACCGAATTGTAAAAACAATTGAAAAAATTTCGATTCGAATTTCCGACAATCCAAAATGGCGGCCGAAAAATCGTATTTTTATTTTCGGTTATCTATGCATTTCAGGCCATTTGGAGACGAAAAAAAAAAATTTTTTGCACCAGAAAAATTTTCGGTTTGGACTTAGAAATTTTCGACCAAAAGTCGGAAATTTTTGTTACGGCCGGGCTACTTTGCCGTCACAGTACTCAACAACGGGGATGATTTGAAAGCTTCTAAGGGTAGAAATGTTGAATTCACAGTGTACATGAATAGTTATCGTCTTTTGGAATTGGTGTTGTTCTTCGTTTGGCTTCTGCTAGCAGTCAAACATGGCTCCGGGACACTGTGACCAAAAATTGAAAAAAGTTTTTTTGTATTTTTTTTTTTACTTTATTATGTCTAGATTCATTAGTAAAATAAAAACTATCAATGAGGGCCATGAGTCCTAATAAATAAAACCATCAGTGTTTGGGGCAAAATGTTTCTTCTTGGGCAAAAACGCCCCAAAACGCCCAAACATTTATAGGCCAATATCTCATGAAGGAAAAATGCTATCGACTTAATTTCGCGACAGACTTGTCAGAATTACTCTTGTCTAAAACAAATATAATCGGTATTTTTTTCCATTTTTTATGTTTTCTGCCAAAATTTTTCACAAAACTGAAAGTTATCTCCGACCAAATTCCAAAAATTACCTCCTCTCTTCAAACCGCTATTTCTTGGCGGATTTCCATGAAATTTTCACTCAGCGTTCACGAATATTTGTTGCATCACATGCCCTGAAGAGTGACACAAATTTCGCATTTCGTCATTCTCGAAATCGAGAAAAGCATATGTGCATGCGCACGAGGTTCTCGCGGGCCACATGCTGGGTTTCTGGATTTTCCAGCGATGTGGTCGTGTTTGGCAGAGCTTCTAGAACAAATGCTGAAAACTTTGAGTCGCTGCTCCAAAAACTCTCGCCACAATATACTGTACATGGAACGGAGTGTTTACTTTTTATTTGGATTTTCCTAAAGGGAAAATCTATTTGTTATTGCAATGATCATTTTTTTTTTTTTTATTATTATTATTATTATTATTATTATTATTATTATTATTATTCCACACTTTTATTTTCACTATTTCTCGAAAACGCTCTGAACGATGTTTTTTAAACTTTCTGTACTCATAAAGGGTCAAAAGTTCTATGCCCTCGTCATATTCCCATTTTTCTGAAAATGGTTTAGTTAACCCTTTATGCCAAAAAACACAAAAATAATCGGCAGCTCAGATCTTTGAACTAGATAGGGCGATTGACTTGAAATTTTCGCAGACATGTCAGCAATACACCCCTCTATTAGAATACGGTACAAAAATATATGTAGTTAACACCTTTCTGCAAAAACATTTTTCGAAACGAAAAAAAAGTTCAAAATTTAACCATTTTTGAACTCAATCTCGGTACAGGGATATGCTGAACCATCTAAAATGGCTTAGAAATGAAGACTGTATAACCGAATTGTAAAAACAATTGAAAAAATTTCGATTCGAATTTCCGACAATCCAAAATGGCGGCCGAAAAATCGTATTTTTATTTTCGGTTATCTATGCATTTTCAGGCCATTTGGAGACGAAAAAAAAAATTTTTTGCACCAGAAAAATTTTCGGTTTGGACTTAGAAATTTCGACCAAAAGTCGGAAATTTTTGTTACGGCCGGGCTACTTTGCCGTCACAGTACTCAACAACGGGGATGATTTGAAAGCTTCTAAGGGTAGAAAATGTTGAATTCACAGTGTACATGAATAGTTATCGTCTTTTGGAATTGGTGTTGTTCTTCGTTTGGCTTCTGCTAGCAGTCAAACATGGCTCCGGGACACTGTGACCAAAAATTGAAAAAAGTTTTTTTGTATTTTTTTTTTACTTTATTATGTCTAGATTCATTAGTTCTCATAAATAAAAACTATCAATGAGGGCCATGAGTCCTAATAAATAAAACCATCAGTGTTTGGGGCAAAATGTTTCTTCTTGGGCAAAAACGCCCCAAAACGCCCAAACATTCATAGGCCAATATCTCATGAAGGAAAAATGCTATCGACTTAATTTCGCGACAGACTTGTCAGAATTACTCTTGTTTAAAACAAATATAATCGGTATTTTTTTCCATTTTTTATGTTTTCTGCCAAAATTTTTCACAAAACTGAAAGTTATCTCGAAAATCGGCCATTTTGGATTGAAATATCGGAACCCCAGGAGCGATTTTTTAAATAAAGTTCAGCAGTTGATAACTCATTTTATACCCTAAGAGAAAATGGAAAAACCAAAAACTCCTTGTCGCTAGATTTTGCTGTAGATGAGGGTGAAGGAAGGTACCCTCAAATATGGGTCGAAAGTTGG
The DNA here is from genome assembly GCA_031216915.1 of Pictodentalium vernedei. Taxonomy (NCBI): domain Eukaryota; kingdom Metazoa; phylum Mollusca; class Scaphopoda; order Dentaliida; family Dentaliidae; genus Pictodentalium; species Pictodentalium vernedei. Next base: position 727,327,868 of record CM062297.1, on the reverse strand, counting down.
CGAAATTGAAAAAAAGGTTACCTTAATGTATGGCAATGGTATAAACTACTGGCGGTCTCGACGATATACGGATGCGAAATAACACCTTGAAGCCAGTTAGGCAAGTTGGCACAAGAAACGGGGACTTCATGCTCAGTCGCAGCTCTACACTCGTCTACAACACTGCCTAGGGCCATTCCAAACTGATAGAGTCTGGACGAATAGTGTTCTCACTTTCCACGCGATGGGCGATGTTTCCACGCTGTCTGGACACTCACATTGGATGCCATAATGTCGGACAGGCTCTGTAGAACAAGTTCTGAAAATTTCAAGTCGCTGTCTTCCACGGTCTCGACACAGCTCGTGTATGTCTGAAGTGCAATTGTAATGTCTAATTGGAGAATTTTCGTGAATCTTTTCCTGCCAAAAAGATACTCACCGCCGATTTCTTATAACTTCAAATTCTAACAATTATCTAAGGTTTAAATGTAGTGTCTGGGAGGGCCCCCCCCCCCCCCCCACACACACACACACACACCGCAGCTCCAGCCACTAACACTAACCCTAACCCTACACCTCCCCTCCCCCCCCCCCCCCCGCACTTTCCCACCTTAGCAGCATTCTCGCTCGAAAGTAGCTAAAATGACAAGAGGCTAAATTAATGTATGACAACGGTACAAATTACGAGTGGTGAAGGACGATATTGAGACAAACAATCATACCTTGGAGCCGGTTAAGCATTGTGGCACCGAAACCTGGCACTTTATGCTCAATCACTGCTGTACAGCCATCTACATCACTGCCCAAGTCCATTCCAAACTGATAAAGTCGGGACGAATAGTACTCTCTCTTTCCACGCGTCGTGTGGTGCTTCCATGCCGTGGAAACACTCGATTCCAGTGCCAAAATGTCGGCCAGGCTTCGTAGAACAAGTCCTGAAAATTTCAAGTCGCTACTTTCAGCGGTCTGGACACAGTCCGTGTATATCTGAAGTGCTATTTTAATGATGTTTAATATGCAAAGTTTCGTGAATCTTTCCTGAATGCCAAAAACCTACTTACCACCAATTTCTTTTGACTTTTAACTTCTGACGTTTCTCAAAGATTTAAAGGTTGCGTTGGGTTCCCTGGGTGGCGGTCTTAAAGAAGCAACTTCGATTTACAGTCAACTCGTCACCAGTCACACCCAGTTGTAAGTTTTAAGAGGAACTACCCCAGAGAGGGATGAGTAGGGCAGTCTGCGCCCATTCACGACGTCTTCTTTCCTACCGGCTTGAAAAAGACCAAATTCCAAAAATTACCTCCTCTCTTCAAACCGCTATTTCTCAGCCAATACTTGGCGGATTTCCATGAAATTTTCACTCAGCGTTCACGAATATTTGTTGCATCACATGCCCTGAAGAGTGACACAAATTTCGCATTTCGTCATTCTCGAAATCGAGAAAAGCGTATGTGCATGCGCACGAGGTTCTCGTGGGCCACATGCTGGGTTTCTGGATTTTCCAGCGATGTGGTCGTGTTTGGCAGAGCTTCTAGAACAAATGCTGAAAACTTCAAGTCACTACTCCAAAAACTCTCGCCACAATATACTGTACATGGAACGGAGTGTTTACTTTTTATTTGGATTTTCCTAAAGGGAAATCTATTTGTTATTGCAATGATTATTTTTTTTTTTTTATTATTATTATTATTATTATTATTATTATTATTATTATTCTTCCACACTTTTATTTTCACTATTATTATTATTTGGATTTTCCTAAAGGGAAAATCTATTTGTTATTGCAATGATTATTTTTTTTTTTTTTATTATTATTATTATTATTCTTCCACACTTTTATTTTCACTATTTCTCGAAAACGCTCTGAACGATGTTTTTTAAACTTTCTGTACTTATAAAGGGTCAAAAGTTCTATGCCCTCGTCCTATTCCCATTTTTCTGAAAATGGTTTAGTTAACCCTTTATGCCAAAAAACACAAAAATAATCGGCAGCTCAGATCTTTGAACTAGAAAGGGCGATTGACTTGAAATTTTCGCAGACATGTCAGCAATACACCCCTCTATTAGCATATGGTACAAAAATATATGTAGTTAAACACCTTTCTGCCAAAACATTTTTCGAAACGAAAAAAAAGTTCAAAATTTCACCATTTTTTAACTGAATCTCGGTACAGGGATATGCTGAACCATCTAAAATGGCTTAGAAATGAAGACTGTATAACCGAATTATAAAAACAATTGAAAAAATTTCGATTCGAATTTCCGACAATCCAAAATGGCGGCCGAAAAATCGTATTTTTATTTTCGATTATCTATGCGTTTCAGGCCATTTGGAGACGAAAAAAAAAAATTTTTTTGCACCAGAAAAATTTTCGGTTTGGACTTAGAAATTTTCGACCAAAAGTCGGGAATTTTTGTTACGGCCGGGCTACTTTGCCGTCACAGTACTCAACAACCTGGGTGATTTGAAAGCTTCTAAGGGTAGAAATGTTGAATTCACAGTGTACATGAATAGTTATCGTCTTTTGGAATTGGTGTTGTTCTTCCTTTGGCTTCTGCTAGCAGTCAAACATGGCTTCGGGACACTGTGACCAAAAATTGAAAAAAAATTTCTTTTATTTTTTTTTTACTTTATTATGTCCAGATTCATTAGTTCTCATAAATAAAAAACTATCAATGACGGCCATGAGTCCTAATAAATAAAACCATCAATATTTGGGGTAAAATGTTTCTTGTTGGGCAAAAACGCCCCAAAACGCCAAAAACGCCCAAAGCTTCATAGGCCAATATCTCATGAAGGAAAAAAGCTATCGACTTAATTTCTTGACAGACTGTCAGAATTACTCTTGTCTAAAACAAACATAATCGGTATTTTTTTCCATTTTTTATGTTTTCTGCCAAAGTTTTTCACAAAACGGAAAGTTATCTCGAAAATCAGCCATTTTGGATTGAAAATATCCAGATTTAAATATAATGAGCCCTCTAAAAGGGATCCAAATTGAAGGCAGTAATACTGCTTTATAATAAAAAATCGAATGAATTTCGTTTCGATTTTTCGTTAATCCAAAATGGCGGCCAAAAAATCGAAAAAAAAATTTCGTTTTCTATGCGTTTCGTTCAATGTTGAAACGAAAAAAAAATTTTTTTTACACTAAAAATTTTCGGTCCGGCCTGTCCGGACTTAGAAATTTTCGATCAAAAAATTTTTGTTTTTGGTTTTTTAGGCGTTTTGGTCAATTTTAAGACCCCCAAAAAATTAACATGGAGAATTTGGGGTCCGGGTGGGACTTAAATTTGGGACCATAGAATAAAAAACACTAATTCGGTTCAAAAGTACAATTTCATTCCTTGTCAAAGCCTTTTGTTTCAAAAACGCATTGTCATTCCACTTCACGTGGTTAGAGAAGCATGTGCACTGTTCAACACAGTGTAATGACAGAATTTGTGCCTTTCACATTGCGA